>CM064874.1:11067043-11673694 GCA_032719365.1 Prinsepia uniflora
GGACTCAAAGGTTGGGATAGAGGACTGCTCGATGCTGCAGCTAATGGAAGTTTCTTAGCTCGGAGCCTAGTAGATGGTCGTGCACTACTTGAAAGCCGTGCACTCAATGATGCACAATACGAAGGTGCCGATCCCATTTCTAGAAAGGTACATGAGGTAAGTTCCCATGCTATAAATGATTCAAAGTTAGATAAAATCACCTCTATGCTTTCGAATATGCTTGAGCTAAAGAAACAGGTAGCTCCAGTTTGTTCCATATGCTCTCAAGGCCATCTTGAGGAATAATGTCCCTACACTGCAAGGGAGGAAGACTCCGGAACTGAAATGGCACACGCCATTGGAGGCTATCAAGGAGGGCCAAGGACCCAAGGTTACAGTTGGAGAGATCCGAACAATGTCCTAAACCCTCAGCACATGTCGACCGGGCCAAACCGTATCCAAGACCAGTTCCCAAGGCCCACATGGCAACCAAGGCCCACATGGCAACCAAGGCCCCCAGTCCCATTTTCTAACTTTTTTCATAATCATGCAAATAATCATACTTCTTCATCTTCTAATCCTGATTATGATAAAATGCTGGCTGCTCTTTCCCAAGGGCAGCAAACACTAATGGCGTCAACTCAGGCTCTTGTCACAGGTCAGCAAAATCAACAAAAAGACATCACTGATCTCAAGGACCAAATGGGCAAAGTCGTGGACTTCATGGGTAAGATCCAAGCTAGCGGGGTGCTTCCACCTCAACCTACGCCCAACCCAAATGTAAGACCTGAAGCCAATGCCATTATCACTCGAAGTGGTAAAGTGCTCGGAGAAATAGAACCAGATCCAGCCGTTTCTGAGGCTGAAAAGCACAAGGTGGCAACTAAGACCACCACGACACAACCGCCAGTTCAACCTACCCACACACAAGGTAATAACCCAATCCCTTCAAGTTCGGTTGTTACTAATTCCCCGTTTGTGCATGCACCATTTCCAAGTAGGCTTGCCAAATCTAAGAAGAATGAATCTGATGAGGAAATCTTGGAGATCTTCAAAAGGGTGCAAATCAACATGCCCTTGATCGAGTGCATCAAACAAGTGTCGAAATACGCAAAATTTCTGAAAGAATTATGCACTCCAAGGCGCCAGACGAGGGAGAAGGAGGTTGTGATGGTGAGTGAAACAGTTTATGCTGTAATCCAGCGTCAGCTACCCCCAAAGTTGAAGGATCCCGGGAGTTTTTTTGTTCCCTGCGTGATTGGTAACAAGTCATTTGATAAAGTTATGCTAGACTTAGGAGCATCCATTAATGTTATGCCATATTCACTATATGTTGCCCTAGGTCTAGGTAAATTACAGCATGACGATATTATCATTCAGTTAGCCGATCGCTCTAATGTGTATCCTAAGGGATACGTCGAAGATGTTCTTTTGCAGGTTAACCAGCTCATTTTCCCCGCTGACTTTTATGTCCTAGACATGGAGGATTCCCCTACGAATCAAGCTCCACTAATGCTGTTGGGAAGACCATTCATGAGAACTGCCAAGACAAAGATTGATGTGTTCAATGGAACATTAACTATGGAAGTAGACGGAGAGGAGATTGGCTTCAACATCTTTGATGCCATGAGGTACCCTAGTTCCGCAACTCATACTACTTTTTTTATTGACGTGTGCACTTCTCTCGCAGAGAAACATTTTGATTCAATTCGAGAAGACACACTCAACATGATAATCCAGAAAGGAGTTGGCCTAACGCAATCAGGGGACGCCTTGGTTGAGGATACAGATTACAAACTAGAACCTCGAATTTGGGATGAAGTCATGACCCTAAATGAGACCCCCAGAATGGTGAATCATCAGGTACCCTCGTCATTTCCAATTAGTACTAATGCCACTCCTCCTTCAGTGATTCAGGCCCCCGTTCTCGAGCTCAAAGTTTTGCCTGACCACCTGAAGTATGCCTATCTTGGCTCGGACGAAACTCTGCCCGTCATAGTGTCTTCTGCACTAACCGAGTCACAGGAAGATAGACTGGTACAGGTCTTGACGAAGTACAAGACATCCATTGGATGGACTCTGTCAGATATCAAGGGAATCAGCCCTACAACCTGTGTGCATCGAATCTTACTAGAAGATGATGCAAAGCCCTCTCGCGAAGCCCAACGTCGCCTCCATCCTCCGATGATGGAAGTCGTGAAACAAGAGGTCATCAAACTCTTGGACTGTGGTGTCATCTACCCAATTTCAGACAGCAAATGGGTCTCACCAGTCCAAGTAGTCCCAAAGAAAAGTGGAGTCACAGTTGTTGCGAACAGTGAAGGGGAGCTAGTGCCCCAACGAACAGTGACCGGATACCGAGTTTGCATCGACTATAGACGCCTAAACAAAGCAACTAGGAAGGATCACTTTCCTTTGCCCTTCATTGATCAAATGCTTGAAAGGTTAGCAGGTCACTCCTATTATTGCTTTCTTGATGGTTATTCCGGGTACAATCAAATCTGTATCGCTCAAAATGACCAAGATAAAACGACTTTCACTTGTCCTTTTGGCACTTTTGCCTACCGAAGAATGCCTTTCGGTTTATGTAACGCCCCAGGTACTTTCTAAAGATGCATACTTTCTATTTTCTCTGAATACGTCGAAAAAATAATTGAAGTATTTATGGACGATTTTAGTGTCTTTGGGGATAGTTTTGATGCATGCTTAGAACACTTAGCACTTATCTTACAAAGGTGTGTCGAAACTAATCTGGTACTTAACTGGGAGAAATGCCATTTCATGGTTAGACAAGGGATAGTCTTAGGCCATATTGTCTCTGAAAGAGGAATTGAAGTCGATAAATCTAAAGTTGATACTGTGCGCCACTTACCCTCTCCCACTTCGGTGAGAGGAATCCGTTCATTTCTTGGTCACGCAGGATTTTACAGAAGATTTATCCAAGACTTCTCCCACATTGCAAGGCCCTTGTGCCGACTGCTTCAGAAGGAGACACCCTTCGTCTTTGATGCAGACTGTCAGGAAGCTTTTGAAAAGCTTAAAAATCTCTTAACCACTGCCCCCATTCTTTATGCCCTGATTGGTCCGTACCCTTTGAACTAATGTGCGATGCCTCTGATTATGCAGTTGGAGCCGTACTCGGACAAAGGCGGGATAAGAAGCCCTACGCCATCTACTATGCATCCAGAACCTTGAATGATGCCCAGATGAACTACACCACTACAGAAAAGGAGTTGCATGCTGTTGTATTTGCTTTAGATAAATTTCGTTCTTATCTACTTCGAACTAAAGTCATTATTTACACTGATCATGCAGCACTGAAGTATCTCCTAGCCAAAAAAGAAGCGAAACCAAGACTGATCCGATGGATTCTTCTTCTTCAAGAGTTTGACATCGAGATTAAAGATAAGAAAGGCGTAGAGAACGTGGTGGCGGATCATTTGAGTCGCATTGTACATGAGCGAGATCCTGTGGCGATTCAAGAGATGTTTCCAGATGAACAACTCTTCAGAATTGAGGGAGGTACTCCTTGGTATGCTGATATTGTCAATTATTTAGTCACCAAGCAGTTGCCCACCACCCTCTTCCGTGCACAAAAAGATAAACTTAAAAAGCATGCTAGGCACTATATTTGGGATGAACCTTATTTGTGGAAACACTGTGCAGATTTATTGATTAGGAGATGTGTCCCTAATATTGAACATAGGTCGGTCCTAGAGTTCTGCCATAGCCATGCTTGTGGAGGCCACTTTGGATCTAGAAAAACTGCACTCAAAATCTTAGAATCTGGACTATATTGGCCCACACTTTTTAAAGATGCACATTCATTTTGCTTAGCCTGTGATAAATGTCAGAGATCAGGAAACTTAGGACGAAGGGATGAAATGCCACAACATTATGTTCTTACTGTTGAAATATTTGATGTTTGGGGTATCGATTTTATGGGTCCGTTTCCTCAATCTAATGGCTATCTCTATATCTTACTTGTCGTTGATTATGTATCAAAATGGGTGGAAGCTAAGGCCACCAGGACTAATGACTCTAAATCTGTTGCAGATTTCCTCAGAACTAACATTCTTTCCAGGTTTGGGATCCCGCGGGTCCTAATAAGTGATGGAGGAAGTCATTTCTGCAACAAGACCATTGAAGCTTTAATGAAACGGTATGGTGTCACTCATCGAGTCTCTACACCTTACCATCCTCAAACGAGTGGAATGGCGGAAGTCAGTAATAGAGAGATCAAGAAGATATTAGAGCGAACTGTGGGTCCTAATCGTAAGGATTGGAGCCAACGGTTGGATGATGCACTTTGGGCATACAGGACGGCATACAAAACACCTATAGGAATGTCACCCTATAGGTTGGTGTACGGTAAAGCATGTCACCTTCCAGTGGAACTAGAGCATAAAGTATGGTGGGCCGTCAAAACTTTCAACATCAAGCTTGATGACGCCGGTCTGCATCGAAAGCTCCAGCTGAGTGAGCTTGAGGAAATCAGAAATGATGCATTTGAAAGCACTCTGATCTACAAGGAAAAGGCAAAGGCATTTCATGACAAACAGATCAAGAGTAAAGCATTTGACATTGGCCAGAAAGTTTTGCTGTTCAACTCTCGGCTTAGACTCTTTCCTGGTAAGTTATGTTCTAGATGGGTAGGACCTTTTGTTATCACTAATATTTTTGCCCATGGAGCCATACAGATAAAACACGTTGGAACTGGAAAAGAGTTCAAGGTCAATGGCCATAGATTAAAGCCTTATATCGAGGCAATTGGCGAACACGATGTGGAGTCAGAAAGAGTGCTACGACGTCCCATCAGATGAACTGAATTTGGTCTAGGCTGGATGGACGTTAAACTTCAAGCGCTTGTTGGGAGGCAACCCAATGTGTTCTCGAGTGTGAAGGAGTCATCAACACAGATTTTCTTTCTTTTGACCCTTCACTCTCTTTTACTTTGTTTATGTCTTTCTTTCTTACTTCATTTTCTTAAATCATCTTCCTTACTTTGATTCTAGGTTTAATTACTTCGTATTTTCCTAACATTGAGGACAATGTAGAATTTAAGTGTGGGGGAATGGTTTACAAATTTATTTTTGCAATTGAATTTGTTTTATTAAGTCTTTCCTACGAAAAAAAATAAAAAAAAAATATTGCTTTCTTAAGTCTTTTTGTCTTAACGTAGTGTTTTTACGAGTCATCAAGTTGCCCTTTAACTTGTCAATTATATAAATGAATGGAAATGATTATGTTATGGCTATAAAGATAATCACTACAACTTGAATTTGTTTGTTAATATTTCGTGATTAAGTGTTATAACTTGAAGATAATGCATGTAAATTGGTACATAAATGAGCATGATATGATAAGTATGAATCATTTGAACCTTATGTGAGCTTTAGAACTTTATATACATCTTTGATGAGTGATTCATAAAGTTCTTTGTTTAAATTGATATACATATGCCTCATAACTGCTTGCCATAGCTTTTAATGAGCTCTAGAGTACTAGAACTTATTCTATGTGATTTTCAAAGCTTTTAAGTCAATAAACTCTCTGATTTTGGAAATGATTAAGGCATTAGGGTTAACACCACAAATTCAAACATCCATGTTTCCTATTTTGTGCGCACAAGTTGCGACCCCCTTAGTATTAACCCTTTATGAGCCCACATTAAAGTCTTTCTTTCATCACCATGTTTATCTAAAACACTTGAGCTTAGTATAGACATCTTTTACCTTTGTTCCAAGGACTCGGTTGAAGACATAATGATTATGTAAAGAGAAAATGATGATATTGAAAGACTTTTATGTGTATTATGTGGATTTACTTACTCAAACATTGTTGTATTTTTGACACATGTTATTACCTTGATATACAAAAAAAAAAAAACATATTGAGTTTTTATCAAGGTAATAAGGTTTGATTATGTAATGTTTAAGTTAAGTCCTTTACATTTGTAAATCCGATACAAAGAATGACTATGAGGCCCAACAGGATGGAATTAGGCCTATGTTCGAAGGGATGGATTACTGACATCATTGCATTAAGGTTGGGAAGTTATGATACGTTTTGGGAGTCTATTAAGTCTTGGAACGAATTTGAGCACCACTTGACCTATATATATTCCTTGCCTCTAATCTTAGCCCCATTACAACCTTTACAAAGACCTTATGATCCTTAAGATGGTAAATTTTGATTAGTTGAGTTAATCACTTGAGTAAGCTTATGGTTTTGGTTCATTTGCGCAAGTATGTTTTGTTTTTATCTTGAGGTGTTTGTTTGAGATTTTGCAAAAGTACTTCATTTCGATTATGTGAGTATCTCTCACATACTTTGAGTGCAAACACAAACCCTCACAAATTGAGTGAATTTATGAGTGCATATCCTTGTGAGTTGATTCATACTTGTCTTATTCATGCAGAGATCCATTTCACCATATTTACTCATTATCTTACTTGTTGAAACATTTTGTTACCATGTATTAACTCTTGAATTCCATTTGCTTAAATGTTTTAAGTGAAAATCTTTTATGCCATGATTATAACAATGAAATTTGAGACAAATGGTTAAGGGTCTACTTGTTTTGAATTCGTAGTTTGATTTTAGTATTTGCTAGGGACTAGCAAAGTTTAAGTGTGGGGGTATTTGATAAGACGTTAAATAAGCATTATTTTATATTATTTTATACCCTTTATACTTGACTTTTAGTATTAAAATATTAAATAAATTGATAAAATAAATTATTTTGTGATTTTTATATTTAGATAAATAAAGTTTGTAATTTGGAGCATTTTGGCGAAAGAATTGTCTCGATCGGAATTATAACGAATAAAATATGGACGAAATTCGGTGGATTAATTAATTTAGTTTTAAATTAATTAATTAATTAAATCTGTGCAGCCCAGCCCAGTCCAAGATCCGCACGGCCCGCAGGCCCAGCCACGTCCAGCCCACACGGCCCAAACGCGAGCAGCCTGCTTCAGCTGTCCAGAAGGAGTTCGGCGCGCGCTTGCCGAAGCAAGCTTCTCCCGCTCGGCCAGCACCTACCGTCGACAAGCGCTGCTCCCCAGCGCACGCCTGCCGGCCATGCAGCACCTTTCCAGCACGCGCCCACCGAAATCTGAGCCCTTTTTCAGCAGTTCTGACAGATTCCCTTGCTTGCTGTTTTTCATGCTTTTCTTTTCTTTTTTTTTTTTAATTTCTCTTCCCCAAAAACCACACATACTCATCATTTCACTTTTGAATATTTTTATTATAATTTTTGTTTAGTTTTTATTTATTTTCTAGGGTTTAATTTGAGTTTTTCCCCTATAAATAGGAGTTGATTTCACTTGTTGAAATCACTTCCAAGAAACACAAAATTGAGCCTCTTTTAGGAGAAATCTTGGCAAAATAGTTCCAATACAATTTTGAGAGTTCAAGTCCGCATTTCCTTGTTTAATTTTCTTCCATCTTCATAAGGTTCCAGCCGTTGTTCGGTGTTCCTTGTGAAAAACAATCCATTGTTCTCATCCAATCTGAAAAGTGTAACATTTGCTCTCCATTCTCTTAAACTCTTTTATTTGTTATTGGTTCTAATTATAATGCAATATATATGTATTGGTTTCTCCTTCCTATCTTTTGTGAAAATTGAGTATAATCTCCATGTGTTTTATTTTCTAAAAATCATTTACTTCTTACATTCTAGAGCTTAAACTTCATTTCGAAACTAAATGTTGATCCGCTGTTCGGGGCATTTAGAGTAGATTTGGAGAGATTTAATGTGTGACCGTTGTTCGGCGCATTAAATCATTAACTTAAGGTGAATCATATTGTAAGTAATAATCCGTTGTTCGGTGCATTTATAATATGAAAAATGTATGAAGAAATTTGAGTTTGTGAAGGTATAATTTCGTGATTAATTCAAATTTATGCAATTGTAGTATGTTGGTGAAGTTTATGTTTACGAGAAGTCTACCTTGTGAATAAGTTAGAGTAGAAATAGAATGAGTTCATCTATGCTTTTACATATTTATTACAAACCTCTTCAAAACCCCCCTTGCTTATTCTTTTATTCTTTGATGCCTTTATTCTTTCATTCCTTTATTCTTTAATTTATTTATTCTTTGATTAATTAATTCCTTTATTCTTTTATTATTTCATTCTTTAATTCGTTAATTTATTAATTCTTTGTAATTCATTAATTTATTGTTTCTTTATTCTCTTATTCATCTATTCTTTAATTTATTAATTCTCTAATTCTTTAATTCTTTAATTCATGATTCTTTTATTCATCTCCCACTAACACATTATTAATGTTCCCTAATTTCCCCGGTTAAGAACGATCCCTATTTATCAATACTACATCTACACAAAAAGGGTTTAAATTGCATAACACTCGAATTACATGTTTAATTTAATGCGTAGTTTGGGCTTAGTCAATTACACAACACACATATAACCCCCACGTGGTGCTAGCAATCCATTTCTCATGGTGACACATGTCACTCATTATCGAGGGTCACTAACACTTTAATATACCTCTATAATTTTCCCCAATTTTTTTGGGATTTAAATACGTATTTTAAACGTATACAAAAAACTTCGGATACACTGAACACTATCGAAATGATATCTGATTTCCTCGAAACTAGTGACAAAATGTTCGTTACATTAAATGGAACAAAAGTTTTGTTGACCTCACCTTGAAAAGCATGCCTACGCACCCTCACGTGCCACCATGAGTGGCTGCACGTGAAACCCACGCGCGAGCTATAGTGTCGTCTCTCCCACCCGTTTAACTGATAAATGGATCTTGCAACCCGCGAAGCAACCCAATTCGATCCCCATCAATTCTGCATCATTTCTTTCAATTGAGTCATCTAACATCATCGTTTACTCCTTAATTAAAGGTCTGTGATTTCAATTACAAGATTCATTACCTCAATCCATTCGACCAAACCTTGAATTTTTCGTAGGAAGTTCAACATCGGATCCTTTCAATTTCCCTTGATTCCTTCAAATTGATGCATTCAGAAGCTCTGTAGGACTCTTATAAACTTGTTTCCAACGTCAATTTCATCGTTCCATGTCTCCAGTTACTCGACTTAAGCTCGAAAATTCAACGTCCTCATCCTTTCGGTTCTAAGGCAAAACGACCTCAATTCGCATCACATTTGAGCTGGTCCTAATCGAATTGTTCCTAGAAGTCTCAATTCAATCTTCATTTGAAGCATCTCGAGCTATAAATTCAAGTTCGAATTTTTAGAAAATTTCAGCTTCCACGGGTTTGGTTATTCAGGTTTATTGGGATTTCTGTTACAAGTCTTCTCCCTTTCATTTTTGTTCCTAGCATTCCTTTCTTCCCCATGTGTTTATCGCATTATCCCTCTCCACAGATCAATCATGGTGTATTGTATATATACAATTCTCTGTTTTCCCAGCTCACAAGGCTAAACTTGTGTATTTAGGACGGTTAATGCCACCCATCCCTCAATTATGGTGACAGATGTCACCAAATGACAAATCCTCATCCAAATCAACGAGGAACAGGTGTTCCTCATCAGGCGAATACTAGCTAAATCAGCCAAAGTTAATCAAATGACCTTTATGCCCCTGCTTGCACAAATTACCAAAATGTCCTTCACCTTCCTAGACCCGTATCTTTTACATCTTAACTCCGATTGACGCATGCCGCCTGTCTACGGATTCAGCGTCTCGAGACCAACCCAACGGTCTTTACGACCAGTCCAAAAAGTCCCGATCAAAAATTCAAGTTTTGGTCCTTATAACTAGGGGCAAAATCGTCATTTCCTTCAAATTTTCCAAATTTTTCTTTTTCGAATTTCCGGGTTGTTACACAGATCCTCTATGAGTTCAAAAGATTGTCTCTCCAGTACATGAGACTCAGCATACACATACTTTCGAAACATCGATACATGGAATACATCATAAACTCCCAAAAGTTTCGAGGGTAATTCCAATTTATAGGCAACATGGACTATCTTCTTTGTGATCTCTTAAGGCCTAATAAATCAGGGACTCAACTTCTCGCGTCTGCCAATTCGTACCAGACCTTCCAAGGGTTTGGATTGTAAGACCCGTGTCTTGGGAAGAATGGTGAACAATCCCACATTGCTCGGGGAGGGAAAGGTGAAGTGTCTTATATGTGTGGGCACATATATATCTAGAATGATGCCTTTTGGGAGCTCACTCGCTTTGGATTCTTTGGGAACTCCAAAGTTAAGTGAGTTTGGGTTCGCGTAATCCTATGATGAGTGACCTACTGGAAGTTGCACGTGAGTTCCTAGAAATAAAACCTTGAGGGCTGGACCCAAAACAGACAATATCGTGCTAGATGGGTCGGGTCGTGACAACCTATCTATGAACTTGAGACTTCGAGACCTACTTAACAGCCCTCATGAGAAGTCCAAATAGTATCCGGAGCAAAAAGTCAACTTTTGACCTATAAGGGAAAAATCATCAATTTTCTTTTTAAACTCCCGAAATTATCTTTTCTAAATTTTCGAATCTTTACAATCTTGTCCCCACAAAGAATTTTCCCTCAAAATTCAAACCTATATGCCTAACGATTGTAGCTACGAGAGCCACAATAATGTTTCGGGCTCCTACCTGAACCCTTATTCAGTATTCAGAATGGTAACTAAATCCCTTTGGCCTCCCTAGGTATGAGTCCTTAAACTCGAATATATCAGGTCTCCTTAGTATGAGCCTTTAAACTCTTAATATAAACCATATCAAGTGCTCGTGGCCCACATTTTTCTGAATTTTTTATTATCAAATCGTCATTAAAATATGGACACCATCTCAGAATCAAACAACCAATCACTCAAATCTCGAGAATTACACATCCGAGGCATCCTGGACATTATACATCCGAGGTATTCCAGACATTACACATCTGAGGCATCTCCTGCATTCATTGATGAAAATGTCGCCAATATCGGAAATATTGGCCGGCGGCATGTAAAAGGGAAGGGGGGGGGGGGGGGGAAGGGGGAAGAAATGGAGCGAAATATCGACATTTTCCCTTGTTTTAAGACCACCGATCTCTTTATTTCATTAAAACGATCGAGATAGGGCTAAATTTCATGAAAATCGGACGTAAAACCACAGAGTTTCAGACGGGTCATGTCGCGCGGGTCAAAAAACCCGAATCTCAGACCCGCGCGAGGTAGGAGATGACTGGTTTTAAGTTAATTAATATAGTTTATATATTAGTGAGTTGCTATATTATCAAACTGAGCCTGTTAGCTCAGTTGGTTGTGGGTTGTTCTGGGCCTTTGTTAAATGGCTAGCAACCTGAGTTCGACCCCAGGTGTTGCAACTTGCGAATTTTTTTTTTTTTTTTTTTCGTTTTTTCTTTATTTTCTTCAATTTTATTTGTCTTTTTTTTTCTTCAATTTTCAATTATAACAAATCTTTCCAACTTTTAAACAAAAATTGACTTTTTCATCATGTTTTTTTTCTTCCAATTTTACATATATTTATTCATTTTATAATTTTTCTTCCATTTAAATTTTGTTATGCTTATTGTTATGTTTTTAATTATATTAAAATTCAATTATAGTAATTCACTTCAATTTATGTTTATGTTTATGTTTAAATTTTTATATTATTAGTCATCAGCAGAACCCTATTGTATCATATTATTCATTATATATTTATTATATCATAGTCATTTTATAGTTTTTATTAATCCTATATAACCATAATTGGGTACTTAAGTTTTTCCCAAAGTTTCATTCCAAATTTCCAACTTTTAGATCGAATTTCCATCATTTTTGTTGACCGTAAACGATATCGATATTTGGGACGAGATATCCGTAAATTTGACTAGCGATATATCCGTCGATATCGATATTTCAATCCTTGCCTGCATTACACATCTGAGGCATCCGTGCATTACACATCTGAGGCATCTGGGCATTACACATCCAAGGCATTTCTGGTATTACACATCTGAGGCATTCCCGACATTACACATCCGAGGCATCCCGGGCATTACACATCCGAGGCATCCAAGACAATATACATCTGAGGTATCCTCGGGGATTACTCATCCTAGGCATATTGAATATGATTCCAAAGCACTAGTTTCAAAACAAATCTTTGACTCCAACCCAAGTCAAAATACCATTTCCAAACCGAGTCTGAGTCCAAAAAATAGTTTCCACAAATACTGACATAAAATCCGTGTCCAAAAATTGATAAATCCAAAAAATCGTTAGGTAATCATATCAAATCATTACTCAAATCATGCAATAAAAATATTTAAAACATTTAACTATGCATGCATCACATTTATAAAACGAATGTCCACTCAGTGTTCTTTCGAACAATCGCAACCTCGTTCTTGATAGTGTTCTGAAATTATCGGGACCATATTACTTGGAACGCTCTTATACTAAATTGACAGAACTCGCTCCAAAAATGCTTTAGTAACTAAGCCCGGTCTAGCTCTTGTCTAACATTTTAATCAATGTACCTGAAATATCTTGAATACTTATATACATAAATATAAACTGATTCTATCTGAATTAATATCTCAGTGGGAAAACAAAAAAAAAATCTATCTCTGCGAGATCACGGCCACAACCAACCCACTAGCCCTATCAAGTAATGGAATCTGTCACTTTGGCTCTTTCCGAGCCGTAAGCTAATATACTTATTCAATTCTAATCTTGTTCTTACATTCTTACCACATAAAGGATCTATAACTAAATTCTCGGAATCACATGAGGCCTATGGATATCGAAACTACCACCAGGGCTTACCAGGTTTTTCTAGGTCTCTCTCCACCGTCCAAAAAGATCACTCAACTAGTATTCCCCCTCCCCCATTTTCTCCTGCATGATATTTATACCAAGATAGGAGGTGAGGGCTTAGTCAGCCCCTAAACAGTAGATGAGTAACATCTATCACCTAAGGAAGTGGCTGAGTCAAGATTCATGACTCACCAATAAACCAAAATCCCAAAATACCCCAGGTGCCTAATTTACCAAAACACCCTTAAACATCTCGATCCGTAACTGATTCATACGGTCTCCGTTTATCGCATATCGTCTGTCTACGAACTTGGGACTTTGAGATCTATCTAATGGTCCTCACAAGAAGTCCAAATAGTATTAGGAGCAAAAAAGTTAACTTTTGACCTATAAGGACAAAATCGTCAATTTTCTTTTTAAACTCCCGACATTATTTTTTTTTGAATTTCCAGGTCGTTGCATGATGCATGATCGAATATAGTCTCCACTGTACATTTCCTTCATATATCTTCACTGAAAAGGCATCGGATGGCTTTACCCGAGATGTTCAACACTTCAACTTGACCTTGAAAATGGGTAGGCATGGAATAATTTTACTTGTTTGTATGCTTTCTTTGCCTGTCTTATTTACTTTTTGGTTCCTTCATTTATGATATTGTGATATTATATGAGTATTTTTTCCATAGTTACATTGGATGTGGAAGTCCTATATTCTTTTGATTTTAGGTTCATTCTTATATTGGAGTTAGATATCTTGATTTGAACGGGCGTTTATGTAAAGTATACAAACTATTAGTAACTTATCATAGTCTAAACGAATGTTGTTATTTTCTTCATTGTTTTATGAACGCATTTAATATATATTAGCAAGTAATACTTTAAATATAATTTTCAATCAAATTTAGTAACTACTAAACAATTTTTGGTATAAATTTAGGGCATAGTAATTGCCATAACTGTAGAAACATATCATTGGCAAAATTGTTTAGTTTTTTTCCATAGTATACCCTCATAGGCAAACTGAAATTTCTGAAACTGTGAATAGTTGGGTACTATACTCTCTTCCCCCCCTAGTGTTTTTTCCCCTGTACTAGGTATGCTTTCTTTAATTAAGAAAAAACATATTGAAGATGAGTGTTGCCTGTTCTATATTTTTTGTTTTCGGAAAGGGGGATACATGAGGTTAGGGTTCGGCATTGGGCCGGGCCGGGCAAGCCCGGCCCAAATTTTTTGGGCTTGGGCCGGGCCGGGCAGGGCTTATTAAATAATTTTTAAATTTGCGGGCCGGGCCGGGCGGGCTTAATGACATAAAAAAGAGCCCACGGGCTTTTATCGGGCCGGGTTTATATCGGGCTTTTCGGGTCGGGCCTATTAAGCCCACTTGGATCGGGCTTACGTGGGCTTTTGCAATAAATTATGTCTCAAATTTTAAAATTACAAAAAAATATTAATAATGAAAAAAAATACACAAGGGTGCAAAAATGTGGTCTCGTTAAAATAAAATACTCAAGGGTCCAAAAACGTTGGGCTTATTAAGTAGGTGGATGAGTGGTTAGGGCTTGTATTGGGTATTGGGTATTGAGTATTGAGTATTGAGTTTTTTAAAATAAATTAGGTGGACTTGGGGCTAAGATTTGGGTTTGGGTTGAAATATTAGTATTAAGAATGGGTTGAGTATTAATTTTTAAATAATAAATATTTTATATTTTCGGGCTTATGGGCCGGGTTTATTACGGGCGGGTCGGGCTGAGCTTATCGGGCTTTATCGGGCTCGGGCCTATCGGGCCTATCGGGTTTGAACACCATAAGCCCAAGCCCAGCCCGCTAACTCTCGGGCCAGGCTAGCCCACGACCCATAGCGGGTCGGGCCGGACTTTTGTCCATCGGGCTTATCGGCCCCCCATAAGCTCATGGGCTTTTGGGCCAAATGGTGAAGCCTACATAAGGTGGAGTAGATGTTTAAATCCACTATGGTTTATGATTTCTGATGATAAAAATCTTATTACAATTTAATGTCGAACTTAAAATTTCTGTAATTACTACTTTAGCCCAATTAAAAATTTTCTTTTCCATCTCCCATCTTCATAAGATGTGAAGTGCAAAAGTGAAAAGGAACGATGTTAATAACATATGAAGAAATCTTTTTTTTTGAGTTAAATGGCACAATTCACTAAAATAACCTGGAATTACTTATTTTGGCCCTTCACCTTTTCCAAAATATATTAAAAAAATTGGGAAAAATTTCTCCTTTTATCTTAACAGAACTTTGTTAAATTAAACGTCTAGGTTATTAGGTGATAAAAATTATACCTTATATTTTGAGAGAGTTTTGATACTTAGCAGAGGAAGGAAAAAGCCTAAAAACAAAACCAACTACATGTCGTAAGAATCGTTTGGGAATAAAAATTGAAAAATCAACATTTTTACAGGTAGTGACTGAATCGAAGACGGAGGCAAATCCATGGCGTCTATGCCACCATTCATACGGCGGCGTCTCCTCAGCACCAGCACCAGTACCAATGTCTCGAAGAAGTGGGCCGTGAAGGAAGTGACCAAGGCTAATTTTACGGAGTCAGTGGAGGAGTTCAAGGACCGCCTGGCCAGCTCGGACTTCGTAGCCGTCTCGCTTCAGAAAACTGGGTCGTTTACTGCGGCGTGGCACCGCCCCCAACCCTTCGATACCGCAGACACCTCGTATTTCAAAGCCAAATACGCCGCAGAGCGGTTCCAGCTTCTTCAATTCGCCGCCTGCCCTTTCACTCTCAGGGCCTCCAAGCTCACCTCTCACCCGTCCGTACAGTTTTAAACTTCTAACTGCATACGCACAAGCATTACATTTTTCCCAAGGGATGAATAAGATTTGGTGAAATGGGTCTGTTAATTTTGTGCAGATACAACTTTATATTGTTCCCAAGGGATGAATTGAAGATTGGGATGCCATCTTATAGCTTTTCAGTTCAAACATCACATTTGACTTTCATGGCTCAAGAACGCTTTGATTTTAATTCTTGCATATACAATGGTAAATCTACCTTATGATTTATCATTTCCTCTCCCTAATCACTAAAGTTGTGATGTATAATATTTGCCCAAGTGAACCGTTCTTAGGAACCCTAGAAGGACTGTGAAAGCTAAGAACATACTCATGATGAATGTGTACAATTTCGGATCTTGAAAGTCTCTAACTTTTATGACGTATTGAGATTTTCGTCTCTTTATTGTATGATTGATACTTCATATTTACCGTAGTGAACATTTTAGAATTCTAGAAGAGTCTGAAGAGATGTAAAAGTTAAGAACATAGTCATCATGTATTGGGCAATTTTCCAAGAATGTAGCTTTTATGATGTATTGAGATTTTTCGGATTTTTCATCTTTTTGTCGGGTGATAGGTATATCATACTTGTCTAGAGCACAAGAATCTGCAGCTAAAGTTCGGATAGGCAATCCAAGACCGAGCGACTATGTACTGAACTCTTCTTCGATCCATACTGTTGCTGATACAGTTTTTCTTGAAAGAATTAAATCAAAAGTTAAGCATTGGAACAATGCCTGTAGAAGCTCAAGTAAAGATGGTGAGAAGAATGCTATAGGTTATTATCCCATATCTTTCCTTGAGTTTTTTTATCTTTTCTGTTATAAAATGTGTTCACTTTTGATTTTGCAGATGCTCTTCTGAATTCCTTAAAAAAACTTGTCTTGGGAAGTGAAATTTATGGAACAAGACCGTGCATGAATATTGATGTTTGCAGTGAACGTCAAGTGCAGCTCACACTGGAGGTATCTTGATCTAATGTTGTTGTCTATCCGAGTATCCTTTGACTGAAGATAACGAGTTTTAATTGATTTGATGTTTATAATCTTCATTGGTTTCAGATGTTGAGAGAGTTCTCTGATGAACTTGTTCCTTTAATTATCCCTTCGAAAGGCGGAGGACCTCAGGCTGTTCGTGTTGTTTTGACAAGTTCTAAAAAGGACAAGGACTTGTTTGAGGTAGTGAAAGAGATTTTCAATTCTTGGTGTTTTTTCATTATCAAGCTTTGTCTGTATAAATCATTGGTTTGAATTTTATAGAGAGAGCTTCAAAAACTTGAGGAGGAACAGAACAAGAGAGTTCGTGGATTTCGAGAGGTGATCGATTTGATTTCTGCTTCACAGAAACCTGTTGTCTCCCACAATTCTCTTAATGGTGTGTTTCTATTTTTAAAAATATCTATGCACTTCAATGCCTTTAACTTCGTTTTTTTCCTTTAGTTTCTCAACTTACAGTTCAATTTTTGCTTTGTGCAGATTTTACGTTAGTTCATTCAAAGTTTCTCTCCCCCCTTCCAGCTAATGTAGATGACTTCATGGACTCCTTGCACTTGGTTTTCCCTCACGTACTTGATCTCAACCATCTGATGAAGAATATTGGCCCGCTAAGGAAGGTGACCAATATTCCTACAGCTATATCCTACCTGAATAATCATTTCTTCGCCCCCATTGATATGGAGATTTTTCCCCAAGGTATACTCATTACCCCTTGTTTGATGTAGCACACAGACAGAGTCAAAAAATTTGCAGTAATTCTAAAATGAAATGCCCCATTACTTGTGAGCCCTCTTATGCCATGCCATCAATTTGACAGATTTTTTGACGGAACTAACAGTAATGGATTCAGTGAAAAATAAATAAATGAACTTGGCAGCTTGTTTACCTAGTATTGAATGAAATAAATAATATAAGCATGCCAAATTGTTTTTTTTTAAGCTCAGCTCATGTCTTGTAGATTGCTTTTCATTGGTTCCAGGATCTTTAACTTCATCAAAAGCCTAATTTTTATCCCTGTATGAATTGCTTGATGTTGTCATGTTCAGAAAATGAAGGCACGATTCATAGGCATAATGTTGTGAAGATGTGTTATTTGTTTGCTAAGCTCTGCTCCATTCTGAAGATTTCCGACAATGTTATGGCATCTAACAATGCACTATTGACTCAAGCCCTTGAAGAGCACGAGCATACAAACATATCCCATCCGCACGCTGACATGCCTGAAAAATCAATCAATGAGGACATCAGAATCTGGACAAAGAACATGAGAAAAGTCAGCTGCGATCATTTGGTATTCTTATGGGGATTTAGAAGCGGGATGACTGCAGGGATGCTTAAGAACTTGTTGCATAGGTCACATGCTGTATTCTCTGAAGATTTTGATGTTCGATTCGTGGATAAGAGCTGCGCCATTGTTGTTTTCTGGAAATCTGGTTTATCCGAAACCTTTCTGGATGTGTTGGGTGACAAAGAGATTTGTGGGTCTCTGAGGGAGATGGTGTCGGAGGGCCTAAGAGCATCGGGTTATGAGACGTACAAAAAGGCCTGTAGGATAGGGTTATGGGGGGCGGATTTAGCAGAATCCTTGGACAAAGCATTGGATGACCCAAACTACCTTATGGAAGCTAATTCATCGACAAATTCTAGAGAAATTTATTGGCCTAGCGGCTCATTGATTAATTTTGATGACTTGTAATAGACATTTATTGTTCTAGCAACTCAGATGATTAATTAGATATGAGATTATTTTTGACAGATCAATTTTGGTTGTGTTTTTTTTTCATATAAAAAAAATAGGAAATAGAATTATAAGCATAGATATTGATCTCGTACTTTGTGAGTGTCAATCTAGCAACCACCATGCCCTTTACTATTCTCAAATACTAAACAATCTACTTCATTCTTTGCAATAGTCGGGTGTAAGTGTTAAACACCCATCACATCCTTGCGAGAATTAAACACCCAATACTATTCACAATAGAATAAACATTAAGTTTAATCTCACATTACCCCTAAACTCAAATTTGACCCCAAAATGTCCCCTTGAAAACCCATTTTTATTTCAAAGTGCCATTTTTCCTTTAAAATTTGTTAATTTTTCGGGAAATATAAAAGTAAAATTGTCATTTTGAAATTTTTTCTCAACTTTTCAAATTCTCTCTCTCCCCCTAACAGACCCGCCTCCAAATTTAATTCCAATCGCCCTACAAATTCAAAAGAAACAATCTCTCAATTATTAAACCCTAACTTCCTCACCCCACCAATGCCAACGCAGAACCATCCTCTCTTCTTATCTTTCTGCTTCCTCATAGGAGTTCATCTTCAAGGTAAGATTTTTAAAATTTTTTTTTTCCAATTTTAATCTGATGACGTACGTGAAACCTCTCTCCGCACTTCAACCTTCCCTCTTGATGAAGCCCTAGAATCAGTGATAAAAGAACCCAGTTGGAGACTGCATCTTTGTCAGCCTATCAAGTCATTATGAAACTGCTACAATTGTTTATTTCAAAATTGTGAATTTCAAGAATGAGAATTACAAAGTTAAGAGAGATAAGACTAATAAAAAAGATGAGGCTTAAAGGGATATGAAATTGAAAATTGCAAGATGTAGTGGGGTGTTGAGGACGTCGAGGCCGGAGATGACAAAGTAGGCGAGGCTGTTGATTTCTTGGGACTGATAGTGGTGCGGCAGCAGCTGATACATCATCTGCAGAAACATCACATGCCGATCACACTTGAAAAGCTCCGAATCCATGGCCCGTGGAGATGGAGATCCGAGTCGCTTGTGATTATGAAATTTGAACTTGGCTAGAAAATTAATAGTGGTTATTTCTTGGAAAAATCGGGTATTTTCTATATGGGAAATTTCTTGGCTTTTGATTCTCAGGTGCTAAATTAGTTGCTTTCTGTTTTGTAGGTTTGCTTGATCGATCAATGGAACAGTTCACTGTAAATGGAAATTGTTGAGTTTGCTGAAAGGTAATGGTTCAAACTTTTAACACTGAATCAATTGGGAGTAGTTTTAGGTGTAGAATGTATGTAGGTTGTTTATGGATGATTGTAATGGTGTTTGCTTGGAAGAAGAATGGAATACACTGTTATGCACACCAACTGTTTGTGAAAATACCTATGAGCAATTCAACCCGATTTCCTGAACTGTTTTTCTTTTCTCTCTACTGATTCATTTCAATTTGCACCCACTCTCACTATGATTCTAGCTTGCTTTACATCATTTAAACAGTTACAATGCATGATGTCACTATGATGACATTCATCCAATAGAAATTAGTCTAACCATAGGCCTATAAGACGATGACACCTGTTCATCTTGCTCCCCAAGTTATTTGAATCTGTTAAAAATAGATTCCCACACTTTCCTTGAGTGCCACCTCACTTAGGTGCTTGCTCTTAACTACTCTCATACACTTAGTGCAATCAGTAATTGCTTAGAAACTAACACTCCCCTCTAAGCAATTCACTGATTTCACTCCAAGTTTGTCCCTAAGATATGAGAACCGTTCCTTAGGTAATGCCTTAGTGAACACATCTGCAAGTTGTTCTTCTGACTTGCAATAGATCAGATGAATCTCTCCTGCTTGTATTGCTTCCTTGATGAAGTGATACTTTCTTTTGATGTGCTTGGACCTCTGATGAAAGACAGGGTTCTTGGACATGGCTATAGCAGCTGTATTGTCACAGTAGATTGCTGTAGGTTCAGTGACTTCCTCTCCAAAGTCTTCTAGGACAAACCTGAGCCATTTAGCTTGTGTAGTTGCCTCTGAGGCACTCACATATTTAGCCTCAGCCGTGGATAGTGCCACACTGTGTTATTTGACAGAAGCCCAAGAGAAAATCCCCCTTCCAAATGAGAATGCATACCCAAAGGTGCTTCTCATATCATGAATACTCCCACTCCAATCAGAGTCACAAAAACCAATCAAAGTAGTTGACTTCCCCTTTTGATACTCAATCCCATAAGCAATGGTACCTGAAATGTACCTTAGGACTCTCTTTGCAGTCCCAAAGTGTTTCTTAGAGTGATTGTGCATGAACCTTGATAGGAGGCTAGCAGCAAACATGATGTCAGGCCTAGCTGCAGTTAAATATAGGAGAATTCCAACCATCTGTCTGCAAATCCCTTCATCTGCAGCCTCAGAACCATCCTCTATGCACAATTTATCATTTGCAGCAAAAGGGGTACTAATAGGCTTGCAATCCTTCAAGCCAAACTTACTTAAGAGAGTTTGAGCATACTTTTTCTGATGTATGAAGATGCAATCATTGGTTTGAACAACCCACATGCCAAGAAAATTATGTAGAAGGCCAAAATCTGTCATCTCATACTTGTTCATCATCTCTCCCTTGAATTCTTCCTTCAAAGACTCACAGTTCCCTGTGTAGATGATATCATCTACATATATAGACACTATGAGTATCTTGCCTTCCCTTGTGGTCTTGATGTACAATGTAGCCTCACTAGGACTTCTTTCATAACCACACTTGAGCAGATGAGTGTCAATCTCTCCATACCAAGCCCTAGGTGCTTGTTTCAACCCATAGAGGGCCTTATTCAATCTGTACACCCTCTGTCTTCTGTTTCTATGAAAAACCCCTCAGGTTGTTCCACAAACACCTCTTCCTCTAGTACTCTATTTAGGAAGGCAGATTTGACATCCAACTGGTGCAAACTCCAGCTCTTCTGTGCTACCAATGATATAAGTGTCCTGATTGTTTCTAACCTTGCCACTAGTGCAAAGGTTTCATTGAAGTCTATTCCTGACTTTTGAGAGTACCCTTTAACCACTAATCTAGCCTTGTGTTTCTGAACAGAACCATCTGGATTCAGCTTGGTCTTGTAAATCCATTTTACACCAATGACAGGCTTGTCACTTGGTCTCTCAACTAGTTCCCAAGTTGAGTTCTTCTCAATCTTCTCTAGCTCAATCTCCATGGTCTGTCTCCAAACTTGATCCTTAGCTGCTTCTTGATAGGTTTCAGGTTCTATGATGGACGTATGACACCTAGCATAAATGTCTGTCAAACTTCTGAGTTTTACTGGAATATTGCTAGGAGTTGAAGATTATGAACCTTCATATTCCTGTGCTTGAGGTTCTTCTGTCCCTTCTGTAAACTCCTTAGCAGCTTCTGCTCCTTCTGCTTGTTCAAACACACCAGGAAGTACAATTTTGACTTCCTTATCTTTTTCCCAATTCCAGCAGGCTTTCTCATTGAAAACTACACTTCTTGACACCATAATTTTCCTTGTCTTCACGTTATACAGCCTATAACCTTTCTCACAAGTGCCATAGCCCACAAACACACACTTCATAGATGACTCATCCCATTTCTGTCTTAGTTAAGTAGAAACATGTGCATAACCAATGGATCCAAAAACCTTTAGGTGTTTTACCCCTGGTTTCCTTCCACTATAAACCTCAAAAGGTGTCTTCTTCTCTAATGTTTTTGTAGGACACCTATTGAGCAGGTACACTGTTCTGTTAACAACTTCAGCCCAAAAATGATAGGGCATTGCCTTGTCATGTAACATAGACTTAGCCATTTCTGATAACGCTCAAACTACGCATTAAATTAAACACTTAATTTGAGTATTATGCAATTTAAACCCTTGTTGTGTAGTTGTAGTATTGGTAAATAGGGATCGTTCTTAACCGGGGAAATTAGGGAACATTAATAATATGTTAGTGAGAAAGAATAATGAATAAAAGAATAATGAATTAAATAATTAAATAATAAAGAAGTAAAGAATAAATGAATTAAAGATTAAAAGAATAAAAGAATTAATGAATAAGAGAATTAATGAATTAATGAAATAAAAAATAAAAGAATAAAAGAATAAAGAATTAAATGGAGGGTTTGAAAATATTGTAATCATAGAATAAAGAAAACAAGTAAAAATAATTAAGAACTTAATTTTACTTCTACTTTAACTTTTGTACAAGTTAACTTTCTTCAAACACATATTTTTACCAACACTCTAACATCATGCTCACATTGAACCAATCACGAAATCCTACCTTAATCATCTCAAATACATACATACATTTTTCATGTTATAAATGCACCGAACAACAGATTATTATCTACAATATGATTCACCTTAAGTATGTGATTTAATGCGCCGAACAACGGTCAAACATTAAATCTCTTCAATTTTCTATTAAGTGCACTGAACAGCGGTCATAAACACTTAACATAGAATTGAAGTTTAAGCACCAAAACATATGAAGTAAAAGAAATTCAAAAAGTAAAACACATGGAGATTGCATTCTTACTTAAAAATACTAAAAAGAAAATACTAACACATATATTGAATTATAAGTAAAACCAATAATAATAACAAGAATTTATGTAACACCCCGGAAATTCAAGGATTTTAATATTGTAATTTAAGGTGTGAATTGACGCTTTTACCCTTGTGATTGGTATGGCCAAATTATTGACTTTTGATTGGTGAATTAAATGGACTTTGACCTATGACCGTGACGTAGTTCGGGACGTCACGAGTTCATAGACAGGTGGCACGTCCATTTCGGACGATCAGGGAAAAAGTTATGACTATCGGAAGAAGTTGGACTTCACGGGCGAAAATGTTGACTTTTCGTTTGACAAATAATTTTCACGCGACTCAAGGACCGATAGGTAGGTCTCGACGTTCTGAGTCCATAGACAGGCGGCACGCCAAAATCGGACTTCGTATGGCTGAGTTACGGGTCTAGGAAGTGAGGGGTATTTTGGTAATTATTGAACCAGGGGCATTTTGGTCTTTTTGCCCTGGTTACTGTAGCAGGCCGCGGGGGACAAGGGCGGCACCACCATGTGCGGTGGTTCAAACGTGCAATTGGTTGTGCGATTGTGTGCTGGAAAGTGGGGAGTGTCTGATGCTTTAGACCGTGGTCTGTTGCATCCACCGTGCACGACCCTATTAATTATTCAAGTTCGAAGCTTTTCGGGGGACATTTTTCAGTGGACAATTGGACACCCATGAGCTTCTGGGACGGCTTGAAATTAATTAAAACTGATTATATAGTGTGTGAGCTTCACTCTGGTATTGAAAGGACTGAAATAAGGGTGGAACCAGAGAGAAACCATTTCGGGAATTTTTGGAGGGAAATCGGGTTTTTGATTTCTACGGTGTGTTGAGCCAATCTAATCGTAGAGTAAGCTTTCTGGGAGCATTTGGAACACAACCATATCAAAATCGAAGGCAACCAGCCACGGGTGAGCTGGGACGGTGACTGCCGTGTTCAGAGGAATTTCAGAGGTTTGGACGGCTACTTCCAGGTGAGTGTTGATTCAATTGAGTGTGTTTTCCAGTTCGTTGTGATACTATGATGCTTCATGTAAGGTTAATTTGATTTCGGTTTAGAAACCAGTGAGTTCTGGTGATTGACCCGTTTGGATGATCACGGGTCGAGGGGCCGTTTAAGGATTGGTTTTGGATAATTAATAGCTCAGAACTTAAATTAGATGTTTAAATAACATGTTAGGATCAAATTGGATTGAAATCGAGTAGGAATTGATGGGTAATCAACCGGGTCAAGCCGCGGGTGGCAGGCCCGAATTACAGACAAACGGGTGAAGGTGCTGACACTGTAGCTACAGTGTCAGGCGCGTGACTTTCACGCGCAGCCACTTTGGGCGGCGCGTGAGGGCGCGTTGGGGCTTATCTCCGATCACGATCAACATGACTTTTATTCCTCTCATCATTCTGAACATTTGTGGTGAATTAACCATGTTGATCTGAGATAGTTTGAAGGGTCCGGTTAGGGTCGGTTGCCTCGGGAAACGTGTTGACGGTTTCCCCGAACCGGCTTCTGTTTCGAACCTTCTTTTGAATAAATATTAAGGACTTGTAGTGACCCTTACGTGTGAATTGAACTGACAGGAATTGTACGATAATCTCGGTACAGGTCCGTACGCGTAGGTTCGCAGCGGAATCGTACTGTGAGTGGGCCCGTTTTCATTAAACCCTTGCATGCTTAAATGTTTTCTGATTTACTTATATGTTCACATGCTGGAATCTATAAAAGGTTTTGATGATATTGAGATTTCGGTTATGGCATGTTTCACGGTATTTGGGCATGAGACCCGTTTGATGAAACGTAACGATCGGTTCAGATTTTACCTGTGTATACATATATGTTTGCATGTGGATATCAATAAAATGTATTTGGTACTGCACTGTATAGATCCTTCCATATTATATTGTCTCCTCCGGATGAGGTACCCCGGAGAGGTCACGGACGTCTAGAACGTCCAGCGTCTACGACGCTAAGCATCGGGGATGCTGTAACCGATTAGGGTTCGGGGATTGAACTCGGAAATTGAGACCCGAGTGGCACGCGTAGCCTTGTGATTGTGACCTTATTGACGTCAGGGACGTCAGACATCAGGGATGTCGGATTGGAGTGTATAGTGCAGTGGCTAAAATTATGGTTATGGTTTTATTACATGCATTATGCTTCATATTATATTATTTATGACTTTAAACGATACTGCATGCATGTTTGGAAAAAGGAGGGGTAAATTATATGTTTTACTTATCAAATGATTTTATAAACTTGAGTTTCGGTCCACTCACCCTTAATGTTTTTGGTAACCCCTCCAGGTCGTGATACTGAGGTAGAGGAGGAACCTGAGGCTGAGGCATAGATCTACTTCTGCGTACCTGAACCCCTGTTGGGTGGTTTGCCCGTAGGTTTTACTTTAGAGTCGTGCTTGCAACTTGTAATTTTGGATTTCATCCTTTGTCTGACATCTGTTTAATTCGAATTTGATGTATGACTTTAATTTGATTATTTATGCATTTGAAGTTCTGAGGTCAAAATTGGTATGAATCATTGGGTGTCAGACGGGAGCAGGGCACGTCCCCATATGGTTCCAGAGTGGATCGGGGCGGGTCCTGTCAATTTAAGTAAAGGGAATAAAGTTACACTTTCGGAACCCAAGAACAGCTTGTGATTCCGAAAGTGGATGGAAACAATGGAATGTTATTCATAAAATTCTCTGAACAGCAGAAAGAACCTTATGAAGATGGAGAATAAAACATAAGAATTTGGACTTAAATTCTAGAATTATTTCGGAAATACTCGGCCTCAGTATTTCTTAAGGGAAGCATAAAAATGTGTTTAAGAGATCTCAAAGAAAAATTATAAGAACAAAGTAAAGAAGAAATGAAATTAAAAACTAATATAAAAAATAACATAAATTAAAAACAATAATTAAAAGAAAATTAATTAATAAGAAAATCTATAAGAAGTTAAAATGGTCCCAAAAAATAAAGAATAAAAAGAAAGAAGATGAACTTAAATGAAGAGTGAAAAAGAGAGAAAAACAAAAGAACCTAAACTACTAAAAAGAGAACCAAAATGGAGACAATTGGGGACCCTTGTTATATGAAATGGCCTCCGAATTTATAGAGAGAGAGCCAAAAATCAAAATAAAAAATAAAATATAAAAATGTAATGATGAACAATGATGATTTTAGGGATGGTTTGGGTTGAAAAATCAGAAAAAATGGCTGAAAAATCTGCTGCAAAAGGGAGCAATTGGAACAGTTTTGGTGCAGGAAATCGGTTGGCAGGAAGCAATTGAAAAGAAGTGATTGATTTCGGTAGCAGGTCGCTGACAAGTTTGATGGAAATCGACAGGCGCGCAGGTGGAGCAGTTGACTAAATCGGGAGGCGCGCGCCTGAGGGTTTGCTAGGAGTTTCCATAGGCGCGCTCCGTTGGGCTGAGGCTGGGCTGGAACAGAGTTGGATTTCCGATTGGACTTGGGTTGCAGCTAGGCTTGATGTTTTTTAAAATATGTTTTGGGCCTGCAAATCAATTACAAATTAAATTATATCATTTCATCTAAAGTTATCCATAATTTATTCGTTATAATTCCGATCGAGACGATTCTTTCGCCAAAATACTCCAAATTTCAAACTTTATTTATTCATACAAAAATATCACAAAATATATTATTTTATTTAATTTTTTATTATTTTAATATTAAAAGTCAAGTATAAATGGTATAAAATAATATAAA
This sequence comes from Prinsepia uniflora, assembly GCA_032719365.1. NCBI lineage: Eukaryota > Viridiplantae > Streptophyta > Magnoliopsida > Rosales > Rosaceae > Prinsepia > Prinsepia uniflora. The sequence continues at coordinate 11,093,654 of CM064874.1, forward strand.
ATAATGCTTAATTGACGACCTATCAATTTCCACTACTGTCCTATTTTTCCTCTCAGCCACCCCATTCTGTTGAGGTGAGTAAGTCATAGTGAGCTGTCTTGCAATTCCTTCAGTTTCACAGAAGTTGTGAAACTTATGTGAAGTGAATTCACCTTCCCTATCACTCCTTAGAGTCTTTATCTTGTATCCACTTTGCAGTTCACATATAGACTTGAACTTTGAACACATTGAATGCACTAGACGCTTCAAAAAATAGACCCAGCACATCCTAGAACAATAATCTATAAAGGTAATGAAGTACTAGTTACCTCCCATAGTTTCTGTCTGCATTGGTTCACACAGATCAGTGTGAATTAGCTCCAATGGTAAAGTTACTCTCCAAGCTTTGTCTTGATCAAAGCTTTCCACATGTTGCTTTCCTGATATACACCCTTCACACACTTCTTGATTTCCATCTAGGATAGGTAGTCCTAGGACCATGTTTTATGTTTGCAGCTTATGTAAATTGTGATAGTTCATAGGGCCAAAACGTTTGTGCCATAATTTTGAACACTCCTCCACAATTGCTCTTTGTGCTACTTTCTGGATGCAGTCTAGAGACAATGGGAAGCACCTGTTTCCCAACATAGGAATTGAGGCAACACACTGCAACATCTCATCATCCTAATAAATTTTTGCACTACCATTTCCAAATCTGAGGTAGTAACCATGTTCCACCATTTGTCCAACACTGAGTAAGTTGGCATCAAGCCCTGGAACCAGCATTACTTGATTAATGACTCTCTTACCATTATGTGTTTTGATCACTAGAGAACCCTATCCAGTAGCTTGCACCAAGTCACCAGTCCCCATTTTTACCTTAGCAGTGATGGATTTGTCCACATTGATTAGTAGGGACTCATGTGAGGTCATGTGGTTGCTACAAGAACTGTCCACATACCACACCCCACTCCCCTCAGAAATTGTTGTAGAATTGCAGGCATAAAACATCACTTCATCCTTATCTTCTTCTTTTTGCTTTCCACAATGACTACTTGCCTTACAATGCAGTTCATTGCAATATGACCCAATTTATTGCACTTAAAACATTTAGGTTTGTTTTTAAGCCAACATTCACCATAATGTAGCTTTCCACAGATTTTGCAGGGAACTTTAGAGTTAGTGAAATTGCCAAAAACAGGTTTTGAACCCTCAGTACCTTGATTGTTTTTGACATTGCTGCAAGACTTTCCTTTCCAGCCTTTGTTTCCCCTGTAATTTTGTTTTCTTTTGCCATACTGCTTGTGTGTTATGTTCTGTGATCCTTAATTCACACTCAAAGCAAGGAATATCTTTTTTTTGTGAGTTTCTGAATGCATCTCCAGCCTCTGATCATATGCACGTATGGAAGCTAGAAGTTTCTGCACATTGATAGTGTCTAGATTCTTAGTTTCTTCAAGGGTCAACACAATAGGATCATAGACCTTAGTGAGGCTGATTAGGATCTTCTACACCATTCTTCTTTCTGTTACTTCCTCACCATAGGATCTCATCTGATCCACAACAGTGTACAGCCTAGATGTGTAGACTGAGAAAGACTCATCATCTCTCATTCTTATGTACTCAAAGTCTTTCCTGAGTGCTTGAAGTTTCACTGCACTAACTTTCTCATCTCTTCTATATTCTCTTTTCAGTAGATCCTAAGTGGCCTTTGCACTTTGTTCATTTGAGATCCTTGAGAAGATGGAGTCCACCACGGCTGTTTGGATCATCCCAAGAGCACGAGCATCTCTGATGTAATCAGCTCGAGTTGGCCTAGCAACTTCTGGTGGCCTAGCAGCTCCTGGATCTGCTGATTCTGGTGATGATGCAGCAGCATGTAAGTCTTCATTCAATCCTTTCTCTACATACTTCCATAGATCATGAGCTTGCATAATTGTGGGCATTTTGATGCTCCAAAATTCATAGTTAGAACCATCGAATAGTGGAACCCTTAAATCCTCACCCGTAGTAGTCATTGTTTTGCTTGCTAGCTAAGTTTGCACTATAATGCCACTTCTCACAGTTTCACGCCCCAGTAAATCAAATCGATTCACTACTCTGATACCATCTTGGCTTTTGATTCTCAGGAGCTAACTTAGTTGCTCTCTGTTTTGCAGGTTTTCTTGATCGATCAATGGAACATCGCACTGTAAATGGAAATTGCTGAGTTTATTGAAAGGTAATGGTTCAAACTTTTAACACTGAATCGATTAGGAGTAATTTTAGGTGTAGAATGTATGTAGGTTGTTTATGGATGATTGTAATGGTGTTTGCTTGGAATAAGAATGGAATGCACTGTAATGCACACCAGCTATTTGTGAAAATGCCTATGAGCAATTCAATCCGATTTCTTGAACTTTTTCTTTCTTTTCTCTCTACTGATTCATTTCAATTTGCACCACACTCTCACTATGATTCAAGCCGTGCTTTACATCATTTAAACGGTTACAATGCATGAAGTCACTATGATGACATTCATCCAATAGAAATTAGTCTAACCATATGCCTATTAGAAGATGAAACCTGTTCATCTTGCTCCCCAAGTCATTTGAATCTGTTAAAAATAGATTCCCACACTTTCCTTGAGTGCCACCTCACTTAGGTGCTTGTTCTCAGCTACTCTCATTCACTTAGTGCAATCAGTGATTGCTTAGGAACTAACAAAATTTGCTTTACTCCCAAAGCTTCTCCTTAAATTTGAATTCAAAGGGAAATGTTTAGAAAAACTTTAAAGTGATAATTTTACCTTTATATTTAATGAAAAGTTAATAGATTTGACGTAAAGAGGACACTTTGAGATGTAAATGGAGCTTCAGGAGAGATCCTTAATCAAAATCGAGTTCATGGGGCATTTTGGGACTAAACATAATATTTTTGGATATCTTGAGTAAAAAGTCATTAAAAAAAAAGAACAACACTAGAGTTAGGGGTGGACATGATGCAGTTTGATTCAGATATTTGCAATATCCATATCCAAACCATTAAAATCTTAACGGTTCGTTATGATTTGAATTTTATAAAATTAGACATAAAACTGTTTCAAATCAAATAGTTACTAACGGTTTGGTTTAGATCGATATGAACGGTTTAGGTATAATAATGAATAATTAATAAATAATATGGAATCAAATAATCACATTCCCCATCAAAACATCTTAAGATTCATTTATTCATACATTCACAATTTGTATTTGTTGATACCATGTCGACCAATTAGGCTTAGTACGAGCAACACCGCCAAAAGCACACGATCCACCACCAGGTGATCGGTAGGCATGTCGCTTGGCAGGCAATGCCAGACATGTCGCTCGACAGGCAATGCCCGACATGTCTCTCAGCAGGCAATGCTAGTCATGTCACTCAGTAGTTGATACCAACATTATACGCCTAACAAGGCCCAAGTCTCAGTGTTAGGACCCGACCCTCCTCAGTCAGGACCTGACTCATCTAGCACGATATTGTCCGCTTTGGGCCTCCTTGCCCTTGCCCTCACGGTTTTGTTTTCGGGAGCTCACGGTGCAACTTCCCAGGGGGTCACCCATCATGGAATTGTACTAACCTCAACTCGCTTAACTTTGGAGTTCCAACCGAATCCAAAGCCACTGAGCTCCCAAAAGGCCTTGTTTAGATCAGAGTTGCGCAGCGGATCACGATATCTAAAACGATATTGTCTCATACCGGATTGTCGCGCGCCCGCTGGGTTTTGACCCCAAGACCTCACGCATGGAAAGGAACACCTTTAACCAGCGCAACCAAGGGAGGCCTCGTGCTAGATAGGTGTGTGCCTACACCTTTAAGGCACCCACCATTCCCCTCCCATACCATTCCCCCCTCGTAGGAATGTGGGATCGTTCACCGTTCCCTCCAGGACACGGGTCTTACAATCCACCCCTCTTAAGGCCCAGCGTCCTCGCTGGCATACTTCTTGGTTGGGGTTTGGCTCTGATACCATTCTGTCAGGACCTGACCCTCCTCGGTCAGGACCCGACTCATCTAGCACGATATTATCCACTTTGGGCCTCCTTGCCCTTGCCCTTACGGTTTTGTTTTCGGGAGCTCACGGTGCAACTTCCCAGGGGGTCACCCATTATGGAATTGTACCAGCCTCAACTCGCATAACTTTGGAGTTCCAACCGAATCCAAAGCCACTGAGCTCCCAAAAGGCCTCGTTTGATCAGAGTTGCGCAGCGGCTCACTTTATCTAACACGATATTGTCCCAGGCCGGATTGTCGCGCGCCCGCTGGGTTTTGACCCCAAGACCTCACGTATGGCAAGGAACACCTTTAACCAGCGCAACCAAGGGAGGCCTCGTGCTAGATAGGTGTGTGCCTACACCTTTAAGGCACCCCACCATTCCCCTCCCAAATCATTCCCCCATCGCAGGAATGTGGGATCGTTCATCGTTCCCTCTAGGACACGGGTCTTACACTCAGCCATTCCGCATGAGTACTCGGCAGGTATGGTCGGTACCCCTGATCTAATAGGCTAGCTGTTAGTACCAACTCTCTGAGATTCCAGGAGATCTAACGCCATCTAGCACACATCCCGAATCTGCAGGCATTGTGGCAGCATCTCCTATGGTAACTTGAATCATACTTCAAACAGTATTCAACCACCACATTCATTGCTCCTAAAAATACCCCCCAAAACCTTATGTGAGCTTTAGAAATTTATATACAACTTTGATGAGTGATTCATAAGTTCTTTAGTTAAATTGATATACGTATACCTCATAACTGCTTGTCATAGCTTTTAATGAACTCTAGAGTACTAGAACTTATTTTATGTGATTTTCAAAACCGTTTAAGTCAATAAACTTTCTGATTTTGGACATGATTAAGGCATTAGGGTTAACACCACATATTCAAACATCCATGTTCCCTATTTTATGCACACAAGTTGAGACCCCCCTTAGTTTTAACCTCTTTGAGCCGGCATTAAGTCTTTCTTTCATCACCATGAATATTTAAACACTTGAGCCTAGTATTGTAACGACCCGTCCCGAATTCTGGGATTAGATTAGTCACTAATCTCGTTTAGTGAGGTTGATCGGTGGTTAGTGGGGCGGAATCGGACAATTGTGCAAAATGACCGTTTTGCCCTTGGTCGTGGGCAAAATGTTGACTTTTGGATCAGGCGGTCAAATGGACTTTGACCGATGACCGTGACGTAGTTCTGGACGTCACGAGTTCATAAACAGGCGGCACGTTCGATTCCGACATTCGTAGAGAAAGTTATGGTGTTCAGAAGTTGAGGGGCATTTTGGTAATTTGGCATGTTTGGGGCCAAATGTTGACTTTTGACCGAGAGGTCCGATGGACGAGGGCCAAGGACCGTTACGTAGGTATCGTCGATACGAATCCAACGACAGGCGGCATGCCGAAATCGGAGATTCGACGACAACGTTATGGTCAAGGAAACGAATTTACGAACCGAGGCTCGGATTAAAATAATAATATAATAATGAATAGTGACCGTTGACCCTACACACCTGGATGAGTGACAAGTGTCACTCATCCCTTGAAACCAGAATCCATGTTTTGGGGGGAAACATCATTATGATGTTTTAATATTTATTAATTAATTAATTAATCATTTTATTTTCCATTAATCCCATTTATGTTTTCTTAACCGTGTACAACCAAACCCAGCTTCTACCCAACCTAAATTCCTCTGCCATTGCTGAGCTCGTGAGTGAGAAACTGAGAGTTTTGTGAGGTTGAACTGAGTTGGGTAAACACGAGAGATCGATAAAGAAGGGAGACTCGAATTTCGGATTTTTGAGTTTAGGAGGGAAATTCGAATACTGAGTGTTAGGCCGTGAGGATCGAAATTGAGCTCACATTCAACTTTCTGGGATCAACACGAATCGATCTGCAACAAGAACGAAGGTAATTGGGGTCGAATTGAGGAAGAACAGAAGGGAGGAGGCCTCTGAAATTTCGAGGTTGAGTCGTGATCGTGGAGTGTTTAGACGACGGAATTGAGGTGGGGAAACTACTTCTCATGATCCCACGATGCTTATGGGTTCATCAATTGAAGGAAACCGATCGAGATCGATGAAACTCCATGGTTGAACAGTAACGGTGTTCGAGCTTGAGTCGTGACGATTGAGCGCAGGATTGAAGCAATTGAGTTGGGGGAAATGCTTAACGGAGTCCATGGAAGCTTCTGGTTGAATCAATTTAAGGAAATCAATTGGAATTGAAGGAGTTCCATGATTGCACAGTAACCGGGTGTTCTTCGTGGATCATCGTTGAATCGTGGAATTGTAGGTAATGTTTTGTGTAATCAACGTTACAGAACTTAAATTAGACTTAAAACGAAACTAACTAAATGATCAATTGAAGGAATTAGGATCGAATTGACAGAATACGAACCGGGTCGTGTCGCGGGCAGTTTGGACCCGTTTACCAGACATACGGGTTAGGACGATGCACTATAGCAGGCGCGTGGATTTCACGCGCAGCCACTCACGGCGGTGCGTGACGGCGCGTGGGCACGAATCTCGAGGTGAGGTCAACATGACTTTTAATCCATTCGATGTAACGGACATTTTGGAATTGGTTTCGTGTCGATCGGACACCGTCTCGATATTGTTCGGGATGTCCGAAGGTTTTAAATTAAGTTTAAAAATAATTAAAAATTCGGGAAAATTACGGGACTTTGATAGGATGTTAATGATGAGGTTAGTAACCCTCTAATGTGATTTGGACAGGATTGGGAGTCCCGGTGATAGTGGTGTGGCCCGGGAGGGCCGGTGGCACGCGTATCGAGGCATACCGTTAAAACGGTCTGTGAGTGGACTTTGGTTTTATAAATTCTATGCATGCTTAAATGTTTTATATGGATTATGGTTGTGATTGTGTGATGTTGATTGGATTGTTGGTAAATTGTACGGTTTCACGTATTTCGAGGCGATTTACGTGCTTGCACGTAAATCGAGGTTTCCGGTTTTACATGGATTTTCCATATTTATGACTTGGATATAATATGATGAAATGGTTTTGAAATTGGAAATATGAACTCGGGCTTGAGGCCCAATTATGTTGGAAATTTCAGACTTGGAGTCCATTTGAAAATCGGGCCGGGGCCCAGTTGGTTAATGAAATTGGGCCAGGGGCCCAGTTGGTATGAAATCGGGCTGAGACCCATTTGAGTTATGTTATCAGGCCAGGGGCCCAGTTAATTTACGAATTCGGGCCGTGGGCCCAGTGGGTTTATAAAGTCGGGCTGCGGGCCCAGTTGGTTTACAAATCGGGTCGTGGGCCCAGTGGTTCATAAAATCGTGCATGAGGCCCAATTGGATTATAATGGTGATTTCGGGTCAAGGACCCTATATTTAATAATTGTGATTTTGGGTCAGGGACCCTAAATGGAATTAAGTGGTTTTATGGAAATGTCGGGCACGGCCCATTGTAATGATGTGATAAAAGGATTTAATAAAACTGTTTTCCATATACCATCTGGATACAAGGATATATGATGGTCTCCTCCAGATGTCTGGGACACTGGGGAAGTCACGGTGCATTGCCTGCGAGGGGTCATTATACGGAGCAGCCGGACCGTATGATGACTCAGGAGCAGGATTGCTATGATTGACGTCAGGGACGTCAGACATCAGGGATGTCAGATATATGGACCCGGAGAGACCCCGGGTAGCACGCGTAGCTTATGAAACCGTGAGATATGACGTCAGGGACGTCCAGCGTCTGGGACGCTAAGCATCTGGGATGCTGGTGATGGTAATGGTAAAATATGGATTAATGGATCCATGAAATGGCTTTTCGGTTGGATATGTGTTATGTAGTAAAAATGGATTATTGGTTATGAAATGGTATGTCGGGTCGGGGACCCTAAATGGTTTTGGATTTTTTGGATTTATATTTATGGCTTTGGGCGGTGGCCCACATGGTTTTAATATGTATGGTTGTGGTATTCCACAGTTTTGGGCTGAGTTCCCACACTTGGTTTTTGGTTAACGGTTTTTGGGCTAAGGCCCTAATGGCTCGGTTGAGCAAACTTTTTGGTTACTGGTTTTTGTGGCATGCATACGTTTTTATTGGAGGGCATAAATGTCTTATAAATGTATTTGATGAACTTACTGGTTTTTGTCCACTCACAGCTTTTGGTTTTAATGCCCTTCAGGTTGATCACGGATGCGATTGCAGCAGAGACTGGGACATTGCACACCTCCTCCATCGATCCTTGCGCACTCTAGATGCCCCGTTTGGGCAGTGGCTCTTGGTCATCCCTTGTCTGACACCCCTTGTTGGACGGGAGCAAGGCACATTCCATGGTAATCCCGGGGGGATTGGGATGGGTCCTGTCAAGTATAGACATCCTTTACCCTTATTCCAAGGACTCGGTTGAACACATGAAGATGGTGTGAAGAGAAATTGATGATGTTTTGAAGACTTGTATGTGTATTCTATGGATTTAACTTACTCAAACTTTGTTGAATTATTGACACATGTTATTACCTTTGTAACGACCTGTCCCAAATTTTTGGGATTTATTAAGATTAAATTGAGGATTAGCGAGGCTAATCAGGAATTGGTGGAGGATCATCGGACGTTTAGGGCGAATTTATGATTTTGCCCCTAGATGAGGGTAAAAAGTTGACTTTTGACTTGGGATGTCCAATGCACGAAGACCGAGGATCATTATGTAGATCGAGTCGATACGAGTCCGTAGACGAGCACGTCGAAATCGGACATTCGACGGGAAAGTTACGGGTCACGGAAGGTTCGAGGCACTATTGCACATTTTACAAGATGAGCGACATTTGTCCTGTTGTGGGCCCCATATATTTTTTTCAGGCCCAATGGATGAGTGACATGTGTCACTCATCCATTGCTCCCATTACACATACATGCACCCATTCCCTCTCTGTTTCATTCAAAACAAACCTGAAACCCATACCACCCAAAACTCTCATCTCTCTTGCTGGATAGATTGAGGACCCCTGTGAGACTGAGAGTGAGGTTGAGGGTGAGATGGTGACAACGAGGAGATGGCAGGACCGCCGTGGACGGCGGGGGAACGAGGAAGGTAAAACTGAAACCCCTTTTAAATTCAGATTTTAGATTTTTAGTTTTGAGCGTTGGGGGGCTTGTACGAACGTTTGCGGATGGTTTTGGACAGAGGAGGACGGCTGAGTAGTCCAGATAGGGAGCTGGAAACTGGGCGACAGTTCTTCGAATTAAAGGTAAAATTCTAGATCGATTTTCATGGTTTTGAGGTCAAGGATCCCTTCCTGGGATCTAGACGATCGTTTAGGATCAAACGGCATAAAAAACTGACTGGAAATTGAGGTTTTGGAATCGGGTTAGGGTCGCGGGTCTGTTCGACCCGGTTAAGGGAAATGGGTCGACCTGGACAGAGGACAGGAACGATGATGATGTCATCGATGATGTCATCATGTCAGGTCTGACATGTCAGATTTACACGTGTTAGTGGCAGATGTTATTGATGACATCAATGTTGACTTTAACTGTTGACCGCTGACGCCAGCTTTGACTTTGCTAACATCAGCGTTAACTTTTTAGTCAACGTTGACCAGCCACTTTGACCCGCGTGAGGGCACGTATTTCGAGATGGGACCAGGACCATTTTAAAGGTTTCGACAGTTTGAATCCAATAGTGGTTGTTTCGAGTTGATTGGAGATTGTTAAGTTGGTCAAATTGAGGTTTAAAGCCTAGGGAAGTGTGTCCAAGACACGTTGACTTTTTCGGGAATATTGGGGGTTCTTGATTAGGACTTGTCTAGGTTGGTAGTAACCTTTGGGTATGTTTTGGACAGGTCCAAATGACCGGAGAGGTCGGATTAGCCCGTAGAGGCTTATGGCACGCGTATCGAGGCACAACTTGGATGGTCTGTGAGTGGACTTTTTTATGAATATAATGCATGCATAAATGTTTTATATATGTTTATAAACATATTTTGAGATTCCATGATTGCATGTGATTTAAATATGAATTTTTGGGCATTTTCAGAGGAAAATGAATTATAGCACGTAGTTCGAGATTTTTGTTTTATATGATGTTTGGGCTTCGGTCGAGTGTACTACATGCCTGTGTTTTATGTGATTCCAAAAGTTTCACAGAGAGGCGTGAAACCGAGGAACTAATTTACGATTTTAAGGGATTTCATGGAGATGGGTGAAATCGAGATTCAGGCATGAGTCCCAGTTGAACGACTTTGACTTGATTGAAGTCAAGGGTGATTCTGAAAGTGTTTTGGAAATGAGAACTGGTTTTCAGGTTTGGAAATGTCTTTCAGGTGTATGACCCAGTTGATTTGGGGTTTGACTTAGAGCATAGTCAAACATGAGATAAGTCGGGTTGTGACCCAGTTATGAGTTTTACGAAAGATATTTCGGGTATGAGATCCAGTTGTGGATATGATAGGATTTGAGAAATCCTGATATATGAAGTGTCGTTGGACACTGGTTTTCGGACGGTGACCCAATTGGTGATATTTTGAGTTGTGACCCATTTGGTGATGTTCCGTGCTTGAGACCCTATTGCCGATGGCATTCGGGTGAGTCTCTGATGATATGACGCTCGCTTCCAGACTGGGATATGTTCCTTCCAGAGAAGTCACGATGCACTGTCTGTTGTCAAGCACCTGCGGGTAGCAATGACCGAGAGAGGCTCGACTTAGGAGTGCTGATGGTGTCCTCTGAGATCGATCGATGATGTATTCGCGATGATCTAGAGACGGTCGCGGCGAGTGATGTGTTCACGGTGACATGGTAGGATTGTGAGCGGTCTTGAGCTATATGCACATGTGCTAGGATTAGAATCATGACTGACATTGAGATGAGTTCCCATAGGATGTGTTCCCATGTGTTCTATGATTTGGGCTGAGATTCCGTTCTAGTTTTCCTTGATTTTGGTTTTGGGCTGCGACCCTGTATGATTGGTTTTGGGCTGAGACCCTACTGAGATACTAGCTTCATTTGAGAAGCATTTTTCACTGTGTTTTGATTTGGAAAGCAATACACCTTGCTTCTGAGGAAGTAATTAATATAACTGTTTTATGATGCATGCATGCTTTTACGTGAAGGGTATAAATGTCATATGCCACAACTTTTATGGTTTTAATACCCTTCAGGTTGATCACGGATGAGGGCTGTAGCAGAGATCAAGACATCACATGCCACCGCCGATCCTTGCGTACTCTGATGGACCCCGAGCGGGTGACGAGTTATCCCTAGTCTGACACACTGTTTCAGACGGGAGCAGACATATCCCACGATAATCTAGGGGGGATTGGGATGGGTCTTGTCACTTTGAGTGTAAACAAAAAAACTTACAAATTGAGTGATCTATGAGTGCATATCCTTGTGAGTTTATTCATACTTGTTTTGTTCATGTTGAGATCAATTTCACCATGTTTACTCATTGTCTTACTCGTTGAAACATTTTGTTACCATTTATTAACTCTTGAATTCCATATGCTTAAAATGTCTTCTAGTGTAAATCTTTTATACCATATGTATATTAATGAAATTTGAGACAAATCGTTAAGGGCTTAGTTATTTAAAATTCTTAGTTTAATTTTGGTATTTGCTAGGGACTAGCAAAGTTTAAGTGTGAGAGTATTTGATAGACCTTTAATTAAGCTTTATTTTATATTATTTTATACCCTTTATACTTATCTTTTAATGATTAAATGCCAAACAATTGGAGAAAATAATTTATTTTGTGGGAAATTTGCAGAAATAAATAAAGCTTGGAATTCTGGGCATTTTGACGAAAGAATCTCCACAATCGGAATTATAAGGAAGAATTTATTGACGAAACAAGGGAAGCTATTGAATCAGCCCAAATTCATATTTAATTGCAGCCGAAATTACCCAAGAAGCCCAACCCACGACCCAGGGCCCAATTTCTTTTCCAGCCAAGTGACAGCCTTTGACGCGCGCCTACCAAAGTCCATATGTTCATCTCAACGTGCGTGCGCCGAATGGCTCCTACGCAACGCCCATCGCGCTGCAACCCACGTCCACCTCAACAAGCGTCCGCCGTGGTCAGCGTCATCACCACCTACAACACTTGCCGATTTCACCTACCCCCCGTCAGTAGCCCCTCGCCGACTCCCATCACTCCAGCCCAACCGCCTGCCACTGAAACCTCCCCATGCACATTCTGCATCATTCCTGCTCCATTTTGCTCAGAATTTCAGCCAAAAAATTAGCAAAAACCCATCATTTCTTTATTTAATTTTTTTATTATTATATAGTATGTATTTTATTTTTTTAGTTTTTTAGTGACACTTTCTCTATAAATAAGGAGGCCATTTTTATTATATTCTCTCCCTTCTCCCTTTTTTAGGCTCTCCTTGCTCTCTTTTCTCTCTTTATAAATATATTTTGAGAGTTTCTTTTTTTCCCCCCTAGTTTTTCTTAGTTATTTTCTTCTAGATTTTCTTTACCTTTTCTAAGATTTTCTTTAGACTTCTTATTGTACACATTTTTATGATTTCCTTAAGAAAAACCTAGCTCGAGTAATTCTAATGAAATTCGAGAATTTCAAGTCTGAATTCCTCGTCATATTTCTTTCATCTTCGTAAGTTTCATGTCATTGTTCAGTGATCATTGTGAAAAACCATCTTTTTCTACTTAAACCTTTGTTATTGTTTTGGTTTTTCTTATAATTCAATATATGTGTTGATATTTCTTTCTAACATTTGTAAATGTGAATACAATCTACATGTGTTTTACTTTCTAAATTTCATTTACTTCATACGTTTTAATGCTTAACCTCTAATTCACGCTAAATGTTGATATGCTGTTCGGGGCATTTAGAATAAGATTGAAGAGATTTAATGTTTGATCGCTGTTTGGTGCATTAAATCAACAAGTTAATGTGAATCATATTGTAAGTAATAATTCAATGTTTGGTGCATTTATAATATGAAAAATGTATGCATGTAATTGAGATGATGAATGTAGGATTTCGTGATTGGTTCAAATTGTGCAAAATGTTAGTGTGTTGGTAAAATTTGTGTTTAAAGAAAGTCCATTGTACAAAGGTTTAAATAGAAGTTGTTTAAATAATGTGATTGTTAATTCGAATTTACTTACGTAAAAGTGTCGGTTTTGTCTATGAAACTAATATGTGGTTTGTAAATTCTAATTAGTATAAGCATTCACATTTTAATTCTTAGTTTAAAAATATAGTTTCGGCTACAAATCTTTCCAAAACCCCCCCTCATTGGTGGTAAATTCTTAAATTCTTAAATTAAATTCATTTATTATTTTATTATTTATTATTCTTTTTCACTAACCATTATTTAATGTTCCATAATTTCTCCGGTTTAAAAAGATCCCTATTTGACATTACTACATCTACACAAAAAGGGTTTAAATTACGTATACTTGAATTAAGTGTTTATTTAAATATGTAGTCCAAGCGTATTAGGGTCCACGCGTATTAGGAGTTACGGGCAGCTACTAAGCGAGCACTTGCTACCAATGCCGATCGACATCCAACCAAGCCCTGCCGACTAGAACCCTAGAGACAAATGCTCATTCATCCCACCAATGAGGTAGGACCTTCAAGTACATGATTTTTTTGCGAAGCTCGTGGATTACTTGATAGGTGACCCATGCAGATTCAACCAACTTGGTTGATCTATCCAACGAATGATCCTAGAATCAAAGATCAGCCTTTTCTGCCCCTCTTATCCTAAGAAGGCCACTTTTAATCAGGATCAGCCTTGAGGATAGCACAATGCCAAAAGGCCCCAGCTTAGCCGATGGAAGATCAAGCACTGCAGATCAGTTCCCCCCACCTAGAGGATGGCGTTGACTCTACGACTGCCATGGCTGGCAGAAGATAAAAATAGGATGAACGTCCAGGGAGGAGTGCCAGCAATACGAATCGTCGATCTATTACTGAGCGACTTGGACCACAATCCAAACCTCCCAAATCCAACCATGTCATACATGAGCTCCTCCAGCGGGTCCTTGAATTGGAGGCTAACAAGCAAAAAATAAAGTCTCTAATAAGGATCAAGGCCAACATTGGCCCCTTCACTGATCGCATTCTGTAATATAGACATGACCTGGAAGTTAAACCTTTCAAGATCGTGTTGTGCACTGGAAAGGGAGATCCAGTTACTCACATGAACAATTACCAATCTACTATGGCATTCAAAAACCTCTCTAATAAGGTCTAATGTCTAATCTTTAGGTCTACCCTCACTGAAACTGCACTCAGTTGGTTTTACCGGCTAGAACCACAGACGATTGATTCCTTCGATCAACTGCACACAATCGTCCTGAACTAGTTAATGATCCAGACAGATCGTTTGCTGACAACGGAAGATGTAGGTTCTCTCTGGCAAGGGAAGAACGAGTCTTTGCAAAAGTACGCATCCAGATTTTGCCTTGAGTACTTCAAGTGCAAGGAGACTGACAATAAGACAGACTACAGAGCATTATGTAGTGGCTTAAGGGAGTCTATCTTCAAGTATCATGCCTTCATGTAGGGATGAGATGACTACAATGAACTGATGAGGCAAGAAGCAATCCACGCCAAGGCATAAGACTTCAAATCTCCACGAGCAGAATCGAAGCAGCCTACCGCCCATGTCTACTCTTACCCTCCAGGGTAATCAGCAGTTCAAGTCCCACAATGACTTCAACAGTCAGTACCAGGGTCATGGAAACAAATCTTATTCCGGTAAGGGAAAAGGTTCTTGCGACAACAACTACAAAGGGAAGAATGAGAAATATAATCCAAACCCGAGACACAAACACACAAATCATCGCTAGCATGATAAGCCATACCAGGGGTCAGTTTCGAAGTTCGAAACTTACCCCATCCTCAATACTTCACTCGAGAATGTTCTCATGAATATTAAGGGGATGATTGAAAAACCAAGGGCAAGACCATAGGGGCCCACGACCTGGAGTTCAATAGAACCTATACTTCTAGTACCACAAATTCAATGGTCACACCATTAATGAGTGTGTAGCATTCCATGACATTTTGGAATCCCTCGTTAGGGAAGGGCAGATCAAAAAACTCATGCAGAATACACAATTAGTGCCGAATAACTCGCAGATTAGCACCATCAGTGGTGGCCCAACAAACTCATCATCCTATGCTTCCAACCGGGCGAAGAAGAGATTCCTCCGAGCGACCCAGTCCAACCACCAAATCCTCAACATCGAATCTAGAAGGGCAATGAAGGTCGCGAGAGCAGGTTGGACACCCATTACCTTTTCATATTAGGACGTGCAATGAGTAATCTTTCCTCACGACGATCCCTTGATCATTTGAGAGATAATCGACAAATTTGACGTAGGTAAGATATTTATGGATACTGGAAGATTTGTTAATGTTCTTTTCTTAGAAGCTTTTAACCATCTCGAAATCGATCCGAATGAGCTTAATCAGACTGTTTCTCCACTACTCAGCTTCTTAGGGGACTCAATCATGCTAATCGGTGCGCACCATCTCCCTGCCGACCTCACTCGACAGTACACCCTACATAACAACAATGATCATCACATTCCTAGTGGTTGACTGCCCTACTACCTACAACGTCATATTTGGCAGGGGACTCCTGAACCAGATCAATGTAGTAACCTCCACTCGCCTACTGCTGATCAAATTCCCCACTATTATGGGAGTTGGCCAGGTCATGGGAAACCAACAATCAGCGCGCACATGATACCAATCTTCCATGACCAAGGTCAACCCATATACTAATGGGGAGACCATGATCGTTGTTGAATCAGTATATGAGGCTGATCCCATCGATCTGGAACTCGCTCGGCAGATTTAGTCTAGTCCCCTCGAGGACCCCAGGGACCTATCAGCAACAACAAAACTTCAACCATTGAGGAGACTGAGTTGATCACACTCAGCATGTAACAACCCGTCCCTGAAGTCAGGTTTAGCGAAGTGATTAGTGATGGATTAGCTAAGTTAATCGGTGGTTAGTTGGTTGTTATTGGACCTTGGGCGTAGAATGACGATTTTGCCCTTGGTTCGGGCAAAATGTTGACTTTGAGTTCGGGCGGTCAATTAGCTCTTGTCCGATGACCGTGACGTAGTTCGGGACGTCACGAGTCCGTAGACAAGTGGCACGCCCGAATTCCGACATCCGAGGAGGAAGTTATGATGTTCGGAAGGTTGAGGGCATTACCGTAATTTGAGTAAATGAAGGGGCAAAAGTTGACTTTTTGCTAAACTTGTCGTTTTCACGTAGACCAAGGACCATTAGATAGGTCTCGAGTCCCTGATTCTAACGACAGGCGGCATGTAGCTTTTGGAGTTCGAGAAATAAAATTACGGGTCTAAACGTGCAAAGGGTATTATGGTAATTGTACATGAAAGGGTATTTTGGTCATTATCTTGTATTGGGATTTTTGCCCAATGGCTAGTGGACAAGTGGCTGCTCTGGGGAGTGATGTCCACTAAGTTTGGGACATCTGTCCTTCACTGGAAGGTCATAGAACCCTCTCACCGCCTTGAACTTGGTTGCACGATCATTTAAAGGTTTAAACGGTTTTAGAGGCAGAAACAGAGACAGAGTAAGCACAAAAATTAGCCTTCTGCTATGTGTGAGTCGTGGGAGTCCAGGGGCTTGGTGATTGAGTACTCTGAGTCGTGTCTGAGACTTGAGTGTTTGTGTTTTAGAGAAACACTGCATGAAGAAAGGTGTGAGAGGTGAGATAAACCCAGAAACAGAGAAGTCCCCTGTTTGAATTTGCAGTCAATGGAACCAAGTGAAGGACAAGTAAGCCCAAGTGATTGATCAAAGGACACTCTAGAGGACACTAGGAGTCGATCTTGCCCATTTTCGAGCCTTTTTAGGGACGGTAAGTGCAAAACTGTGTAAATGGTAGTTTTGGATTCGAAAATGGTAAGGTGTGATTCAGTGACAATTGATTCAATTGGTTATTTAGGTAAGGTTGTGGACGGTAAAAGGAAGCCAATGGAAGTGGAACGAAGGACAACCGTGGCTGGAAACATGAGAACAGAGACGGGGAAGGTTTGAGTTTTGAAGTTCGAATCAGGAAGGTGAGTATCGACTTTAATTTCAGGTTTTTTTTTTTATCTAGATCAATCACTTAGCTTAGGACGAACCTAAGGAAGTAAATAGGACTGGAATTGGACCTAAAACTGGACTAAACCGCCCTCACCGGCTCAGCTAGACCGGCCTGAACCGAACCGGTCTGGACCCGGTTCGGCAGAGGTTGAAGATGAACAGTGTTAGGCGTGTGGCTTCCACGCGCAGCCCCTTTGGGAGGCACGTGATGGCACATGGCGCCCCTTTTGGGGAAGTTTCCAACATGACTTTTAAAGTATTCAATGTAACAAACATTTTGGCGCTGGTTTCGAGTCAATCGGACATCGGCTCGATATGTTTCGGGTTGTCCAAAGTTTTTAAGGCTAGGTTAAAAATAGTTAAAAATACAGAAAAATTACGGGGCTTTAGTAGAAGCTTACTTAAGTAGTTAGTGACCTCGTTATGGGATTTGAACAGGTTCAGGAAAGCCGAGGATAGCGGAATGGCCGGAAACGGCGTAAGTGCGTGCATATCAAGGCGACGTCGGAATGGTCTGTTAGCGGACTTTGCTTTCCAACTCTTGATGCATGCATATATGTTTTTATATGTTTTCTATACTTGTTTCTATGTTTTGATTTATGATTGTGATGGTTTACGGTTTGTGCACATTTTTCGAGGAAATGATGGTATTTTACGTTTTACGAGATTTGACGAATATTGTGATATGAACTGGGTTTTAATGAATTGATTTCGGTATTTGAAATACAAATTGATTTCAAAGAAAGTAAAAGGATTTCGGAAAAGGGTTTTTGGGCTTGAAGCCCAGTTCAAAAGTGGTTTTGGAGAAATGTGATTTCGGGTCTGTGAATTAGAATTCCGGATGACGATTCGGGATTTCGATTCGGGACTTGGAAGTGGATTTCGGGTTTGGGTTCAGAATGATTATTCCGGATGCCGGCTTACAGAATGATGGTTGCGAACTCGGATCTGGAAATGAGGTGGATATGATTCTGGATTTGGATTCGGAATGACGGTTCTGGATGCTGGAAAGGCTTCAGACGAGTGGTTTCGGATTCGGGTTTGGATATGGATTTAGAAATGGTTTTCAAATGGTTTTGATTGGATTTTCTGGATCTGGTTATTAGGTTTAAAGACCCGGATATTGTGATTGACGGGGGACGGGCCCGGATTGGGTTTAAAGACCCGGATTGAATTTAAAGACTCGGAGTTTAAAGACTCGGATATTGATATTTTCCCCCGTAGGCCTGTTGAGTTTAAAGACTCTGGAGTTTAAAGACTCGGATTATATTGAGGCCTGGATTGAGTTTAAAGACTCGGGAGTTTAAAGACTCGGATAGATCCAACAGGTTCGATGGTTGGAAATGTGGTTCAATATGTTTTGGTTTTCTTTGTGATGAATGATGACGGATTTCAAGAATGGTTTTCGTTGGTTATAATGGTTTTCGATGGTTTTGGGCTAAGGCCCGAGATTTGGAAAAAGGAACTTGTGTTCGGTTTTTCTTGTATGGTTGTTTAACAGGAATATTGAATGGTTTTATGACATGAAATTAGTATGCATGCATTGGTTTTGAAACGGAGGGTATAAATGTCATTGTTTTATGAAATGTTTTTAAACTTAAACTTTATTTTTGTCCACTCACAGTCTTTTCGTGTTTTCGATACCCTCCAGGTTGTTGCGGCACGGGTTGTTGGTCGAGAGAGACGGAGACATCACACGCACGATCGACAGTAGATTCGGTACACTCTGGGAAGTCCGGAAGCTTCGGTACGGTTGGTTCGAGAATCCCTTGTCCGACTTACGTGTCACATGAAGGTTGGACGTCAGTTTAGCTTTCGTGTCATGCGTAAGTCAGACGGGAGCAGGGTTTAGTCCCTAATCCTGGGGGATTAGGGGTGGGCCCTGACACAGCATCGATCATCTCGATCGGCAGGGGAGTATTGGATGCCTATTCGGGCTACAATCAGATCAGGATGCACCAGGATGATCAAATCCATACCAATTTCTATGCCAATCTTGGCGTCTACTGCTACAACTTCATGCTATTCAGACTGAAGAATGCCAAAGTGACATACTAGCGCCTGGTGAACTTCATGCAAGGATTGAAATATTGAAATCGATGGAAATATCACTAGTATAATTTACATATATCTCGATGGATATATCTATATTGTTTACACTCAACAAAAATAACGGAAATTTAGTCTAAAAGTTGGAAATTTTTAATGATACTTTGAGAAAAACTTAAGTACTCAATAATGGTTATATATGGCTAATAAAAATTATAAAATGACTTTGATATAAGAAATATATGATGAATAATATGATACAATATGGTTCTGACGTTGACTAATAATATAAAATCTTAAACATAAACATAAATTGAAGTGAATTACTATAATTGAATGTTAATATGGTTAAAAACATTACAATAAGCATAATAATTTAGTTTACATTTACATTATAATTTAGAAAATTGGACTTATTAAATTATCAAATAACCCATATCTGGTAAGAACTGAATTTCTGTAAAGATCACTAAATTAGGAAAGGGAACAAATTCAGTAGTTAGGCTTTAAATTTCCCATATAATTCGAGAAGTTAGAATTTTTTTTTTCCTAAACTAGATTTGGAACTGAAAAATTGAGCTCATAAAAAATTTATGATTAAATAATGAATACTAATATTGAATAATTAAATTATTAATTATTAATTATATTATATTATAAATGAAATATCTTAACAAAAAATTTTCACACAAAACAAACATAAAAAAGGGTCAAATTTTGATATGGTATTGAATTTGACCATTGAAAGTTGAAACCCATTAAAAATCATCTTCAGTATTTATTCTACCCCCCACCCAATCTTCCTATCTTTTCTTCGTGCCTTGCAAGCTGCAACAATGACCACCGACACCTAACCTCCATCAACACAGGCCACCAATATCGTTTCCTTCAAGCTCAATCAATCCCTCTCTTCGAGATGAAGTTATTTCTGCCCTCTCCCACTGTCATCATGGCTCGAGATGCATGAATCGAAGGTCGAAGCTCGCTGGTGTACGAAGCTTTCTGACCATTTTCTCTCCGATTGAGGTAAAGTTTCTGTAACCCAAGCTCATATTCGAATTTATGAGGTTTTGTAGATGAGTTTAAACAGTAGGATTGAAATTTTTGGTGAATTTTGTGCAGACCTAGGTTTCAGTCTGGCCTTTAGTCTGTGATATCGACCAATTTCAATAAATTTTGTCGAAATTTACCAATATCTGACGATATCATGGAAATTGGGGGAAAAAATTTCTTCCCCCTGTTTAGATGCCGACTCCTTCATTTTCCGATATGTCGACCGAAATATCGACGACATTACCGATATTTATATTAATGACTTCATGTTCACAAATCATATCGAGAAGACCATGGAGATCTATGTGGACAACATGTTGGTCAAGAGCAAAACTGTCGTAGATCACATCATCAATCTCCACATGATGTTCTAGGTACTCAAGCAATAAAAAATGAGGCTCAACCTTGCTAATTTAGATTTCGAAGTCAGATCCGGAAAATTCCACGGCTATATGATCAATCAGCGCAGGATATAAGCAAACCCCAAGAAGATCAAGGAAATCCTTGATATGCAGCCAGCCAACACAATAAAAAAAGTCCAGAACCTAGTCAGAAGAATGGTAGCCCTCACCATGTTCATTTCTAGGGCAATGAAAAAGTACCGCTCATTCTTCAATGCTATAAAGACCGAGGAGCAACCCATTGACTAGAATGCTAACTGCGACAAGGAATTTAACGCACTGAAGGAGTACATGAGTCGGGCACCCCTACTCGCTCGACTAGACACTAGAGAGCAGCTCACCGTCAACCTTTCAATCTCCACCTCAGCCATCAGTTCTATCTTAATCAAGAAAAATGACCGAGTAGAACAACCAGTCTGCTACGTGAGTAAGGCCTTTCAGGACGTAGAGACCAGATACTGCGACTTGGAGAAACTCACTCTTGCCTTAGTTAACATGGCGAGAAGTCTCAAACCTTATTTTCAGGCTCACCAAATCTTGGTCTTGACCAACAAGCAACTCAGGCAGGTCTTTCAAAAGGTGGACACATCTGGAAGACTGATCAAGTGGGAAATCAAGCTCAACGAGTTCAACATTACTTATGCCCCACACTTTACTAAGAAGGGCCAGGAAATCACCGACTTTCTCTTTGAATTCACCTAAAACACTTCCCAGTACATGCTGGAAGATTCAACAATCATCACCAGCAGCCAGCTGCACCACGAAGGGTGGAGAACACTTCCCCCTACCCCAAACTAGACAAGTCAAAACCAATATAGATCCTCTACGTGGAAGGATCAGCATGCCACATCGGCTCTGGGAGGGGGCTCGTGCTCAGCACACCTGGCCATGCTAAGATTGAAGACGCAATCCGTTTCAATTTCAAGGCCTCTAACAATGAGGTAGAATACGAGGCACTCCTCGTTAGTCTTCGTCTTGCGAAGGACTTACAGGTGCGACAGATCTGAATCTTCAGCGACTCCCAAATTTTTGTTCGCTAGGTAAACAACGTTTATGATGCCAAAGACATCCCTATGTCGCTCTACCTTGACAAGGCAAGGAAACTCCTCCGTAGTTTCCAAAGCCTATGAGATCAACAATATCTCATGCTCAGAGAACAACCATGTTGATGCGCTGGCACAACTGGCCTCTTCCATCGATGACAAGATCGGTCGTAGCATACCAATAGAGCTACTGGACACCCCCAACACTAAGGAACGGAAAATAAATTCCATCACCACTAAACCATCCTAGATTAAGCTAATCATCTTATTCCTCAAACATGCCAAACTACTGGAAAGACAATCCACCTAGTACACAATCATCCACGACAATTTGTACAAGCGTGGGTTCGACGCCCCCCTCTTCAAATGCCTTCCGAAAGATCGATGACATGTAGTCGTCCAAGAGATACACGAGGGCATTTACGACAACCATTTAGGACCCAAATCCCTCGCCCACAAGGCCTTCCATCAAGGTTACTATTGGCCAACCATCCATGCAGATTCGGTTGCACTTACACAGATATATGACCAATGCTAGAGATATACCCACATCTTTCACCTACCTGTAGAGCGACTAACTCCAATGCTCAGTCCATGTCCATTCTCATAGTGGGAACTTAACCTCATGGGCCCCATGCCAAGGGGTAAGGGAGTAGTAGAACATGTTTTCGTAGCCGTCGACTACTTCACTAAATAGGCAGAAGTAAAGCCACTGAAAACCATCAATTCTGTGCAGATCAAAAGCTTCATCTATCAGAATGTCATATGCCACCTCAGTATCCCACACACCATCGTGATGGACAATGGGAAATAGTTTGACTGTGCTCACTTCTGTAACTTCTACCAAGTCTGTGGAATTTAACTTTTTGTTGCTTCAGTCGCTCATCCACAAGGAAACAGCCAAGTGGAAGCCATAAAAAATTTGATCAAGTATAACCTGAAGACTTACCTCAACGAGGATTCCATGGGAAAGTGGTCTGACATGCTCTCTTGGAAGGGCACTACGAGCAAGCGAACATACGCAACCTGGCTCACAAATAGTGCATTGCACACTATCATGACTCTCGAGTTAGAACCATATTTTTCAAGGATGGGGACCGAGTCTTCATAAAGGTTAGCCTAGCAACCAAGGATCGGGCAGACGACACACTTGGCCCCAAATGGAAAGGACCCTACATGGTCACTACGATCTGCTGACCAGGAACTTATGAACTGCATACCACTGACTACTCTCTCATCCATGGCATGCCGATCATCTCAAACTCTTCTACAAGTGAGATATCATGTTCAATCTGACTTAGCATTAAAACACACATTTTGTAACCGATTCGGCCACGGACAATCATACCTATTACTATCTTCAATGAAACAAACACTTTTTGGACAATTTTCATCTTTTAAATTTCAAAGAATAAGCCAAACAACACTCAACTATGTCAACTTCCAATCAGAACTACACAACTTGGAAAAGGTTCATTACAATACTATGAAGACAGACCTCTAGGGCCTTCGGTCATTACCTCACATATGCTCGACCCTTCCTTGCCTTTTGTAAGTTTGATGGTCATGTTTAGTTCAGGAGGCTCTTCCAGCCAGGGGAACTAAAACGACAGATTGGGATTGAAGAACATCACGCCTTGCATGATCTCATCTTCGACTTCAGCAAGGGAAAGATCCATGTAGTCCTAGAAGTTTTGATCAACCATGAAGTCCTCGAGCGCCTCTTGAAGATTCGTTGTAAGACACATGTGAAGGCTTTTAATTTCTTTCTCGTGAACTTAAAGTACTGCCCACTGACCATCTTGATCAAAAAGCTCACTCTGTAAGGCCTGAATGTGACTATCCTTCTCGACCACGGCCTTCTCGGTAGTCTTAGCCTTCTACTTTAGTCGTTGAACTTCGTGCTCAAGGTCTGAAGACTGCTTCAGGGCTTGGTTCACCTCATGCTCCTTACTCTTGAGCTTCTCATCTCGTTACCAGATGGCTTTTCGATTGGCCTTCAACTGCTGAGCCTACTTGGCATACTTTGGAAAGGCTATATACACCTCACCAAAGCATTGCCAAACCAGATACACTTGGTAAAAAATGAATTAAAAAACAAAACACACACACACACACATATATATATATATATGCCAATCAGCTGACAACCAATGGAAGGAAAAACACACTTACGTGAGCTGGGTCGACTATGACCCTTACATACCGATCAGGAAAAGTAACCAAGCTCATCTCCTCGATCTTAGAGAGTGACTTCTAAGAGTCGAGCATAAGGGCATTGACGACCGGCACCATAGTTGGATGCATGTACTCAGTGACCTCTACCTATCTCTCATCGATCTTGGATGACCAAACCATTTCAGTAGTGTCAATCAGCTCAACAAAGCACGACCGAAGGCTGTGGGTGAAGATCATCCTTTTGAGCGACCTTGGAGTGTCCCTTAGTGACGATCAACCCTTTCGACACTCTTTCCCTTACCATTCTGATCGGCACCTTGTCTCCGATCGGCACCTTACCTCTGCTCAACACCTTATCTCCAATCGACACCTTGCCTATGATCAACACCTTACGTCTGATCGGCACCTTGCCTCTGATCCACACCTTTTTTCGTTAGGATCCCTTAAGGCTACATCTAAACTATCAATGGATGTAGATGAGGTAGAGCGACTTCTGATCAACGAGGACCCACTTGTGGTTAGCGAAATGCTCCTCTCACTCAACCCATCACTTGATGAGTGAGAAGAAGTTAAGTTACCAAACTTTTTCGGGGATTTTCCCTTAGATCTACTAGTTGACTCGAACTCTGGCATATACAAGCGCAAAGTAGAAGGGAAGCTACAACTAAGCACACAACTAGCCCTACTGACAAATATGAATTCACAACAGGGGAATAAATTCACCTTAAGTTTTTCTTGATCTGCAAATGATGACTCTAAACTCTTATCGAAAGATGGGTACCAAGTCAAAATCAATCAGCAGTGTGCAAGATTGATTGGCTGCAATTCGGTGCTCTAAAAATTCTTCCCGCAAAAGTAGAAAAATGAGGAATTCCAACCCCATTTAATAGGCTTCTGAGATGCCTCGAGATACGGACCATTAATCTAAACGGTGTTAGGATAAACCTTTATTTGAGCATCATTTTGTACTCTTTATACTTGTCTTTTAAGGTGATTACTGCTAACAATAGGAGAAAATAATTTTCCTTGTGAGAACTTGTGCAAAATTATAAAATAAAGTTAAGTTCGAGGAATAAGTGAAGGACAGGGTCCGAACCTTCCAACTGAGCCCTAGACCTCCCAGCGGGGCCCTAGACCTTCCAGCTGGGCTCTGGACCTCTCTGGACTTCCCTAGAGCCACCCGAGAGCACTCATGTGCTAGCCCAAGAGCACTTCTAAACCAGGGTCCCAACCGAGCCCATGTACCTCTACCGGGCCACACCAAAGGCCCTCGGGCCAACTCTGGACCTCCTTTGTTGCGATAAAAAATCGAAGATATTAATGGACACTTGGCATACACTTGAGCTTTAAATTCTATAACCTTTCCAAGTGCATTGTTTGTGCCTCTTTTGGAGGATTTCTCAAAATGGCTCAATTAAGGACCCAAGATGGGATAACCCATGGGGCCGCAATACTCCACTTTGGGTTGCTCATTCCAGCAAGTTAGGAAAGGACTTCTATTACAATTAACATGGTTTTCATTCAAAAATTTGCTACTCTTTCCAAGCGCACTATCCATGCTCAATTCTGAGGACTTTGGATTTTAACTTATTTCAAGGCCCATTACGGGTTAGTTCGTGGGCATGGGCCTGTTTCACTAAGTTTTCAAGCCCAGGGGCAAGCTCCAATGACTCAGATGGGTTCAAGAATGACATGGGCCTGTTTCACTAAGTTTTCAAGCCCAGGGGCAAGCTCCAATGACTCAGATGGATTCCAGAATGACATGGGATTGTTTCACTAATTTTTCAAGCCCAGTGAAGCTCCAATGACTCAGATGGGTTCCAGGATGACACTCCTAGTTGTACAAGGGAACTTGACTCACATATATCAATTGGGATTACAAGGAGATATTCTAGGCTGATTTTTAAGGCTTTTTTTGCAGAAAGCAATGAGAAATTGTAAGAGCTTTTTCGGCAAGGACTCCTAAAGTTTTAATGTGTTTTACGGCTAGGGTTGCTGGGATCAGATTATTATATAAAGAGGGTACTCTTCACACATTAGGGGTTACCCATTATTTTACAAGTTAATTGTTCTCCCTAGAATAAAACCTAGCCACCTCTCCAAGTTTAGAAAAGAGAGTTTAGCCAAATTCCCTAACTTTCCTCCATCTTCATTAGATTCCTACTGCGATTCAGGGTTACTAGTGAAAAATGTTCCATCTTCTCCATCCACTTTGGCGTCTTAAGTGATTCTTGGATTCCAACAAGTGTAACTATTTCTTTTTCACGTAAACTCTTGAATTTAATCTTGGTTGTTTTTATAAATCGATATAAGGGATGGTTTTCTTCTTCTAATATTTGTAAATGTTAAATCCAATCTTCATGTGTTTTACTTTCCGAATTTTATCTACTTCATATGTTTTTGTATTTTATACTTCAATTTAACGCTAAGTGTTTATTCGCGATTCGATGCACTTAGAATAAGATTGAGGAGACTCAATGTTGATCGCGATTCGACACACTGAGTCAACAACTAAAGGTGAATCATATTATAAGTATTGATTGCGATTGAGTGCATTTATAATATGAAAAACTTATGAAGGTAACCGAGGTAATGAAGGCAAGATTTTGTGTTTGGTTTAATATGTGCAAGTGTTGGTGCGTGGACAAGATAAGTGAATGATGGTGTCACTTATACAAAGGTTACTTAGGAGTAGATTAAATTATGGGATTGTTAATTTGGATTTACTTGCGTAATAGTGTCGGTTTTGTCCATGAAACTAATCTATGGTTTGTAAGTGCTAGTTAGCATTTGCATTTGCATTTCAATTCATAGTTTTAAATATGTAGCTTCAACTACAACACTTTTAAAAACCTCCCTTTCTATTCTTTTTACTAACCGTTTTTAAATGTCCCTCAATTCCCTGGTCCAGAACGATCCCTATTTATTGCATACCATAATCTTCAAAAGAGTTAAGTTGAAAGTGTGTGAGTTAAGTGTTTATTTAATGCGTAGCTCATGCTTATCATGCCACACGTCTTCAATATTATTCCTACATACAGATCACATATACAAATACGTACACCCTATGTATCCAACAAAGAAAGCAACTATGATTCTCGAAAACTCGAAAGCGACCAAAATCTCGAAGTTTGCTCTGATTGGCAAATAGGAACATTGCGATTGATCAGACACTTCATGCAAAGTACCCTCTCATGTCCATGCTCTGATCGTCAAACAAGAATATTATGACCGATTGGAAGCATCTGGCGAGGTGTTCTTGCGACCTTGATCAACAAGCAGGAATATTGGGACCGATCAGGAGCGACTTGCGAAGTACCCTCTTATGTCAATATAGCGATCGGCAAACAGGAACATTGAGAAGGATCGGAAACATCTGGCGAGGTGATCTCACGGTCCTGATCAGCAAGCAGGAACATTGCGACTGATCAGGAGCCACTTGCGAAGTACCCTCTCATGTCAATCCTCTGATCGGTAAGTAGGAACATCGCGACCGATCAGAAGCATCTGGCGAGGTGTTCTCGCTGCCTTGATCAGTAGCCAAGAACATTGGGACTAATCAAAATCCACTTGCGAAGTACCCCCTCATGTCAATACTCTGATTGGCAATGAGAAACATTACGACCGATAAAAAACATCTAGTGAGGTACTCTCGCAGCCCTAATCGGAAAGCAAGAACATTGCTACCAATTGGGAGCCTTTTCCAATGTCATTTCTCACTGTTATTCGACATACATGAATTCTCCTACCAACCCAATTCAAGGGATTGGTGTGTAACGGTTGACCGAGGCACACTCCCACCATCAAGTACTTGGGGGACTAGTGGGTACATCCCCATAGTTGGTCGACATGTATTTGTCCTCGACCGAGGAAATTCACCTCACTCAACGACTTAAGGGACTTATGTTGATACCATGTCGACCAATCAGGCTTAGTACGAGTAGCACCACCACAAGCACACGATCTTCCACTAGGTGATCGGCGGGCATGTTGCTCGATAGGAAATGCCAGTCATGTCACTCGGTAGTTGATACCAACAACATACACCTAATAAGACCCAAGTCTCGGCCATTTAGCAGGCGTACTCGGCAAGTATGGTCGACACCCCTAGTCCAATCAACTAGTTATCATACCAACTCCCTGATATGCTAGGAGATCTAACGCCATCTAGAACACATCCCGAATCTGAGGGCCATGTGGCAACATCTTATGAGATAACTTGAACTTTACTTCAAAAAGTGTTCAACCACCACATTCATTTATCCTATATATACATCTAAAATCCTTTCATAAAGGTACTCTCTCTTATCTACTTCTCTCTCTAAACATACACAAATCTGACTCTTTTGTCTTTGTTCTGTGATCTACCTATTGGTTTTCCATTACGCTTACTGACTCAAGCATTAGAGCCTCTTAAGCCAGCAACACACTAGTGTCTAGCATTTCCTCTTTGCCTCGCAGGTCACTCGGCAGACTTAAACAAGATCTGAACCAGCACCCCCAGCGGGTCCTAGAACCCTCAGCGGGTCTTATCACGTTAGGTCTAGTTTCAGATCAAATAATATTGATGCACATGATACTTTCAAACAACTTTCCTTTATTTATACATTCATAAGCTTAAAGTTTTTTTATCCATACATTTCAACGGAAATATAAAATCAAAAGCATAAAGAAGGTCTAGCACATTCAATGTAAGGATATATAATAGATTTAAAAATTAATATATTTTTTAACAGTTCAATTTGAATATAACAAATTTTCAAAATAAAAATTTAAAATAAAGTTATTACTAATTAAGTGGTTTAACGAATTTATATCCACTCCTCCCTATAATAGTAGTCAAAACATTTTTATTTCCTTGAGCATCTTTAAATTGCATTTTCAATCTACAGAACAGAAGGACCACCTGGCCTTTCTAATGAAACGAGGGGTCGTTTGGCGGAATGCTCGGCTTCCTTTCTTGTGGATGGTTCGGATCTCGCACCATAACGAATACGAGAAAGTCAACAAAGTTTCAATGGCTTCAGCTTCGCCTTTTCTATCGCATACAAAGCTCCACACGAACGACGTTGTCCCCTCTTCAAGAAGTCCGTTCAAGTCATGCATCTTCGCCTCCCAGTCAACCTTGTTTGGCTCCAAATTCACATCCAAATCGATCTTCTTACATGCCGCCCCAATCCAAGCCCGTCGACTCGAACCGCTACCTGCGTCCGCTTCCGAACCCGCTCCTGCATCCCATTCCCATAAAACATTTGATGTTTTGGTAATCGGAGCTGGAATAATCGGGTTGACCATTGCTCGCCAATTCCTAATCGGGTCGGACCTCTCGGTCGCAGTAATTGACAAGTCTGTCCCTTGCTCAGGTGCCACTGGTGCTGGTAATGTTAACGTTCTTCTCCGTACTTATTGTTTGGTAGGCGGGAAAATAAAATAAATATAGGAAAAAGTTTCTGCATCTTGGAATTGTTGGGTGAAGTTTTGATGAAATGTTATTTTTTATTTTTTTATTTTTTCAGGCCAAGGCTATATATGGATGGCACCCAAAACACCTGGCAGCGAGCTTTGGGACTTGGGGTTGAGAAGCCAGAAACTCTGGGAGGACTTGGCTGAGTGTTTAATTGAGCAAGGCATGGACCCTCTCCAACTACTGGGTTGGAAAAAAACAGGTTCTTTCAAAGCTACCTAACATTATTTGAAAGATCCATCTATGTTTATTATTTCTTTATTCAAGTTTGAGCTCACTTTTAGCCTCATTTATAGGATATTGACACGTCTGCTGACTTTTAATTTAGGGAGCTTCTAGCATTATTTTAAGTTTTAAGTATTGGTTCTCATTTTACAGGGAGCTTGCTAGTTAGTAGAACCCCTGAGGAATCTGACATATTAAAGGAGACGGTAAAGCAGGTAACTGAAGCTGGGTTGAAAGCAGAGTACTTGTCTTCCAGTGACTTGCGTGCCAAGGAACCTGAACTGATGGTTGATAAAGATACTGGGGCTGCCTTCCTACCGGATGATTGCCAATTGGATGCTCACCGTGCCGTTGAATTTCTGGAAAAGGTTTTCTCTTCTAATTTGTCCCATGAAGTTTAGTTATTTCTAGCAATTATGATATGTATCGACACAATTTGATGAAAAAAATTTAGTGATCCTGTCATTATTTATGTATTGATGATTTGCCACTTTTGTAGGGTAACAGATATTATTCATCAAAGGGTAGATATGCTGAGTTTTATAACGATCCAGTGATAAGTTTGTTAAGGTTTGCAATCATAATTTTTTTTCCGTGTGGTGGAGGTTGCTTTGAGAGACCAAGGGACAAGAAATGAATTTGGTTTTCATGGTGAGCCAGATTGTTAAACTAATACAGTAAATTTTTTATGTGTTCAGATCTAGTAGCAGTGGGGAGGTTGAGGCTATTGAGACTTCTAAGAACATCTTGCACAGTAAGAAGGCCATTGTAATGGCTGCTGGTTGTTGGAGCGGGTCTTTGATGTGTGAGCTTCTTAGAGAATCAGAAATTGAATTCAGCGTTCCTGTGAAACCGCGGAAGGTTAAATCTACTATTTGACTTGACTTTGCTTGCATTGCGTGTATTAAACTACCTTAGTTGGCTTTTCCAGATGCATAAATGTCATTGATCTTGGTTTCATTTATTGAAGTTGAATTGGTATCATATTGTATGCTATGCAACCTTCTGAACAAGTTGCATTAATTTCTTCAATATTGACCTTAAGACGCACGTAAGTATTTCATCTCTATGACAGGGTCACCTTTTAGTGCTTGAGAATTTTAATTCCTTTCAACTCAATCATGGTCTGATGGAGGTGGGTTATGCTGATCATCAAACGGCAATTCCAATCCCAAGCATATCGACTTCTGGATCGCTTGATCATGAGCAAGCATTGTCTGTTTCAATGACAGCCACTATGGACACAATGGGGAACATTGTTCTTGGTAAGATTGTACTTTGATTATTTGTTCATTCTTAACAAGAACATGAAATTTCTAAGTCCTTGCATTTAGCTATGAGACTCTTATTTTACGAGTCCAACAGTATCTCACCTTTATACACTTTTAGGGAGCAGCCGCCAATTTGCTGGGTTCGGAACTGAATTGGAAGAATCCATCATTAGTCGCATATGGGACCGAGCTGGGGAATTCTTTCCCAAATTAAAAGAGAAACCCCTTTCAGATTTCAGTAAGAGCAGAGAAGTGCGAATAGGATTACGCCCTTACAGTAAGCATTGATGTCTTTTAGAACCTAATTAAAGTGATCATGTGGATCACTAAATTTGAGAGCTTAGAATTTATGCTAGTACTAAAAGGTTTAGTCATTTTTTGTGAAACTGATGAATGGCATCACCTTTTCAATCTCAGTGCCTGATGGAAAGCCAGTGATCGGGGCTGTTCCAGGTATGGAAAATTTGTTCCTTGCAACTGGGCATGAAGGGAGTGGTCTTTCTTTGGTAATACTCCTACATTGTTTTATATAGCAATTTATATGAGATTTTTCTCAATATTCTAGCTTTATACGATATTGTGCACATGATTGTTGGGTTAAACTTGAGGGGACAGTGACAGATAATGCTTTAATAGCTACCTGTATGTCAATTAAGGATGAATCATCCATCATTTTTTTCTAATTTCAGGCTCTAGGGACTGCTGAAATGCTTGCGGATATAGTGCTAGGCAATCCTCAGAAGATTAATTCTACACCGTTTTCTGTTCATGGTCGATGTTGATGTTAAAACAACCAGTTCTAAGCAACTTTAATGCATCAGTTTTCTGGATCATGTCATGGGCGATAAGAATCATATTTTCACAATATATCCCTTAGAAATCTAGAAAGCCTTCCTTGGAGAACCTTGGTTTCTTACAGTGTTGGTACGGGTTATATTGTCCTCCAGCTTGTTGCTCATCTGATTCCATTCCATATGTTGTTACTTGCAATTGTTATCTTTCGTGTGTATGCTTATTTTGTCCTACTTTGACATATGTGCAATAGAGAAATGTTTTGTGCATATTTATACACATTTTTACTATTTAAAATACACTATGTTATGCTTCTTGTGCTTCAATTGTTGTTACCTTTTAGACTGCTTATGCACGTTAAATGGATATACTGTTAGGAATCCCCTTCCCAGTGATATCCCCACTGGTTTCAGCATTGGATGTATCAGGATACAAAAGCATGTAAGGTATCTTGGCAGGGCCCCGTCTATTTTTAAGCTCAGGATTGATATTCTTCTCCTCAATTCTTTTTTCTATATTTCGAAGTTCTTCATTCAACTTTTCAAGCATATGGCTAACGTCTTCATTATTTGTGCTCAATGATGTTAACCTCTGACCCAAGTACACTTCATCTGACATGTGTCTTGAGAAGATATCTGCTAGTGTTATACCCAAGATCATCTCAGCTCTTTCAGGCAGCATGTTAAGGAAGTATTTGTCTGGGTCCTTTAAGAACTCTGCATATTCAAATGTTCCTTCCTCAGGAATGAAGCTTCGGCACAGTGTGGGACGATTTAGAGGATAACCTGCATATGCATATTGCCCATAGTTTATAGAAGCATGAAGTCCTGATGCAATCCAGATCAAAGTTGTCAAAGCTTTGATTAGGTCCTCCCGTGATGCCATTTGGCACCACCATGTCTCACTTCTCTTATCACCATGACCCACATTTTGGATCTCAGACCACCATGCTTGGATTTCTTCATCAGATCTTACAGAATCATCGTTTGGGTAGAATAGGGTGCAAAAATCTGTGACCCATTGTTGGATGGCAGTCCATATCTCAAGTCCATCTGAGCCATACGGATAATCATGGAAGAGGAGCTGAACCCCAGTAGGGTTATCTGGATCTGGGTCTGTTATGGCCATACCTCTGAAAAGTGTTCTCATAAAGGAAACAAATCAGAATGTGTGAATTTGGTAGTCTCCGTAGTGGGTTTTCCCAATTCTGTTCCATTTCTCACGTAAAGAATACAGCAAACTAACAATTTTGCTTAGTGATGATCGAATGTTATGATGAAATACAAATTACCTTTTAAGCAGATCTGCAGGAAGGGCTTGTTCATCAAATCTCCACTCTTTGTATAGCTCAGCAGACAACTCCATGGAGAGTACAGCAGAAAACAATGTCCTCTCAAGAATCCCTCCAGAGTTAATGAGCATACTTCGAGCCAATGCGTTTATGTGCATGGTGTCTTTGAAATGAGGGTCTAGTAGCCAATGGATTGGGTGCATCACACTAAGCTGCCTTCTAGTAGAAATGATGAAAGGCTCAACCACGGCATGTGTATGCAACCTAAAATAAAAAATAAAAAAATTGCAGGGCAAGTTTGGTAGTAGTAGGAAATGGAATGAAGAATGGTAACTTGTAGTAGTTTGGGTTCAACAAACTGTTCACTCACCAATGGCTTACTAATTGATGATACACAGAGTCATTAACTGCAACATGAGCCTTAGCATAGTGCCATAATGCTGCTGCTTCGCCCTGACTTTCCGGAACAAATACCCAATTGAAGTCATTACCTCCTGGTGAGCCCGGCAAACTAAGTTCAATTGCTACCGGCTTTAGCGTGTTGTCACTTTTCAAGAATAGTAGCGTACGGGATGCATAAGTACATGCACCCGTTGTGTTGATTTGTCTTAAGAAGGGCATAAGATAGTCATGGTGATCTAAGATGAATATTCTCCAATTATTCATTGCCTGTGAAGTTAATTGCAAATCAGAAAAGGAAGAATGATGTTGCCAAGAAAGTGCATAGTCCGGGTGGGAGGATGATCACAGAGAACCCTGCTGCTGGTGCATTATATTTAGTATTTACCTGAGCAATAGTCATCCCTTCAAGGTTGTGCTCTATGTGTGATTTCTTTATTGAACTCACTGCTCCATTTTTGCTTTGGGGTGGAAACACCTCCAAGGACTGTATTCGTGCTGGATTGATTCCTGCAAGCATTTGGCGTGCAAACTCTTCATCATCCTTCCATGCAAATTCATTTTCTGGATAGCAGAAGAAAATGTTAATGTAAAATAGAAAGGAAGTGCCATATATCATGGAAGCTGCAGAAGTTTTATAGGTAGCTCTAACACCTGCTATTATTTGAGGAACTGGAAATTTCAAGGGCTTCTTGCTTGCATGAGTAAACTCTTTTAAAAGCTCATTTGGTACCATAGCTTTCAGTTTCTCTTTGAGCGCCCCCTCAATTACTTGATTTTTGTTGCCAGAAAACAGGTCATGTATCTCATCAAATGACTCAAAATGATTGGAAACGTGCATCACGGATTTTACCTCATGGGTCAGGAAATGCAAAGCAGCCTGGATTGAAGTTGATGCAAACTCGGATTGTTTCTTGGGGCTGAAACTCTCATCCGGGGGAACATATATGTCCAGGTTAGTACATGGCCGACTCTCAGTTAAAGGATCTAGCATAGATCATGTTTGCAAAGTCACGTTAGTGTACAACTTGTATAGTTGTAAATACAATTTATCGTGAGAATTTGTATATACCTTCTTTGCTAGGAGGGCGGCCTGTTCTTTCCCGGCGAGGATATGGATGCAAATGAGGCCCACCCAAGACAGCTCTCTTATGCTCTGGACCTTTGTCTGGATTACCAAGATCATTATAGCAGTCATAGTCGTAAATTCGATCCCATTCTTTCCTCTCTCCACTTCCATATCCTCTCAAGCTAATAAGCTCTTCCTTCCTCAGTTGCATAAGAGCTTGGGGTGTTTGGTTTGGAAGATATTTCTACGGCAACATGATCATCTGTGTTGCTTAATTACATTTTTAAGTACTTGCATCAAATAAAATTAGGCAAGTCAGCTTTGCAACTTACAGTATTCGAGAAGAAAATTCTATCAAAATTTTTGGTCTTTCGAAATGGGTACACCCATGAGTAGCAGTCGAAGTGGATAATCTGATTGTTGTGGGTTTGAAGATCTGCAGATTGGAGGAAGAATCTATGCTTCCCTTGGTTTTCTACTATGAAAGCTCCTGGAATTCCGAAGTCTGGCTCAACATGAAACTTTACATGATATGTTCTGATTTTTTCACCATCATTTGTCCTGGTCTTTCCGCTTTTCAGGTATGCTTCCTCGCTTAACTTGCCTTTGCCAGTTTCTGTTGCATGAAATAAACTCAAGTGCCATTGATTTTACAGAGAAAATTGCAAAAGTTCATGATATAAGTCGTACTTACGAAGATCAATTTCTGTGCAACTATATAATCGAAGAGAAGCTGATTTTCGGGAGCCTGGTTGATTGCGACTCTGGACAACGACGATTTCTCCTTTGATAGTTGATTGTCTGCTGCTCCGTGGGCTAGCAGAACAAATGCTAAAACCGCGGTGGTTCTGATGTTGCATGGTGGCTGTGGAACTAGTGAAGTCTCAGATCATTTCTGGAGAATTTAGGGTGATTAAGTAATGGTTTCATTAATTTAATTGCAACAATTTACTTATTATGTAGCTCAATGTGAAAGGCAAGGAATAGTGCTTTGCCTCTTTTTCTCAGCTATGTATCTGATTCATTGCTTGCTCAAATGGCCAAAGGTTCTTACCGTATAGAATCTTGCCTTCTCCACATGCACGCACGGTAATCTATTGATCCTCTAGCTAGAGTCGAAAACTTGCTTCTCAAGCCTAAAAACACAATGGGGACACAATTTATGAATAGGGCCCATTTTGAAAACCCATATCTATTATTTAGAATAAAATTATGCATCTTAGCTAAAGGGCCAACGGTGTATAAATTTATAATGCAGGTGGAAAGATAACTTTTTTCCATTTACGTGGTTATGTGATAATTTAATTAATATTTTATAAGATCTTGAATTTTGTGACAAATTGATAATAAAAATAGTAGTTTAATTCTTTATAAATTTTTACAAGATTAATCAATTTTTCAATACGGAATGTATGTTCCTCCGATTCTCACAAAGTATGTCAAGAAACGCTATCCTCGTAGAATACAAAGAGTTGAAGATAAAACTCCAAATGCACACAAACTAGAGGAGAATATAGAGAGAGATGGAGAAATGTCTCGAAAATCTGATCAAAGAAATGAAAAAGAAACTCACAAAGAATGAAACCAAAAAAATAAAAAAATTTGCATTCTTCTGAAATAAATAAAATTACAGAGGATGATAAAAGAGGCCTGTAATGAATTAATTAGAGGTCAAGGCAGCAAATCCACCGCCTTTCATCATCTGCTTAAACTCCTTGTAATTAACCCTCCCATCTCCATCCACATCCACCTTCTTTATCATAATCTTACAATCCTCCAATGTCCTCCCCTGCTTGAGCCCCAAAGACGACAAAACCGACCTTAACTCCTCCACTGTAATAAACCCATCTCCATTTTGATCAAACACATTGAATGCCTCCCTCATGTCTTCCTCCTCGTCCCTCTCCTCGTCCCTCTCCTCCACGATCGTCTGGTACAAGACCCCGAATTCCTCCATGTCCACGAACCCATCTCCGTTGACATCGATTTTCTCAATCATTTGGGTCAAATCCTTGGACGGAATGTAGATCCCCAGGTTCTCTAAGGAGTCTCCCAGCTCCTTCACCGTGATCCTCCCGTCTCCGTTTCTGTCGAACATCTGAAACACCCGCTTGAGCTCTGCCCTGTCCATCAAACGGGGTTCGAATTGAATGAATTGTTATCCAGTTACGTGACTTGATAGCGACTGTCGAGAATTAGGAATGCAGATGGTCTGAATGTTGAGGGACGACGGGGGAAAATATGGGTAATGGTGGAAGAATATGGTTAAGGAACTTGGTTATAACAAATTGAGAGGTGGGAGTTGGTTGGAGTTGTTAAAGGAAAAAAATGGAGGTGATAAAACCAACCAAGAAATAAATGTTTGAACCGTTGGTTTAATTTGAAGTGGGTTGGTTTGATTTTTAGTTTCAAAATTTCCAAACTCGCGTATTTGTGCGGCTGCGATTATAGACCTGACAGAAGGTGTAACAAAAAAAGATCTGACCGTTAGGAGTGGGGGCTTATTTCTCTCGAATTAGGACTCTCTCTTTGCTTTTCTTTCAGTCTGCTGGTGGTCAAAGGGGGATTTTCTTTTTGTTGTGCTGTCCAAGTTTGGATGGGCCTACGATAAACAACCCGAATCTTCATCGTGGGTAATGTTATTTGAATCTCATTTGTTAACTGATTTTTTAGCCGAATTCAGAACTCACGTATATTATCGTATTAAGTAAATTACGTAATTTAATATTGAAATTAATAACTATTGTACATATATCAAAATGTAATAAGCAAACGTGATTTACATACTCGCAATAGCTAAGTACCTACATAACCTTCCAGAACTCGCAAATGTGATTTACATACTCGCAATAGCTAATTACCTACATAACCTTCCAGAACTCGCAAATGTGATTTACATACTCGCAATAGCTAATTACCTAACATACTCGCAATAGCTAATTACCTACATAACCTTCCAGAACTCGCAAATGTGATTTACATACTCGCAATAGCTAATTACCTACATAACCTTCCAGAACTTGCTTAAAGAAACACATTTCAACTTGCTAATTACTTATAATAACTACTGCAATGCGTTTGAATGAAATAAAAAGTAATTACTCACCGAAAAAATTTCTTCTAAAATTGTATGGAAATTCCATAAAGAACAAAGTTAAAAGAAACATCAGTTTTTTTAAAAAAAAAAAATTAAAAAAATTGAAAGAGAACTCGTTAAATTTTTAATGTAAATTTTGATAACTAATTAGTATTTTTTCTGACTACAAATTAAGGAATTTTATATAGGACTATTGGATTTCATTGCAAAATCTGTTGATACCGTATCAACCAACTAGATTAAGTACGACCAACAACACCACATTAAGGATCCACAAGGCAATCAACATACAAGCCAATCGACAAACGTATTGCCTACTCGGTAGGATATACCCGCAACATATTCTGGGAAACACCCAAGATTATGCCACTCAGTAGCCAAACTCGGCAAGCTCAGGTCGGCACCCCTGGTACCGCTGATCAACCAACGGGAGATAGAAGCAAATCTCGAGAAAGTCAAGGCAATCCTCGAAATCCAGCCACCAAGTACAATCAAGAAAGTCCAAACTCTAACTAGAAGAGTGACAGCACTTACCAAATTTATATCCAGAGCAATGGATAAGTGCCTACCATTCTTGTAAACTCTCAAGGCCAACAGGAAAACCATCACATGGATTACTGAATGCGACAAGGCATTCAACGATCTGAAAGTAGGGAACCCTTACTAACTCGCCTAGACATCGGAAAGAAAATGGCCATCTACCCCTCGATCTCTACTTCAGCTATTAGCAAAATTTTAATCCAGACGATGAAGGGAGCGAAATATAAATATACTACATGAGTGATGCATTCGAGGATGCAGAGACCATGCACTATGATCTAGAGAAACTTGCTCTTGCCTTGGTAATCACGGTAAGAGGGCCCGGGTTACTTCTAGGCTCATCCAATCTTAGTCTTAATGAACAATCCACTTATATAGGTCTTATGGAAGTTGGACACATCCGAAAGACCCATCAAATGGGCAATTGAACTCAGTGAGTTCGACATCACTTACGCCTCAAGATCATCTGAGCAAGGCCAAACAATCGCAGGTCTTACCTCAGAGTTCACCTACACCACATCCCAGTACATGCCGCAAGAACCAACAATGGTCTCCAAGCAACCAGTTACCCAATGATGGAGAACACCTCATCTCCACTAGACAAGTGAAATCCAATATGGACTCTATACGTATGTAGAGGAGTTATCCTGCCATAATGGATTTGGAGGGGGCTCATGTGTTTACCATCCGAAGCTTGAATATGCCCTCTGATTCAATTTCAAGGCTTTAAACTATGAGGCACTCTTCGCTGGTTTTCGCCTTGCAAAAGACTTAGAAGTAAAGCAAATCAAGATCTTCAGCGACTTCCAACTCATGGTCAGCTAGGTGAACAATGACTTTGAGGCCAAGGACATCTTCATGACTTTTTATCTCGATAAGGCAAGAACACTCCTTCGTAGTTTCCAAGCCTATGAGATCAACAAAATTCCACGCTCAGAGAACAATCACGTTGATGCTCTGGCAAGGTTGGCCTCTTTAATTGAAGACAAGGTCAGACGAAGTGTGCTAGTGGAGCTGCTAGAGAGACTAAGAACAATGGAATAGCAGATCAATGCCATCAACACCGAGCCATCATGGATGGATCTAATCATCGGGTTTCTTAGATATGAAGAACTATCGGAAGAATGGAATGAAGTCAAGCAAATCAAGCGCCAAGCCACGCGGTACACCATCGTCCATGGCAATCTACACATGCGAGGATTCAATGTCCCAGTTCTCAAGTGTCTACCAGCAAACTGAGGAAATGCAGTACTAAAAAAGATTCATGAGGGCATATGTGGCAATCATTCAGGACCTAAGTCCCTCATTCACAAAGCCTTCCAGCAAGGTTACTACTAGCTTACCATGCATGCAGATGCAATCACTCTCATACAACAATGTGATCAATGCTAAGGATATGCTCTTATTCCACACCTAACTGCAGAGAAGCTCAGCCCGATGCTCAGCCCATGGCCTTACTCGTATTGGGGACTAGACCTCATCGGCCCTATGTCAAGACGAAAGGGAGGAGTAGAACAAGTCGTCGACTACTTCATAAAGTGGGCAGAAGAAAAATCACTTAAGACAATCACCACTGCACGAATCGAAAGCTTTGTTTACCAGAACGTCATCTGCTGATTCGGCATACCACATACCATTATGATTGACAATGGGAAGCAATTTGATTGTGACCGCCTCTGGTCTCTCTGCGAAATATATGGAATCAAACTCTATTTTTCTTATGTCGCTCATCCACAAGTAAACGTTCAGGTGGAAGTCGTAACAAGCTTATCAAGTACAATCTAAAAACTCTCCTAGACAAGGACTCTGAAGACAAATGGTCAGACATCCTATCAGACGTTCTTTAGTCCTACGAACATCCTATTGAACCTCTACTAAGGGGATGCCTTTCGCAATGGCATTCGGCACTACAGTCGTGGTACCAGTGGAGATCAGCGAAACATCCTACCGAGTAATTTCCTACAATCCTGATGAGAACAATGAGCCACCCACTTTCAATCTTGACCCCATAAGAAGCATTGGGAACAGGGGAACCCAAGAAACATTGCTCACAAGTAAATAATTGCACGATACTATAGCTCTAGGGTCATGTCCAGAAGTTTTAAGGTTGGAGATTAGGCCCTCGAGAAGATGAGCTTAACAACTAAGGATCGAGCAGAACTCGCACTAGGTCAAAAATGGGAAGGATCGTACCTGATCACCAAGGTCTACCTACCTAGAACCTATGGGCTACAGACCATAGATGGCAGACTCTTGGCCCATTCTTGGCATGCCCGCCACTTCAGGCTCTACTACAATTAAGGCACAGTTTACCTTATTTCTACTCAGATGGAGACCAAAATCATTATAACCGACTCGGCTCAGGACAATCAGACCTATTGGTATTTTGAATGAAGGAACTTTTTGGATAATTTTTACTTTTAAAATTTTCAAGTGTATGCCAATCGGCATCATCAGTCAACACAACAAACAAATCATCGTCAATCGAAAACTCGATGTCATACGTCACTAACTCAAGCATCCCCTACACCCTATTATCAAACTACTAGGAGATCGGCACTCACTCATGACTCACAACGTCGGCAGCTATGACCGGACCCTACCCGATTACACCAAAAAAGTACCCTTGGGCCCTACTTTCGTCTTACAGCCCCTAACTCAACGACTGAGATCCACATCCAACAAGCATTATCACATAACCAAGTCCAAATCACAATTATCACATCACCATTACCAAGAGTCACATACACATGTCATATCATAAACCCAAACCAGAACCTCGGGCCTAAGCCCCAACCATAGATCAAACGTCAATTCTCCTAAAATGTGCCATCAATCCCGTTTTTCGTAAAAATCGTCCAGAATACCATATAAAAATCATAAATATTCTGAAACACGTTATTTCATGTAATTAATCATATTCGATTCAAAACCACATTTAAAACGATGCTCAAAACATAGTTTACCAAAACCTCATAAAACATACAATATAATACTAATTTAATATTCACAAAATTCACTAAAAATCCAATAACACCCTAATCACTCAATATCATCAAAATCACATAGAAACGCATTTAAATCATGTAAGTATGCATGCAAAATAATTTAGGAAAAGAAAGTCCACTCACACCGTCCGTATCATCGAATTCCACTTTACACACATTCCCATACTTTCTGGGAACCCCAAAACATGTCATAAATCACATCTAAAGGTTAATAACCATAATAAAGATTCTCTATTTTAATCCCAAAATTTTCGGGATTGTTAACCGGATTTAAAATGAACCCTAAACATTCGGATAACCAAAACAACCTTGAGACGATATCTGATTGCCTCTAAACTCGTACCGTTGGGTTCGTAACATCGAAAACATTGAAAATCATGTTGATCACATGTCAGGAATCTCATTCGCACGCCCCACGTGCCATCCAAAATGGTTGCGCGTGAGAGCCACGCTCTTGCATAGTAAAACATTATTCACATGTCTCCTTTGCCTGTTTCCTCTGCAAAATTGGTCGTTCAATCCGATTTGGGAATCGATTGAGTTCCTTCATTTCCCAATCATTTTTCACAATTGAAACCACTATACTAATTGAAATTAACCTAGAACCATGTTTCTAACCTCAATTTGAGGATTAACTCACTTTACATCTTCCAATATAATCAAGCTTAGAAACTGAAATTTCAAACTCATTTACAGAGCTATCCTTGAGTAATTACCTTCGATTTTCCGATGATTATGCTCGTAGCAATCCCAGAAAGAGGTTTATAACCTCAATTCGAACAACTAGGCTCAAAATCGAGAAACTTGATTTCAAGCTCCACGGCCAAAATTTCGGGCTCTACTCACGGGTCTATTCTTTGATCCTCACTAATTCCTTTTGTATTCTTTCTCAATTTCCCTCACTTTTAACACTGGTTCATTCCTCCTTTCTCTCTAGTTCTACTCCATCATCATCTCTTCCTCACAATTCTTTGTTTTTTTTTTCTTTCTTTTTGGTCGAGAAACACACATATCAAACACATCTAAAACACACGCAAGTGCACACACAAATACATGAACGATGGCACAATTCCTTAAGAGATAGGGACACTTGTCACAATCCAATTCATCCAAAACAAATATCTCACAAGTTCAATTACCAAAATACCCTTCAATGTTAAATTACTAAAGCACCCCATACGTGGTCTAAACTCAAATCAAAACCGTTCGAACTTCGTTTTCGACATGCCGCATGCCGACATACTTGGGAGACCGAGACCTTCCTAACCACAATTTTGAAATCTCTAGAAATCATCCCCATAAAAAAGTCAACATTTAGACCTTAGTAAGTCAAAGTCAACCCTTTGACTTTGACCAAAAAGTCAACTTGGGGCAAAATTGTAAGGACCCGTCCCAAATCTACGGGATTAAATAAGGATAATGATGGATTATTGAGAATTAATTAAGGCCTAATCGAGATTAATCGAGGACTATTAGACAATCGGGGTAAAATGACAATTTTGTCCCTAGATGAGGGTAAAAAGTTAAATTTTGACTCAGGTCCAATGCACGAGAACCGAGGACCATTATGTAAATCGAGACGATACGAGTCCATAGATAGATGGCACATCGAAATCAGATATCGTACAGGAAAGTTAGGGGTCAAGAATTGTTTTGAGAACTATTCATGGTTGCACGTTTTACGAGGATTGACTTTTGGGTTTTCTTTAGTGGGCCCAAAAGATCTGGCCTGGACTAATAGATGAGTGACAAATGTTAGTCATGCTATGGTCCATAAGCCACATTCATGCACCCATCTTCTTCTTCCTTTCTCCATTTTCCAGAAACCCACAAACCCAACCCAAACACATCATCCTTCATCCCTTGTGTTGCTTGAGGGAGTGAGAGTGAAAGAGAGGTTGAGACGGTGATGGGGCGGATGGCTGAGCTGCCGTGGACGGTTGAGGAAACTAGAAAC
This sequence comes from Prinsepia uniflora, assembly GCA_032719365.1. Lineage (NCBI taxonomy): Eukaryota > Viridiplantae > Streptophyta > Magnoliopsida > Rosales > Rosaceae > Prinsepia > Prinsepia uniflora. Next base: position 11,136,593 of record CM064874.1, read on the forward strand.
CAAGGTAAACCGTAAACCCCTTTATGTTTGATTTTGGGATTTCAATTTCTGGACGTTTGGGAACGGTTCTGATGAATGAGACGTGTTGGTTGAGCTCATACGAGCTTGTAGGGATCAAAATCAAAGGGAAAAGACGCGTGGACTAGCCATGGTAGAGGTTTGAAACTGGCCCATGAAGGTTTGATTTTCAGCGGGTAATTTCAGTTCTTGTTTTTATGTTTTGAGGTTAAGGATAGATTCTTGGGAAGTAGACAAGTCGAACGGTGAAAGAATGGTGGATTTTGGTGGAGAAATGAGGGAGATATGACTGGGTCGGGTCGCGGGTCAGAATTACCCATTACAGACAAACGGGTCCACCCGGTCAGAGGTAGGGGATAATGACGTGGCAGTCCACGTCATCATCTGTTAGACCTGTCAAGCCACATGGCCAGTTAGAGGAAGACATGTGGCAATCTGTTAGAGGTTGTTAGGTCTAGTTAGTAGTGACATGGTAGTTCCACGTCAAACATTATCAGACCACATGGACTAGTGAGGTGTTGCCACATGACAGTGTGTAAAAGGTGTTTGAGACACTTGGCAGGACACGTGGCACCAATCAGGGTGTGCCATGTGGCATGTTGTTAGATTATCAGATGTCAGAGTTGTCAGGCTGACGTCAGCGTTGACCAACATTGATCGCCGCTGATTGGCGCGTGTGAACTTTGACTGGAGTGTGATGAGGCGTGGGCATGAATTTCGAGGTGAAATTGGTTTTGTTCAAAAAATTTCAACGTTCAGAATCCAATGGTGGTGGTTTCAGGTCGATCAGAGATCGTTTAATAGGTCATTTGGAGACTTTTAGCCTCGGGACACGTTGACCGTTCTGGGTGTTTTGAGGGTTTATAGTTTGGACTTGTCTAGGTTGATAGTTACCTTTGGGTATGATTTGGATAGGTCTAGACGTCCAGGAGATTGTGGATTAGCCCCGGAGTGGCATACATCGCGGGTTTTGAAACGCGCAGCACAGACGGTCTATGAGTGGACTTTTAGTTTATAAATATGATGCATACATAGCTGTTTTATATGTTTTATGAAGATGGTTTTAGATGCATATGATTTATATATGATTTGGCATTTTTCATGGAAAATGTTAGTATGCATGTATTTCGAGATTTACTGTTTTATATGATACTTGGGCTTCGGTCGAGCTTTATATGTGCATGTGATCTATATGATTTGACCGATTTCACGGAGATGCGTAAAATTGAGAGCTTGATTAATGGTTTTGAAATGATTTCACGGGAATGCATGAAATGCTGTTTCGGGCATGAGACCCAGTTGATGTAGACTTTGACTTGGATGATAGTCAAAGGTGATTTTAAACAATGAAATGGTTTTCGGATTTGGTAATGTATTTCGGGCTTAAGTCCCAGTTGATTTATGGTTTGACTTAGAATATAGTCAAATGCAAAAAAATGATGCCGGGTTGTGACCCAGTTATGATTTATGAAAGATATTTCGGGCATGAGAACCTGTTATGGATTTGATAGGATTTAAGGAATCCTGGATTCATGAAGTGTCTTTGAACACTATTTTTATGATGGTTTTGTGGAAACGGATTTGATGAAATTATATCTAGGCGTAGAACCCTTTGAAATGATTTGATGTGATTTGGGAGATGTTTTCCACACGACCATCCTTTATGATGTGATGATAGCCTCCGAATGTCGACCATCCAGTGGGATGTGTGATCCTGGAAAGGTCACGGGGACACTACCTGCAGGATTATCGGGGTTGGACATTTTGCAGACGTCAACCATCCTCAGTGATGTGTGATCTTATAGATGTCTTCGCTTAGACGTCGACTATTATGTGTGATGTGTGATCTTGAGTTAGAGCATCTAGACTTCGAGCCACGAGCTCCGAGTCTGGTGTATATTCAGATGTGTAATCCCGAGTCGCACGCGTAGCACTGATATCGTGACTAGTGATGATGATATGAGATAAAGATGATTGGTAATGAAACAGACGAGTCCTGACGTGAGTCTATGTATCGGGAAGAGGCCCTATTGAGATGCTTTTACGTGATTGGATTTGGGCTGAGACCCACGTGATTTAGTTTTGGACTGAGACCCTACTGAGGAAATGGCTTCGATTGAGCCATGTTTTCACTGTGTTTTGATTTGAAAAGTAATATGATTTTCTTTTAAGAAAGTATTTGAAATACTTGTTTTCTGATGCATGCATGCTTTTACGTGAAGGGTATAGATGTCTTTTCGATTAAATGTTTTTATCAACTGTTATTTTTTTCCATTCACAGTTTTTATAGTTTTTGATACCCTTCAGGTTGATCTCGGATATGGGTTATAGCAAAGACCGAGATATCACATGCCGCTGCAGACTCCACAGATCTCTGAGCACTCTGGGTAACCCCTGAGCCGGTTACCGTTTTATCCCTAGTCTGGCACGTGGTGTCAGACGGGAGCATGGAGCATAACACGATAATCTAGGTGGATTGGGATGGGTTGTGTCGAAAATGGTCAATTCCATCCGAATTTCTCGATTTTACCCTCGATGAAAGTCCGTGTCGTTACAATCTACCCCCCTTAAAAAATTTCGTCTTTAAAATTTCAAAACTAAACCAAGGTCATACTTCGGTGGTTACGATTATACGACCCAACCAAATGTATATGCAAACATACCCTTGAACCAATATCGAACATTCTCACATTTATCACACAACCATAACGCAAGTGACAATCAGATCACACGACAACACCAAACTGGTATCCAACCCTAACCACAAAATTTCCATATCCAAGCATATTGTTCTGCTCATCCCCGAGGCTACCAGACTCCTTTCGAATCTTATTCCACCATCCTGATCATGTTCGTAACCAACACATATACCAACATACCAAGCTTAAATCACCTCATAATACACAAATATCAAGAAGACGTCAATAGTCAATCAAATTGAATCCTTTCATCTGAAACACACAAGCAACAGTCATCCTGAAACTGACACGTCATCCACTACACACAATACATACAAACATATAATATTTACAATACGACTTCACAACCCAAAACCACTAACAGTCCTATAACTATTCTGGGCTCGTCTAATCGTCTCATCACCAGGCCGTGCACGGGGCTCGCATCTCGGAGGCATGAAATCAACAACGCTATTCAGAATCCTAACTCTGATATCAAGTTGACATGACCCCACCTGATTACAGCACAAAAATACCCTCCGGCCCTGCTCCCGTCTGACATAAACCCTACTAGACAAGGGATAACGCAGATGTCGATAGTTCATGCCTCTGCTTCTCGAGCCTCGAATTTCGTGCAGGAATCCTGGAGAGTCACTAAAAACCAAAAAAAAATGTGAATGGAAAAAAAAAAACCTGTTTAGAACATAGTTTGAAAATATCCATTCTTTTACCTTCCGTTTTCCAAAACCATGCATGCATATGAAAACCAGTTCAAAATTGTTTCACTTCGATTGAAAAAAAAAACAATATATATTCTTGAAATACATGAAAAAAGTTCTCAACTCAACAGTGACATTAAATCATCTACGACGTCGGTAAGTCAACATAATCTGTCAGGACCCGACCCTCCATTGTCAGGTCCCGACTCATCTAGCACGATATTGTCCGATTTGGGCCTCCTTTCTCTTGCCCTCACGGTTTTGTTTTCAGGAGCTCACAGTGCAACTTCCCAGGGGGTCACCCATCATGGAATTGCACCAGCCTCAACTCGCTTAACTTTGGGATTCCAGTCCCCTTTAAAGCCACTGAGCTCCCAAAAGGCCTCGTGCTAGATAGATGTTTGCCTACACCTTTAAGGCACACCACCATTTTCTTCCCAGACCATTCCCCCTCGTAGGAATGTGGGATTGTTCACCGTTCCCTCCAGGACACGGGTCTTACAATCCACCCCCCTTAGGGCCCAGCGTCCTTGCTGGCACACTTTCCGGTCGGGGTGTGGCTCTGATACCATTCTGTCAGAACCCAACCCTCCTATGTCAGGTCCTGACTCATCTAGCACGATATTGTCCGTTTTGGGCCTCTTTGCCTTTACCCTCACGGTTTTATTTTTGGGAGCTCACGGTCCAACTTCCTAGGGGGTCACCCATCATGGAATTACAACAACCTTAACTCGCTTAACTTTGGGATTCCAGTCCCCTTTAAAGCCACTGAGCTCCCAAAAGGCCTCGTGCTAGATAGATGTGTGCCTACACTTTAAGGCACACCACCATTCCCTTCCCAGACCATTTCCCTTCGCAGGAATGTGAGATTGTTCACCGTTCCCTCCAGGATACAGATCTTACATAATCTCTATACAAGTTCACAATCACCATCATAAGGATAGCACTACGATCACAAACAATCAACCCACCATCATCACAATGTCAAACATCAACCACTTCTTGTAATGACCCAGACTTTTTGACGAGGGTAAAATCGAAAAAGTCAGATTTAATTGACCATTTTACCCCTAAAGTCAATGGTTGATTTTTTTGACCGGGATGACTTTTGTCGATTTCGAAAATGCCACTAGGAAGGTCTCGATCTCCTGAGTCCGTAGACAGACGACACGCTAGAATCGAAGATCGTTTGAGATTGTTTCAGGGTAAGAAACTATAAAGGTATTTTGGTAAATAGCTACCAAAGGTATTTTAGTGATGTGCACAAAATCTCTTATGGGATTGTGACAAGTGGAAGGATCCAGAGGAGTCTGGAATCCTCTCTCCACTAACCTCCAAAGTGTTACATTATGTATGTATGTGTTGATGGTTTTCGGGAGGTGATGGCAGAACACCATTTTTGGTGAAGCCGTGAGAAGGAAATGGTGATGACGGAGGAAAACACCACGATTGAGGGAAATGTTGATGAAGAGCGGGTTATGAGGGAACAACATGTTGGTTAGAAGTGTTCTGGGGGACGAACAGACCCAACACGTGGCCACGTCCCTTGGAAAAACGGTCAAAACAAAAGCTCATCCTTTCGATGATACGAGTACAACAGTACAATTTTCGAGACGATCAGGTATCGTCTCAGGATAATTTTGACTAGCTAAATGTTTAGGGTAAGTTTTAATACATTTAAAAATTCCAAAAAATTAAGGGATTAAAATGTTAGTCAATTGAGGAGATTAGTGACCCTTAGACGTGATGTTTGGACCAGAGATAATATTCTCGGAGTTTGTGGTGAAGCGTGCAATGCAGTTTAACCAGGCGTAAGGTACGTGTGAGTGGACTTTTGTTTTCCTAACCCTCTGCATGTATATCTATGTGTTAAACGTGATTTTATGTGTTTTTTTTTATGATAATTGAGTAATTGGGAATTTCATCGGATTTTTAGTAATTTATTAATATTTAATTGCATGGTTTACTGGGCTTTCTAAAAAGGTGGTTTTGGATTCCGTTTTCATCACGATCTCGAGTGGAATGTGATTTCTCGATGAAGATCTTGACAAATGTTTACACAATTTTAAAAGATTTATAATGAAAATTGTTTGATGGTTGGTTACATGTGATTTATAGGGATATCTTGGGAATTTCTGTGAATATTTAAGGAAATTGTTATTAAAAAGTTTTTTTGAGGAAATTGGGTTTATTATACCTTCGTTTCTCAATGAGTTGTGGTTTTTGTCTTGGGCCCGGAGTTTGACTTTGGTGTTGGTTTTTGGATTTGAATTATTGCTGATATGGACTTGTGATTTCTCGGTATATGAGATGATTGTGATGATCGGGATAATGTGTGATTGTGATGTGGTTTGATGACTCTCCTCGAGATATCGATTGGTTATACGGTCTCAGACGTCGAGGTAATGCTCTGTAATTCCCGAGACCCTCCAGTAGTCTCGGACGTCGAGGTAAAGCACCATAATTCCCGAGACTTGTCTCAGACGTCGAGCTTGAGGCTCCGTAATTCCTTAGACTAGGATCGTGACTCGGACGTCAAGCCTGAGACTCCGTAATTTCTGAGCCAGTCCACACTCGAACGTCGAGTCTAGGACTCTGTAGTTCACGAGTGCTATTAGCCTACCAGTAATGCACATTGGCATGATGATTCAGGTTGCAGGCATCAAGGTTGGGTCAGTTGGTATGATTGTGTTAGTATCGATATTCAATTCAGTTTTCATAATTGCTTTAGTTTATTATACTACGAGACTTTCATATTACTACATGTGTTTCAAAACTTGCATTTTAACTATGATCATGATACATACATAGATTCTTTTTGTCCACTCACATGCTTTCATTGGTTTTAAATCCCTCCAGAACTACTGCACGAGGATCGAGGCTACTTATGGATCGAAGGTATAAGCTACAAACATGCAATTATCCCTTGTCTGGTAGGATTCGTAGGTATACTTGACATCATAAGTTACCTGTCGAACGGGAGCAGGACGTAAGTTGGTTAATCGCGTTGTTTTCTGAGTTAGGACATGTCACTGCCCTACAAGCAGGACCACAAATTCACAACAAACACTCAAAATCGATGCACAAGCACAATATCAATCATCACGTGTACCACATCAATCACCATATCAATCAACACATCACAAGTGCACTACCGGTAGAAAATATACTTGGGAACTGGAGCCCTACTCGGCGTCCGAGTAACACAGACTCAGAAACTGGAGCCCTGCATGACGTCTGAGTTATCACAACAAAAAAATACCATAGTATATCCACATGAGACCATATCAGCATCATAATCATAGTCACTAGTCTCAAGATCTGGAGCCCCTATCTTGACGGCTGAAACCCACATCCAACAAGCATTATCACATAACCAAGTCCAAATCACAGTCCCACATCACCATTACCAAGAGGCACATACACACATTATATCACAAACCCAAACCATAATCAGAACCTCAGGCCTAAGCCTCAACCATAGCTCAAACGTCAATTCTCGTAAAACGTGTCATCAACGTCGTTTTAATAAAAATCGTCCATAATACCATATAAAAATCATAAATATTCTGAAACACATTATTTCATGTCATTAATCATATTCGATTCAAAATCACATTTAAAAGGATGCTCAAAGTATAGTTTACCAAAACCTCGTAAAACGTGAAATAAAATATTAATAAATTATTCACATAATCATCAAAAATCCAATAACATTCCCAATCACTCAATATCATCAAAATCACATAGAAACGCGTTTAAATCATATAAGTATGCATGCACACTAATTTAGGGAAAGAAAGTCCACTCACACATTGTCTGTATAGTCGAATTCCACTTTGCACACATTCCCATAATTTCCTGGAACCCTAAAACCTGTCATAAATCATATCTAAAAGTTAATAACCATACTAAAGATTCTCTATTTTAATCCTATAATTGTTTGGTATTTTTAAACGGATTTAAAACGAACCCTAAACCTGCAGATAGCCAAAACAAATCTGAGACGATATCTGATTGCCTCGAAACTCATACTGTTCGGTTCGTAATGTCGAAAACATTGAAAACCTAAACCTTCAGATAGCCAAAACAAATCCGAGACGATATCTGATCGCCTCAAAAATCATACTGTTGGGTTCGTAATGTCGAAAACATTGAAAACCTTGTTCATCACATGTTAGGAATCTCACTCACGCGCCCACACGAGGCGTCAAAAGTGGCTGTTTGTGGGAGCCAGGCGCATGCACAGTAAAATACTATTCACCCGTCTTCTATGCCTGTTTCCACTGCAAAACTGGTTTTACGACCCGATTGAGTTCTTTCAATTCCCAACAATTTTTCACAATTGAACCCACTATACTAATTGGAATTAACCCAGAACCAAGTTTATAACCTCAATTTGCGGATCAACTCACTTTACATCATCCAATACAGTCAAGCTTAGAAATTGAAATCTTGAACTCAGTTACATAGCTATCCTTGAGTAATTACCTTTGATTTTCCGATGATTCTGCTCGTAGCAATCCCAGGAAGAGGTTTATGACCTCAATACAAACAACTAGGCTCAAAATCGAGAAACTCGATTTCAGGCTCCACGGCCAAAATTCCATGTTCCACTCACGGCTCTGTTCTTCGATCCTCACTTATTCCTTTCGTCTTCTTTCTCAAATTCCCTCACTTTTAACACTGGTTAACTCCCCTTTTCTCTCTGGTTCTACTTCATCATCATCTCTTCCTCACAATTTTTTGTTTTTTTTCCCTTTCTTTTTGGCCGAGAAACACACATAACACACACATCTAAAAGACACACAAATAGATGGACAGTGGTACAATTCCCTAAGAGATAAGGACACGTGTCACACTCCAATTCATCCAAAACAAATATCTTACAAGTTCAATTATCAAAATACCTTCCTATGCTAAATTACTTAAACACCCCTACATGGTCTAAACTCGAATCAAAACCGTTTGAACTCCGTTTTTGGCATGTCGTCTGCCTACACACTCGGGAGACCGAGACCTTCCTAACGGCGTTTTTGGAATCGTTAAAAACCGTCCCGGTCAAAAAGTCAACATTTTAACCTTAGTCAGTCAAAGTCAACCCTTTGACTTTGACCAAAAAGTCAACCAGGGGCAAAGTTGACAGAACCCGTCTTGATTACCACGAGAACCGGACAGGTCCTGCTCCCATCTGACGACCCAAGTCAGACAAGGGATTTTACAAACTTTCACCCAATTCGAACCTTAATTAAAATAATCCAAAAAGAGTTCCTCTCTTGCGGGGTACCACCCACTTCTTACCCATTAAACCCTGTCGAGTGGAGGGAAAAATACTTGTTTATTTCTATTTGAAATCTTATAGTACTAACATTTAAATGTATCCCTTAATTCTCAATCCCTGCCATGATCAAGTCTATCCTTATAACTTCCTAAGAATGTCCTTCTTCTTTTATAAATTTCTTTGTTATAGAATAAGAATCAACTTATTTACTATATAACTTAGATAATTATATTCCACAAAATTACATATAGATTTATATAACATTGAAGCCACATTTATGTTTCCTTTAATTTATATATTTCAACTTACCACAAATTATATTTTACCCCAATCATAATTCAAATTAGTCTAATAGCTCAATCCTTCAATCTACCCATGTTTAGGATTAATTAAGAACACAAATACATATAAACTTTGAATAATCATAACTACTTCATACGATGTCCGATTGACTCCATTCTTGGACCATTGCATTCAGAAGACAAAAATTAACCATTTTCATGTTAATTGTTTTCCCAAATTATGACCGACGCGCTCGCATGCACCACATAAAGAGGTTGCGCGTGGGAGCCACGCTCTCAGCTACAGTGATTCGCAAAAATCACTTTTCATCTCCCCTACCTCTCGCAGGTCTGTAAGTCCAACCCGACCCGACAGGCTAACCCGGCCATATCTTCTTCATTTCTCAATCTTTTTACACGTTTTAGTAATCAATCTTCGTCTATTCAATCCTAAAAAGAGTTCTACGATGTGAAAACACGAAGAACATACCTCGATCATGCTCTCCAAGTTCATGGCTTTTGGCCATGGTTTCCAAGATTGGCTGAGTGGCCTCTCCATGTCCAAAGTCATGTATTCTTGGCTCAGAAGGATCGTAAAACACCGTGAAGCACATTGGCACGTCCGTTAGTTGGTTTCCTATCCTCAAACCAAAAACCCGACTTAGGAGGTTATGGGCTTCTTGGTTTTCCTCACCTTTATCTGTGTGTTTTCCCTTCGATTTCCTCTCAATTTTCCTCCCTTATTCATCCTGATATTCTCTCCTTTCTTTCTTCCCTTTTTTTTCTTCACTGACTCCCTTTTTTTCCATTTTCTTGTTTTTCTTTTTTTTTTTCCATGCTTTCGGTCTTTAAGCACCCAACTCCCCCCACCCAAGCACACATACATAATCAAGCATATCGGTGGCGGAATTTGGGAGGGAATTAATTATTGAGAAATTTCTAGAATCCCTCATGTGATACACATGCTAAATAGACAAAATTACCAAATTACCCCTAAGGTAAAATTACCAAAATAACCTTTTCTTTGTAAGCCCATGACTTTCTTATCCGAGCTCCAATTTTTAACGTGCCGCATGTTTATGGATGCAGAAGATCGAGACCTTCATAGCGATACTCTCCGTATATCTATAAGATATCCCAATCGAAAAGTCAGGATTTTAACTTTTTAGGACAAAATGGCCATTTCCAATCTTTTGAAAGTCCTGGGCATTACAAAAATGGTCAATTCCATCCGACTTTCCCGATTTTACCCTCGATGAAAGTTCGGCTCATTATAAGCTATCCATTTCTGGGAAGTTTGAAATGGACTTCACTCAACACCAAACCTACCGATTGAACCCACATCAATCGACATCTGATTTTCTGCCCGATTCACCTTCATTTTCTTTGGCCGATTGGCAATAGTATTATGCTTGATGGCCTTGGGAGTAGAATTGTCTTCTTTGGCCTTCTGTGCCTTCTTGACAACCATTTTGTACTTTTTGACGGTCTCCGACATCTTCTTGGAACAATCGACAAGTAAGTTTACTTTGCACTAACCTGGATTGGAAATCAGGCCAACCTTTAATAGGTTATCGGGCAACCCGAGTGGTCAATCAACGGCTGCCAAACCAACTCACATGCCTGCTCTTCTTAGGTAGAACAACCTCATTTGAAAGAACCTGCAAACAAAAAACTTAAGTGGTCAGAACTTGATTCAACAAGCACAATAAACAAGTAATACACTTAAGAACCTTTCGGCACTAACAACTTTCCAATTAGAAGTCATGTACTGTACAATCATATCCTTAGTTGATTCACATCCTCTTCCCAAGGACCAGACACCTAACAAAAGTAGTGCCTTAAACTCTTTTGCAAGGTCGGAATATCATTAATGAATGCCCCCCGAATGGCCTTCACAACACACTCCACTTGGATCCATTCAGGCCCAGACGTCTGCCGCTGGAACTTATACACGTGATAGAGTTGACCCCAGTGTGGCTTGGGAAGACCGCATAATCGAAAGGCTGAATGTACACTGATCAACATGATCCATCTATTCACGCTGAGTTTCTCAAAAACGATCCTCGCCCGAGCCAATATGTCTTGAAGTCATGGGTGCAGCAGCAACCCAACATCATGCTCCAAGCAATTGATATAAAACAGAATTGATCCTTGCGGTGGCTCACTCGACCTCGCCCATCTGGAGGTAAAGTGAACTTGATCTCCAGCGGCACATTGTACAAAACCCTGAACTTTTGCAGATCGGCAAGCCTGAGTGTGTTGAACTCGTGATCCACGATATATGGCGATAGTTTAATGAGAGATTTTTATAGAACCTTCTCTTCGGCACTCTCCTACTTGGCATCCAAGTCCCCGTCTACACCTTCCCTCTTGACACCATGCTCTTTCTCACCCTCTTCTTGCTCACTGTACAAATCTATGATAAAAGGCTTTGGCAATGATGCTTCTCTATCACCTATCTGATTGACACCCCTCATCTACTTGGCACCATTTCCCTTTGGGTCCCTTATTGCTATATCTAAGCTATCAATTGATGTAGATGTTAATTAATGCCAATCGATGATGACCCACTATTGGAACATGAAACACTCCTCTCACCTGGTCCATTATCATTCAAGGTACTCTCTCAAGTTTACACTCCAATTGGCGCGCAGGCGCATTGCGATTAATTGGAAGCAACATTCAAGATACTCCCTCAGATTAATGCTCTGACCAGCAAGCAAACACATTGCGGCCGATCGGAAGCATCATTTGAGGTGGCCTCCCTTAACTCATACTATGCATCAAGCAAGTACATTATGACGGTATCATATGTTGCAAACCCATTTAACCAAGGTACACTTCCTCATTCAAGAGCTTGGAGGACTAGTGTGTACACCCCTCTAGTTGGTCGATAGGTATTGTCCAGAGTTACAAGTCTTCAACTAAGAAAATCCACCTCATTCAACGACTTACGGGACTTATGTTGATATCGTATCGATCAATTAGACTCAATACGACCAACAACACCACATCGGGGATCCACCAAGTAATCATCAAACAAGCCAATCGATAGATGTATTGTCTACTCGGTAAGATATACCCGGAACATATTCAGGAAATGCCCAAGACTATGCCACTCAATAGCCAAATTCGATAGGTTCAAGTCAGCACCCCTGGTACGGACCTCTGAAACTGTCAGTAGCATCACCCTAACATACCAAGGAATCTATTGCCACTTGGCTTCGATCTTGGATCCTTGGGACATGTGGCAACATCTCCAGAGGTAGTTTGATCCATATACCATCTAAATTCACTCACCATATTAATTGCTACTATAAATATTAACTAAAACCCTAGACTCATTATCTTTGAGCTGCTAATCTGCTTATTAATTTTCATCTCACTTACTAACTTAAGTATCGAAGTCCATTAAGCCGACACTCCACCGATGTCTAGTGCATTTCTCCCTCCCTCGCAGCTCCCTGTAAAATCACATCCCATTAGGTTCATTTTTGAATCAAACAAGATCAAAATTTTATTTTTAAGTAATCATTTTAAGGAGTAAAAATATACGATTATGCACATCCGCCTTTAAATCGTTACTAGAATTTAGCCAATTCCATTTTTGCCTTTGCTTTTTTATATCATGTTTAACTTTGCTATGGCATGTCTAATGTTTTTGAGAAAATTATGAAAATAAGTGGTTTCATAATAACTTATTCAAAAATAGGAGCTTTCAAGTATTTTTACAAAACACCACACTATATATGCATTATAATGACCTAATAGAAAATAACTTTATCAATTGAACACTTCACCCAGAAGAAATTTTGAACCTCAAATGGTGACTTCGTTGTCCTAGTCCCATTATTCTTTATCATTGCTCTAATTTTCTCATCGCTCTCATTCATCATCAATCACAACCACAATTATGAACTAGTTAGTTCATCCCTTATTTATGTCTTCAATTTTTATCCTAATCAATATTTTGATAATTGTGTTTGGTAAATTTGTTTAAATGTATCAGACAATCCAAAAATTTAAGTAATAATCAATTGGAGAGTGAAGAAGACGAATTTGCATGCGATACTAGGAAGATGATACTGAGTGGAAGGCCATAAAAGCCCTTTTTGAATCTGCAGATTTGATATGAGAAGAGATCAGTCTAATAATGTCCTAATCCAGTAATCTGATACTGTCTTCACCATGCTCTACACAAAGCAAAACTAGGGCAGAATCAATTCGATTGCAAAATTTAATAAGAAATCTGAAAAAAGAAAAACACAATTTAGAAATAGATAAAATAGTAAGGAAATAGTAGGATGGGTTTTGCGGCTGTGAATGTAATCCGACCATGTGCCCAAAAGACCAATCAAATAAAGGACCTCATGGGCGAGTAAGCCGGACGTTCTAGTAAACTAGAACTCCATCAATCTGGCAAACGAAGAAATTGCCTCAAAACATCAAAAGATTTGGGACAGAGTGCGTTTGCTTAACACATTGAATACATAAGCAAATATATTTTCTTTACAAAAAATAAACTGACAATAAAAATGGGGAAGAGAAATTAGGAAAACAGAAGAAGAATATGTTCCAGTAGTTGAAGGGCCTGAAGAATCTGGAGGAGGTCAAATTCAGGGGAGTGCTACTGCCGGATTCAATTTCGCAAGGTTTTAATTCATTTGGCTTGATCGTTTGGAATCGACGACCAGTCAAGAAGCTGAACTTGCTTAGAAGAATATCATAATAAATTGTATAAATAACTGAACCTGAAAAATAATGGAGGAAGTGATAGCAGAAGAAGAAGGGATGATCAGAGGCGGAGGCAAAGGAAGCAGATACACGCTTTTATTGAACACACAATCAATTTATATAGAAAATTAAGAGACTAGGGTTTTGTTAGGTCAAGTGGGTACTTTGGTCATTTCGATTGTTATAGTGCTCGACTGGTTGTTCTAGATTTCTAGCCTCCCATTTTGGGCCTCGCAGTACAAAGATGTGCAAACCCATGAATATACCCATCAACTCATCAAGTATTATTCAGGTTTTACCCTTCCCTCCGAAGTTTGTAGGAGTTGAGTTTTGTGGGAAAAATCCAAGTTTTTCGGATTTTTGATATAATGATACAGAGAGAGAGGAAGAGGGATTTCCAAATCGAACTCTCACTCACTTATACCAACCAAACCAAATAAAACCTTCGGTACAATTCATATGCATTTGTAGCAAGTTCAAATGTTCAATACTAGACCTAAGGAAGAGGATGAATGAGTGAATGGCTGCTGACATGATTCTTCGATAGTGAATTTTTAAGCCAACCAGAAATCTGGAGAAGAATGAGAGCACTGCGCAATCATACCCCCCAACCATTAATCATCGCTCAAATATAGACTCTTTGAGGAAAAGGATGAAGAATGAAGCTGGCTTTGATGATCCGGAACAATTCTCTTCTAGTAGCAAGGGCTGTAGGAATGATACTCAAGTTGCACTGAGCCGAAAGATGAAATTTCATCTGCTTTCACAAGTATTTCCGATTCAGTCAAGGTTCAGAAAATGGAAATGTTGAGATCAAGAGGCCAGGTTAGTCAAATAATTCCACGGACAAGCTTTCCCAGTGATACAACATGAAGCAAATGCTAGGTCCATCAGGAGCCTCATAGCCACACCAATTTATCTTCAGAGCCTATTATACCTATCTCATTCGCCTTTTCGACAATAAAACTATAAGAATAATACTACGGTAAGTTCTCATACAGAACCACATAGCCTCTAGTCACTTCATATGGAAAACAAAAAGTCTCAACTTCTAAGCCAGACCTCCAAAATTTGAAGCCAAACGTCAACTTCTGGTTTCCCTAATTCCTCGAAGTTACTATCATTTATTCTTTCCAGCATATATTTGGACCAAACCAATCACTTACACAATACCAAGCTCGCAAGAGTCACTATGATTCACTAGCATCTCTAGCTCAAGGCGAGCAGAACCAATCACAAGATCAACCCACACATGAAATTAATATTTACTTATCAACAAGTGTATAAACCCTACTCACCTATCACAATACAAACCCGAACATGAAGATTGATATTTACTTATCAACATGTGTACAAACCCTACTCACCTATCACAAGATAACCCAACCATGAAAATTAACATAAATTATAAAGAAGTGTACAAACCCATCAATCATTGTTACTGTAATTTGTAACTATAATTAGATAAGACTCTAAATTCTACAATTTGTAGTAGTTATGCTACCACATTGAAGAAAATAAACTGAACGGTGATTAATCTTCACTCACAAAAACAAAAACAAGATGGCTTCTACAAACTGAAGGTGCACATGAGACTTATTTGAAGTCAAAATCTACGCTTCGTTTCTCCAAGTTACTCTATATTACTAAAGAAGCAATGGAATATATCAAAAGCCAGATACTTTAATTTCTGATCCTCATTCGGAAAAAAAATCCCAAATCTGGGACTCAAATGCATTTCTTCCCATTTCCTAAATCCTGCAATTTGTCATTTGTCGGCAAAAAACGCAATGTAACAAAAAGCAAGCAACTTGCAGAAGATACCACAACAAGCAATTCAACATTATCATAGCATGAAATTGAACAACAAATCTCTTACACTTAATCCAAAGCATTACACCACAACTTAAGGAAAACTGGTTCCAAAATTCCGCAAGAGCCAGAAAATCACATTATTATATCCAAGAACAAATTAAAGCCCTAGTCTGTCTTATCCTCTGTTCCAATTTAGCAGCAAATTAAGAACTCTTATGGAGTGTCCCAGGGTTTGGGCTCGGGAATAGCGACAACCATACCTTGAAGCTCAGGAGTGAGGATGACCTGGCATCCAAGCCTGGAGTGCTTGTTGAGAACCCTAGCCCTAGCGTTCCTTTTCAGCACGTACTCTTCGTCGTAGGACCGTGGCGGGAGCTTGTCGAACCATTCCTGAGCAATGTTGACTTCACACTCGGCCGAGCAGGCGTCGATGTCCTCCAGTCGGTGGGAGGCCGGCTCGATCAGGCCGCCTTGAGCCAAGGCCCGAAGGAGAGTGTGGCCCGTTAGGCCCACAACCTCGCGCTTGCGTCCGTCGACGTCGATCGCGAAGAGCTTGACGATTCGATCGGACACTTTGGCTGAACGGTTGGGTGTAGATGGGGAAGTGGATGAGGCTGACGATCTGGAGATGAAGGAGAGCGAAGGCAGGCGGTAGTAGATTTGGGAGTGACGAAGTCTCTGCAGGCTTGCCATTGCCATTGTTTGTTTCAGGTCCAGGGGCGCTTTTGGCTATCGATTGTGAGACCTGTTTGGATTGAAGAAAAATGCTTAATTGTAAAAACTGAAAGTTTGGGGAAACAAAAAATAAAATGAAAATATAAAACTTCACAATTATTTTAAGATTTATTAGACTAAATGGACAACTAGCACATTTGTCATACTTTATACCCTATATTCATTATTCGTTCACTTAAAACTATGAAATGGCCGAGTAGGGCCACTCAACTTCTTTTCCGTCCAAGGTATTATGTTGCCGTGAAAAGTAAGGGTAAAATAGGAAATTATGACACACTAGCACTCTTTTGTCATGTCAGCCGCGATGTGGGATGGTTTTGGGACCCACAAGTGCCAAATTATTCATCTCTCTCTTTCGCTCTCTTCCTCACCCTTTCTCGACAAAGAGTTGAAGACAACCTCCAATAACCATCATCGAATTCATCTGGGTTAGGAAAATGGTTTAGACTTCAAGTTAGGACATCTTCTGATTCTACCCCCCACATCTTCTGATTTTATTTGAAATCTCCCTCAATATCGACCCCTCATCTCTCTATACATCTTCTAATTCTACCGGATTTAGGCTTCCACCTCCTCCCCTCAGCGTCCCTACCAACCACTTGTGCTTCCACATACGCTACCACACATCCCACATTGGCAATATCATCAGAAAGTCACGTAGCATGATCAAGAAACTACAACTTTCAGTGGGGCCAAGATTCGAATTGAAGAAAACCCACCCGACTCGTCCGACTAGATCGTGCTTCTAGTTGCTCCGAGTGTTCGATGCCACCGCAATTTCTTATGTGACGATGGCTCAAGTCGTGGGTTGTGATTGGGGAAGGGGGATCCTACTTCAATTTCTTAAGCGACAACACTTCAAAATCTGGAACATTTCAGTGCTAAATTTTTTGTTCAAATGTTTCTGCATTTATGAGTTTGTTGAATTTTCGGGTTTACAAGTTTGTTGAATTTCTAGGTATAGAGTTTGTTGAATTTCTGGGTTTATTAGTTAGTGTTTAGATCTAATGTTTCATTAGAATGGTGTATGAATTCTCACTTCTTCATCATTGTGCATATTTTTCAATTTTGTTAGATGTTTGTTGTTAGGTCTAGATTTGATTATGATTTTAGAGGGAGACGGAAAAAGAAGATGCATATTAGAGATTTTTATCAGATATAGTTTTATCAATTTTAAGAGAAATAAAGGGAAAATATGAGCAAAACTAGTAAAACACTGTGCATAAATAGTGCTCCTCGTTATCTTGGGAGTAAAACCTTTTGCTTCCCCATTCTGGTCGCCTCATCTCTTGTTGCTCAATCTATCATCACTCACACACTCTCTCTTTTGTTTTTCTTTATCAAATTCATATTCTAAACAAACCCCACAACCATCTCAATCATCATCACCATCGCAGGAGGAAGATCTTCTCGACCCTAATTTGAAATTTAAAATTAGGGGAAAATCTAATGTTTTCATGCTCGAATTTGGTCGATTCGGATTCCTTCCTTTTCCAAACAATAGATTTTGTTGAAGATGAAACTTAAAGGTGCAAAAAGAGGGGGAAAGAGGAAGAAGGTTTCAAATATGAGGAGAAGATTGGGGTTGGAGGAGATTGAGAAGGAGAGTTGGGAAATTCCATAATTGTACCTTATTAATTTAATGTATCTTAATCCATGTAGGTGCCACATCGCCATTTTGAGATCAAAAGTAACGAATATAACAGAAAAGGAGTTGAGTGGGTCAACTCGGCCATTTCAGGGTGTTAAGTGAATGAATAACGAATACAGGGTATAAAGTGTGAGAAATGTGCGAGTTCATTGTGCATTTAGTCTAATAAGCCTTATTTTAAATGTACTTGAACTCGACAAAAAGTCTAACATTGCATCTTATTATAATTATTTGCTTATTTTCATCCTAAATTAACTGAGATGGCACACTCAATCCTTTTATGTTACCTTCTTTAAAATGAGCATGAAATATCAAGAGAAATGTGAGAATTTGGACATGTTGGCACAAGCGACCTAATTGGTATAGTCGGCGTTGAAGATGATAGGACCAACACATTAGAAACTATGAATCAAACAATCTCTCTCTTTTGATGAAGTTTGAAATTCCGATTTGGAAAATTTCTAGGGTTTCAGCCAAATCACGAATTTATGGTAATTTCACGCGGAAGTAATGGGAGATATAATATTTGTGCGTGATTAATAGAAGTGGTTGTTGGAGTCGATTTCGAAGATGATTCGTCACAAGAACATAGACGAGCAGTCGTTTTACGGTAACACTTTATTTTCATTTAGAATTTCATATAAGTAGGATTCGCTTTTGAAATTTCGAAATAAACTGGTTTTAAACTGTTTTATAGATTAGTGAATCGATGGGCATTGGGTTAAGGGTTTTATTTTGATTAGAATTTTTGGTAATATTATGGAATGTTGAACTAATTTGTTTGGGTTAAAGTTCTTATGACTTTAGATGGTTGGGTGTACTTTCATGTTGAAATAGGAGTACGACTGTGTGTGCTTAGACACTTAAATTAGGAGTGCTATTCGATAAGCTTAAACACTGAAATAGGACTGAAATTGTGTGTGCTTACAAACTAAAATATATTTTCATTTTAGTGTGCTTACAAACTAAAATATAGTTTCATTTTAGTGTGCTGACAAACTGAAATTTATATTCATTTTTGTGTGCTTAGTTGTTGAATTATTGGTATATTGTTTGGTATATGCTTGTAGATAATAAGGACTTGTTTACCTCAAACTTCAATTTGTGTTGTCAAGCATTATCCTCGGATTTGAATAATTTTATCAAACTTCAATCATTCTATCACTTGCTTACCATCAATAAAAACTTCATCATTTATTCATTAATAACCCATTACGAATCAACGAAAATCCACATTACAAATCCCATTTACATTATCTTACATGCTAGACTGGATTATAAAATTAGAATGTAAGGCCAAATTTTTGCATATTCAAAGCTTCATCATAATCCATGTTCCAATTAGAGCAACCCACGACCTCCTTGAACAAGCTCTACACTTCTTCAATTCCTTTTCCATTATCTCATTCATCCTCAACAACCTAAGTATAATCGCTTTACATCAATGAAAAAATTAAGGATTAAACCATTCTCGAAATTCACAACTACCACCCTGCATTGAAACAAAACCGATAAGCACCCACATTTGCTAGTTCAGTAAATCAAAGTCACATATCACATAAATTAAAGAAAAAATGAACAAAATTCAACTAAAATTGAACCCAGAAACCCAGCTAAGAAAACATACATGCTATATGAGCAAAATTGATAACAACATGATGAAGCCAAAAACCCTCATAAGAAACCTAGGTAAGAAACCCAATAAAAGTTTAAATCTAATTGATTCTAAAAACTCGAATAAGAAACCCAGAAATCAACCATTCTCCCTCAATTCAACACTGAAAACGAAATTTAAAGTTTTCATTACTCCAGAACTCGAACAAGCTTGTAATCTCCGGTCAGGATGTCTGTTGGTCCACAACGTCTTCACTCTGAATTTTTTTCTTGCAATAACACATTTTCGCTTTAATTCTATTCATCTCTTCAATATTCTTTTATGACAATGGCAACTGATAATGGAAATATGTGATGAGGGCAACTAATTATGTGCTTCAGGGATTTATGTTAGGAGAAGAATGGACTGAGATTGAGATGACCTGATTTAGGGATTTGGCTTCGATTTTTGGATTTTCCTTCAATTTCGATCGAGATGGTGATTATATTCATGGAATGCCAAATTCCACAAATGCTCATTGCTTAGTTAGCTGCTTTTATTTCACGTAGTTGCCACGTAATAATTTTAACGATAAGGTAATGGAAAAGGACTGAGTGGGCCAGTTCGGCTGATTCAGCGTGAAATGTGAGCAAAAAAATAGAATATGGTGCACTATGGGACTTACAGTTGAGGTCATGGTACATTTAAGTTAAAAATCCAAATAACAATAATAATACTATTTACAATTTATTATTCTTCCCTATAAGTAATGTTACACAAATATGGGCAATAACTAAATTGGCATTTTCTACATCATAATTATTATGTGGAAGCATCCACAATAAATTGCCTCAGACAATTTATTTGTGAAAACATATGTATAGCCAAAAAAGGATCACACCTAAAATCGGAGTCTATCCATCGCAAATAAACTTTAAGGATATCGTGACATAACCGTTGAGGCAAAGTTAGAGACCTAAACCATATTTTATATATTTCATAATCAAATTAAAATTATATATTTTTTGTAAAAATGAAACTAAAAACTATATTTGAATGCAAACACACAAAAATAAGCTGGTAAGGTCGTAGAAGAGCTCCTCTACGCCATCTGGCAACAAAAACAAACCATCACTGGGTCCATATCACCCTTACATCCTCTAGTGATCAGAAGAGACAGTTAGTGGGATTCAAACACTACATATAGGTACAAACCAAACTAGTTCTTCAACCACTAGGTCTCCTCACACGCCTTCTGATAATTTTGTGCATTGTACTAGGTCTCCTCACAAGGTTGCTACAAGAGACCGTTAGTGGGAGCCAAACATAGCTCATATATGCCTTCTGGCAATAAAAACAAACCATCACTGGGTCCATATCACCCTTACATCCTCTAGTGATCACAAGAGACCGTTAGTGGGATTCAAACACTACATATAGGTGCAAACCAAACTAGTGCTTCAACCACTAGACCAACTTTTGTGAATTGTGCCATAAATTAAAACACATAAAATAAATCCATACATTAATAATGTGACGAACCGGACCAAAAATTAAGGTCAATATGAGAATTTATTTGGAAAAGGGAAGATTTTACCCTCGATTTCAAAGGGTTCTGTTAGTCAACATTTTTTTGAAAACACTATTGGACGTTTTGTTTTACCATTTTGTCGAACCCATGAATTCGTAGAAAGGTGACACGCATCAAACGAGTTTCATATGAGGAAGTTACAATTCTAGAACTTGAAGGATATTTTTTCCTTTTTGGGTGTTAGGATATTTTTAGAAGGAGATCAGATTCTCCTTATCTCTCCTTCTATTTTGGGGACTTATAAATAACACACACCTTCACCCTCTCTCTTTCCTCCCAACCGTGAGACCCCAAAGCGAACCCAAGGATTGCAACTTTGTTGTAAGGCCATTTCAACCATTTTGGTTCCACTGATCACGTTCCTTTCCTCACTACAATAAAGTACTTACCTTCCATCGAAGAAATGGACCACAAAATTGCCCGAAACCGCGGAGGAAGTAAAACCCAA
This sequence comes from Prinsepia uniflora, assembly GCA_032719365.1. Taxonomy (NCBI): domain Eukaryota; kingdom Viridiplantae; phylum Streptophyta; class Magnoliopsida; order Rosales; family Rosaceae; genus Prinsepia; species Prinsepia uniflora. The sequence continues at coordinate 11,158,141 of CM064874.1, forward strand.
AGCTTTCGAGCGCCTTTCCAGAAAATCCAGGTATATTCTTGCAATTATGGGTTCCGATTTGAGTTCCTAGAGTTGAGTAGATGAATTTTCATTATTAGAACGTTCGATTTGGTTGAGAAATTAGGAAGTTATGAAGATTTGAAGTTTAGGCCAATAATGGAGTTTTCCAGCTAGACTCCAACGAACCAGACGGCAGCACCGGTCGTCTCCTCCGACCCAAATTTTGGCAATGGAATATTCCTCCAGTGATGGAAAATTCCTCCTGTGACGAAATATTCCATTCAGGTTGTTGGAATATTCCCAAACGGAATATTCGGTAAAAAAATATTCTCCAGCACGTGAAGGAGGGCGGCCACCAACCTTTCACTAGCGCGTGGCAGCACATAGAATTATCCCAAACTTATGGTGTGCTTGTTTTCAAGCTCTCGACGATACGGATCTAATTACGCTAGTTTCAGGTCAATCAGACATCGTTTGGAGGTATTTTTGGGCGTCCAAAGTAATGATGTCTGTCTAGGGTGTGTGTGAACTCCTAGGGTTAGGGGGAGATAGGATAAGGACTTGGGGAAATCGGGAGAACCCAAACATTGGTTTATGGCTCAAGAAGAGTCGGAAGAGCTGGAGGATCTGATTAGGACTCGGAAAGAACTAAGGGAGCCGAGATATTGGGTTATCGAATAGGACACCAAATATGGACTCTAAATGAGTCCAGATATTGAAGTAGGACTCTAGATGAGTCGGGATACTAAGTTGGGATTCTAGATGAGTCAGGACACTGGATTTAGATTATAGATGAATCAAGTTATCAATTAGGAACTAGGGATGAGTCGAGGGAACTGAAGGGTTACCAGCTAGTTCATGATTGAAGCCGATAGAGTACCGGTTGGTTCATAGCTGATAGCTGATGGAGTTACCGGCTGATCTAAGATATTAGTAATGCCATGGGTTGTGACTGAGGTCGGAGTTATTGAGCCTAATTTTACCTCACCTTCGAGGTTAGTGGATTGGTATGGGTTGTCAGGGCCCACCCCTAATCCCTCGGGATTAAGGGCTAAACCCCGCTCCCGTCTGACTTGCGCGTGACACAAGGGCCAAACAAACGTCTAACCTCCGTGTGACACGTAAGTCGGACAAGGGAGTTCCGATCCAACCGTCCAGAACCTCCGAACTTCCCATAGTGCGCAACATCTACTGTGGATCGTACGCGTGATGTCTCCGTCTCTCTCGTCCAACAGCCCGCACCGCAACAACCTGGAGGGTATCAAAAACACGAAAAGACTGTGAGTGGATAAAAATAAAGTTTACGTTCAAAAACAGTTATCAGAAAACACATACTTTTATACCCTCCGTTTTAAAAGACCAATGCATGCATATCACTTTCATATCATAAAACCATGTATGAAAAACCAAACACTTTTTCCTTTTTCTAAAATCCCGGGCCTCAGCCTGAAAACCACCAAGACCCATTATAACCAACGAAAACCATTTCATCCGGGCCATTGCCCAACACATCGGAAAACCATTTTTAATAAACCATCATCATCCATCGAACTTGCTGGATCTATCAGAGTCTTTAAACTCAATCCAGGCCTCAAATGTAATCCAACTCAACAGCCCTACGGGGGAAATATCAATATATCCGAGTCTTTAAACTCCCGAGTCTTTAAACTCAATCTGGGTCTTTAAACCCAATCCGGGCCCGTCCCCCGTCAATCATAATATCCGGGTCTTTAAACCCAATAACCAGATCCAACAAATCCAATCCAAAACCGTTTGAAAACCATTTCTAAATCCATATCCAAACCCGAATTCGAAATCCAGAACTCATATCCATTTCCTTTCCAGATTCGAGTCCGCAACCATCATTCCGTAAGCCGGCATCCGGAATAACCATTCCGAACCCAAACCCGGAAATCCACTTTCCGAAAACCACTTTTGAACTGGGCTTCAAGCCCGAAAGCATTTTTCCGAAAACTGTCAGGACCCGTGCCAAATATCACCTCGATACCCGGGATGAACCCTGCTCCCGTCTGACAATCACACTTACAGTACCAAAAATAACCTTAATACAACTATAAGCATAACTATCAGACGAAGGAGTAAATATATACAACATTAAGCCAGAGCATAGTTCTACAAAATGGGCACCAAAAGTCCTACAAGTCTAAGTCCGCAACGGAAGAACGTCGGAAGCTCTATGCCTCGATATTTGCCTCAACGTTCACCCCAGCGCTATCACCACGACCTGGAGGGAAATTGAAAAAAAACAGAAGGTGTGAGTGGACCGAAAGGAATAAAATTTGTAAAACCGTTTACCATCAAATCAAAGTTAAGGAAAAATAATCATTTGTTCCCTCCGGTTTGAAACCAGGCATGCCCAACGAAGTATTAGAAAATCATAATATGAAACATCATAAGAAACAGAAACACTATAAAACATCATAAGAAACAGATACACTATAAAACGTCATAAGAAACAGATACACTATAAAACGGATATAGACATCATGGTTCAGCATCAAAGCATCATTTCCGATTAAACCTGCTGGACCTATCCGAGTCTTTAAACTCAACCAGGCCTCAAATATAAATCCGAGTCTTTAAACTCCCGAATCTTTAAACTCAATAGGCCTATGGGGGTAATATCATAAATATCCGAGTCTTTAAACTCAATCCGGGCCCGTCCCCCGTCAATCAATATCCGGGTCTTTAAACCCATATCCAGATCCAGCAAATCCAATCCATTTCAGTGTAAAACCGTTCCGAAACCCATTACCAAACTCGAATTCGGAATCCCTAGTTCGAAGCCCTTTCGGCGTTCAGAACCGACATTCCGAACCCAAATCCGGAAAAAGATCCATGTTCATAACAAAACCATAGGAAAATCCCAAATCATATTCCACAACCCATTTACCATCATCAGAAAACGTTTTTAGGTTGAATTTCTGAATTATAGCATCAAAATCTGAAAACCAGCTTTTTCTCGAAAAACGTGCAAAATCCCGAAAACGTCTCAATCACATATAATCATCATCAGGACATAAAAACACACATAAAATCATAAAACATTGATAAAAACAGTTAGGCATGCTCGGAAGTAAGAAAGAGTCCACTCACAGTTCAGAACAAGTCACTCGCGCCCCGTGCGCTCCTCAACCGTCTCTGGTGTCTCCCGTCCTGTCAATAGATACCAAATAGGGTCACAATTACATCAAGGATACCTTCCCTATTTTCCCCAATTTTTCGGGAATTTAATAATAATTTAATCCTAAACCCTAAACCTTACGGATTCCCGAATCATCCCGTAACACCGTCCGATTAACCCGAAAACTATATCATTGGATTCGTTAGAACATTTAGGACTAAACTCATGTTGGAAGCTTGGTCGGATTCCTCCCCACGCGCCTCCACGCGCCGCCCAAAGTGGCTGCGCGTGGGCCTCACGCGCCGCCCAAAGTGGCTGCGCGTGGGCCTCACGCGCCTGCTACAGTGCCACCGTCTTCCTTGATCGAACCCGGTTCGCACTAGACGGCAACCCGGACCGGCGAGAACCGTTCTCCACCGTCCGGCCACCATTTCCCCTCCTATCTTCACCTAAAGCTTCGTCCACTCTCAAAGAATTCATCCCCCTCACTCTCTTGGTTCGACTCGACCCACAGCTTCACAACTGAAGCTCGAAAGAAAAACCAAACAACCCTCTGTTTTCCTTCCCGGCCACTCAGCACTTCCCCCTTCACGGTGGTCATTCTAGACTCCTCCCACGACTTCACTGAACCACACACAACTCACAGGAACCCTCGACTCACTCTCTAACTCCACGATTTCCCGTTTGAAATTCACGGCCAAACAGGGTACAGAGTACCCGCCATCGCACCACCTCCCACCGAGAACTTCCCCGTCACGGCAACCGTCATAAACTACTCCTAGGACCTCCCTAAACCTCACTTCACTCACCAATCGCTTCGATTCTAGCTCTAGGTCCACGACTTTTGAAATGAAAATCTATGGGAAAACAGAGCAAAAGAAGTTACCCTTCGATTCCGGCGCCGCCGTGAGAACCGTCACCTACCACGGTGCTCGTAGGACTCCCCGTAGCCTCCTGAGTCTCCTAGTGGCTTGAATCGACCCACCACACGGCACAGCAGCCACCACCGTCCACTGCCTCCTCTGTTTCTTCCAAATTCCAGCCGTCCACCACGTCGCCTCCGTGCACGGTTGCAGCCCCAAACTGTGCTCACCAGCACCGCCTTGCTTCACCGTCCTTCTCTCAACTCACTCTTCACTCTCTCTAGCATCAAGATCGATCAATCTTCTTCAATTTTCTTCTCTCTGTTTCTTTGTGTGTTCAACGGATTGCACGGTTCAAAAATGAACCAAGTGTGGCCGTGCACACTTTAGACACCTCCAGAAGCCTCTGGCTTCTCACCACGTGTCCACAAACCCTTGGTGCAAAACAAAATATCCCAGCCACCTGTTGCCACTTGCCCATCTCTGATTGGCTGAATGAAAAAGACCAAAATACCCCTTGTATAATTATTACCGTTTTGCCCTCGAACGTTCTAGACCCATAAATACTTCGTCCGACGTCCGATGACAGCGTGCCGCCTGTCGTTGAACTCAGGACGTCGAGACCTATCCATCGGTCCTCGGTCTACGTGAAAACCACAAGTCCTCCAAAAAGTCAACATTTTCTTCGTTTACTCAAAAGTACGGTAACGTCCCCAACCTTCCGTACATCATAACTTTTCCTCCGGTTGTCCGAATCGAACCTGCCACCTGTCTACGGTCTCGTGACGTCCTAAACTACGTCACGGTCAAGGGCTAACACTCATCCAATCGATAGTACAAAAAGTCAACTTTTTGTCTACTATTCACAAGGGCAAAATCGTCCTTTTTACAAAACTTCACAAAAATTACATTTTTACCCTTCCCGAAGGTACGGGTTGTTACAAAAACACTTTTCAGAAATCCTTTTACTTTCCTTAAAATCAATCCGTATTTCAAATCCCAACATCAAGTCATTAAAACCAGGTTCAAATCACCATATTCGTCAAAGCTCGTAAAACGTGACTTCCCGTAATTTCCTCGAAAAACATGTAAAAACCATAAACCATCACGAGCCATAATCAAATCATAGAATCACATATGAAAACATATAAAAACATATATGCATGCATCAAGAGTTAGAAAGCAAAGTCCACTCACAGACCATTTCGACGTCGCCTCGACACGCGCGCACTTACGCCGTCCCCGGCCATTCGCTATCCTCGGCTTTCCCGAACCTGTCCAAATCCCAATATAAGGTCACTAACTACTTCACAAAGGTCATACTAAAGTCCCATAATTTTCCCGTATTTTTAAATATTTTTTAACCGAACCCTAAAACCTTTTGAATCCTCGAACTAGCCCGAAACAACGTCCGATTAACCCGAAACCTATCCCACTAGATTCATTATAACATTTAAAACAAAAACGTAGTTGGACGCTTCACCGAAAACCGCCGCACGTGCCCCCACGCACCGCCCAAAGTGGCTGCGCGTGGGCCTCACGCGCCAGTACCAATGTTCATCGCCTTCAACCTCTCGTCCCGTCACTATTCCGGACCGACGTGGCCCGTTCTCCGCCGTCCCGCCACCATTTCTGCTCCTCTTTCCATCATTCTCTTCGTCCTCAACCCAGCAAGCCATTCCCCTACTCCAAACACTCCATCACGTCCTAATTCTCAACATCCGTAACTCGAAACAAAACCACCCGAAACCCCTGTTTTACAATCTGTCCAACCACCTACTCCCCCGTCACGGCTGCACAACCAGCAGCTTCCTAGGGACCTAGGGAACCATTTAGCACCTACCAGACCCCTCGACTCGAACTCAAAACCCACGACTCACGGTTTAAACTTAACGGAAAAACAGAGCAACTGAACGGGGAAAGAGATTACCTGCATGTCGATCACCACCGTGCTCGCCGCCGCATTCACTGGAGTCCACAGAACCGTCCTAACCTTCTCTCAAGTCAAATGGACTCAACATGCGGCAACACCACCACTTCCAACTCCCTCTCTGTCTCTGGTTTTTCCCGTGAACACACCCTACACACCACCGGTTTCCACACACCAAATTACACTCAACTCATTCACCAATTCTCACTGAATCTCTACTCTCACTTCTTCACTCACCAGCACATACACACTTCCTTCACCGGATCGATTTTCCCTCTCAGTCACACCCTCTGTTTCTCCCTTCGTCGAATAAACACACACACGACACAATTTAAACACACCTGTGAAATGTGTAGAAGCCACTACACACACCCCACGTGTCCACCATCTAATGGTCCCATTCAAAATATCCAACAGTACCTGTATACTTGGCCCAATCAGATTGGCCCAAATCCCAATGTACCAAAAGACCAAAATGCCCCTACTTTATGAGTTAAAATTACGGTTATGCCACTGCCTTTCTAGACCTGTATCTCGCCCGTCCAATGTCCGATGAAGGCATGCCGCCTGTCATTGAACTCAGGACGACGAGATCTACCTAACGGTCCTCGGTCTATGTAAAAAAAACAATTCTAGCAAAAAGTAAACGTTTCCCCCTATTTTAGCCAAATTACGGTAATGCCCCCAACCTTCCGAACATCATAACTTCCTCCTCGGATGTCGGAATCAGGCGTGCCACCTGTCTACAGACTCGTGATGTCCCGAACTACGTCACGGTCACTGGTCAATCCCCAATTGACCACCCGAACTAAAAGTTAACATTTTGCCCAAAGTAGGGGCAAAATCGTCATTCTACGCTAACGAACCTCTCGTAACCAACTAGCCACCAAATAAACTCACTAATCTCATATTAATCACTGTCTTAACCCTAATATCTGAGACGGGTCGTTACAATCTACCCTCCTTAAAAGAATTTTGTCCCCGAAATTCCACCACTCGTTCTCGACACGAGGGGTCTCCTACCCGGACAACACTTAACCCAACAACAACTACTCCTGGGTTTCCGATCTATCATCTCCACCTTGGTTACTTCACGCCATCCCCAACTACCAGTTCACCACTCCTGACCCTGAACTTCATGGTGTACGCAAGGGAAACGCTATGAACAGAAAACAAAGGTATTTTAAAAGACCTCATATAGAATACCCAATAGAATTCATAGAGTACATCCTCACGTACTTCCACCTCACCTTCCAGAACCCAAACCCAGAACAATCTAGGCCAAATAGGAAACCCTACCTACTGGCTTACTCCCTCCGGCTGCTACTTCGACCACTTGTTGGAATAAATCTACAAAGTCCTAAAGGCAAATCCTAGATTGTGGGTTCTCTTCCTTCAATAACCTCATATCGATTAGTTATAGTCACTCCTTTCCCGTTCCTTCCGTCATCCTTCAACGGAACTCACCGTAATCCTCAACCCTGTCATTCCTTAGTAACGACGACCCTCCAAGCCGTCACTCACCAAAGCTCGAACAATTCCAAGCATGAATCTCGGCAGCACCCTCAAACGCTGCTATCTAACCACCTCAACATATTATCACTATCGTATCTAGGTTGCAGACGGGCTGTTCCGCGTCGAGACATCACATCCACAGTAGCATCACACCACCCCCAAGTCAACTAACCAACGATTTTGGGAACCAATCCTCCCGCAGGACACTCAAAACCTTGCTCTGATACCAATTGTCAAGGCCCACCCCTAATCCCCCGGGATTAAGGGCTAAACCCCGCTCCCGTCTGACTTGCGCTTGACACACGGGCCAAACAAACGTCTAACCTCTGTGTGACACGTAAGTCGGACAAGGGAGTTCCGATCCGACCGTCCAGAACCTCCGAACTTCCTATAGTGCGCAACATCTACTGTGGATCGTACGCGTGATGTCTCCGTCTCTCTTGTCCAACAGCCCGCACCGCAACAACCTGGAGGGTATCAAAAACAAGAAAAGACTATGAGTGGATAAAAATAAAGTTTACGTTCAAAAATAGTTATCAGAAAACACATACTTTTATACCCTCCGTTTTAAAAGACCAATGCATGCATATCACTTTCATATCATAAAACCATGTATGAAAAACCAAACACCTTTTCCTTTTTCTCCCCCTGGGCCTCAGCCCGAAAACCACCAAGACCCATTATAACCAACGAAAACCATTTCATCCGGGCCACTGCCCAACACATCGGAAAACCATTTTTAATAAACCATCATCATCCATCGAACTTGTTGGATCTATCCGAGTCTTTAAACTCAATCCAGACCTCAAATGTAATCCGAGTCTTTAAACTCCCGAGTCTTTAAACTCAACAGGCCTACGGGGGAAATATCAATATATCCGAGTCTTTAAACTCCCAAGTCTTTAAACTCAATCCTGGTCTTTAAACCCAATCTGGGCCCGTCCCCCGTCAATCATAATATCCGGGTCTTTAAACCCAATAACCAGATCCAGCAAATCCAATCCAAAACCGATTGAAAACCATTTCTAAATCCATATCCAAACCCAAATTCGAAATCCAGAACTCATATCCATTTCCTTTCCAGATTCGAGTCCGCAACCATCATTCCGTAAGCCGGCATCCGGAATAACCATTCCGAACCCAAACCCGGAAATCCACTTTCCGAAAACCACTTTTGAACTGGGCTTCAAGCCCGAAAGCATTTTTCTGAAAACACTTTTCAGAAATCCTTTTACTTTCCTTAAAATCAATCCGTATTTCAAATCCCAACATCAAGTCATTAAAACCAGGTTCAAATCACCATATTCGTCAAAGCTCGTAAAACGTGACTTCCCGTAATTTCCTCGGAAAACGTGCAAAAACCATAAACCATCACGAGCCATAATCAAATCATAGAATCATATATGAAAACATAGAAACACATATATGCATGCATCAAGAGTTAGAAAGCAAAGTCCACTCACATACCATTTCGACATCGCCTCGACACGCGCGCACTTACGCCGTCTCCGACCATTCGCTATCCTCGGCTTTCCCGAACCTGTCCAAATCCCAATATAAGGTCACTAACTACTTCACAAAGGTCATACTAAAGTCCCATAATTTTCTCGTATTTTTAACTATTTTTTAACCGAACCCTAAAACCTTTCGAATCCACAAACTAGCGCGAAACAACGTCCGATTAACCCGAAACCTATCCCACTAGATTCATTATAACATTTAAAACAAAAACATAGTTGGACTCTTCACCGGAAACCGCCGCAAGCGCCCCCACGCGTCGCCCAAAGTGGCTGCGCGTGGGCCTCACGCGCCAGCACCACTGTTCATCGTCTTCAACCTCTCGTCCTGTCACTATTCTGGACCGGCGTAGCCGGTTCTCTGCCGTCCCGCCACCATTTCTGCTCCTCTTTCCATCATTCTCTTTGTCCTCAACCCAGCAAGCCATTCCCCTACTCCAAACACTCCATCACGGCCTAATTCTTAACATCCCTAACTCGAAACAAAACCACCTGAAACCCCTGTTTTACAATCTGTCCAACCACCTACTCCCCCGTCACGGCTGCACAACCAGCAGCTTCCTAGGGACCTAGGGAACCATTTAGCACCTACCAGACCCCTCGACTCGAACTCAAAACCCACGACTCACGGTTTAAACTTAACGGAAAAACAGAGCAACTGAATGGAGAAAGAGATTACCTGCCTGTCGATCACCGCCGTGCTCGCCGTCGCGTTCACTGGAGTGCACAGAGCTGTCCTAGCCTTCTCTCAAGTCCAATGGACTCAACACGCGGCAACACCACCACCTCCAACTCCCTCTCTGTCTCTGGTTTTTCCCGTGAACACACCCTGCACACCACCGGTTTCCACACACCAAATTACACTCAACTCACTCACCAATTCTCACTGAATCTCTACTCTCACTTCTTCACTCACCAGCACATACACACTTCCTTCACCAGATCGATTTTCCCTCTCAGTCACACCCCACGTGTCCACCATCTAATGGCCCCTTTCAAAATATCCAACAACACCTGTACACTTGGCCCAATCAGATTGGCCCAAATCCCAATTCACCAAAAGACCAAAATTTCTCTACTTTATGAGTCAAAATTACGGTTATGCCACTGCCTTTCTAGACCCGTATCTCGCCCGTCGAATGTCCGATGAAGGCATGCCGCCTGTCATTGAACTCAAGACGAAGAGATCTACATAACGGTCCTCGGTCTACGTAAAAATAACAAATCTAGCAAAAAGTCAACTTTCCCCCTATTTTAGCCAAATTACGGTAATGCCCCTAACCTTCCGAACATCATAACTTCCTCCTCGGATGTCGGAATCGGGCGTGTCACCTGTCTACGGACTCGTGACGTCCCGAACTACGTCACGGTCACTGGTCAATCCCCAATTGACCGCCCAAACTAAAAGTTAACATTTTACCCAAACTAGGGGCAAAATCGTCATTCTACGCTAATGAACCTCTCGTAACCAGCTAGCCACCAAATAAACTCACTAATCCCATATTAATCACTGTCTTAACCCTAATATCCAGGACGGGTCATTACATGGGTGGTGGCACCTGGAAGACGAATTTTGTTTGGTTACATCTCCCTTGTCTGACGGATTCTCGTACTAGGAGTTAAGGTCCTAAGAGTACTTTGGAACTTGAGTTGGTTATCAGACGGGAGAAGGATCGAAATCACTTATCAAAGTATTTATGAGCCAGATCTTTTCAAATTGGTTTTAGAGAAAACCGGGGTAACGTTGTTCCGGAGACTCTTACAGCTCAGGTTATGTTTGTTGGACGTACGATGGGTGGATCTTGTTTTATAAAGCATAATGCGTGCTTAAAAATAATCTGATTGTTATTGTTATTAGTGAATTACAGTGATTTTGAAAACTATTCTAGATTATTATTTTTATGCAATGAATTTCGGGATTTTGAATAATTTTGTGGGCAAATGGTTTTTTGGACACAGGTTTACGGTTTTATGGAAATAGTATTTTGGACTCAAGCACAAGTTGAAATTTTTTGACTTGATTTTGAGTCAAGGACTTGTTTTAATACAAGTTTTGAATTTATTCCATGGATTTTTTTTCCACTGTTGAATCATCCTCGAGGGATACTGTATTTTCGCGACTAGTAGCACGAAGTGTATTTCCATCAACTAGTGGCGATTGTATTTTCCAGAATGGTATCACGGAGCGTGTCTTCATTAGTTCGCGGGGACTTATACTATTCCTAACTAGCATTGTGGAGTGTGTCTCCACTAGATCTTGGGGACTATCTATGCGTAGTACGGGGATATTGTACTTTTTCGGAATAGCATCATAGACTGTGTCCCCACTAGTTCATGGGAGCTATCTATGCGCAGTACATGGATTTGAGCCAGTTAGCTCTTACAACAAGCTACGACTTGGGGGATATGTCCCAATCAGCTAGCTCAGATGACGAGCTGCGACTTGGGGGAGTCTATGATTGGTTTGGAGTTTATTTATGATTTTTGTGTCTAGATTTTCCCAACTATTTTATAAATGAGGGATTTCAGATAAATGTAGGCCACGAGTATTTTATATGCATTGCATGGTTTTTCGTGGGTCCTATGGTATATGATTTTATTTTAATTGAAATTCTGGTATTTATGATTTGATATTGATGGTTACGTATGCATTCATTGTTCATTAAATGATTTTGTCCACTCACACTATACCTCTAAAACACATTGAAACGGGAATCAAGGAATGTACTAGAGATACACGTCAAATTGGATTGGATTCAAAAATGAGATAGATCTTGGATTATTTGGGTTGAAAATTGGATACTGCGATCCAGAGGAGGAGGACTTCTAAGGGTTTGGATATTGAGTGAGTTTAGGGGCTCGGAGCCACAGTTTTTACTAGCGAGCGGAACCTAGACGAGGTAGATGAGTGGATCTCTCGACTAGAGCGAGTATTCGATATGATATGAAACCTTCTATACAATATGGTGCACTTAGACACGTTCTTATTGTGTGGTTTTGCACACTATTAGTAGCATATATTGAGGACAATAGGCTAGGACGTCCATACAATTATCTAGGAGGCTTTCCAAGAGCGTTTCTTAGGGCAACTTCACCCTCGCTTCTCCTACAACACTATAGTGGTTTATTGTTTCGGCTTTAGCATGGAGGACATGATGGCTACTCTTTACGAGCAGAGATTCTAGGATTTGTTTAGGTTTGCACCAGTGTTAGTCGAAACTGAGGTTGACAAGTGTCGATGTTTCGAGGTGGGTCCGACAAATGAGATCAGATTTCAGTGACAATGTGTTCATTTGCTTCTCTTAAACATTTTTCAGATGTTGTCACCAGAGTTGAGTTGATTTTACTAGTTCGGTAGTAGTCTGGAGGTTCTGGTCGACGCCGAGAGTATTTATCTTCTAGACCTTCAATCCAGGGAGCCCCAAAGAAGGTTAACTTTAACTCTGGATCTTCCCGGAGTACCGTAGCAGTAGTGGAGTTAGTCGAGAAGGTTTTTGATCACAAACATCAATCTATTTCTGCTCATTCAACCAGAGGACAGGGTTACCGATTTACACGAGCGAGTTCAGGTGGTTGTTACTTTTATGGAGGAAATGTCTGCACTGATCGAGTAGTAATTCTTCTGGCCAAGATGGTGCAGACCAGTGATAGATTTCTTTGGTATGTAATGTCTATTGAGGGATTGATGTGGATACCCATAAGACAGATGCAAACGCAACTAGGAACAACTGAAGTCTATGTCTGAGATCATGAGCATCAATCTAGTTCTGCTCATTCGACCGGTGGATAGGGTTACCGATTTACACGAGCAAGTTCAAGTGGTTGTTACTTTTGTGGAGTGCCTAGTCACTTATGAGGAAATGTCTGCACTGATCGAGTAGTAATTCTTTGGGCCAAGATGGTGCAGACCAGTGGCATATTTTTTTGGTATGTAATGTCTACTGAGGGATTAATTTGGATCCCCAGAAGACAGAAGCAAACACAACTAGGAACAACCGAAGTCTATGTCTGAGATCATGAGCTTTCTAGGATTAGCAGGGTACAATAAATGATTCGTAGAAGGGTTTCCTATAATAGCTGCTCCCATGACTCGGTTGATTGGGAAATATTTTTTTCCAAACTTATGTTGGCCTGGGTGACGAAGGATTTACCGAGGGTGGATTGAGTCGAGTATTAGACTCATGCACTTGGTACTCAGGTTTTGTTGTTGACGGCATCAGATAAACTTGTTGCATGTTAAATTTTAAATGGTATTCCAGAGGGCTTACCCGAATTACCACATCACTAGGAGATTGAGCTATCGTCAAGTTACTCTCAGACTTACAAGTAATACCTCAAACATCATACGTAATGGTGTGCCAATTGGAATTGGGTCGATAGTGACGCGGAAGCACTCAATGGGTTGTATGCGGTTGACTTTTGACCTGCATACGTAAATTTTGAGGACGAAATTTCTTTTATGTGGGAAGATTGTAATGACCCAGATGAGAAATTAAGGTCAATTTAGGAATTTATTAGAAAATAGACAATTTCACCCTCTATTTCGGAGAGGGCTGTTAGTCTCTTTGAGGCGCTTTTGGACATGTTTTTTTTTACCATTGTTTAGATATCAAACTCACGAGTTTGTAGACATGTGGCACACGTTAAATGGGTTTCGCACTAGGAAGGTACGGTTCTAGAACTTGAGGGGTATTTTGGTCCTTTTAGGTGTTCAGATATTTTTAGAAGGAGATCAGATTCTCTTCATCGCTCCTTCTATTTTGGGGACTTTTTCATAACACACACCCTCACTATCTCCCTCCTCCCACCCGTGAGACCCCAAAGAGAACCCAAGGATTGGAACTTTATTTTAAGGCCATTTCGACCATTTTGGTTCCACTAATCACGTTCCTTTCTTCACTACGATCAAGTATTTACCTTCCATCGAACGAAAGGACCACGAAATAGCCTAGAACCGCGAATGAAGGAAAATCTAGAACTTTCGAGTTTTTTTTCCAGAAAATTTAGGTACGTTCTTGCAATTGTAGGTTTGGATTTGAGTTCCTAAGGTTGAGTAGTTGAACTCCCATTATTAGAATTTTTGATTTGGTTGAGAAATGAGGAAGTTATGAAGGTTTGAAGTTTAGGACAAAAATGTAGTTTTCTAGTGAGGCTCTGACGAACCAAATGGCGAAAATGGTGAGGGCACACATCAGCGCCGTTCTTCTTCTCTAGTTGAAATTCCAAAAATTTCTTCCAGTGAAAAAATATTCCTCCGGTGACGAAATATTCCATTCAGGTGGATGGAATACTTTCTGTAACGGAACATTATGTCAGTAAGAAATATTCTCCAGTGCTTGGAGGGAGGGTAGCCATCGATCTTCCACTGCTGTGTGGTAGGGCATGGGGTTGTCCTAGGATCCACAATAATGCTCATTTTCAAGCTCTCGCCGATACAGATCTAACGGAACCAGTTTCAAGTCAACCAGACATCATTTTGGGGTATTATTGGGCGTCCGAAGTGACGATGTCTATGTTTAGGGTACCCAAGGTTAGAGGAAGATTGGGTAAGGACTCGGGGAAGCCAGGAGAGCCTAGACATCAATTTATGGCTTAAGAAGATCCGGAAGAGTTGGAAGATCTAATTAGGGATTGGGAAGAACCAAGGGAGCCGAGATATTGGGTTATCGAACCAGATACCGAATTGGGAGTCTAAGTGAGTTGACATACTAGAATAGGGCTTTAGATGATTTGGGATATCGGATCGGGACGCTAGATGAGTCAGAACACCATATTGGGATTCTAAGCGAATCGGGTTATCGATTAGGGACTAGGATGATTCAAGGGAGCCGATGGGTTATTAGTATGTTCATGACTAAGAATCGATGAAGTATCGACTGGTTCACAGCTGATAGCTGAGCGAGTTACCAGCTGATATGAGATATTGGTTATGTCATAGGTTACGAATGAGGTCGGAGGACAAATTTTGTTTGGTTACATAATCATTGTCGTACGGATTCTCGTATTAGGAGCTAAGGTCCTAAGAGTACTTTGGAACTTGGGTTAGTTGTCAGAAGGGAACATGACGAGACACGTTTATCAAAGTATTTCTGGGGCGAGTCATGTCAAATAAATCGATTTATAAAGGATAACAGTTACATCTCACCCTAATGATACCTTATCATGTCACTATTTAGATTTATCGAATTGTCATTATACATATATTATATTTGAAATGATTCAACTCAAATTCATCAATTAAATACCATTTGCCCAAAAAATCAACCAAATTGAAATTTACTTTACCACTCATATATATCAACTAAATAGACAGTTTGTCATGAATATCTTAATTGTTACTAAAATGATTTATTTATTTGATACATATGAATGGATACACAATTTCCAATCTTGATGATTTTCTACATAGGTGATTATAAAATAATGATTTTGAGAACGAGGTATGATTAATATATAAATACAAATAAAATTCAATAAATAAAAAAGTACTAACATGATGAAATGTTAATATTATCTAATTTATAAAATTTATATTTTGATCCCAATAGTTTTTTTTTTGAAGTATATCTTTTGAATTCAAGAAAAATTACACTTGTTCTTCTTTCAATTTGATTAATTTTTCATATCTTAACCGTATCCCAGTCGCAACAGTGACATATTGCAAAGTTTTCTCCAAAAAAAAAATATATGGCAAAGTTAATAATATTAAAATGTCAACAATACATGGGCATTATTGGCATATTGGGTACTATCGAGCCGCTTCATATGGAAAACGGTGTAGACCTCAGCATTTAGCCCATGGACCTATAGGTAGCTGGTCAGCTCATAGATGAAAGGCCCGATGTAACGACCCGTCCCGAATATCGGGATTAAATATGAATTAATTATGGTTTAGAATGACTAATCGGGGATTAGTTGAGGGAAATCGGACAAAATGTGAAAAATGACCGTTTTGCCCCTAGGTGTGGGCAAGATATTTACTTTTAGTTCGGGCGGTCAAATGGACTTTGACCGATGACTGTGATGTACTTCGGGACGTCATGCTTTCATAGACAGGTGGCACGTCCGATTCTGACATTCGAGGAAGAACTTATGATGTTCGGAAGTCGAGGGGTATTTTGGTAATTTAGCTAAAAATGGGCCAAATATTGACTTTTGACCCGGGAGGTCCAATGGTGAAAGGCCAAGGACCGTTACGAAGATCGAGTCGATACGACTCCATAGACAGGCGGCACGCCGAAATTGGACATCGAACGGGAAAGTTATGGTCACGGGATTGAGATCGGTTAAACTTACGTCCCGAGATTTTGATTAAAATAATATTAAGATAGTGAACAGTGACCGATGATTGTGGACACTTGGATGAGTGAAAAGTGTCACTTATCCCATGTTTTGAGGACCCTAAATTATGGTCCATGTTTCTCGTTAAACATCATCATCATCCTTAATCATCATTGTCTACCTTCATTATCTTCCACCTTCTTTGTTTTCTTCTTTGAACTGTGAACAAGAAAAACCAGAGGGTGAGAGTGTGAGTTTTCTCCCCATCCCTAAGTCCTTCCACATCTGATCTTGAGAGGGAAAAATTGAGTGAATTGAGGATTGTGATTAGCTAGGGAAAACATGAGGGACTGAGAGGGGAATTGAACTGAGAATTGAATTTTGGAAATTTGAAGGGAAACTTCGAAATTCAAGCTTTGAGCTCTGAGGATCGAAATTGAGCTTGAGTTAAGCTTTCTGGGATTGCCACGATCAGAATCACCTCAAGAACGAAGGAAATTGGTGACCATTTGGCTCTGAACAGACTTGGTGACAGAGAAAGAGTTTGAAGATTGAGTCGTGATTCTAGAGGGATTAAATGGTGAAATTGGACTCGAAAACAAAGTTATCTTGGTCCAATGAAGCTTCTGGGTGGATCGATTGAAAGAAAACTGGTAGGATTGATGAACTTCGAAGGTTGAACAGTGCCCAGGTGTTCTTCAAAAGTTCATCTTCAAATTGAAGGATTAAGGTAAGATATCGTCTAATTGAGTTTACAGAACTCTAATTGGACCTAAAACGATGTTATTGGCTTGATCAATTTTGAAATTAAACTGATATTTGACAGAGAACTAGTCGAGTCATCTCGCGGGCCAACCAGACCCGTTTTACAGAAATACGGGTTGGGACAATGACACTGCAGCAGGCGCGTGGGTTTCACGCGCAGCCACTCACGGCAGCGCGTGACGGTGCGTGGGCATGAATCTCGAGGTGAGGTCAATATGACTTTTGTACCATTTAATGTAATGAACATTTTGGCACTGGTTTCGAGGAAATCGGACACCGTTTCGATATTGTTCGGGACGTCCTAAGGTTTTGAATCGAGTTTAAAAATAGTTAAAAATTCGGAAAAATTAAGGGCTTTAATAGGTGGTTAATGAAAAGGTTAGTGACCCTCTAATGTGATTTGGATAGGTTTGGAAGTCCCAGTGATAGGGGTATGGCCCGGGAAAGCCTATGGCACGCGTATCGAGGCGCAACGTTGTACGGTCTGTGAGTGGACTTGGTTTTATAAATACTATGCATGCCCAACTGTGTTATATTTTTTATATACATGATTTCTATGATGATGATTATGACTATTGATTTTATGTATGTTACACGTATTTCAAGATATTTTTCGTATTGCACGTATATCGTGGCTAACGGTTTTATTGTGGTTTTACGTGCTTGTGGTTTCATGAATGATGTGATGAAATGGTTTTGAAATTGGAAAGAAGAACTCGGGCATGAGACCCAATTGTTTTGGAAACCTCGGACTTGGGAGCCCATTTGAGTTACGTAATCGAGCCGGGGGCCTAGTTGCTTTATGAAATCGAGCCAGGGACCCAGTTGTTTACGAAATCGGACTGAGACCCATTTGAATTATATTATCGGGCTAGGGGCCCAGTTGATTTACGAAATTGGGCCCCAGTTTGTTTACGAAATCGGGCATGAGGCCCAGTTGGGTTATAAATGTGATTTCGGGTCTGGGACCCTATGTTTCATAAATGCGGTTTCGGGTCTGAGACCCTATGTTTCATTAACGTGATTTCGGCTCGGGGACCCTATGAAACGACCCATCCCGGAAGTTGGGATTAGCTTAGCAGTTAAATACGGATTAGTAATCGTTGATTAGTTGGATACTTTTGGACTGTCGTTGCAGAATGACGATTTTGCACTTGGAATGGTAATTTGGACTTAGAGGGGCAATTTGATCTTTTTATAACCTTGGGACTGATGACTAATCAGATAAGGCCATATGGGGAAATAGGATTGGATATTTTGGCTGTGTCCATAGGATGATGGACACCTGGTGGATTCCTAGAGGGTTTTAGTTTGTTGTGTGTGCACGGTCACATTTTATACTTGGCTGGTAATCGTTCGCAGAGAAGGGGGAAAACAGAGAGACTGAGACTGTGGGATTAAATCGATCAATGTTCTGTGTGAGTGTGTTGGCTTGAGTTAGTGATCAAATAAGTTTGGAGGTTTTGTTGAGCGTGATTGGGAGAACTTGGAGGGTCGAGTAAGGGTGTGTTTACGGGAGAAAACCAGAGAACAGAGCAGAGGACACCGTGTAACGACTCGTCCCGGAATTCGGGATTAGATTACTGACTAATCATGATTAGCAAGACTAATCGGTGATTAGTTGGGCGAACTCGTACGAACGATGCAAAATGACCGTTTTGCCCCAGGTCGTGGGTAAAACGTTGACTTTTTAGTCGGGCGGTCAAATGGACTTTGACCAATGACCATGATGTAGTTTGGGACGTCACGAGTTCATAGTCAGGTGGCACGTTCGATTCCGACGCTCGTGGTGAAAGTTATAACGTTCGGAAGTCCAAGGGCATTTTCGTAATTTGGACGAAATAAGGGAAAATGTTGACTTTTTGATTGGGAGGTCCGATGGTCGAGGGCCAAGGACCGTTAGGAAGGTCTCGATGCCCTGAGTCTGTAGGCAGGAGGTGCGCGTCGATCGGAGTTCGAATGACCAAGTTACGGGTCACGGAGGTCGGAGGGCATTTTGTTAATTTGCCAACTGAGGGCATTTTGGTCATTTTACCAACTGGGTACTGTTCACCACTGTGGGAGACAACCTGCACGGCCGTGCTGTGGGTGTATGAGCGTGCAAATTATTTATGGAACCCAATTGCTCGTGATGGGTGCTAATGGACTGAATAGGGAATTGTTTAATACAGTGTTGGGAATTGTTTATTATAGTGGGGTGTTTGGGCAGTGCACGGGTACACGATGTCGTGAGGGTGTTCTGATTTTGGAGAACAGGTTACCTTGTGCGTCGAATTGATTTAACTGAGTGTGGGAACAGAGACTGAGGACAGTGCACGGTGGTGTTGGTAGAGGTGAAGTGCGGGGAAACAATCGCACAGTGATCTGTGCTGCTACATTTGAAATTGGGAAAAACAGAGTCTGTGGAGCCATTGCTATTTCGACCTCCCCAATAATGGTTTGGGAGAAAATGAGCACTGGGGAGGAATGAGAGAAACAGAGAGATGTTTTGGTGAGGAAAACGGGGGGATTGAGTGAAGATGATACAACGGGAACCCGAAACTCGTTTTGGGAAAATTCGAATTCGAATTTGAATTGCAGGCCAGTCCAAACCGGATTGAGGCTCGAAGGAGTCTTCTAGAACCTTATGTAGTCGATCCAAATCGATAATTGTGAGCTTCGGAGCTCCTGAGGCCATGAACGGACGTCGCGGGTGGCCGGAAAATCGAGCTTTGTGTTCGTGCATTTGGAGGTAAGTATTTGTGAAATTGGATCTCACATCATCCTTACCTTGAGTCTACAATGTTGTACGACTAATTAATTGAAGAATTCCTTGGTTGTTAATCAAACTCAGACGAGGAACTCGATTTTGGAACTTGGGTTGAGTCGAGATAGTTTGAGGTTGCAACGACTGCTTTGGATGTTACAGATCCCTAATTGGACGGGTTGCGAAGCTAATGGCGTGTTCAAATCGTTCAAATACTGTCGAATTGATGGGCTGCTAATCGGGTCCTCACGCGGGTGGAACGGCCCGTATGTCAGAGAGTCGGGTGAAGATGGTGACCATTGGGGTTACTGTAGCTGGCGCGTGGGTGTCACGCGCAGCCACACACGGCGGCGCGTGGCGGCACGTGGGACGGTTTTTCAAGGTGAGTTCAAAACGACTTTTGTCCTGTACAATGTAACGAACATTTTAACGTTGGTTTCGAATTTATCGGACACCATTTCGATGTTGTTTCGAGGGTCCGAAGGTTTAGGTTAAGTTTTTAAATACCGATTAATTCCCGAAAAATTATGGGAAATTAGTATGTTATTATTTGGGACCTAAGTGACCCTGGAATGTGTTTTCGGACAGGATTCGAGTTTCTGGAAAATGCTGAAAATTACGGGTAGGCGTGCGGCGCGAAACCGAGCCTTAAGAACGGTGTGTGAGTGGACGTTGCTTTCAAAATTTAATGCATGCATAAATTATTTCTATGATCTTTACGATTATGATTATAAGTTGTGATTGATTTCGATTCCCATAGTTATACGTATTCGATTCCCGTATTTATACGTATTTTTACTATACATACAAAATTACACGTATTTCGAGACTATGGTTACTCTTATGCTTGATGATGGTTTAACGAATGGTTTATATGAATTGTCCGTGTCATGATTTAATAATGTTTTGAATATGAATGTGAGTATGATTTACGATTTTGACACGTTTTTCGAGAACGTTCCGGATTTGCACGTTTTACGAGATTTTGAGTATGTTTTGATTGGACCGTGATTTTGGTGATTATGATTGTGGTATTGAGGTTTTAATTATAAGATTTGAAAATGACGAGATTCCAAGGACTTAAAATGGATTTTGGAAAAAGGTGATTTCGGGCTTGATGCTCGGGGCATAAAAGTAACGAGATTTTAGTTTTCGGAAATTTAAAATGGATTCTTGGTTTGGGTTTGGGATGATGCTTCCGGATGCCGGCTTACGGAATCATTATTGCGAATTCGAATTCGGGAATGAAAAAGGATTTAATAAAGTGATTTGGTCTGATTTTGCATGCCCCGTGTTTAATGATAATTTGATCATGTTTGTGAAGTATGATTTGGGGAAATGAACGTGGAAATTCGGACCATGGGTCCTGTTGTAAAAAATGTGATTTCGGGAGGGATCCCGCATTGTTGTGATTGAAAAATGTTTTGGGTTTAAAGACCCGCTAAAAACTGTTTTAGGTTTAAAGACCCGGGTGCTATTGCTGGAGCACGTTTTGAGTTTAAAGACTCGGTTAATTGATGACGGGGGAGGGCCCTTAATGAGTTTAAAGACTCGTGAGTTTAAAGACTCGGTTATTGTGATACCCCTGAGGCCTGTTGATTATGTTTTTAGTTTAAAGGCTCGTTGATATCCCGGGAAGGCCTGAATATGCACATAGTTTTGAGTTTAAAGACTCGGGCGCACTTGATATCCAGCAAAATGTTTGACTTATGATTCATTGTTAATTTCTGATGTTCGGATGTGTTGGGCAGTGGCCCGGTTCATATGGTTGATGGATTTGGATTATGTTGTGTATTTGGATTTGATTCACGGTTTTGGGCTGAGGCTCGGTGATTATGATTGCGGGCGAAGACCCGATGGTTAAGAAAAGGAAAATGTTTTTGATTTTCATATACGGATTTCTTATGTTGAAAATGTAACGGATTGCGAAACGATTTTTGGTATGCATGCATTGATTTTTACTTGGAGGGTGAAAACGTCTTTCCGTAACTGTTTTATAAACGGATTTTTTTTTGTCCACTCACACCTTTTGGTTTTTATTGACCCTCCAAGTCGTGGCGCGTTGGTCGAGACTGATTGAGAGGCGGAGGCATGAGTAAGTACGTGTGGCTATCCATGGTTTGGCAAGTACCGAGGGTAAATTGGGAATTTCTGTCGTCTTGCCAAACGGGAGCAGGACTGAGCACGGTTATCAATGCCCCTTTCGGGGGTGATCCTGTCAATTTGGTATCAGAGCGCTAGGTTGTTAATTCTGTTGCCACATCATGCCTCCGAAGCGTATGCCTCGTGCACGACTTGGTAGTGAGATGAGTAGGTGAGGGTGTTTGGGACCTCGTGCTAGATCTCGAGTGAGATTGACCCTGGTTTGAGGGTCAGATGTCGGGTAGTGTACATTGTGAACTGCGATATGTTAGACATAGAATTACGTGAGCCGCAAGGACGAACGAGACCGGTGGCTGGAAGGCCGTATTTTTGGGCAAATTGTACTATCTCTTAGGCCCTATTGTTCGTATAGAATGTGGTTGAGCATCGGTTATTGCTCGGGGACCGGGTATGTCAGGGACGACATGATTGGGTTTGGTATGAAATTGGACTCAGGAGGAGTCGGGATGCGGATGTAGGACTCGCGAGGAGTCAGGATTTTGGGTTAGGAATGTGAGATGAGTCATGGTAAGGTACCAAGGCTCGAGGGGAGCCAGAAAGGCTAAGTGAGGAACGTTTGGCACTCAGGATGCCAAGGACCGGTTTACGGTCAGGGATTGAATAAGTTAGAAAATTATGGCTGGATCTTGTGGAAATTGCTGAGTGACGTGGATACTGGGTGTAGTGGTAGTAGTTGAGAATTCCGGGGCATTCAGGGAACGTCCATTATCCTGTTGTGGATTATCATAATGGTGGTACCCCTAGTTGCGGAGTACGTGTAGTGATGCGGGATCGTCGCTCGGTATGAGCGGAGATCTAGGGCTACCCACTTTGCACACGGTGTACTGGTGCGGATGTTTGTATGTTGGTGCTGGTACTAGCGCTGGTGCTAGTGTCAGTGAGTGAGATTGTGTTGAGCCACGAGTTGGGGTGGGACTCTGTCACGATGAGCGTGCGTTGGTAGTAGTGGTTGAAGTCATGGACTGAATGGGATCCAGCGGAGATGGTGAGGTATTGGGATAAGTCCCAACAGTGATGAGGTGACGAGAGTTGAGTAATTTTCCAATCGGAATCGTTGTTTGTGCATAAATAGTTGTTAGCGGACATGAGGTAGATGGAGGGGAATCCACAGGGTGGATGTATTATGTTGTTGAGTGAATTATTAGATGAGGAAATAGTTGAGGAGTGTTGTGTGGTTGACAAGGATTCCAGAAGGTGTAAGACCCTACGGTCAGGTTCTAGGTGGATTACTAGGTGTGAGTATGGGTGGATCCTAGGTGTATCCGGATTATGATGTTGTGGACCTTGGACGTGGTGACGATCTAGGATCGTGGTGTTACCAGTCGGGTGACGCGGTGACGGATTTGATTGGTAATCGTTTTAATCAGGTCAGGTGTTGAGCCTGTCGCTCTGTCATGAATTTTGGGATTTGTGAATGGTTGGATTGAACTTCTTTTCGAAGTCGATCCGTACTCGAGCGAGTGGGAACGTTTATGATTTGGACTCGAGGCTTGACCAGTGGATGAGTGGGTATCCAACAGGGTCTAATTGGTCAGTCGTAGATATGTACGATTGGGATTGGCTTCTTTTCAAAGTCAATCGGATGTGATGTGGTAACCGTTTGAGCGGGTATCTGATAGATTCGGGGTTGGTATGCCTCGGTAGTTGTGAATGAGATTAGATGCCCATTCGGCATGACTGTACACGCCTTGGTGAGCGTGCTTGGATGACGTGTTTGGGAGTTGATATTGTGTTACTGGTCGGGTGACCATGGGATCTAGAATGGATGATGAGTTGGATTGATCGATTTGTCTAGTATGAGATTGGACAAGAAACCCCAGTGTCAGGTTGTGATTGACTGTGAACCTTGTAGTGGACTTGTTGGAGATGGATGTACGTACCCTGTACGGTGTACGAGGATTGGTACCGGACAGGCCGAGTGGTATTTAGTGACAGTACGTGGGAGGTACCAGTGGTTTGGTTATGCGTGTTGGCATTCGGCTTAGTTCCGACACACTTGGAATTTGTTGTGAGCGGGACTCGAGCTTGATATATGCCGCAGGGTTGGGTTTGCCCTGCAAGATGAGGTTTTGTTGCTGACCTTACGCTTCAGTGAGTGAGTTGTAGTAAGGGGTACTGACACCGATTGACTGATGATTGGAGCTTTACTAGGGTGGTAGAGCTTAGTGGTGACAGTTTGGCTGGTAGCGTCAGCACGGACTGACAAGTGAGTCTTGGTGACTCCCAGTGGGAGCAGACGTCACGTGATCATTTTCACTCGAGGTGGTCGAGTGCGGTCGGTACGACATGAGACGGTAATGGGACGTCTGGGTACAGTTGAGTGAGTTGGTGTCCGGGTGTACACGTGTTGCGAGGTCGAAAAGTTTGCCACGAGGTGGATGTGAATTTAGGATAATTGGAAACTTCGAGAACGAAACGGGTTTTAAGAGGGAGGAACGGTTGAGATTAGATCGGTCGGAATTTCGAGGAGGAAATTCTTTAAGGGGGGAAGGTTGTAACGACCCGTCCCGGAATTTGGGATTAGATTACTAACTAATCATGATTAGCAGGACTAATCGGTGATTAGTTGGGCGAACTCGTACGAATGATGCAAAATGACCGTTTTGCCCCTGGTCGTGGGTAAAACGTTGACTTTTTAGTCGGGCGTTCAAATAGACTTTGACCAATGACCATGACGTAGTTTGGGACGTCACGAGTTCATAGTCAGGTGGCACGTTCGATTCCGACGTTCGTGGTGAAGGTTATGACGTTCGGAAGTCCAAGGGCATTTTCGTAATTTGGACGAAATAAGGGAAAATGTTGACTTTTTGATTGGGAGGTCCGATGGTCGAGGGCCAAGGACCGTTAGGAAGGTATCGATGCCCTGAGTCTGTAGGCAGGCGGCACGCGTCGATCGGAGTTCGAATGACCAAGTTACGGGTCACGGAGGTCGGAGGGCATTTTGTTAATTTGCCAACTGAGGGCATTTTGGTCATTTTACCAACTAGGTATTGTTCACCACCGTGGGAGACAACCTGCACGGCCGTGCCGTGGGTGTCTGAGCGTGCAAATTATTTATGGAACCCAATTGCTCGTGATGGGTGCTAATGGACTGAATAGGGAATTGTTTAATACAGTGTTGGGACTTGTTTATTATAGTGGGGTGTTTGGGCAGTGCACGGGTACACGATGCCGTGAGGGTGTTCTGATTTTGGAGAACAGGTTACCTTGTGCGTCGAATTGATTTAACTGAGTGTGGGAACAGAGACTGAGGACAGTGCACGGTGGTGTTGGTAGAGGTGAAGTGCGGGGAAACAATCGCACAGTGATCTGTGTTGATACATTTGAAGTTGGGAAAAACAGAGTCTGTGGAGCCATTGCTATTTCGACCTCCCCAATAACGGTTTGGGAGAAAATGGGCACTGGGGAGGAATAAGAGAAACAGAGAGATGTTTTGGTGAGGA
The DNA here is from genome assembly GCA_032719365.1 of Prinsepia uniflora. Taxonomy (NCBI): domain Eukaryota; kingdom Viridiplantae; phylum Streptophyta; class Magnoliopsida; order Rosales; family Rosaceae; genus Prinsepia; species Prinsepia uniflora. The sequence goes on from CM064874.1 coordinate 11,183,509, forward strand.
AAACGGGGGGATTGAGTGAAGATGATACAACGGGAACCCGAAACTCGTTTTGGGAAAATTCGAATTCGAATTTGAATTGCAGGCCAGCCCAAACCGGATTGAGGCTCGAAGGAGTCTTCTAGAACCTTATGTAGTCGATCCAAATCGATAATTGTGAGCTTCGGAGCTCCTGAGGCCATGAACGGACGTCGCGGGTGGCCGGAAAATCGAGCTTTGTGTTCGTGCATTTGGAGGTAAGTATTTGTGAAATTGGATCTCACATCATCCTTACCTTGAGTCTACAATGTTGTACGACTAATTAATTGAAGAAATCCTTGGTTTTTAATCAAACTCAGACGAGGAACTCGATTTTGGAACTTGGGTTGAGTCGAGATAGTTTGAGGTTGCGACGACTGCTTTGGATATTACAGATCCCTAATTGGACGGGTTGCGAAGCTAATGGTGTGTTCAAATCGTTCAAATACTGTCAAATTGATGGGCTGCTAATCAGGTCCTCACGCGGGTGGAACGGCCCGTATGTCAGAGAGTCGGGTGAAGATGGTGACCATTGGGGTTACTGTAGCTGGCGCGTGGGTGTCACGCGCAGCCACACACGGCGGCGCGTGACGGCGCGTGGGACGATTTTTCAAGGTGAGTTCAAAACGACTTTTGTCCTGTACAATGTAACGAACATTTTAACGTTGGTTTCGAATTTATTGGACACCATTTCGATGTTGTTTCGAGGGTCCGAAGGTTTAGGTTAAGTTTTTAAATACCGATTAATTCCCGGAAGATTATCGAAAATTAGTATGTTATTATTTGGGACCTGAGTGACCCTGGAATGTGTTTTCGAACAGGATTCGAGTTTCTGGAAAATGCTGGAAATTACGGGTACCCGTGCGGCGCGAAACCGAGCCTTAAGAACGGTGTGTGAGTGGACGTTGCTTTTAAAATTTAATGCATGCATAAATTATTTCTATGATCTTTATGATTATGATTATAAGTTGTGATTGATTTCGATTCCCGTATTTATACTTATTCGATTCCCGTATTTATACGTATTTTTACTATACATACAAAATTACACGTATTTCGAGACTATGGTTACTCTTATGCTTGATGATGGTTTAACGAATGGTTTATATGAATTGTGCGTGTCATGATTTAATAATGTTTTGAATATGAATGTGAGTATGATTTACAATTTTGACACATTTTTCGAGAACGTTCCGGATTTGCACGTTTTACGAGATTTTGAGTATGTTTTGATTGGACCGTGATTTTGGTGTTTATGATTGTGGTTTTGAGGTTTTAATGATAAGATTTGAAAATGACGAGATTCCAAGGACTTAAAATGGATTTTGGAAAAAAGTGATTTCGGGCTTGATGCTCGGGGCATAAAAGTAACGAGATTTTGGTTTTCGGAAATTTAAAGTGGATTCTTGGTTTGGGTTCGGGATGATGCTTCCGGATGCTGGCTTACAGAATCATTATTGCGAATTCGAATTCGGGAATGAAAAAGGATTTAATAAAGTGATTTGGTCTGATTTTGCATGCCCCGTGTTTAATGATAATTTGATTATGTTTGTGAAGTATGATTTGGGGAAATGAACGTGGAAATTCGGACTATGGGTCCTGTTGTGAAAAATGTGATTTCGGGAGGGATCCCGCATTGTTGTGATTGAAAATGTTTTGGGTTTAAAGACCCGCTGAAAACTGTTTTGGGTTTAAAGACCCGGGTGTATTGCTGGAGCACGTTTTGAGTTTAAAGACTCGGTTAATTGATGACGGGGGAGGGCCCTTAATGAGTTTAAAGACTCGTGAGTTTAAAGACTAGGTTATTGTGATACCCCCGAGGCTTATTAATTATGTTTTGAGTTTAAAGACTCGTTGATATCCCGAGAAGGCCTGAATATGCACATAGTTTTGAGTTTAAAGACTCGGGCGCACTTGATATCCAGCAAAATGTTTGACTTATGATTCATTGTTAATTTCTGATGTTCGGATGTGTTGGGCAGTGGTCCGGTTCATATGGTTGATGGATTTGGATTATGTTGTGTATTTGGATTTGATTCACGGTTTTGGGCTGAGGCCCGGTAATTATGATTGCGGGCGAAGACCCAATGGTTAAGAAAAGGAAAATGTTTTTTATTTCATATACGGATTTCTTATGTTGAAAATGTAACGGATTGCGAAACGATTTTTGGTATGCATGCTTTGGTTTTTACTTGGAGGGTGAAAACGTCTTTCCGTAACTGTTTTATAAACGAATTTCTTTTTGTCCACTCACACCTTTTGGTTTTTATTGACCCTCCAGGTCGTGGTGCGTTGGTCGAGGCTGATTGAGAGGCAGAGGCATGAGTAAGTACGTGTGGCTATCCCTAGTTTGGCAAGTACCGAGGGTAAATTGGGAATTTCTGTCGTCTTGCCAAACGGGAGCAGGACTGAGCACGGTTATCAATGCCCCTTTTGGGGGCGGTCCTGTCACATCCGCACGGCTGTGCACCCCAGTCGATCAAACCATCGAAATTGGACGTGTGGTGGTGTTCAGCAACTTGTGAGGAGTAGTATAGACCTAGTAGAGCAAGGTGGAGCTCACGGTGGTGGTTAGAGAGCACGTAAATTTCTCGGTTTCCCCTGTTTTCTCTGTTTTCCCAGTTTGGTTTCAAAACTAAAGTCGTGAAGTTTGGTGATTTGTTAACTCGATTTATTGGTTCTAGTAGCTTTAGAAGGTTGTGTTTAAGCTTAGGAATCGAACCAGAGCTTAGTGGTGGTCATGGGTGGCCGGAATTTGAACTGGTATTTTTCTGGGTTTTACTTCGAGTTTTGGAGGTAGTTATTAGTTGTTCTTTTTCTGTTTTTAGATATTGGATTAGGATGCTAGGAGTAGGACGAAGCTATTGGGATCAAAAGGATCGAAAACGGACTGGATTTGAGTGAGAACTGATCGCTCCAGTTCGGTTCCATCGGACCGGTCTGAACCGGCTGGACAGTGGTTGAAGATAACCCTGTAGCAGGCGCGTGAAGCCCACGCGCAGCCCCTTTGGACGGCGCGTGAGGGCGCTTGGGGCAGGATCTGGGAAGTGTCCAACATGGTTTTTACTCTAATCGATGTAACGAACATTTTGGGACAAGTTTCGAGACAATCGGACATCGTCTAGGGTTAGTTTTGAGTGTCCGAAGGTTTTAGGGCTCGGTTAAAACTAGTTAAAATTTCGGAAAAATTACGGGACTTTAGTATAAGCTTAATGAAGTAGTTAGTGACCTCTTTATGAGATTTGAACAGGTTCGGGAAAGCCGAGGATAGCGGAATGGCCAGCAATGGCGTAAGTGCGCGCGTATCGAGGCGACGTCGGAATGGTCTGTGAGTGGACTTTGCTTTCTAACTCTTGATGCATGCATATATGTTTTTAATATGTTTTCATACGTGTTTCTATGCTTTGATTTATGTTCTTGATGCTTTACGCTTTTGCACGTTTTTCAAGGTATTTACGGAATTTCACGTTTTACGAGGTTTCAATCGATGTTGTGATTTGACTTTGATTTAGAAGATATGACTTCGGGTTTTGAAATATGATTTGATTTCAAGGTTTTGAAATGGATTTCGGAAAAGTGATTTTAGGCTTGGATCCCTGTTCTTGTGATTTCGGAAATGATGTTTTGGATTTGGTTTTGAGGTTTGGAAAGGAAGTCTAGATTTGGGTTCGAGACAGTGGTTCCAGATGCTGGCTTACGGAATCATTGTTGTGGATTCGGAGATGGATTTTCTGCGGTTTTCGTTGTTGCTTGAAAAATGGTTTTGGGTATAAAGACCCGGAAAGAAAAGAAAACCCACTGGATCTGGTTTTGAGTTTAAGGACTCGGATTGATTGACGGGGGGAGGGCCCTGGATTGATATGTTTTGAGTTTAAAGACTCGGTATATGTTTTGAGTTTAAAGACTCGGATCCCCCCCCCCCCCCCCCCCCCCCCCCGGCGAGGCCTGTGCTTGTGTTTTGAGTTTAAAGACTCGGATATACCCCCTCCCCCTGAGGCCTGTGATTGTGTTTTGAGTTTAAAGACTCGGATATGCTACCCCCCCCCCCCCCCCCCTCCCGAGGCCTGTGATTGTGATTGTGTTTTGGGACTAATTTCGTGTCAATCGGACATCGTTTCGATATAGTTCGGGCTGTCTGAAGGTTTAGGTTCGCGTTTAAAAAATAGTTAAAAATTCCAGAAAATACGGGGCTTTAGTGAGGGGTTATATAAGTAGTTAGTAACCCTATAAATTAATTTTGAGAGGTTTGGGAGTCCTGGAGGCGACTATTGGCCCGAGAGAGGCTTATGGCACGCGTATCAAGGCGCGGCTTTGGACGGTCTGTGAGTGGACTTGTTTTATGAATTCGATGCATGCAAAAATGTTTTATAATTGTTTTTAATACATGTTTTGTGATGCCAGGAGTGCATTTGTTATGGTATCATAGGATTTACGTATTTGCACATATTTTGAGATTTCTGGTTTTATACGATGCTTATACGTGCTAGGTTTTCAATGAGGGTTTAATGAACGGATTTTGGAATTGGAAATATGAACACGGGCATGAGGTCCATTTGATTTGGAAACTCTCGGACTTGGATTCCATTTGATTTGACGAGCAATCAGATCAAGGGTCCATTTGAACTATACGATCGGGTCGAGGGCCCTTTTGACTTTATGAATTCGGGTTTGTAGCCCAGTTGGTTGTAATCTCGGGTTGGAAGCCCCTTTGACTGTAGTATCGGGCTTGAGGCCTTATTGGTTGTGAAATCAGACTTGAGGTCCCGTTGATTTATGGTTTCGGGCTTAGGGCCCAATTATTCGTGATATCGGGCGAGAGACCCTGTTGATTGTGAAATCGGGCTTGAGTCCCAGTTCGATTGTGAAATGAGAATTCGGGCATGAGACCATGCTGAACTGTGGATTTAGCCGAGGCCTGTGGAAATGGATTTGAATTGGATTCACGGAATCCTGTTGAGATGAATCGGGTATGAGACCCAGTTGAATTATGTTTTGAGAAAGAAAGAAAGTATTAGAAAATGTATGAAACCCTCCATATGATTTATATGGTCTCCTCCAGACGTCGACCTGGAGAGTCACGATCCACAGACCAGAATGGGTATCCCATAGGGATCCCATTCTAGGAGTGGAAGTTATGATGTGGTCCCAGACCAGATTCCGGAGATATGTTCGGACTAGATCCTGAGATAGAGCTCAGACTAGATCCAGAGATAGAGCCTCCCAGATGGAGAATTCCTGGGGGGAAGACTCGGAGTGAGACCCCGGAGTAGTGTGCACACTAGTATAGAGATGAAATCGTGACATATATCAGGGATGTGTGCCCCGAGTTGGCATCTTCTCGAAGTTCCGCGGATGGGTTATACGTATGAGTACATATGTGTTTCTTATGGAAAGTGATTTGGTGGCGAAGATCCCATGTTCCATGTTTTAGAAAGTGATTTTTGGCGGAGACCCTGTATTTGATACTTTGGAAATGGTTTGGGGCGGAGACCCCATATTGTATGTTTTGGTATTTCACTGAGAATGGCTTTGGGCTGAAACCCACGTATGTTGATTTGGGCTGAGTTCCCACATGTATTAATTTCTGGTTCTCAGATTGTGATTTCGGGTCGGGGACCCATAAATGGTTTTATGGTTCATGACGGTTTATGGGGACCGAGGGCATGAACCCTTGAAAGGTTTTAAAAATGGTTTCAAATGATTTTATGAACATTTTGGCAAATGGTTTTCGAATGCATGCATATGCTTTTAGGGAAGGGCATAAATGTTTTCTTGTGAAAATTTTTATTAAAATGATTGTTTGTCCATTCACAAGCTTTTAATGTTTTTAATGCCCTTCAGGTTGATCGCGGATGCGGGCAGTAGCAGAGATCGAGACATCACACTCCTCCTCCTACGATCCTGGCGTACTCTGGAAGCCCGGTGAGGGCTAGAGAGTGTCAGACGGGATCAGGCGCATCCACGTTAATCCCAGGGGATTTGGGACGGGTCCTGACAAACAATTCTTGTAATCAGTCATTCTTCATATCATTTTTATAAATATTTCATTATTCAATATTACCATTTTAAAATCATTACTATCCAAGTCATTCGTTTAATAAGTCCTTCTTCCTATCACTTCAAAAAGGAATTATAAACAAGTCCCTTAATTTACAAAATTTGGTTTAAATTCAAAATATAACATATTACTTTACGCAACCAAAACTCTAGTCACACAAATGTCCAAATAACTTGATAATTATACCATTAAACTCAAAATAATTTCATACGCAAACAAATTTCGTGTGACCGGAACCCCAGACGCCACCGTCACGCACCGGCTAAACTCCATGTGCGTGGTCCTCAACGTGCAAGGGCACTGTTCATTGTCTTCCATGCGGATCCATGCAATCCAACCTACCCAACCCAAAACGGGTTGAACCGGTTATATCTTCATTATTCCTCAACCATTTTGCATGTTCTAATAATCAGACTTCATCAACTCAATCCAAGAAAGAGGTATATTGTAACGACCCATCCCAAATTCCTAGATTAGATTAGTGACTAATCACGATTAGTAAGGTTAATCGGTGACTCCTTAGGGCGAAATCGGACGAACGATGCAAAATGACCGTTTTGCCCCTAATCGTGGCAAAATGTTGACTTTTCATTCTAGCAGTCAAATGGACTTTGATTGATGACCGTGACGTAGTTCATGAAGTCACGAGTTCATAGATAGGTGGCATGTTCAATTCCGACGTTCGAGGAGAAAGTTATGACGTTCAGAAGTTTAAGGGCATTTTGGTAATTTTGGTTAAAAAGGGGAAAATATTGACTTTTTGACCAGGAGGTCCGATGTAACACCCCGGAAATTCGAGGATTCTAATTTTGTAAATTATTGAATGAATTGACGTTTTTACCCCTATGAATTGTATTGCCAAATTGTTGACTTTTTGATTGGAGGGTTAAATGGACTTTGACCAATGACCGTGACGTATTTCGAGACGTCACGAGTCCATAGACAGGTGGCACGTCCAATTCGGACGATCAGGGAAAAGTTATGACTATCGGAAATTCAGGGGCATTACCCGTAATTTGGACGATTAGGGCGAAAATGTTGACTTTTCATTTGGCAACTAATTTCACATGACTCAGATCCTCAAGGACCGTTAGGTAGGTCTCGATGCCCTGAGTCCATAGACAGGCGGCACGCCGAAATCGGACTTCGTACGAGGAAGTTATGGTTAGAAACGTGAAATCGGGAAAATTGCGTCTCGGTAATCGTGTCGATTATTTTATTCTAATTTGTGATTGGAGGACACCTGGATGAGTGACAAGTGTCACTCATCCATTGGTAGATGGATCAAACTCCACTAAGTGATTAAATAGAATTAAATCCACCTTTTAATCTCAGCCATTCATCAAAAGTTCCCAGATTTCCTCTCAACCCTTGATCTTATTCCCCCAGATTGAATCTGGACCGCCCATTTCATTTTATCAGAATTCCCTCCATACTATATATATTTTCCTAACCCGACACACACACATTACTGCCCATTCGATCAACACACCTGCGTATCACCCATTCTCTGTGGTGTGTGGCTGGACTGAACTGATTGAGGCTAAGTGACGGTGGTGGTCACGGCGGCAGACGGCGGCGAGGTAGGTGGTTCCTAACTCGAAACTGTTTTAAAAACTCATAATATGGAAACTTGATTTCCAACGTTAATCTTTGATTCTATTAACCCTAATCGATTCTAGGGGCTATTAGGAACCTCTAGAGCTTGTTTTCGTGACCAGTGATGACCTGAACAGAGGATAAACGGCGACGGGAGAACCGGTTTCTGTTCATCGAGGTAAGCCTTCGATCCAGCCTTTGTTTGATGATTTTATTTGGTTAAAACCCTTTCTGGGATTAAGACGGTCACATAGGAAGAAACCAGAACTAAAATGGCTGAGAATTGAGGGATTGGTGACTGGGTCAGATCGCGGGTCTAATCGACCCAGTTGTAGAGAAACGGGTTGACCCGTCAAGAGGACAGTGGTGATGACGTGGCACCCTGTCAGACTTGTCAGGTGACGTGGACCACTCTTCAGCTGACACGTGTCACATGTCAATGCACAGTCAGCACTGACATGTCAGTGACGTGGCCCAATCGGGGGCTGCCACGTGTCATTGACATGTCAGTGATGTGGACCAGTGTCGTGCTGACACGTGGAACATGTCAGACCTGACACGTGGCCTGACAGATCAGTGATGTGGACCAATCAGGTGTTGACACGTGGCACCTGTCAGAGTCTGACACGTCAGACCTGACAGCTGTCAGATGACGTCATGCTGACGTCAGCAGTGACGTCAGAAGGAACTGTTCCTGCGTTGACCAGAGCGTTGACCAGCGCGTGTGAACAGTATTTTTGGTGGGACTACCACCATTCTTTAGGTTTCGACGATCCGGATCCAATGGCGGTGGTTTCGGGTCGATCGGAGATCGTTAAGTTGGTCAAAATGTGGTTTATTACCTCGGAAAGCGCGTTCGGGCGGCTTTTCCGGGCCGGTTTCAGTCTAGGGTTTCATGGTTGAATGTTAGGGGCTTATATTGACCTTTACGTATACTTTGGACATGACAGGGATTGTACAATAGTACTAAGACGTGGGTATACGTTCGGTTTTCAGCAGGATTGTACTGTGAGTTGGCCCGATTTCATTAAACCCTTGCATGCTTAAATGTTTTCTGATTTACTTATATATTCACATGCTGGAATCAAGAAACGGTTTTGATGATATTGAAATTATGGTTATGGCACTTTTCATGGTTTTTGGGTTTGAGACCCGTCTGATGAAACTTAAAGATTGGTTTTGGATTTTATCTATGTATATTTTTTTGCATGTGGATATCAATAAAATGTATTTGGTACTGCACTGTATAGATCCATTCTTGTGATACTGTCTCCTCCGGATGTGGTACCCCGGAGCGGTCACGGCGCATTGCCTGCGAGGGGTCATTCTACGGAGGAACCGGACCGTAAAATGACTCAGAAGCATGATTGCTATAATTTGACGTCAGGGACGTCGAACGTCTAGGACGCTAGGCATTTGAGATACCGTACCTGGACAGGGTTCGGGGATTGGATTCGGGATTGAGACCCAGAGTGGCACGCGTAGCCTTGAGACTGTGACCTTATTGGACGTCAGGGACGTCAGACATATGGGATGTCAGGATCGGAGTGTATGGTGCAGTGGCTAAAATTATGTTTATGGTTTTATTACATGCCTTATGGTTCATATTATATGATTTATGGTTTTAAATTCTGATGCATGCATGTTTGGAAAACGGAGGGGTAATTATATGTTATACTTATTAAACTGTTTTTATAAACTTGAGTTTCGGCCCACTCACCCTTAATGTTTTGGTAACCCCTCCAGGCTGTGCTACTGAGGTAGAGGAGGATCCTGAGGCTGAGGCATAGATCTACTTCTGCGTATCCGAACCCCTGTCGGGTGGTTTGACCCGCGGGATTATTTTAGAGTCGTGCTCGCAATTTGTAATTTGGTTTTCATCCCTTGTCTAACATCTGTTAAATTTGGATTTGATGTATAACTTTATTTGGTTATTTATTAATTTGAACGTTTGAGGTTAAAATTGGTATGTTATTTTGGGTATCAGACGGGAGCAAAGCACGTCTCCTTGTGGTCCCCGTGGGATCGGGGCGGGTCCTGTCATCCGATGGTCAAGGGCTGGAGACCGTTACGTAGATCAGGACGATACGAATACGTAGATAGGTAGCACGTCGAATTTGGACGTTCGACGGCGAAGTTACGGTTCACGGACGTTTCGGGGCACTATTGCACGAATTACGAAATAACTTAACTTTTGGACTCTAGTGGACCCAGATATTTTATGGAGGCCCAATGGATGAGTGGCAAGTGTCACCCATCCATTGCACAGCCCACACATATTCATGCATCTCCCCATTGCATCGATCATTTTCCTTTCTCCCTAAACAAACAACCCGATCTCATTTTCTCACCGAACCATTCACCCCAAAACCAAACCCTTACCCCCTTTGTACATCATGGCAAGGCCCAGAGGCTGGGAGGAGGATGGGTGGATGTTGGTGGCCGGCTGGAAGCCATGCCGCCGTGGACGGCGGCCTTGAACCCGAACATGTTACCCGGTTAGACCCAATCCTTTCCATTTTTCAATATATGCATTATTGTTGGTTTTTGATGGTTTCAATGAGTTAAATGGGTTATTAGGATTGTGTTAGGATGATTTTAGGAAGCTTTGGACGGCTTTGAAGCCGTGGGTGGGTTTTGGGAAGCTTGAACCGTTTGGTTCATAATTAAACCATGGGATTTCGATGGTTGTAGTTTTAATGATTGGAATTGATACGGAATGAAGAAATAGGAATTATAGGATTAATTGGGGTTGGAATAGTACCGAAATGGAGGAGGAAAACCGTTGAACCGGTCAAACCGGTTTAGGACAGTAAAACCGGTTCAGTGCAGGAAACCGGTCCAGCTGAAGCTTGATGACGATGAACAGTGCACAGGGTCTTCTTGGGGCGCGTGAGGCCACGTGGTTCATAATTTAGGGAAGTGGTCAACATACGAAATCATCTATTCGATGTAAAGAACATTTTGGGACTAGTTTCGTGTCAATCGGACATTGTTTCGATAGGTTTCGGGGTGTCCGAAGGTTTAGGGTCGGTTTAAAAATAGTTAAAAATATCAAAAAATTACGGGGCTTTGGTAGGAGGTTAATTAAGTAGTTAGTAACCTTTTATTACAATTTGGACAGGTTCAAGAGTCCCGGTGATGGTGATTAGCTCGAGAGAGCCTATGACACGTAAATCGAGGCGGCAGCTCGGACGGTCTGTGAGTGGACCTTGGTTTTCTAAATTGGTGCATGCATAAATGTTTATTATATGTTTTATTACATGTTTGATGATGCCATAGGTGCATTTGTATGTGGTTACGTATATGCACGTATTTTGAGGTTTCGGCCCTATACGGTGCTAATACGGGTTTGTATGTCTTTATTGGTCTAAATGATTTGGAATTGAATTTCAAAAGGATAAACTCGGGTATGAGACCCATTTGGTTTTGTCTTGGGCATATGACCCTATTGATGACCTACGGGTCTGAGTCGTGGTCACGGCAGGTGCTTGGTGCACGGCGATGGACGACGTGATGCTCGCCTCCGGGTTGGGATGTGTTCCTTCTGGAGAGGTCACGATGCACGATTCGTGGTCAGGCAGCCTGGGGAGGCTCGACTTTAGATTTCTGATGGTTCAGGATAGCGATCGGTGATGAGTGCACCATGATCTTGTGGTGGTCGCGTCAGTTGATTTGTTCACGGCGACATACCAGGATTAAGGGCGGTCCTGGATGGATGGTTGCACACATCCCTATGATCGGAGTCGTGACTAACCCTTAGATATCGAGCAGGATGCCCAGCTAATGTCATATGTTTGGGCACGAAACCCAGTTGTTTTACACTGATGATTTCGGGTCATGGACCCTAGATGGATTTCCAAGTTCATGGCGGTTTATGGGAACCGGCATGAACCCTGGAAAGGTCATTATGGTACATGACGGTTTATGGGAACTGGGCATGGAGGATATTACCTATAAGTATATATATGGATCTTGACGGTTCAGAGGAACCGGGCATGAATGTTTATGTTATGTATATATATGTTCATATACCTTCCTTTACTTGTTCTCTTATCTCCTCCGGGGAAGGTCGTTGGCCTGGGTGGACCCCGGAGTAGTCACGGAGCACCGACTGAGTGGAGTCACCCCCTAGTTGGGTTCCTTACTCTCAGGAAGGCTATGGTGACTATAACCTCGAGTAGGATCAGTGGTCTGCGGACATTGACCTTGACTTTGAGAAGACTCGGATTGAGACCCGGGGTAGCACGCGCGTAGCTTTGGAAACCGTGACAGGATTGGTTGTGTGAATTATATGTGTATATGATATAGATATGATATATGATATGTGATGTGTGGTTACACAGATTTTGAGCAGTAGCTCATGTACTTGGTTTACTTCTGATTTGGGCTGAGTCCCTTATAGATTTGGGCAGTGGCCCGTACGGTCATTTTCATTATGGTTTTGGGCTTAGTGCCACATATGATTTCCATTTGGTTAAATGGTTTTCGAATGCATGCATACTTTTTAGTGATGGGTACAAATGTCTTTATGGAAATGTTTTTATAAACTTTTGTTTTGTCCACTCACAACTTTTAATGTTTTGATTGCCCTTCAGGTTGACAGCGGACGTGGACTGTAGTAGAGACCGAGATATCACATACCTCCTCCGGATCCTGGCGTACTCTGATAGCCCGGGAGGGCAAAGGTCGGAAATATCCCTTGTCTGACACTTCGTGTCAGACGGGAGCAGGGTCATCCTGCATTAATCCTGTCACGACCCGACCCATCTAACACAATATTGTCCACTTTGGGCCCAGCCCTCACGGTTTTGTTTTTGGGAGCTCACGTGCAACTTCCCAGTAGGTAACCCATCATGGGATTGCACCAGCCTCAACTCGCTTAACTTTGGGGTTCCAATCCCCCCCAAAGCCATTGAGCTCCCAAAAGGCCTTGTGTTAGATAGATACGTGCCCACACATATAAGGTCCTTCACCTTTCCCTCCCCGAGCGATGTGTGATCGTTCATCGATCTTACCTTTCCAAGCTCACGGGTCTTGCTCATCGATCTTGCTTCTCAAGCTCACGGGTCTTTCTCACCGTTCTTGCTTCCAAGACCGGGTCTTACAATCCACCCCCTTGGGGCCCAGCGTCCTCGCTGGCACATTTCCGGTCAGGGTCCAGCTCTGATACCATTCTGTCTGCTTTGGGCCCAGCCCTCACGGTTTTGTTTTTGGGAGCTAACGTGCAACTTCCCAATAGGTCACCCATCATGGGATTGCACCAGCCTCAACTCGCTTAACTTTGGGGTTCCAATCCCCCCCAAAGCCACTGAGCTCCCAAAAGGCCTTGTGTTAGATAGATACGTGCCCACACATATAAGGTACTTCACCTTTCCCTCCCCGAGCGATGTGGGATCGTTCACCGATCTTACCTTTCCAAGCTCACGGGTCTTTCTCACCGATCTTGCTTCTCAAGCTCACGGGTCTTGCTCACCGTTCTTGCTTCCAAGACCGGGTCTTACAAATTCCGGGGGGATTGAGATGGGTCTTGTCATATATGGTGTCAAAACACGAAGAACTTACCTCGATTTTTCAAAAAGAATCTTGACAAATTCAGCCATCTTTCAAACTCATGTTCCCACGTTCCCTATGTCTAAAACTTCCATAATTTTATCTCAACCCAATCCTAGGAACATAACTAGGCTATCACAATGCTTGGTTTCAAGCTTAGAAGCTTCAAACATCTTAAATAATTGATTTACAGTTTTTCGGTAAATCGGGTTTCGGTTTTTCTCCTCTTCCTTTCTTCTCCCTCAGTTTTCTTCTCTCTTTTCCTTCCTATTTCTCTCTAGTTCTTCCCTTTTCTTTTCTCTTTTCTTCTTGACTCAATCCTCCTTCATGGGTTGGTGTTTGGTGGTTTTCCACCATTTTGGCTATCACCACTCAAACACCACACACAATACTAATTATACATATATATATATATATATATATATATATACACACAACTAAGTCTCTAGAGAAGATAAGGAGAGAAAAGTGAAGAGAATTCTAGATCCTCCTAGGTTCTTCCTTCAAATTACCAAAATACACTTCATGATAATAATTACCAAAATTCCCCTGGACAATTTTGCCCAATAACGAAATTATTCAATCTTTGATTTTGTCATACTACCCGTCTACGGATTCAAAATTATGAGTCCTACGCAATGGTCATCACGAACCGTTCAAAAAGTATCAAGGTAAAAAAGTGAACGGTTTGACCTTCTTAGGGCAAAACCGTCATTTTCATATAGTGTTTCAAAATTTTCTTTTTTCGAATTTTCAGGTCATTACACCACCTCCACAAATAGAAAGTCCAGACAAAGGGAAACAGACCATGGATTACAGAGTTCTTTCTCTATAACCTGTGGTCACGGGGCCTTTGTTCTCTAATGCTTCACGTGCCGAAATTCCCAAAACGAGTAAGACCCGTCTGGTCCAACCAAAAGAGGATAGCGGGATCTAAACTAAATACCGACCACCTTTGTGGGAAAATTCGAAGGTTAAAATAGCCAAGAGCGTCCCGATTCGCATGAAAGTTGACTTAGAGAACTAGATATAATCTAACGTGTAACTACCCATCCTGAATTACAGGATTAATTATGATTAATTAATGACTAACTAAGGATTATCGTGACTAATCAGGCATTAGTCAAGTAATTACGGACAACTGGTGTGAAATGACCATTTTGCCCCTAGAATTGGGCCAAATGTTGACTTTTGACCCGGGGAGTCAAACATACGAGAACCGATGACCGTAATGTGGATCAGGTCGTCAAGAGTCCGTAGACAGGCGGCACGTCGAAATCGGATAACGAATGGGGAAATTATGGTCACGGGATCGAAATCGGTATAATTAATGTCTCGGGATTTGAAATTAATGCTTAATTCGGATTGGGTGAATAATTAATGTGGGGCCCTTGGATGAGTGACAAGTCATTGGTGGTTTTCCCTAATTTGTGGATCTATGTCCATTGTGTGAGGGATATTAATTAATATTTTCACTCATCTCTCTCTCCCACCCGTGTATCATTTTCAACATTTGTCATCTTCATCATCTTCCATTTTCTCTAAACCGTAAACAACAAAAATCCAAACCCCACTACCCTATCCCTTTTTGTGTTCATCTGTGGGACTGAGAGACTGAGAATGGACAGAAAGGTTGGATGGGCAACGGTGAGGCTGAGCTCGACGGACCACAGCGGAGGTAAGTTAGGAAACCCGTAACCCGTTTAACCGATTTCTTCTAACTTTGGATTTTGACGTCTATTGATTAAGGGGGTGGTCTGGGTTTTATTCTAGGGACAAGGACGAGTGCATTGGGCCTATTTGGAAGGATTTTGGTGGCCTGAGTCTACTGAGAAGAAGGTTGGAAAACCAGCTTGCTGTTCATCGATTGAGGGTAAGGTTTTAATGAGTTTTTCTTATTTTCAAATAGATGGATCTCTTAGTTAGGCTGAGACGAGCTTGTAGTAAGAAACCCCATCCAATTTGGTTGAGAAATGGCAAAATGGCAGCCGGGTCAGGGTCGCGGGTCTGCTCGACGCAGTTGCAGACTAACGGGTTGACCCGTCTAGAGGTATGAGATGATGACATCAGCATGTCAGACCTGTCAGACCAGCAGCAACTCAGAACATGATACGTGTCATATTACAGTGTTGACTGTGCACTGACATGTTAGTGATGTGGCCCAATCAATGGCTGCCACGTGTCACTTACATGTTAGTGACATGGACCTATCAACAACTGACATGTGGCAGTGACGTGGACCAACTGCATGTTGACACATGCCACCTGTTAGACCTAACCGTTGTCAGATGACATCAGCAGTGACGTCATGCTGACATTAGTAGTGACGTCTTGATGATGTCAGCATGCGTTGATGGTAGACTTCCAATGTTGGCCTTTAGTTGACCCGTGCGCAGGGGCAGTTGTGCGTGAATTTCGAGGTGGGACAAATGTCATCCGAAGGGTTTCGACGATTTAGATCCAATGATGGTGGTTTCTGGTCGATCGGAGATCGTTAGGTTGGTCAAATCGAGGTTTTTAGCCTCAAGACGTGTTCCTAAGTCGGTACTGTTCATAGGCCTTAGGTATGACCTTATTGAGTTCGTTAGTGACCATTGATGTGATTTGGACAGGTCCGGAAGTTCTGAAGATGATGATTTATCTCCGAAAGGCTTATGACACGTGTATCGAGGTGGTAGCTAGGACGGTCTGTGAGTGGACATTGGTTTCTAAATATGATGCATGCATAACAGTTTTATATGTTTTAAATATGAGATTTATGATGAACATGATTGTGGTATTTAGTATTGACGTATTTGCACATATTTAGAGGTTTCTGGTTTTATACAATGTTGGACTTACATGTGTTTCCAATTATGGTTCAATGGTATGATTTTGGATTTTGAAATATGGAACCGGGTATGAGACCCATTTGATTTGTAAACTATCGGACTTGATGTCCATTTGATTTAATGAGGCATCAGGCTGGAGACCCATTTGATTTATACTATCGGGCTTAAGGCCCAATTGGTTATGATATCAGGCTTGAGGTCCAGTGTAACGACCCATCCTGGAAAACGAGATTAGATTAGTGAAGTTAATCGGTGATTAGTTGGGTGGTCTCGGACGGACGGTGCGAAATGACGATTTTACCCTTGGAATGGGCAAAACGTTGACTTTTGATTCAGGCGGTCAAATGGCCTTTAGTCGATGACTGTGACGTAGTTTGAGACGTCATGAGTCCGTAGACAGGAGGCACGTCTGATTCCGACATTCGAAGAAGAAGTTATGATGTTCAGAAGTTCGGGGGTATTTTGGTAATTTGTTATGTAGGGGTAGTTTGGTCATTTTCCTTTCTTGGGATTTGTGCCAGTAGGTTTATGACATCTTGTGCATGGAGATTCGTGCCCACCGGATGTGAGACACTTGTCCCATCTCTAGAGGGTTGTGGAACCTGTTTCAGCTGTGTACACCCATGTTTTTAAACTTGTTTCCACAGTTTTGATCGAGAACAGAGTGTGCGTGTGTGCGAGTGACCCGTACGAAACAATCCATACAATTATCGTCGAGCCTCCATGTCTGTGAGTGATGTGTGAAGGAAAGTGAAAGTGAGAGAGTGGTGGTGGTGCTATCAGCGTGAAAGGTTGTGGACGGTAGTCTTAAACCGTGAGGCAAAGACTGAAACAAGGGACCGTTTCTTATTTCAATTACTTAGCAAAAGCGGTCTTTTGATCCTGGGTTCTGAATGAACATGAAAGGCAAGGTTGAAACAAGGTTAGGGGTGTTCACGACTGAGCACGACGGTGACGGTGGGGTAAGGTACCGTTGAATTCCCGTTTAAATTCAAAAATGGCAATGTTCATTTTAGCTGTTATTAACTTGTCTGGTTCATTCGAATGTGTTTTGGACCTCAAAACAAACCTAAAAGAACTAAGGATGATGGCTGGAGGCGACCGAGATACGAAGAACATGATGAGGGGACGATGGCCGGTTTTTCGCACAATGAGGAAGGTATGAACTTGGACTGTTTTTCATGTTTGGGAACCTTAAATCGAGAGATAGTGAGGGGACGAAGGTGTAGGGATGAACTACGATCGAAATGGAATGGAAAGATGCACAAAATCGAGAACGCCAGTTTGGATTGGACCGAGCTGAATCGGACCGGTCTGGACCGAATTTCCTGAGGTTGAAGATGAACAGTAGCCGCGCGTGAGGCCCACGCGCAGCCCCTTTGGGCGGCGCATATGGGCGCGTGGCACATTATTTGAGGAAGTTTTCAACACGACCTTTTATCGTATCGATGTTACGTTTTGGGATTAGTTTCGAGTCGATCGAACATCGTTTCGATAGTATTCGGGATGTCCGAAGGTTTAAAGGATAGGTTAAAAATAATTAAAAATTCAGAAAAATTACGGGGATTTAATAGAAGCATCTTGAAGTAGTTATTGACCTTAGAATGTGATATGAATAGGTTCGGGAAGTCCGGTGATAGTGGATTAGCCGGGAAAGCGTAATTGCACGCGTATCGAGGCAGCGACGTGCATGGTCTGTGAGTGGACTTTGCTTTCTAACTTATGATGCATGCATAAATGTTTTATATGTTTCCTATACGTGATTTCTATGTTTATGCTTATGATGATTAAGATTTCGATTTTGTACGTATTTCGATATCTTACGTATTTGCACGTTTTACGAGATTATGAATTTATGCTGTGATTTAATAATGATTTTGATACTATGATTTTGGGATTTGAATTGTGATTTGATTTCAAGGATTTATAAATGGATTTGAAAAGTGATTTCGATAAACGAGATTTCTGGTTTTGGAATCGGATTTCGGAAATATGATTCGGGATTCGGTTTTGTAACTTGAAAAGTGGGTTTCTTGATTTGGATTCAGAATGATGATTCCAGATGCAGACTTGGCTTCAGAAAGATGATTTCGGATTCAGGTTTGGAAATGGATTATGTGTAAGACTCGTGTCCTTGAGGGAACGGTGAACAATCCCACATTCCTGCGAGGGAGAATGGTCTGGGAAGGGAATGGTGGTGTGCCTTAAAGGTGTAGGCACACACCTATCTAGTATGAGGCCTTTTGGGAGCTCAGTGGCTTTGGGGGGGATTGGAACCCCAAAGTTAAGCGAGTTGAGGCTGGTGCAATTCCAGATGGGTGACCCCCTGGGAAGTTGCACCGTGAGCTCCCGAAAACAAAACCGTGAGGGCAAGGGCAAGGAGGCCCAAAGTGGACAATATCGTGCTAGATGAATCGGGACCTGACAGAAGAGGGTCGGGTCCTGACAATTTGGTATCAGAGCCAGACCCCGACCGGGAAGTGTGCTAGCGAGGACGCTGGGCCCTAAGGGGGGTGGATTGTATGACCCGTGTCCTTGAGGGAACGGTGAACAATACCACATTCCTGCGAGGGGGAATGGTCTGGGAAGTGAATGATGGTGTGCCTTAAAGGTGTAGGCACACACCTATCTAGTATGAGGCCTTTTGGGAGCTCAATGGCTTTGGGGGGGATTGGAACCCCAAAGTTAAGCGAGTTGAGGCTGGTGCAATTCCAGATGGGTGACCCCCTGGGAAGTTGCACCGTGAGCTCCCGAAAACAAAACCGTGAGGGCAAGGGCAAGGAGGCCCAAAACGGACAATGCTAGATGAATCGGGACCTGACAGAAGAGGGTCGGGTCCTGACATTATGGATTTATAAAATGGTTTTTAATTGGATTTGCTGGATCTGGTATTGGGTTTAAGACCCGGATATGATATGTGACAGGGGTGGACCCAGATATGTGATTGGGTTTAAAGACCCGGATTGAGTTTAAAGACTCGGGAGTTTAAAGACTTGGATATTGTGATTTCCCCCGTAGGCCTATTGAGTTTAAAGACTCGGATTATATTGAGGCCTGGATTGAGTTTAAAGACTCGGATATATATTGAGTTTAAAGACTCGGATAGATCCAGGAGGTTCGATTGATTGAAATGGGTTTCAAATGGCTTTTAAAATATGTTTGGATTCCTGGGATAACTTAATGGTTTTCAATAATAAAGGTTTTCAAATGGTTTCCAGATGGTTTGGGCTGAGGCCTGAGATATAAGAAAATGAAATGATTTCTGGCTTTTGGTTTCATAAATGGTTATATTAGCTTAACTATGAAATGGTTTTATGAAATGGGTTTTATATGCACGCATTGGTTTTTAAATGGAGGGTATAAATGTCTTTCTTATAAACAATTTTCTAAACTTTATTTTTGTTCACTCACAGTCTTTTATGTTTTTGATACCCTGCAGGCTGATGCGGTGCGAGCTATTGTTAGTGAGACGAAGTCATCACACGCGATCCATAATAAGGCTGCGAACTCTGGTTAACTCAAGTTGGTTTTTGGTACGTTGACCTGGGTATCCCTTGTCTGGCTTGCTTGTTCCACGGGGGTTAAACAGGTGTTTAGCCTTCGTGTCGCACGTGAATTAGACAGGAGCATAACTTAGCCCTTAATCCCCGGCGATTGGGGATGGGTCGTGTCATCCAGTTGGGTTATGAAATGGAATTTTGGGCTAAGTTTCTTGAATTTGGAAATTGAAATTGTGGAAATGGTTTATGAAAGTTATACTTTGGGCACGAGACCCCTTTGTGGATTTACGATGGTTTTATGGAAATCTCGGGCATAGCCCTTTGCAAGGTTTTGAGATGATTTATAACATGTTGTCCATATACCATCCTTATGTATGGATTGTCTCCTCTGAACATCTCGTAGTATCTTGGAGTAGTCACGGCGGACTACCTGAGAGGGGCTGCCCCGAGGCATAGCTCATGATCAGGAGTGCAATTATGGATGATACCCTGAGGGAGGGTCATTGACCTACGGGTCATTAACCTGGGTGGACCCTGGTGAGACTCGAGATTGAGACCTCGAGTGGCACGCGTAGCTTGAGAGACCGTGACAATGGTATTGATTAGGCATCAGGGATGCCGAGGATTGGTTATATTGTATTTTGATAAATTGGTTATTTAATATTGATTGATTTTGGGCTGAGTTCCCATATACTTGGTTTTAGGCTGTGTTCCCACATGGCTGGATTTATGATGTTGGGCTAAGGCCCTAATGATTTAATTAAATAAATGGTTTGATTACTGGTTTTCGAATGCTTGCATGCTTTTTAGTGAAGGGCATAGACGTCTTTTCGTGAAATATGTTTTATAAATTATTTATTTCATCCACTCACAGCTTTTAATGGTTTTTAATGCCTTTCATGTTGATTGCGGATGCGAGCTGTAGCAGAGACCGAAACATCACACTCCTCCACTGATCATGGCACACTCTGGAAGCCCCGTTTGGGCTAAGGTTTGAGTTATCCCTTGTCTACACTTCATGTTAGATAGGAGCATGGCACATCCTGCGTTAATCTCAAGGAGATTTAGAAAGGGTCATGTCATGACGAAAAGGGGCCAGAAGAGGAATTCAGACCTAACCAAATGCCACCCCGTGTAGTCGAACATCAGGTTATAATGACGAAAATGGCCTAAATAAGAGCATGAGACAAATATGGAAGAAGTTTGACAACGCCACTTTCTCAGACTTGCAGGAGAAAGTGGTATCTGTATCGAAATTTGAAAGACTACTGGAAGAAGAATAACAGCAGAAGCATAACTCTAAAGTACCATTTTTTTCTACAAAAACAAGATACATGTTCATGAGGTGGACCAAAAAGATGGCGAGGAAGAATCCTTGTAAAATAGAGAGGGGTAGAAACTAGACAGCTAAGATCTAGACTTCGAGCAACGAACCCGTGACCATCAAATCATTGGTTAAACTTGTGCCGGATTAGAAACCCGTTAATCCAACTAGAGGATACTTTGCTAACAAGTTTCAATTTTTACTTACTATATGTTCGACCTAACCAAGGCTAAAGAGATATATGATGTACTGGTCAAAGAAAAAGTGATCAAGCTTGATCTCAAGTAAGAGATGCCTAGGCTAGAAGAGATCAAGGGAAAACAATTTTACAAATGACATG
The DNA here is from genome assembly GCA_032719365.1 of Prinsepia uniflora. Taxonomy (NCBI): domain Eukaryota; kingdom Viridiplantae; phylum Streptophyta; class Magnoliopsida; order Rosales; family Rosaceae; genus Prinsepia; species Prinsepia uniflora. The sequence continues at coordinate 11,204,729 of CM064874.1, forward strand.
TATCATCACACCACTCCACCATAAATTATGTCTAATTCAGGGATACAATCCAAAGTTTGATCAACCAGGGGCATATTGCTCTGGCCCCAATACCGAAGATGTTAATGACAGTGGATAATAACCCGTTCCTTATGGCATCAGTTAACATGGTCGACCTACAATGGTCACAGCTTGAAAAAGGCAACGTGGTCAAAGAGGATCAGCCAAGGGCTCCTAAGAAAATTCATGAGCCTAAAGCATTGTTGGCTATGCTCGTTGGGGATTTGGTCATGCGTGACAAATGTAGGATGGAGTGTGTGCTTAAAACCTCCGCATCAACATAAACAATGACCTAGAACTTGAGAGGTCGAGAGACAAACGGAATGAGGACCTCCTCAACTATCCTAAAACCAGCTACAAAATTTATAGCCTGAAAGGAAAGCTCCCTCGAATTTCTGTCTTCCAAAAGTTAGGGGATATCAAGAAACAAAAATGGCTAGTCAATCAAGATTTTTAACCAACTAGCAGGGTCCCAATGGTCGGAAGGTCACTTCTCCGGGATCATCAATATCCCGACCAGGGAAAGCCATCTTCCAAAATAGAAAATGGTATATGGCTTGCAAGAATGGCAAGTTAGGCAAGGAATTAGGGTGGACTGCTAAGCGCAGGATCAAAATAAAATTTAAAACCTATAAACTAGTTCAAGCGAGCTTAGGGGAAACCCCACCAATAACCAACAGGAAGTTGATGTGTCCTTCTGAGGAAAATTGGAGAAAGAGTAAGGATGAAATCAGCCTTCAAAGAAAAACATCTCTTATAAGCTTCACGTTTGAGACCCCTGTAGGAGCTATAAGGAAGATCAAGTTTGGTAACTCTTGTGAAGAAGTGTCGTTAAACGACCAATCCAAAAATTTTCACACCCCGTCAACGAGAGAATGTTCCAACCACGATACCCAACTAAGTGACGGACATTACATGAACTGAAGAAGAGCTTAAAGAGTTCGAGAAGGACTATTTGGAAATCATGGAGGTGGAAATATTACCCAATTAGGGGTAAGGAGAGGTTCACCAGGAGGTGAACCTAGAAATGGTATTACTAGAGCACCTAGTGGCTGTCTACCACCAGGTGAACTAAATGAAAGGTGACGTGATTGTCTACTAACCATCTCGAGTAGTGATCGACATCCCGGACAGCTACCGAGGGAGCTAAGGTTTCATTTCAAAACCTATTGGCTTTAGGGAGAAGATGATTTTTTTCAAATCATACCAAGGAGATAATATACCACTTTCGCCTCATCTTCATTACTCCCTGCTTCGAAGGTACCCCGATCAACAATGTTCTGATTGATAGGGGAGCTTCCATCAATATCCTAACATCCAGAATGCTGGAAAAGCTGGGTAGGACTGTCTAAGACTACTTGCCGACAAAGGCGATAATGTCAGAATTCACTAGGACCACTACTAAGACTATTGGGGTTTTGCCCTTGGAAATCACGGTTGGTTACAAAAGGTTGATGTTGGCTTTCATTGTCATCAATAGCACGACTAGTTACAACGTGTTATTGGGACGAACCTATATTCACAAGAGTATGTGCGTCACATCCACTCTCTACCAGCAGATCGCTCTATGGAACCTAAAAGAGACTACTTCGAGGGAGGCCTTTGGGAACTCATCTAGGTAGATACAAAGCCATTAATGGCTAACTCAACGGTGGCCAGAGTAAGCTTCTATGATCTCGATCTAGGAAGCATCAGGCTAGCCAAAGAAGACGAGAACAGCCACCCTACAAAGGTGACAGCCACCAAATTACTAGATTCACGACTCCTAGAAATTGCTGAATGGGAGACGCCTATCCTCACATAGGGACTCTATGAGGAATAGTACACCTTATGGAGAAATAGACCGAAGAAGGGCAATCAGGTCTATATGAGAACGATTACTAGTACATTATCAAGAGCAGGAAAGTATACGATCTTCCCAGCTAGATCAAAAAGATAAACAATTCGAAATTTATCAGGAGGGAAACCCGAAGTAATCAACCAGCAGTATGGCAGAATTCATCCAGGAAATGGCGAAGAAGATGAGAAGGCGAAATCCCACCATAAATAATCAGATGTCAGTCTACTGAGGTAGACAAACCTCCCCCTGAAATTCAGAATCCTCTGGAAGAAATTGATATAAGGACTAACAATGACCCTCGACCAACTTATATCAGTGGAATCTAGGAAAGACCAATGAGGGAACGAATACCCGCACTTCTAGAAGATTTTAAAGATTGCTTCGCATGGCATTACATGGAAATATCAGGCTTGGACCGATAGCTGGTTGAACACATATTACCAATCAAAGAGGGTCACAAGCCTATCTATCAAGAAAATAGGATTATTTCCATAGAAACCGAGCTCATGGTGAAGTAGGAGATTAGTAGGCTCCTTAAGGCTAGTTTCATCATAACTGCTAAATATGTGGAGTGGGTGTCCAATACTGTACATGTTATTAAAGTGAAGTCTGGATAGGTTAAGATTTGTGTAGATTACTGGGATTTGAATGAGGCTATGCCAACAGATGAGTATCCCATGCCTATGGTGGATATGCTCAATGATGCACCTCTCAAAACCAGTTATTGTCCTTCATGGATGACAATGTGAAATACAACCAAATCCTCGTAGCTGAGGAGGACATACTATGCCCTAGACACTTGGAGGAATTTGAATACATTGTCATGCCTTTTGGATTGAGAATGCAAGGGCCACGTAACATTGGCAATGAATGCCATCTTCCATGAAATGATTGGCAAGAACCTAGAGGTATACATTGATGGCGCTATAGTGAAGTCTCAAGACAAGGAAAAACACATAGGAGACTTGAGGTACGCCTTCTTGAAGATGAGACAATACAAACTAAAAATGAACCATAGGAAATGCGCATTTGGAGTCCAAGCAGGAAGCTTCGTGGGATTTCTGGTTCATTGGAGAGGAATAGAGGTGTATAAAAATAAAACAAAGGAAATCATGTAATCACCTCCACCCAAATCCAAGAAACAGCTTCAGTGTCTTCTCGGGACGGTTAACTTTCTAAGGAGATTCATAGCTAACTTATCGAAAAAAAGTCCAACCCTTGTCTTCATTGACTAAAATCAAGGACACCAAGAAATTCAATTGGGAAGAAAAGCATCAAGTGTGACAAGATCCAACCCGAAAACTCACAAATAAACGTGCTTGGCCGTACTTCCAATCTGAAAAAATAACCCAAAGTTTCCAAAATACCCTTACACACGTGTCAGATCAAGAATAAACTCCCAAGTTCCACACAAGGGGAAGTGCTACCAGTAGTCAACTAATATACTAATGGTCAATCAGAGCAACTAAAAGAACGATACACCAAGAGTACAAACCTTATTCCATGCTCACCAACAAGCACGTAGTTGTAGATATTTCCTCCACCTAAGAAATAGCCCCCGACACCAAACAACATCTTGGAGGGATTTCCAAAATCAACAAAACCGTGAGTGGATAAAAAATAAACATCGAAAAAATAGTTTCCGAGGAAAATATAAATCACCCCCCCTCTTCCCCCAAACTTTAGACATGCATGCATATAAAGAAAATATTAAGAAATCAAACAATAAAATCATGGGAATTTTAAATATAAAACTCAAGTTATAAACCGTGGACCCATAAAATATAAATACATAACATATAAAAATACTTGTGGACCACCTTTCCCTAAAATCTCCGTTTATAAAACCATTTGGAAAACCTAGACACAGATACATGTAATCACGTCCAGCCAATCCTCAACTCTCTCTAGGAAAATCTGTACTATGCATAGACAATCTGAGGATCTGTGAAGGTGTGCTCCGGACGTCTGAGTTAATCTCTAGTCTCAGGATCAGCGGAGCTGCGCTTCGGATGTCTAAGAGCTAGTCAAAACTCTAGAGGATGGTCAACCGTGGAAATTTTCAAAGTAATAAAGCCAAAACACAGTTTCAAAGTATACATTCGACTCCAAATCCAAGTTAAAAAATTTGAACCAGGGCATGGGCCCAAAACACTGTTTCCACAAAAACCCATAAAACATGTGTCTAGAACACTAATCGAATAATTATACAAAAACCATAAATCCACATATAAAATTCAAACATTCTATCTATATAACATCATAAAACATTTAAAATAGTTCAATATGTATGCAAAACAGGTATGAAAACAAATGTCGACTCATTAATTGCCCAATCGAGCTCCGTCCCACGCTATGAACTTTCCAAGATCCCTAGAGTTAGTATTTCTTGTCAAAATCGACAACCTAGGGTCACTAACATTACCAATAGCCTTGTATTTTAATCCCTTACTCCCCAGGATAGTACACGCATCCTAAACGTACAATCCGTCAATTTGGATGACACGCTCTGACACGTGGCTTCCAAGTGGTATCCATGTGGCTTCCATCTGGTTTCCATGTAGACACCATGTGGTTGTCACGTCACTGCCATGTCAGCGTCATCCCTACCTTGCGACGAGTAGGCCCATGGGTCTACAATTGGGTTTCGACCCGGGTTTGTGACCCGATTTCAATTCTAACAATTTTTAGTCTAATTTCCGATTCCAATCCATCCAATTCACTACTAATATACCCAGAAACACATTTAGGGATTCAAATTTTGAAATCCTTACCTTGATTTCTTGGGTTTTCAATCAAAGTTTGTGGTCCAAACGTGAATTAAATTATGGGCTTATCTCAGTGTGATTTCCTTCGAATTTTGGGTAGCTCTACTGATGATGGTTCCAGAAATAGTTTATCACCTTAGTTTGATTTATCAAAGTCCAAAAATGAAAAATTCAAATTTCAAGGGTCGCAGGTTACCTGGTTCTTTCTTGATTCTAAATTCTAATACAGTCCTCATCTTTCTCAGTCTTTACCTCAGTCTCTTACTCTCCTAAGATTTCCCTGGTTAGTAGATACAAAGGTGAAAGATGATGGTATGTAAGAGTGAGAGAAAGAGAGAGAGAGGGGGGGGGGGGGGAGAGGAGAGAGAGAGAGAGAGAGAGAGAGAGAGAGAGAGAGAGAGAGAGAGAGAGAGAGTGTGTGTGTGTGTGTGTGTGTGTGTGTGTGTGTGTGTGTGTGTGTGTGTGTGTGTGTGTGTGTGTGTGTGTGTGTGTGTGTGTGTGTGTGTGTGTGTGTGTGTGTGTGTGTGTGTGTGTGTGTGCGATATAGATCCAACAAACAGTGATGAGATTGGAGAAGGGATTACCATTTTCATTTATAACGAAGAGAATAGGTTAGGAGTTAACCCTTCATGTTATGAGTCTTTAATGTGGAATCATTACCGATGCATCTATTAGACAAGTCAATGTCTAGAAGGAATGAACGTCTAAAAGGTGCAAGGAGCATTTTGGGAAAATTCAATTCCATTCATTACTCAAAACTACAAAATAAAGAAAGAAAATACAAAAAAAAAACCTTATTCGCGGGAAAATGAGGCCTTATCCATGGTATGACCCAGAGTATACAAAATGGCTTCATGACGAGTGCTAACCTGAGTCTTCTCCGCAATCGAGATCTTTGTCAGCTTCACCTAACCTCTATCTTTCTCCTCATGAAAGGTGAGGAGTCTCGACCAGTTAGCCTGCATGCTCTTCTGCGATCACCCCGGCTCTACATCTAGAGAGTCTCAGCTTCTGCCAGATCTCGTTCTAGGAGATAATTCTCAAACTTTACCGCATCCAATCTCTCCTGCAACTTGTTCATGTTTTGATGAAGGATAGCTCTGCCATTAGACTCATGATCGGCACGACGACAGTAGACTCTATGGTGAGGGCCTTCAACACATGAAGAAGAAAAGGAAGCCATAGAGTAACAATGAGGAGGTTTTTTATCTGCATCTAATCAGCAGTTGATGAGAATGATTAAGGAAGCAAGGGTAAATAAAGATCATCTTGTAACCTTTTTGATAGCTGGATCAAAATCACAAATGGAAAAAAAGGTCAGGATAATTTGTGCGCACAAAGGATTGGATTTTCAGAGTATTATTGCAGAAAGCCAAAACTAACAATGGAAAGGACCATAACTTAAGAGTCCTAATCAGCAACCTAACTAGTATCCACGTATAGGATCATGGGAATTTGTTAATGACAGAACTGCAGATAATAGGCTCGTCGAAGTCGCGAGTAGTAGGGCAAATTGAATTCGAAAGCCCTTATAGCCCAATAGCTTTCGAATTCAGGGGGCAATGTTTACACCCGAAATAAACCACTATGGACTTGAGGAGGATTTTTAAGAAATTGAAGACCCAATTCGACTTTTGGCACAAGACCAGCTCATATCCATAGCTGGATCATGGGGAAGCACGAGCGTAATTTACATAATTACACTGACACGGTGCTGAAATCGTCAGAAGGGGCAAGAGAAATGTACAACTAAGTCATCGCGATAGAGATGCATGCATAAATACACATGTTGATCATCTGTACTCTCATACCACCTATAAAAGGAGAAGAAGCCTTCTTCTAAAAAGACAACCAATCAATCAAATAAACAAAACATTGATCAAACTCAATTAATTACAAAAATTGCAAACCCTTAAAAGTTTTTTTGTTACTTAGAAGCTCGCCTTCTTGACAAAACCTATCTCTTCGATCCGGGATCAAGATTCAGTTCTCTTCTCAACCATTCTCAGTTCTTACTAAGAACACCAGGCTTTCTTCTTAATTTGACTTGCATCCCAAGTTCATTTCTAGAGACTTCCCCGACTACCACACTTCATTTCGACTTACTTTCATAGCTTGTTTGAAGACCATTTTCCTTATTTCGACTACATCCAACTAGTCTTTGAGACCCTCACAACCTCCTTTGACATCATCATGTCTTCTTACTGCTCTGCCAGCACAATTGGTATGATTTCCATCGGATGTTCATCCAGTTGATGGTCTCTTGACCACGAACGCCAGCTCATGGCTTAGTCTAGAGATAGTTTGCTTCACGTACTTGTAAGTTAATTCACAACGCTAATAGTTAATTTATGTTTTAATTGTTTGTCTCTCCCTTCTCCTTCTTTACAATCGATCTCTTCAAGTTTGACTTCGATAACTAGAATATACCAACCACTGAAATATATGACTGCATAAGTTGTAGAACAATATTTGTGTTTTCGTTTAGTATTAGAACAATCTTACGTAAAGAGGTTGATTCTATCTAACTCCCCTTCTAACTCTGAATTGCACGTCACTAACATGAACACACCGACATTGAATTTGGACTAGGCGCAAAAGAAAATATTTAAAGTACTCGCTAAAGGCATAGAAAAAAATAGCGCAAGCAAGATTCCTACTTGCTCCACTTTCACTTTATTCGAACGCTGGTTCATGGACCACAATACAGAACTAAATTCTAACCCTATCTAGTAGCAACTTCTACTAGTGGCACACCTAAACTTGAAGACAGTTAGAAGGTCAAGTCAGCTAGACTAGCCCACCTAGGGCATGACCATGACATCATAGCCCAAGGCTTTGAGGCTTTGCCCCTTTCACACTAGTCACGTATACCGTATCCTTGCACCCGACTACTGCGAAGTGATCCCGCTCAACCAAAATACTTGTGTATCTAGTCCTTCGGAAGCGAGCCACCGAACGGCGACCTTGGATTTTACTATGACAACATTTTGGGCACGTACACTTACCACACTCACCAACCCCCGGCCCCCAAACAACCCCATTTTCTGTTGATTTTAAACTTCCATTTTAATCAAACTCAACGCCCCTCAATTTTCATTTTAATCAAACTCACCACCCTCAAAATCTTCATTATCTGGCAAGAAATTAAAGTAAAAAGAAAAAATGAGTGCGCTTGTTGGGCATGAACTGTGGTAGTTGAGGCTCCGAAAGACCAAGGAGTTTGCAGGTGGAATGGGATTTTGAGGCCTCTCTAACAGCATGCCAAGACCAACATTAGATCTTATTCTTAGGACAACAAACTCTATGCCTCCTCTTCTTATGCAATTTCTAATAACATGAACAGATCAATGGAGGATAAGTTGAGAAAAGTCATGGAATTCAACAGCTGGGTCCCAATACTCTTAGGTTTAGATTGTAATCATATAGTTTAATTAGAATTTTAGGTTTATGAGCATGTCATTATGTTTTCATATTTCCATTTTAATTTCCATGAGTACGAGTATTGCTTAATTTGGGAGAAAAAAAAAACCTGAGTCTTCTCATACACTAGAAGAAGAAACAGGGATACAGAACAGAGAAGATGGAAAAGAGATAAAGCTGAAACACCCACTTGCTAAAATGCACCCTAATGTTTGCCCATTTACTTTTGGGAACATGAGATGTTATCTGCCTTGCGGATTGGGGAAGGCAGTGAGTTTCATTTAAGATATAGTTAAAAAAAAAATTAAACACACATGTCCAAATTAACCATGTTACCTTATATTTGATAGTAAATTAGTAGACTTGATGGAAAATGGCAACTTGAAATGAAAAGGAAGTTTCATAGGGCAATTTTGGGATAAAATCAAGTTCAGGGTCTATTTTGAGACTAAATTAATGTACAAGGGACATCTTGAGTAAAAAGTCTAAATATATTAATCAATGTCTATCGTATTCCTTCATTTTTCTTTTACAGTTTAACTAGATATATTTATGTTCTAAAAAGCCCCTTTAGGCAAGCCTTGAATAGACTAACTCGATTTGGCCTATGAAGCTCAAAAAAATCCTCATCCATTGAGGGACTTAGGCTTTCTCAATTTTCCATTAAACTCATTGAGTCTAGCCCAAATATGTTTAAAACAATGAAAATGATTGGCCCAACCCAAGCTCAGGCCCATTGATAATAGATCAAACTAACCCAACTCAATTAGGGCCATAGTTGAGGCCTATTGCACGATAGTCTTTTGAAGGGACATCAGTAGCATTGCAACACCCAATAAAAAGGGGATATTGGCAAAGATATGCCCTTACCATAAAATTTAACCACGAAATCTCACTTCTATATATTCAACCACATTTGGTAATTATTGTTGTTATTACATTTTTCCCAACATATAAAACCCTTCAAGGCCTAATTTACAATTTTCTCATTTTCTCACTCTCCTCTATACTCTCCCTTCTTCTTTTTTTCTTTGAAAAGATTATGAAGACAATGAAAGTCTATGATGAAGATGATGAAGATCTGCATCGTCTTCTTCTTCATATGTGTCATCATTTTTCCCCTCTCTCCATCTTCATATTTATCTTAAAAAAAAAAAAAAACTCATAAACAGCTATGTAAGTAAATAGTTATTAACTAGTATGCAAGTGGGAACTAATCCTAACTAACTACGAAAGTAAGGAAACCCAAAAACTCATATCTGTGATTAAGATTACGAAGACGTGTGATGAAGAAAATGATGAAGATCTCCATATGAAAATGAAAGAGGAGGCTGCATCATGTTCCTCTTCGTCTTCTTCATCTTCCTCTACGTCCTTTTTTTTTCTTCTCTCTCTGCATCTTCATTTTCATCTAGAAAACTAAGAAATAATTATGTAATTAAGTGGTTACCAATTGATCTGTAAGTGGGATCTAATCGGTAGCTAACTATGAAATCGTGGAAACTTAAAATTCAAAACGAAAATTTAGAAAACCCAGAAATAATTAGGTAATTAAATAGTTACCAAATTCTATGAAAGTGATAGTCAACTAGTTATGAAACTCATTTCCTCTCCAGTTATCTTTCTTCAATTCCATGCCGCGCAGCGCGCACACACACACACACACACACACACACACACACACACACACACACTCTCTCTCTCTCTCTCTCTCTCTCTCTCTCTCTCTCTCTCTCTCTCTCTCTCTCGCGCGCCGCGCACACACAGACACACAAACACACACACACACAACACACACACACACACACACACACACACACACACACACACACACACACACACACACACACACTCTCTCTCTCTCTCTCTCTCTCTCTCTCTCTCTCTCTCTCTCTCTCTCTCTCTCTCTCCCTCCACCCCACCCCCTCCCGTCTTCTCCCCTTTCCATTTTCTCCTATTGAAACTCATCCAGCATCATCATCATCATCATTTGAAAAGAAAAGAAAAGAAAAAATGACGAAGAGGAAGATTACACAGCATTCCCCTTCATCTTCATCTACAATCTTCATCTTCATCACATGTGATAGTCGATCTTCATCTCCATCTTCAGAGAAAAAAGGAAGCGTGAAGACTGAAGAGAGGAGATAGGGAGAGAAATAAGAAAATTATAAATTAATCCTTATAGGGTATATATATGTTTGGATAAAAATTGTAACTAGGAAGAAATAATTACCACATATGGTTGAGTAGCTGAAAGTGGGTATTTGTTATTAAATTTTAGGCTTATTACTCATTTTGCTCCCTAATCGAATATTAAATATCACTTTACTCTCCAAAACTTATTTAATTTCAATGTACTGCAACAACTGCACATTTAGTAGCAACGTTAGTCCAACCGTTACCCTATGTTAGTCTGATATATATATGTCAATTCTTGAATGGTTGGTGAATTATTTACCAAAAATTAAAATTATGGCAGCTAATTTCTCATATAAAATACCAAACAAAGACTTAAAACGCCGTAATTGATTTTTTTTTTTTTAAAAAAAAAAAATAGGACTTAAAACGTCGTCGTTGGTGCGTAGGGTGCTTCTCTGTCGTCCCTATTTCCAATTGGGGGTGATGGCACTTGGACTCTCAACTGAAGCATTTCTCAATTAAATTCTCACTGCTAAGCTTCGAAAAACCTCATTTTCAAGCACCGGAATTCCGATTGAATTAAAACCCTGCGTTCTCCAACAGATAATTTCTTGTAGCTCAGTCTCAATGCAGAAACTGGCGTCATCGAGTGTTTTCCGATCCCTGCGTCTTCTCAAATGCCATAATCAGTTCCTAATTCACAGACCCAGGTACCCATCTTGCTCAAATTTCGTAACTTAGGTAGCTTTTTGTGATACGCGTCGTATTACAACCTCACAATGCAGCAGCTTGGGTGATGTTGTATGCAAGGTGTTTGTTGAAATGCCTGCTGTTGGGGTCTTGGTTGGCATTACGAGGTTTCCATTGGAGGGCAATAGATGGGTTCATTCAACTCCGTGTATTAACATTGAGCAGAAATCCGTGCCGCCATTAGAACATTCGAAAGGCGGCTCAACTGCTAATGCCACTGGTGATGCTGTAGTGAAGAGGAAAAAGCTCAAGGGGAAAAGAGCTGTTGTTCGGTGGCTCAAGTTCTTCAGGTTTAAGAAGAAGAAAGAATATGAGAGAATGACTGCAGAAGAAAAGATTCTCCACAAGCTGAGAAAGGTAAAAATCTATGCTTTAAGATTTGTATTGGTTACTCATGGAATATGTGAAGAAACTATTGTGCAAAATATTTTGAGGCACCAAATGTTAGTTGATGCGCAGTCTAGTCTTACTTTAGTGATGATAATATGTAGCTACTCTTTTATAGGCTCAAAGGAAAGAGGAAAGGCTTGTTGAAGCTCTTAAGAAGATTGAGCCCTCGGAGTCATCCGAGACAAACCATGATCCCGAAATATTGACACCTGAGGAACACTTCTTCTTTTTGAAGATGGGTCTCAAGTGCAAAAATTATGTGCCAGTTGGAAGACGGGGAATATACCAGGGTGTGATTCTGAACATGCACTTGCACTGGAAGAAACACCAAACTCTGCAGGTGGTGGTGAAGACATTCTCACCTGAGGAGGTTAAGGAGATTGCTTCTGAGCTGGCAAGATTAACAGGAGGGATTGTGCTCGGAGTTCATGAGGATTACACGATAATCATGTATAGAGGAAAGAATTATTCCCAGCCCCCAACAGAGATTATGTCACCTAGGGTCACTCTCCCTAGGAAGAAGGTTATTCTCTCAACTTTTCTTAAATTTATGTTGTTTTAAACTGTCTACATTTCTAACGCTGCCTGTTGAGTGTTAACTACCACACTTGCTCCCCTTGTAAAACCTTTTAAATCAGTCCTTGTCGGGAAAACAAAGTTGTCACTTGTCATGGTATAATCTGGTTGCTTAGTCGCATAAAGGCCTCCAAATTTAGGACTTAAAAGATCTCGTCAATAAATAGGGATATAAACTTACGGCAAATTTGAAGTTAAGATTAGAGCCCTTTATCATATGCTTGAAATTTTGTCCCTCATTTATCTAATCTCGTTTTCTCCTTTTTCTATCTGCTTCCCCTATACAGGCTTTGGATAAATCTAAGTATAAGGATGGCCTTCGAGCTGTAAGGAAACATATTCCGAAACTTCAACAGGACCTTGAGTTGCTTCGAGCACAGGCTAAAAGGAAAGTCGAGTCTGAAACAGATGCTACCGAAGAAACTCAAGAAACTGGCATTGATATGCTTGAGGCTTCAGATAAACTCAAAGAAATCAATGATCGAAGCAAAGAATGCTCTGAGGATGAGCTTCCAACAGACGCGAATATGGCTTCAGACTCTGAAGATTTATCAGATATTTTTGAGACTGACTCTGACAAGGAGACTGAGGAGAAGGCACAGCGCCCTCTGTATTTGGAAGAGTTTGAAAAGTTTCCAGCTCAAAACGATGGAGAGCCTGAAGATTTTGAAGATCACCTGCGTCAAATATCTATGGACTCAAAGAAGGCTAAATCCTTGAACGAAGATACAGGCTCGCCTAATTTTGATGAGGTTGATAGGATATTTCTGCGTGCTGCCTCGCTTTTAAAGAAAAAAAAAAGATGAAACACTTGTAAACACTCGAAATATACTTCATATGTTATTATTCAAAGTAACATTTGGTTGCAACTTGCAAGGGTGAATTTCTTTTGTGCTAAAATGGAGCATCCTCATATATAAGAACAACAGCCAAAGAAATTGACAAATTAAAGTTAAATTAGTTGCAAATGCGTCAAACCGCAAAAGAAAAATGTACAAGTGGTTTATTATTGTCAATCCTCAGTCCTCACATTGCTCAGTCTCAAGTTCTTTTATGTTCCTTACTATATCTTGAACTCTTGTTGACAAGTGATCATTGTGATCTTGGATATCTTTCAAAAGCATACTAAGTTGTGCCTGATATGCTGCACATCGCCGTTTACATCGCTGCCTCTCAATGCTAAGCTCAATCGTCAGATCCCTAATTTTCTGATCCTTCTCGTCCTGCAAGTAACAAGGTCAAAGCAAAATTTACTTCTACAAGTTTCAACAGTTAATTTCAATCATCTTAGTTTTGAAATATTGCCTGAGATCACTCATCCGGCTATGTTCTTGGAAACGGAAAGCATTGCAGAAAATCTGTCAATTCTCTACACAGATAAATTCAATTGAACTTCATAAATGTCGTAAACGAAAATTAGAAACACACCTCACTGGTCACGGTTTTCCCAGCTGTTCGCCAAGGGACTTCACTTGGAGCCATTAGTGTATGATTATGTTCTTTTGCAAACTTGGTCACAACCCACTTTCCCCCGTCTCTTAAAGCCACCCTCAGCATTGCAGCACAACCTTCTCTGGTGACCGGTGGTGAAGGAAGAACTCTATCTTCTCTGCATACATACTTCTTGTCCCGAAAGCCCTCTTTAGAACAAACAAAATCTTGACCGATAACCATGTTATTCATCCGGGAACGCCGGTTGTGATGAATCCGAACTGTAAACCCAGTATGCCTGCCATAAGCAATGTAAAAGTCTCGAGCATCGTCTCTGGACTTCAACTCCATGCCAATGTATGGCTCTACAGCATTGCCCGACCTACCACTGTGATTCTCTATTATCTTATTATTGACTTCATCTGAGCATAAATCAATGTTCTTTTGAAGCTCATCGGCATCATCATCATCAATCATTAAACCCTCACCATAGCTGCTTTCAAATTGTAAATAGCTTTGGCTTTCATCCAAATCACATGCTTTATTATCAATTTTGCTTTCTTCCATCACTACTCTGCAAGCTGCAAGGCCACCTAAAATTACTCCAATTTTCTCTAGTTTCTTTTCGAAAATTTAAACTTACAAAGTACCGTATATATATCATCAAAATGAATACCCAGATGGGATTATTCAAAAAATTTGAAAATTGTTCTAAGTTCATGCCCACTATAATCTCAACTTCAAAACCCAGAATGCATGAAATATCAAAGTTGCAGAGAGAAATCAGTACCTGATATGAGATTCCCAGCAGAAATCAGCAAGTGAGAAATTCCAAATTCAGTCGTTACCACTTCTCATTTTTCTAGGGAAACGAACAAAAAAAAATATGAAGACCGTTTAGCTTGAGAGTTGAGAATATTATAGTGAGTTCGGCTTTGGACTAAACAAGTGGGAGGGTCCATTATACAGCAGCCACAGTAACAAGATTAAACGACTAGTACATTCATGTCGTTTATACTGTAAACGACGTGGGAAAAAAAAACAAAGTGATGGTTTCTGAGTAACAAATTGAATGTGGGTGATTGTGCAGTAAAGGCAAACTGGAAGAAGCTGCGGAGTTTGCTGAACCCGTTTCTGAAATTTGAAATGGACAATAGAAGACCAAGACCTTGGCTTGATTTGGCTGCCAATGACCCCAAATCAAGTAAGTTCGCTGTTAGGTTTCTTCTTTTATCAAGTAAATTTCTTTTAGTTTTCTTCTATGGAGGAATCTAAATTCCTGTTACCCTGTTTTGTTGCTGAGAAATCTAAATGAAAATTTGAACTTATCATATACAAATCTATCATGGGCTTTGACTTCTGATTATGATTTCTTGGTTTTTTCGGTTTGGAGGTACAGAAACTTATGATCAGAAAAGGAAACAGTAAACCAAAGACTCTTGAAAATCGAAAGATTCGAACTTTTTACTTGATTGATACTTTCTGTGACTTTCTCTTTCGGAGATTAAGAACATTGTACTTAAACCCATGTCTATAATTTGTTAACCATGAATTTGGCTTCAGTTTGCGTGATTATAATGGATTCGGCTTCAGTGATCCAAACCGCACCTAATGTATGTGAGCTTCAAATGCGAAGGAACCAAGTTATTTCAGGCTTCTCCAAAATTTGTTTATACTTTTGAGTGTTTAGAGTTGAATAGTATGTTAATGAGAAAGAATGAACTTTGGTATTCAACACAATCTTGTAAATCTTCGAGATAGGAGGAGCTACAATATATATATATATATATATATATATATATATGCTAGTATATTGAATGTGATAATCTGGGTTAGTAGAATAGAGTGTGATAATATGTGTTACTGAATTTGGATGTGACAGATATTGAACCCGGAACATCTATGGAAAGGGACTTGAATGCCATAGTAGAACCATATGTTGGTATGGAGTTCGACTCTGGCAATGCTGCTGCGGAGTTTTATGGTGAATATGCACGGCGTGCAGGGTTCATCATGCATATAGATCAGTGTCGTCGACCAGATGCTGACAAGAGAATTGTTTCCTGTAAGGTCTCCTGCAATAAGCAAGGGCGAGGGCGTTATGTAAGATATAAAGATCAAACCCAAAAACTTCCGAAACAACGCCCTAGCCCAAGAGAAGGGTGTAAAGCAATGATGCTGGTCAAAGTTAATAAATCTGGAAAATGGGTTGTTGCAAGATTTATTAAGGACCATAATCATCCACTTGTTGTTTCTTCCGGGGCATCTATGGTAATTTTATCTAATCTAATTTCACGAAAGGTCCCATTACACATGCTTGTTACTCGTACCGAACTTCTAGAGCATGAAGGAGCATGATTGATTGAATTTTGCTTATTTACTGTGTTGCTGCAACTATACTTTTCTAATATCAATTTTTTATTTCAAGGTTGTTGTTTGTGCAACTTTTAATCAAGTTAATTTCTTTACTTTAGAGTTCCACATCCATTCTGTAAGTTTCATGGTTGTCATCTAATGCAGTTCACTAGCTTCTTTAGGATGAGGCTTATGATGTTTAGAAACGAAGTCTTAAAGAAAATAATTTCCATGCAATTGAGTTTAAGTCATACTGTTTGACGGTCCTGGGAATTGGTCACATATTGATTAGGATAGGCATACTTTTCTTTCTGTTTTACTTCTAAGATGGTGAATCCCTTGGGGGTTTTAATTTTGTTTCCATGTACACATGATTGTGAATGAACATTGCCTTCAACCTGAGTCTGATTTATTTTCAAATATACATTCTTAGGATGAACAAGATATGAAGATCGCGCAACTCACTATGGACCTGGAGCATGAAGATCAAATATGCAAGGTATATTGTCGGCTACTACATACGTTGTTGAATAATGTTGAGGGGCAAACAGAACTAATAGCTAGCAAAATTAGAGGAGTTGTTCACAGTGTAGGAGAGTTTGAGACTGAAGTTCAAGAGCTTCCGCAAAATCAACGGGAAGACGATTAAAGAAAGAAGATTAGACTAATGTTCTCCTTTAGAGTAGTCTGACATATTAGCATACTGTATAGTTGAGTGAGCTTAGCCCATTTATCTCAAAAAAAATGTCTAGACCATAAAAAATTTAGTGAATGGTGGGCTTTGTTGCTATCAGGCAACAAAATTTCTCTGGCTTTTTTGTCTTCATTTTTACTTTAATTTATAGTCTTTCAGACTTTTTTCTTCAGTTTAAAAATGTAGAGATGTGTCAATTGGTAAAGACATTTCTAACTCAAATGCATTGTAATATAACAATTTCTTGCATAGTAAGCATGCATTTGGTTTGCAGGAAAAGGGGATTTTTGGATCCCCTTAGTCAAGATCCATACATGAAACAATTGAAGTTTGCACAAATTCTATGTTTCAAACTTTCGAAGAATATATTTTGATCACCAGTTCACCAAAGAAAGTCCCCAAAGTTTGTGGCGAAATGTGGAATGTTAACCAAAGAATAAAGGGGCAATCTATTTCTGATGAAAAAAATTGATTCTAATAAGACACTGTACATTCTTAAATGATGGAGTTGAATTTGAACGTGAAAAATTCAGAGAACTAGCCGATAAAAGGCAAACAAATCCTAGGGTTAATTTCCAAGGCTATCTACGATGAGAATGTTTTTGTACTTCTGATTCAACTTTTCTCACATTGTCAACAATAACTTGTATCTTTCCAGACAATTCTTCTGTTTCTGCCTCAACATTATTCATAAAGCTAAGCAGTTTTTCTCGATAAGCTGCACACAGTTGATCCTGATGCTCCAACTCCATCATAAGTTCCTCAATTTTCTTATCCTTGTCACCCTACAATTATCAAGAAGCAAACAATAACTCATCTCGGAAACTGAAATCATTCAAAGCATATCACAAATGAAAAATGAGCATTCACATAAACGTATCAGATTACCACCAGTGGTAGGCAACTTTAGTCTATCAGAAGTTTCAGGAACCGGTGCAATTTTGTGCAAGCAAAGCTTTAATATCTAATTTTCAGATTTCAACTATTAAATTCAAGGATTTTGTTTGGGAACTATTGATGAAAAAAAAAATCAATAGGAGTACGAAGCATGAGTTTCGGAATAAGTAAGCATTGGAAGACATCCAAATGTTGTTCAAGAACAACCCTTGGAATTATAGAAGTGGTCAAACTCCCGAGAATAAAGTATTAACTTATGAGATATCTTAAAATGAGGGAACCTCACTTTAATGTGTCTTCAAAGGATAAATTCAGCAACCGTGCACCGAGACACTAGCCATGCTGATAAAATAGATAGCCCATGAAAATTATTATCAAGTATATCTACCGTGCCATATAAATTTCTTGGTTCTTTACCATAAAAAAAATTGCAATATAATTTGTAACTCGCTCATAACACAAAGAAATTCTACTATGGTGAATGTTCTCTTCGATTTTTGAAGGGCCAATCAAGCAAAAAACAAATTCTACTATGGTGAATGTTCTCTTCGATTTTTGAAGGGGGGGAATCAAGCAAAAAACAGTGGCTTTGAAGGTACGGCAAGAGATGATGAATTTCAAGAACTCACCGCTGTGCTAAAACCATTGGCGGTAACAACCAGAGGATGATTGTGATCCTTTACAAATCTGGTAACAACCCATTTTCCCGATTTTTCCATCTTCACCAATATTGTTGCTTTGCAACCTTCCCGTGCGCTAACTCTAGGCTTTTTCTCAGGTCCACATTTCCCATTTGGGTTAGGAGAAAACCCTTGTTTGTTACACCCAAGCCGACGGGCAAGAGTTCTGCCATCAATACCTGATCGACGACGCTGCATAACACGAACAACAAATCCCACCTGTCTGGCATAATCAGTATAGTATTTTCTGGCGGCATCTTCAGAATCAAACTCCATACCCAAACAAGGTTCCGGAACTGGAACTCCTTCTGAAGTACCTATGTCCATTTCAACACACTCGTCTACTGCTCCAGCTTTCATTTCCAAATCCACTGTCAAAAATCATGTAAGAGAATCCATAATCATTAATTATGGGTGTATTATATACTTAATACGTAATTAAATCAAATCTAACACACTTAATCCCCATAATGGCTTGTTTGGTGAGTGAGATTGAATTGAAAAGGATACTCATCAAATTTAATGTATTTAAAGAGGAGTTTCCACTGTGAGGGGATTAGAGGGATAGACATAACTTATCCAATCCAATCCCCTCAAAATAGTAGGACTAAAAAAGGTAAGTTTCCTTCCGTCTAATACTATCTAATCCTCCTACAATAAAAACCACATCCATTTTCATTCAAAATAAATTGAATTTCAAGAGTTACCTCAACTGAAGAAACCTACCCACCACATTACTACCAATAATCAAGCCCCCACATTACTTTCAAACAAGATCATGATTTTACTTTTCAAATATTCGGGTCATTTTCTCATGCCGATTTGTATCATATTAAAAGTAAAAATACTAGTTTAACTCAAAAGGGAAATCCTTCATGAATTTGGACCAATACCCCAACTATTTAATATCCATAATAAAATGCTTCAGAGCCAAAAATTTCACAGATAAACAAAATCCCAACACAAATTTCACAGTAAGAAGCTGGCACTGCCAAAAATTGTTATAGAAAGCTCTGTTCACTGTTGGCCTTTTCATTTGCCAAGTCTATGAAATAAAAAGAGATCTGAGAATCCAAAAATAAAGTTTCTTCCACTTTCCCACATTTTCATATCAAGAAATGTCTTGCACGAGCTATATCTCAGGAAAATTCAAAAACTTTGGAAGCATTGATGAACACTTATAGACATTGGGAGAAAAAACAAGCCAATTACAAAAATTCTTGATATTAATTAATAGGGCATTAAAATAGAAAATTGAGGGAAAAGGTTGAAGACTGACAGAGCTTGAAATTTAGTAAAGGAACTTACTTTAATTAAAATTTGGAATTGAGTTATCGAAGTGGTGCCAAATGACTGATTTCAGAAGCTGAAGATCTTTTTCTGGGTTTCATGGACTGATATAGAGGAAGACAGAGACGGCTCAACTGCATATGAAAATCAAAAAGGGTCTAAGAACTCGAAACTCAATTCCAATTTCTGAGGCGAGCGGTGAAATTTTAATTTTTTTTCTTCTTTCTTTTCTTTTGGGCTTGGGCTCGCAGTTTTAAGGATCTAGATTGGGCTTGGGCTTACAAACTTTTTATTATTATTGTACCCAAAACCCATCGTTGGCTAGCTTAGTTAGTGATTATGACAAATATACATTTTCGGTATGCCGTTCTGGCGGATTCGATTTGTTCTGATGATGTCAAGATTTAAATGGTGGACTGCGGTAATATATTGATGTGACCGTCTTCCCAAAATTTCATTTGGTAAAAATAAATTAAATATAACTCCTTGAATGATTTTCCTTATTAACAAAAAATATATTAATCGTTTAAGCACTCGTATTCATGATTAGTACTATCTATGTTTGTTAATATTTTTTTTGCAAGCTACTAGCATATGAATACGAAATTTTATTCATTATTAAGAAGATAAATAATAATAAATTAAAAGCTCGTATTTAATATGTAACATAGTAAAAAAAATTAGGTGATTAATTACTGCATAATAGCATATTTACATATTTGGAACGAGATCATTTATGGAACAATGAAGTTTGGAATTGAGAAATAAACAAATGAATGTGCACGAGATCATGACGTCAAACTCGACCCAAGCGACAATATCTTCAATGACCACTTCACTTACAGCTTCAAGTGCGACCTCACAAATTTCAAAACGAGTCTCTCACCTTTTACCCTGAAATAAATTGGTTATTCTGATTCACTCTCCTCTGTTGTTTAGAAGGTTCTAGAGCCTCCCTAACAACTTCTTGTTTAGTCCATTCTTTGACTCCTTATTTAAGCCGACTCGCCTTAGAGTATCCACATCACACTCTCTACATTTTTAGTCAAATTTAATTTGAAATGACTTCTAAAGTTATTAATAATTAGTTAATTTTTAATGCTACTAAAATATGATTCTTTATATTTAATCAACTTTCAAAATTAAATTTATTTCTTTCAAATTTGAAACAATATAATTTTACTACAACGACTAATTTTTTAACATTGTCAAGCAAATGACACTGCATATTTTCAACATTGCTAGGTTTGTCCATCTTTCCCGCATCTCTTTTCAAATTTCAATATAAAAACAACAAAGATGCAATAGTTACTATTTAGTAAAATCCATCTTATTCAAAACTGTTGAAGCAGAATTCGTCCTTTAAACTCAAAAGATTCAAGGATCCCTGCAAACAAGCAAACAGTAAGTTATCGTTCGTTCAATGATCGAGACCCGGGGGGTGTTTGACCAAGAACGCTCTAATGCTTAAGTTAGCTTCGAAAGAGAAATCTCATGAGCTTAAGTAGCATTAAACAAAATTACCTGGAAAGTGAAATGAGCTCCGCTATTTATAGGAAAACCTTGGGAGTCTCAGAGCGTTCTGATTGATCGGTTGAATTTGTAATTAATAAATAATATATTTATAATAAAATATATTATTTAATAATTATAATAATGGCTCATTATGACAATAATGATAATTATTGTGATTTAATATCAATATTTAATTGTCTGTTATTAAGAATAACGACAATTAACTCTCGAGGAGAATATTAATATTACAGAGACTTTTAACCCGATTAAATAACGTATTTAGCTGGTAAATAGATTATTCAATGTGTGGGTGTCTATAAGTCATTTGTTTTATTGCTAGGGGCAATTTGGTCATTTCAGGACTTATGGCCCACGTGGCAACTCCACAATTTTTGGGTGATTTTGGGTTCCACAAATGCCCCACATCGCTTAGGAATTCAAGGAATCCTAAGGGATGTACAAACTTTGGAATATGTTCAGGAAGTTTCAATGGGCTTGGTGTTGTGGTTCGAACAAAATTTTGACTTCGGATTATAATATTCAGACTAGCAAAATTGGGCTTGAAGTCTGAAATGGTTGGCCTTTTAACTTGAAGAAATTTGGGTTTGAAACATATTTGTTCTGATGACCCATTTGAAGTTGATGTGGGTAAAAGAGAAATGAAACACTTTTTTTTCCTTTTTCAGCCCCTAAGAAATTCAAACCTCCCATGAATGACAATCAATCCTATTAAAAAATAAGAATTAATTCCCTTTGTGTACGTTGTGAGGTGTTTGCTCCTTATTTAAAATGGAGACGTCAAAATTTCCAACGGAAAAATTGACCCCTAGACCTCCCGTTAGTTTGAGTGTGTGAAAAAAGAATTGTCTGCTGGAGGGAGAGAAGAGCTCATTGGCGTGAGGAATTTTGAGAACTTCCTAGGAAGCCGTGCGCCAATGTAACGACCCGTCCCGAATATCGGGATTTAATAATATTTAATTGTGATTTACTAATCTGGGATTAGTTGGGCGATTTCGGACGAATTGTGCAAAATGACCATTTTGCCCCTAGGCGTGGGTAAAACGTTGACTTTTAATTCGGATGGTCAAATGGACTTTGACCGATGACCGTGACGTAGTTTGGGACGTCACGAGTTCATAGACAGGAGGCACGTTCGATTCCGACGTTCGTGGTGAAAGTTATGATGTACGGAAGTTCATGGGCGTTTTCGTAATTTGAACGTAATAAGGGGAAATGTTGACTTTTTGATCGGGAGGTCTGATGGCCGAGGACCGAGGACCGTTAGGAAGGTCTTGATGCCCTGAGTTCGTAGACAGGTGGCACGCATCAATCAGAGTCCGTATGACCGAGTTACGGATAGGATGCGTGAGGGGCATTTTGGTAATTTTCTGCACAAGGGCAGAATTGTAATTTCACACGGGGGCACTGTTTGATTGAAATGGCTGTGAGGTGGAATGTTTGTGCGATCGATCCCATGGTTTGTTTATCAATTTTATGACTGAATTGGGACAGTGTGAGGTGGGATTGCACGTGTATGGTGCTGGCAATCGATCACAAGGACATGGGCACTGGTTTGTTTAATGGTTTCGGGTCAGTGCAGGGGAACATTGCACAGTCGATTGAGGACGGTTTTGGGTGCTTTTAAGGACTGTTTAGGATTGTTAGAATGGAGAGGGTGTCGAGAGGTTTACTCTGTGATTGAGAATTAAAGGAATGAGTGAGATTGGTGTTGGATTTCTCTGAAAACCCGAAACTGGTTTCTGAGAAATACAAATTCGAACTTCTAGTTTTAGGCCAGCCCAAGCCTAATTGATGATGGATTGAGCTTTCTGGAACCTCAATGAGTCGAACCTGATCAAATGGGGCAAGCTTTGGGGCTCCTAGGGCCGTGGACGGATGAGGTGGACGGCCGGAAAACTCAAGCTTGAGTCGTGGTGATTGAGGTAACGTCGTGTTCAATTAATCATGCGAATTGGTTCGTATTAATCCTTATAAGCTTCCTGTGAAGTTAATTTGACAATGGTTGAGGATTGGTGGAGTTTTGGTGATTGACCCGTTTTGGGTGATCACGGGTTGGTGGCACGATTATGGATTGGTTGTTGTTAATCGATGTCACAGAACTGAAATTGTTTGGTTAATATTGTTTTAGGATCAAGAACGGATTGAATTGATGTCGAATTGGGTGTGATTGAACCGGATCCTATCGCGGGTAATCAGACCCGTTTACCAGACATACGGGTGAGGATGGCGACTGTAGCAGTCACTGTAGCAGGCGCGTGGCTTTCACGCGCAGCCACTCACGGCGGCGCGTGACGGCGCGAATCTCGAGGTGAGGTCAACATGACTTTTATCCTATACAATGTAACGAACATTTTGGCGTTGGTTTCGTGTCGTTCGGATCCCGTTTCGATATTGTTCGGGATGTCCGAAGATTTTAAATCCAGTTTAAAAATACTTAAAAATTCGGGAAAATTACGGGACTTGAATAGAATATTAATGATGAGGTTAGTGATCCTCTAATGTGATTTGAACAGGATTGGGAGTCCCGGTGATAGTGGTGTGGCCCAGGAAGGCCTATGGCACGCGTATCGAGGCGCTCGGTTAAACGGTCTGTGAGTGGACATTGGTTTTATAAATTCGATGCATGCATAACTGTTTCATGATTGTTATAACTGTGATTAAATGACTTATTTTGGATATCGGTGAATTTAAAATGATTTCACGTATTTCGAGGTGAATTACGTATTTGTACGTAAACCGAAGTTTTCTGGATTTGCACCGATTTCCATAAATGTGGTTGGATATGATTTCATGAAACGGTTACGAACTTGAATAAAGTAAAATCGGGTCAGGGGCCCAGCTAAACTATGAAATCGGGCCAGGGGCCCAGTTAACATGTGGATCGGGCCAGGGGCCCAGTTAACTTGTGAAATCGGGTCAGGGGCCCCGTTGATTTCTACATGTGATTGCGGGTCGGGGACCCTAAAATGGAACTGAATAAATGTTTTCTGGTTCACATTTTATATATGTTCACATGCTGGAATCAATAAATGGTTTTGATGATATTTCGGTTATGGCACGTTTCACGGTATTTGGGCATGAGACCCGTTTGATGAAACGTAACGATCGGTTCGGATTTTACCTATGTATACCTATATGTTTTGCATGTGGATATCAATAAAATGTATTTAGTACTGCACTGTATAAATCCTTCCATATTATATTGTCTCCTCCGGATGAGGTACCCCGGAGAGGTCACGGACGTCTAGTACGTCCAGCGTCTATGACGCTAAGCATCGGGGATGCTATACCCGAACGGGGTTCGGGGATTGAACTCGGAAATTGAGACCCGAGTGGCACGCGTAGCCTTGTGATTGTGACCTTATTGACGTCAAGGACGTCAGACATCAGGGATGTCAGATTGGAGTGTATAGTGCAGTGGCTAAAATTATGGTTATGGTTTATATTATATGCCTTATGGTTCATATTACTGGATTTATGAAATAACTCTTGGATTGACTTTTGGAATTTGAAACTATGCTTTGGTTTCCGGGCTAAGGCCCTAATGGTTATTTCTGAATAAATATGTGAAAGGTGGTTTATGGTGCATGCATATGATTTTACTGAGGGGCATAAATGTCTTATAAATGTTTTAAATAGACTTGTTTATTTTTGTCCACTCACAGCTTTTGTTTTTAATGCCCTTCAGGTTGATTCCGGATGCGACTGCAGCAGAGACTGGGACATCATACACCTCCTCCATCGATCCTTACGCACTCTGGAAGCCCGGTTGGGCAATGGCAACAGGTTATCCCTTGTTTGACACCTCTTGTCAGGCGGGAGCATGACACATTCCATGGTAATCCCGGGGGGGGGGGATTGGGATGGGTCGTGTCAAGTGGTATCAGAGCAGGTTTTGCTCTTTTGTGCGCGAAGGTCGAGGGTGTGATGTCTCTTTGGGCTGCTGTTCCGTTGTCAACCTGATAGATAGTTTTGAGTTTGTATGGTGGATTGGGTGTGTTTGGCCCGATACACCGTGCATTGATGCGATTCAACCCAAGTGGGTTGTATACGATTAACCAGTAATGTGGGACCGTCGGTTCGGTCATGTGATGATGGATTGTTGTGCTGCTGAGCACAGCCGGGTATAGGGAACCCCATTTGAATAATGATATGGAAGTACGAAACTCAGTTGAGTAATGGTCTAAATTATGGAACCTGGTAGTGTTGGCTAGTGTACGGCGTGTTGGTGCATCGGAGTTAGCCGATGACCTTCGTGGTGGAATCCACGATGGAACCCACGTTGAGTTCACGATTGGATTGGATTGGACGTCTATACGATGTCAGGACCGCGGGGTCGGTCAGGTTGTGGATTTTACTGCAGAAGGCAGTTGGGTTCGGTGGAACCCTAGGTTGTGATTTTGGAACCCTAATTTATAATTGATGGACTGGAAAAGTGAACCTTAAATGAGAACTTGTGCTGCGACGTGCGGCTAAGGTCGTGGATGACCATGTGGATGACTCTAGTGAGTCTAGTCAGGATTATGGGTTTCGATCCACGGATGCGGTTACGAGATATGATGCAGAATCCTGTGTCGGATCGAATATTAGTGTGAGGTGTGGTTACGGATCTTGACAACGATGACTGTTGGTCGACAGTTGTGTCGAGATAACTGGCTATCGAGGGTATTTTGACAGGACCCGCCCCGATCCTCTCTGGGACCACATGGGGACGTGCCCTGCTCCCGTCTGACACCCAAAATAATGTTCCAATTTTAACCTTAAACGTTCAAATGCATAAAACCCAAATCAAAGTTTTACATCAAATCCAAAATAAACAGATGTCAGACAAGGGATGAAATCCAAACTACAAGTTGCGAGCACGACTCTAACATAAACCTGCGGGTACACCACCCAACAGGGGTTCAGGTACGCAGAAGTGGATCTATGCCTCAGCCTTAGGTTCCTCCTCTACCTCATTAGCACGACCTGGAGGGGTTACCAAAACAATAAGGGTGAGTGGGCCGAAACTCAAGTTTATAAAATCATTTGATAAGTAAAACATATAATTTACCCCTTCCGTTTTCCAAACATGCATGCATCATCATTTAAAATCATAAGTCATATAACATGAATCATAAGGCATGTAATAAAACCATAACCATAATTTTAGCCACTGCACTATACACTCCAATCCGACATCCCTGATGTCTGACGTCCCTGACGTCAATAAGGTCACAATCACAAGGCTACGTGTGCCACTCGGGTCTCAATTTCCGAGTTCAATCCCCGAACCCTGTTCGGTTACAGCATCCCCGATGCTTAGCGTCGTAGACGCTGGACGTTCTAGACGTCCGTGACCTCTCCGGGGTACCTCATCCGGAGGAGACAATATAATATGGAAGGATCTATACAGTGCAGTACCAAATACATTTTATTGATATCCACATGCAAACATATATGTATACATAGGTAAAATCTGAACCGATCGTTACGTTTCATCAAACGGGTCTCATGCCCAAATACCGTGAAACGTGCCATAACCGAAATCTCAATATCATCAAAACCATTTATAGATTCCAGCATGTGAACATATAAGTAAATCAGAAAATATTTAAGCATGCAAGGGTTTAATGAAAACGGGCCCACTCACAGTACGATCCCGCGGTGAACCTGCGCGTACGAACTTGTACCGGGATTATCGTACAATTCCTGTCAGTCCAAATCACATGTAAGGGTCACTACAAGTCTTAAACGTTTAACCACAAAGTCCGAAATAGAAACCGGCCCGGGGAAGCCGTACAACACGTTTCCCGAGGTAACCGGCCCTAAACTGACCCATCAAAGCTTATCTCAGATCAACATGGTTAATTCACCAAAAATGTTCAGAATGATGAGAGGAACAAAAGTCATGTTGATCGTGATCAGAGATAAGGTCCAACGCGCCCTCACGCGCCGCCCAAAGTGGCTGCGCGTGAAAGTCACGCGCCTGACACTGTAGCTACAGTGTCACCTGCTTCACCCGTTTGTCTGTAATACGGGCCTGCCACCCGCGGCTTGACCCGGTTGAATACCCACCAATTCTTACTCGATTTCAATCCAATTTGATCCTAACATGTTCATTAACTATCCAATTTAGGTTCTGTGACAAAAATCAACCTCGACACATCCCCAAACGACCCATCGACCCGCGATCAACCAATCGGGTCAATCACCAGAACTTCCTGGTTTCAAACCCATTGTCCAATTAACTTCACAGGAAGCATAATAGGATCAAAACAAACCAAAATGAACAATCAATTGTGTCTGAAAGTACCTGAAGGTTATCGTCCCAAGCTCTGCAACTTCCCTGAAAACAGCAGCCTCCGTCCTAGCTCAACCGTGGCTGTTAGCCTTCAATTTCGATGTGGTTGAGTTCCAAACACTCCCAGAAGACTAAACCAGGCCTTGGTTTGGTCCAACACTCACCAGAAATTAAAACCCGATTTTCCCTCCAATTTTGCCCGAAATGGTTTCTCTGGTTTTCTTCATCAATTCTCAGTGTTCTTAATGGCAGAGTGATGCTCACACATGTTCTAATTAGTTTTAAATAACCTCAGCTGTCCCAGAGGCTCGTGGAAGTCCAAATTGTCCACTGAAATTTGTCCCCCGAAAGCTTCGAATTTCAATTAACAATTTGATCGTGCAGGCTGGACGGTTCAGGCCACGTTCAAAAGCAAAAGACAGCCCAGACTTTCCAGCACATTTTAGCATAATCAATTGTGCACTGAACCACCGCACATGGTGGTGCCGTCCATGGTTCCCCCGCGGTTGCTACAGTAACCAGGGCAAAATACCAAAATGCCCCTGGTTCAATAATTACCAAAATGCCCCTCACTTCCTAGACCCGCAACTCAGCCATACGAAGTCCGATTTCGGCGTGCCGTCTGTCTACGGACTCAAGATATCGAGACCTACCTAACGGTCCTTGGGTCATGTGAAAATTAGTTGTCAAACGAAAAGTCAACATTTTCGCCCGTGAAGTCTAACTTACGGTAATGCCCCCGAACTTCCAATAGTCATAACTTTTTCCATGATCGTCCGAAATGGACGTGCCACCTGTCTATGGACTCGTGACGTCCCGAACTACGTCACGGTCACTAGTCAAAGTCCATTTGACCCACTAATCAAAAAGTCAACAATTTGGCCATACCATTCACAAGGGTAAAAATGTCAATTCACATATTAAATTATAATATTAAAATCCTCGAATTTCCGGGGTGTTACATATTTAGTGTGGTTTTAATACTTGGGGATCAGGGGACATTCAGGGAAAGTTCATTATCCTGATGTGTGGATGGCCAAATTGGAGGTACCCATAGTCGGGGGGTACGAGTGCTGTTACGGGATCGTCGTTCGGAATGAACGGAGATCCAGGGTAACACCTTTGCACACGGTGTGCTAGCATGGACGTTTGTGTGCTAGTGTGGATGTTCGTGTGCTATGTATGGATGCCTGTGTGCTGATACTAGTGTTGATGATGGTGCGTTGGTGCTGGTACTAACGCTGGTGCTGGTGTCAGTAATTGTGATGACGATGAGCCACCAGTAGGGGTGTGACTCTATCATGATGGACATGTGATCAGTATCTGCGACTCAGTGGTGGTTGAGTCATGGACTGGATAGGATCCAGTGGAGGTTGTGTCGTGTTGGGATGAGTCCCAACAGATATATGATGACATGTGAGGAATGGATATTAAGGTATGATTGAAACTTGAGGAATCTAGGGATGATGTTCCCTACGTCATAAGAATTGGTGGATTTGGGGAGTTGTTTTCAACTCCGAGATTGGTATGTTGGTATACTTCTTATATCCCCAGAGAGTACAAGGAAATTATTGAAATTGGAAAAGTCGGGGAAACCATTCGTGGTATTGATGTGTGATTTTGTGATTGTGAATCACTTGGAACCTGAGGATTGAACCTGTAAAGGTTGAGAGGTGAGACAAAGTCAGTATGGTATGCACATCCAGGCAAAGTTGTGGATATTCCGTTCGGAATCGGGGTGTGTGCGTACATGATTATTGACGGACGTGAGGTCCGAGTAATGAATTGATTTTGGACACGTGGTGGTCCAAGTGAGGTATGGACGTGGGCAGTCCAGAGGTTGGACATGACATCTCATTGGGAGCATGTCTGTTTCCAACATGGTTGGAACTCCCGATTCGGGGAGAGTTGTGATTGGGGGAACGAGAGGAGTGCTCGTTTCCGCATCGGTGATTGGTATTCCGAAGTCATTGGGGCTGACTTCTTATTTCCTGCCGTGGCAGATGATGATTGTTACTACCAGTACGTTGAGCGTGTATTGGTAGGTGGACCCATGTTTGGCCTTGGGTCATTGGACACAAGATGTTGTGTATGATTTTGGATTTGGTGGTGAAATGCGAGGTCATCTTTCCACCAAGGGAAATTTGGCGAATGATTCAATGAGGGTGTAAGACCCTACGATCAGCTTTCAGATGGATTGTTAGCTATGCGAGCTTGTGTGGATCCTAGGTGGATCTTATTTGTGATGTTGCCGACTTCGGACGATGTGACGATCTAGGATCGTGATGTTACTTGTCGGATGACGTAGTGATGGATCTAGGTCGTGATCGTGATGATCCAAATTGGATGAGAGTTTATCACTCTTACCTTGGTATATGAGTCGTAAATGACGGGACTGAACTTCTTTTCGGAGTGAGTCCATATGGTTTGTTACTCGGTTGAGTAGGTTTCCGATGTGGTCGGATTTTTGTCAACCTTTGACGTATGGATATTGGGATTGGCTTCCCTATGAAGTCAATCGAGTGTTTTGAGCAGGTAACCGATAGGATCGGTTATGTTACGTCTTGGTGGACGTAAACAAGATTTTGGGTTTTGGAATCGAATTTCTGGGTGACGATTCAGGATTCGATTGCGAAGCTCGAAAATGGATTACTGGATTTGGGTGCGGAATGATTATTCCAATGCTAGCTTACAGAATAATGATTTCGGATTCTGATTTGGACATGGATTGAAAATATGATGTTGGGGTTCGGATTCGGGATTTCTTAGGAAATTGCGGATTCGGATTCGGAATTGGAACTAGATGATGGGTGGAGTTCGTTTTGTCTCATGTTGGTTTAGGCAAAGGTATTTCATTATTGGAACGTGTTTGGCTATGACCTGGGTGGTTATAGGCAGATTGATGGATTGATGTACGTACAGGGTACGTTGTACGAGGTTTGATACTGGTTAGGCTGAGTGGTGCCTAATGGCGGTACATGAGATGTACCCGTGGTGTGTGATTAAACGTGTTGGTATCGGATTGGTTCCGATATCATTTGTTTGGCTGTGTTGTGGACTGGACATTGGATACTGTGCGCTGTGCAGAGTGATTTTGTCGGGTTCAGTGATTGTATGAGCAGGTGCTCTTAGCCACGGTTGGCTAGTGGAACCCTAGTATCGAGATGTGTGATCGCTGCTGGGTTGGTATTCATTGTGTTCCAGTTACACCACTTGATTGTGTAAGTTGACAGTATACGTACACTCAGGATGAATGAGTTGGTGGTCTGAGTAACCACGAATAGCCTTGTGTGATGTTTTCACACCGTGATTTCCCAACGTCTTGGTTCGTTGAGGGAGTCGGCGATTATGGACATTGAGATTAATATGTGTCGCAGGATTGGGCTTGCCCTGCGAATTGAGATCATGTGGTTGATCTTACGCTACATCGGGGGTGATGTAGTACGTGGTGTTATCACTGACGGACATATGGTTGGGGCTTTACTAGGGTGGTAATGCTTTGCGGTGACAGTTTGACTGGTGGTGTCAGCATGGACTGACAAATGAGATTTGGTGACTCCCAATAGGAGCAAATGTAAGGATATTTTGGCAATGGAAGGGAACCGTCTAGCTGTAGGAGTCAGCTAAATGGTTAGGCGATTTTATCGCGGATCAGGTGATCAATCCCACTCGAGATGGCCGAGTGTTGTTGTTGTGACGTATGACTGTGATGGGATGTCTGGGTACAGACGAGATTGGTGTTGTTCCAGTAAGTGGGTGTACAGGTGTACACAAATGTGAGGTCGAAATGTTGTCCACGAGGTGGTTGTGGAATAAGGACATTGGTAATTTCGAGGACGAAATTCTTTAAGGAGGGAAGGTTGTAACGACCCTTCCCGAATATCGGGATTTAATAATATTTAATTGTGATTTACTAATCTGGGATTAGTTGGGCGATTTCGGACGAATTGTGCAAAATGACCGTTTTGCCCCTAGGCGTGGGCAAAACGTTGACTTTTAATTCGGATGGTCAAATGGACTTTGACCGATGATCGTGACGTAGTTTGGGACATCACGAGTTCATAGACAGGAGGCACGTTCGATTCCGACGTTCGTGGTAAAAGTTATGATGTACGGAAGTTCATGGGCGTTTTCGTAATTTGTACGTAATAAGGGGAAATGTTGACTTTTTGATCGGGAGGTCGGATGGTCGAGGACCGAGGACCGTTAGGAAGGTCTCGATGCCCTGAGTTCGTAGACAGGCGACACGCATCAATCAGAGTCCGTATGACCGAGTTATGGGTCAGGATGCGTGAGGGGCATTTTGGTAATTTTTTGCACAAGGGCAGAATTGTAATTTCACACGGGGGCACTATTTGATTGAAATGGCCGTGAGGTGGAATGTTTGTGCGATCGATCACATGGTTTGTTTATCAATTTTATGACTGAATTGGGACAGTGTGAGGTGGGATTGCACATGTATGGTGCTGGCAATCAATCACAAGGACATGGGCACTGGTTTGTTTAATGGTTTCGGGTCAGTGCAGGGGAACATTGCACAGTCGATTGAGGACGATTTTGGGTACTTTTAAGGACTGTTTTGGATTGTTAGAATGGAGAGGGTGTCGAGAGGTTTACTCTGTGATTGAGAATTAAAGGAATGAGTGAGATTGGTGTTGGATTTCTCTGAAAACCCGAAACTGGTTTCTGAGAAATTCAAATTTGAACTTCTAGTTTTAGGCCAGCCCAAGCCTAATTGATGATGGATTGAGCTTTCTGGAACCTCAACGAGTCGAACCTGATCAAATGGGGCAAGCTTTGGGGCTCCTAGGGCCGTGGACGGACGAGGTGGACGGCCGGAAAACTCAAGCTTGAGTCGTGGTGATTGAGGTAACGTCGTGTTCAATTAATCATGCGAATTGGTTCGTATTAATCCTTATAAGCTTCCTGTGAAGTTAATTTGATAATGGTTGAGGATTGGTGGAGTTTTGGTGATTGACCCGTTTTGGGTGATCACGGGTTGGTGGCACGATTATGGAATGGTTGTTGTTAATCGATGTCACAGAACTGAAATTGTTTGGTTAATGATTGTTTTAGGATCAAGAACGGATTGAATTGATGTCGAATTGGGTGTGATTGAACCGGATCCTATCGCGGGTAATCAGACCCGTTTACCAGACATACGGGTGAGGATGGTGACTGTAGCAGTCACTGTAGCAGGCGCGTGGCTTTCACGCGCAGCCACTCACGGCGGCGCGTGGGCACGAATCTCGAGGTGAGGTCAACATGACTTTTATCCTATACAATGTAACGAACATTTTGGCGTTAGTTTCGTGTCGTTCGGATCCCGTTTCGATATTGTTCGGGATGTCCGAAGATTTTAAATCCAGTTTAAAAATACTTAAAAATTCGGAAAAATTACGGGACTTGAATAGGATGTTAATGATGAGGTTAGTGATCCTCTAATGTGATTTGAACAGGATTGGGAGTCCCGGTGATAGTGGTGTGGCTCGGGAAGGCCTATGGCATGCGTATCGAGGCGCTCGGTTAAACGGTCTGTGAGTGGACATTGGTTTTATAAATTCGATGCATGCATAACTGTTTCATGATTGTTATAACTGTGATTAAATGACTTATTTTGGATATCGGTGAATTTAAAATGATTTCACGTATTTCGAGGTGAATTACGTATTTGCACGTAAACCGAGGTTTTCTGGATTTGCACCGATTTCCATAAATGTGGTTGGATATGATTTCATGAAACGGTTACGAACTTGAATAAAGTAAAATCGGGGCAAGGGCCCAGTTGAACTATGAAATTGGGCCAGGGGCCCAGTTAACATGTGGATCGGGCCAGGGGCCCAGTTAACTTGTGAAATCGGGCCAGGGGCCCAGTTGATTTCTACATGTGATTGCGGGTCGGGGACCCTAAAATGGAACTGAATAAATGTTTTCTGGTTCACATTTTATATATGTTCACATGCTGGAATCAATAAATGGTTTTGATGATATTCGGGTTATGGCACGTTTCACGGTATTTGGGCATGAGACCGGTTTGATGAAACGTAATGATCGGTTCGGATTTTACCTATGTATACCTATATGTTTTGCATGTGGATATCAATAAAATTTATTTAGTACTGCACTGTATAAATCCTTCCATATTATATTGTCTCCTCCGGATGAGGTACCCCGAAGAGGTCACGGACGTCTAGTACGTCCAGCGTCTATGACGCTAAGCATCGGGGATGCTATACCCGAACGGGGTTCGGGGATTGAACTCGGAAATTGAGACCCGAGTGGCACGTGTAGCCTTGTGATTGTGACCTTATTGACGTCAGGGACGTCAGACATCAGGGATGTCGGATTGGAGTGTATAGTGCAGTGGCTAAAATTATGGTTATGGTTTATATTATATGCCTTATGGTTCATATTACTGGATTTATGAAATAACTCTTGGATTGACTTTTGGAATTTGAAACTATGCTTTGGTTTCCAGGCTAAGGCCCTAATGGTTATTTCTGAATAAATATGTGAAAAGTGGTTTATGGTGCATGCATATGATTTTACTGAGGGGCATAAATGTCTTATAAATGTTTTAAATAGACTTGTTTATTTTCGTCCACTCACAACTTTTGTTTTTAATGCCCTTCAGGTTGATTCCGGATGCGACTGCAGCAGAAACTGGGACATCATACACCTCCTCCATCGATCCTTACGCACTCTGGAAGCCCGGTTGGGCAATGGCAACAGGTTATCCCTTGTCTGACACCTCTTGTCAGACGGGAGCATGACACATTCCATGGTAATCCCCGGGGGGATTGGGATGGGTCGTGTCAGCGAAACCCCAAAGTGAAGGTAAAATATTTATACATTTGTTTTTGTCGCTTTCTGGCTTATTTTGTTTTGTCTTTGGGTGACAAAGATAGAGAAATAGTGAGAAGCCGTTCGGAGTAGTTGATGGCACTGAGAAAAGAAAAATAAAATGAGTGGCTTGACTTGATTGAGCAAGTGACTTGACTAGACATGTGGCAGGCGGTGTGGGCGCTTCAGAGTAGGTTCTGTGAATAGTGGGACTCGACAGTGGCTGGCATTAAGGACGACATGTGCCAATATTTTGTGGAGTGCGCCAGGCGCGAGTCGTTCGCAGTGATGTCAGGGAGCACGGCGCAGAAAGCGCCATGCGTGCATCATCAATCGGAGGCTTCTGCACCTGGCGGGTGAGGGGGCGACGTAGCGCGAATCAGACGGACTGTCACCTTTCTTGGATGACCAGCGCGTGAGGATAGGCGACCACATTTCGTGTAACGACCCGTCCCGAGTACCGGGATTTAATAATATTTAATTATGATTTACTAATCTGAGATTAGTTGAGTGATTTCGAACGAATTGTGCAAAATGACCGTTTTGCCCCTAGGCGTGGGCAAAACGTTGACTTTTAATTCGGATGGTCAAATAGACTTTGACCGGTGACTGTGACGTAGTTCGGGACGTCACGAGTTCATAGACAGGTGGCACGTTCGATTCCGACGTTCGTGGTGAAAGTTATGATGTACGGAAGTTCAAGGGCATTTTCGTAATTCGAACGAAATAAGGGGAAATGTTGATTTTTTGATCGGGAGTTTCGATGGCCGAGGACCGAGGACCGTTAGGAAGGTCTCGATGCTCTGATTCCGTAGACAGGTGGCACGCATCAATCGGAGTCCGTATGACCGAGTTACGGGTCAAGATGCGTGAGGGGCATTTTGGTAATTTTCTGCACAGGGGCAGAATGGTAATTTTCACGGGGGTACTGTTTGATTGAAACAGCCGTGAAATGGGATGTTTGTGCGATCGATCCCATGGATTGTTTATCAATTAAATGACTGAATTGGGACAGTTTGAGGTGTGATTGCACATGTAATTGTGCTGGCAATCGATCACAAGAACATGGGCACCATTTTATTATGTTTTTGGGTCAGTGCAGGGGACTTTACACAGTGGACTGAGTGGCATTTTGGGATGCTTTTAATGGCTGATTTGGATTGTTAGAATTGAGAGTGAGTCGAGAGGTTGACTCTGAGATTGAGAATGAAAGGAATGGAGTGGAAATGGTGGAGGAATGCTCAAAAACCCGAAACTGGTTTTTGTGAAGTTCAAATTCTAACTTCTAGTTTTAGGCCAGCCCATGACTTATTGATGATTGAATGAGCTTCCTGGAACCTCCACGAGTCGATCCAGATCATTTGGGGCAAGCTTTGAGGCTCCTAGGGTCGTGGACGGACGAGGTGGACGGCTGAAAAATCCAAGCTTGAGTCGTGGTGATTGAGGTAACTTCGTGTTCAATTAATCATTCGAATTGGTTTGTGTTAATCCTAATAAGCTTCCTGTGAAGTTAATTTGACAATGGACTTGAGTTGGGTGAGTTGATATCATCGACCCGTTTGGCTGTTCGGATTTGGATTGGTCGATTTACTCCATGTCGAGATTAATCATTGACACAGAACTGGAATTAATTGGTTAATGTTTGTTTTAGGATCAAAAACAGATGGAATCAAGGTCGAATTGAGGGTTATTTGGCGGGGTCAGATCGAGGGT
Organism: Prinsepia uniflora; assembly: GCA_032719365.1. Classification (NCBI taxonomy): domain Eukaryota; kingdom Viridiplantae; phylum Streptophyta; class Magnoliopsida; order Rosales; family Rosaceae; genus Prinsepia; species Prinsepia uniflora. The sequence goes on from CM064874.1 coordinate 11,240,376, forward strand.
AATCAGACCCGTTTACCAGACATACGGGTGAAGGTGGTGACTGTAGCAGTCACTGTAGCAGGCGTGTGGCTTTCACGCGCAACCACTCACGGCGGCGCGTGACGGCGCGTGGACATGAATCTCGAGGTGAGGCCAACATGACTTTTGTCCTATACAATGTAACGAACATTTTGGCGTTGGTTTCGTGTCATTCGGATCCCGTTTCGATATTGTTCGGGATGTCCGAAGGTTTTAAATCCAGTTTAAAAATACTTAAAAATTCGGAAAAATTACGAGACTTGAATAGGATGTTAATGATGAGGTTAGTAATCCTCTGATGTGATTTGAACAGGATTGGGAGTCCCGGTGATAGTGGTGTGGCCCGGGAAGGCCTATGGCACGCGTATCAAGGTGCTCGGTTAAACGGTCTGTGAGTGGACATTGGTTTTATAAATTCGATGCATGCATAACTGTTTCATGATTGTTATAATTATGATTAAATGATTTACTTTGGATATCGGTGAATTTAAATAATTTCACGCATTTCGAGGTGATTTACGTATTTGCACGTAAACCGAGGTTTTTTGGATTTACACCGATTTCCATAAATGTGGTTGGATATGATTTCATGAAACGGTTACGGACATGATAAAGTAAAATCGGGCCAGGGGCCCAGTTAACTTATGAATCGGGCCAGGGGCCCAGTTAACTTATGAATCGGGCCAGGGGCCCAGTTAACTTATGAAATCGGGCTAGGGGCCCAGTTGATTTCTACATGTGATTTCGGGTCGGGGACCCTAAAATGGAATTGAATAAATGTTTTCTGGTTTACATTTTATATATATTCACATGCTAAAAACAAATAACGGTTTGATGATATGGAAATTATGGTTATGGCACGTTTCACGGTATTTGGGCTTGAGACCCGTCTAATGAAACTTAAAGATTGGTTTGGATTTTATCTATGTATATATATATGCTTTGCATGTGGATATCAATAAAATGTATTTGGTACTGCACTATATAGATCCATTCATGTGATACTGTCTCCTCCGGATGAGGTACCCCGGAGTGGTCACAGACGTCTAGAACGTCCAGCGTCTATGACGCTAAGCATCGGGGATGCTGTACCCGAACGGGGTTCGGGGATTGAACTCAGAATTGAGACCCGAGTGGCACGCATAGCCTTGTGATTGTGACCTTATTAGACGTCAGGGACGTCAGACATCAGGGATGTCGGATTGGAGTGTATGGTGCAGTGGCTAAAATTTTGTTTATGGTTCATATTATATGATATATGATTTTAAATGATGGTGCATGCATATGATTTTACTGAGGGGCATAAATGTCTTATAAATGTTTTAAACAGACTTGTTTATTTTCGTCCACTCACAACTTTTGTTTTTAATGCCCTCCAGGTTGATTCCAGATGCGACTGCAGCAGAGACTTGAGCATCGCACACCTCCTCCATCGATCCTTACACACTCTGGAAGCCCGGTTGGGTAGTGGCAACAGGTTATCCCTTGTCTGACACCTCTTGTCAGACGGGAGCATGACACATTCCATGGTAATCCCGGGGGGATTGGGATGGGTCGTGTCATTTCGAACCTGCCCATCTCTGACTGCCACGCGGCGTGTCGCTACTGGCGGTGAGGCTGGAGTCACTGGTGTGCCGCCATGTGGCGGGCTTTGGCTAGGTGTAACGACCCGTCTTGGGAGTCGAGATTAGTAAGTGTTTAGTGACGGATTAGTGAGCTTAATCGGTCGTTAGTTGGTTACTGTTGGACTTTGGGCGCAAAATGACGATTTTGCCCCTAGTTTGGGCAAATTGTTGACTTTTAGTTCGAACGGTCAATTGGGCATTGACCGATGACTGTGACGTAGTTTGGGACATCACGAATCCTTAGACAGGTGGCACGCCCGATTCTGACATCCGATGAGGAAGTTATGATATTCGGAAAGTTTGGGGCACTATCGTAATTTGGTTATAATAGGGGGAAAAGTTGACTTTTTGTATGATGAGGTTTTTACGCGTAGATCGAGGACCATTAGGTAGATCTCGTCGTCCTGAGTTCAACGACAGGCAGCATGCTCTCATCGGACATCGAACGGTTAAGATATAGGTCTAGAACGGCGAAAGGCAAAATGGTAATTTTGACTCACAAGGGGCATTTTGGTCTTTTTGCACATTGGGAATTGTGCAAACCAGATTGGGACAAGTGTACAGGAGAGATTGGATATTTTTGAGTTTGGGCCATGGGATGGTGGACACGTGGGGTGTGTGTAATGGGTTCTAGTGTTTGTGCACGGTGCAATTAAGTGCGTGTGTGCATCGTGTTTGTTCGAAGAAGGAAAAACAGAGGGTGAGACAGTGAGAGGAATTGATCAAATTGCAGAGACTGAGTGAGTGTGTGAGTGTTGTGAGGGTCGAAGGCGAGTTAGGAGTGGGAGTGATCGTGGTTGTGAGTATTAGGCGTGACGGTGTGTGTGAGAAGGGAGGAGGAACCAGAAGACACAGAGTCGAGGACCACCGTGCACGGTTGTGCACTTTCAGTGACCAAACCGTCAAATTGAACCCGTGGTGGCGTTGAGAGGACCGAGGAGAGTCGAACAGACCCAGCAGAGCTCACGGTGGTGGCCGGAGAATAGGTAATTTCTTGAATTCCCTCTGATTGCTCTGTTTTCCAGTTTCGATTCAAACGGTAAGTCGTGGCTTTTGGGTATGAGTCGAGGTGTTTGGTGAGTGCTAGTCGACTAAGTAGGTCTCTAGGAACCGTCTGGTTGTGAAACCGTGACAAGGGATTGCACGGGTGGCTGGGAGGAGAACAGAGTTTTTGGATGGTTTCTGTTTTGAGTTGGGAGGATGAGATTTAGGTGGTGATGCTATGTTTGGTTGAGAGGAATGAATTTCTAGGATGAGGACGAAGCTATTGGTGGAAAGAGGGACAAAAATGGTTGCAGCACGGCGGAGAACAGGCCACGCCGGTCCAGAACAGTGCACGGTCTCGAGGAAGAAGATGAACAGTGTCTGTGTGCAGGCACGTGAGGCCCACGCGAAGCCCCTTTGGGCGGCGCGTGAGGGCGCGTGTGGAAGAATCTGAGGAACCTTCCAACATGGTTTTGAGTCTAATCGTTGTAACGAATCTGTTGGGCTAAGTTTCGGGACAATCGGATGTCGTCTCGGGTTAGTTTTCAGTGGTCGAAGGTTTAGGGTTTCGTATAGTTACGTTTTAAGTTCGGTGAAAATTATGGGACTTGAGTAGGACTTTTGTGACGTAGTGAGTAACCTCGTTATGGGCTTTGGACGGGTTTGGGAAAGCCGAGGATAGCAGAATGGCCGGGGAAGGCGTAAGTGCGCGCATATCGAGGCGATGTCGGAATGGTCTGTGAGTGGACTTTGCTTTCTAACTCTTGATGCATGCATATATTTTTGTATATGTTTTCTATACTTGATTCTATGATTAGATTTATGATTGTGAAGGTTTACGATTTGTGCACATTTTTCGAGAAAATAATGGTATTTCACGTTTTACGAGATTTTGATGTTTATTATGATTTGAACCTGGTTTTAATGATTTGATTTCGGGATTTGAAATTTGATTTGATTTCAATGAAAGTAAAAGGATTTTAGAAAGTGCTTTCGGGCTTAGAGGCCCAGTTCAGAAAATTGGTTTTGAGAAACGTGATTTCGGGTTTTCGAATCGAAATTTCGGATGACGATTCGGGATTCGATTCGGGACTTGAAAGTGGATTCCAGGTTTGGGTTCGGAATGGTTATTCCGGATGCCGGCTTACGGAATGATGGTTGCGGACTCGGAACTGGAAATGAGGTGGATATGAGTTCTGGGTTTGGATTCGGGATCCTGATGAAATTGCGGATTCGGATTCGGAAATGGAAAAAGGTTTTCAAATGGTTTTGGATTGGATTTGCTGGATCTGATTATTGGGTTTAAAGACCCGGATTATGATTGACGGGGGACGGGCCAGGATTGGGTTTAAAGATCCGGATTGAGTTTAAAGACTCGGATATTGATATTTCCCCCGTAGGCCTATTGAGTTTAAAGATTCGGAGTTTAAAGACTCGGATTATATTGAGGCCTGGATTGAGTTTAAGGACTCGGGAGTTTAAAGACTCGGGAGTTTAAAGACTCGGATAGATCCAGCAGGTTCGATGGATGAATGGTTTATACTAACGGTTTTCCGAGGTTTTGGGCTATGCCCGGATGAAATGGTTTTCGATGGTTTTGGGCTGAGGCCCGGGATTTGAGAAAAAGGAAAATGTATTTGATTTTCGTACATGGTTTTGTAACATGAATTTTATATGCATGCATTGGTTTTTGAAACGGAGGGTATAAATGTAACTGTGTTTTCTACTGTTTTAAACTTATTCTTTATTTTTGTCCACTCACAGTCTTTTCGTGTTTTCGATACCCTCCAGGTTGTTGCGGTGCGGGCTGTTGGTCGAGGGAGACGGAGACATCACACCCGCGATCCACAGTAGTTCGGCATACTCTAGGAAGACTGGTTACCTTTTCGGATGGTTGGATCGAGACTCCCTTGTCCGACTTACGTGTCGCACGAAGGTTGGACGTTGGTTTAGCCTTCGTGTCATGCGTAAGTCAGACGGGAACAGGGTTTAGTCCCTAATCATGGGGGATTAGGGGTGGGCCCTGACACTAGGCGTTCTTGAGGTTCTGGTGACCATCAAGTGGATCTTGGGCACGCAACCAATGTCCACTTGTTTGACTCTTTGCATAGTTCTTAATGCATATTTATATATTAAATATTGCTATTTATACGTACTTAATATATATGTCTAATATATATTTTCACGTTTGCTTTTTTTTTTGCAGGTATATATATATTTATTATAAACATATTAATATATTAAACGTATGTTTAGTACATTTATATTATTAATGTGTTTAATGATAACATACGTATTTTGAATATATGTATATTTAATTTATATAAATATATTAAAATGTGTATTTAATATATTAATATTATTAATGTGCTTGATAATTGCATTCGTATTTCGAACAATTATTTGTGTATATGGTCTAGCATGTATATATTTGGTATATTCTTATTGTCGAGAACTAATAAATTTGTTCCTTTATTGTAGGTGGACGTTTTTGCTCGTTCCAGGAGTTCAGGACACCCATTGACTATGATTCAAACGACACCCACCTTATTTGTTAGAGGCGGTCATTTCAAGATGCATCAAGGTGCACTTCTGGAAAGACCTAGCAGGCTCACATTATGGGAGCAGGGTGGCTCGCGTAGTCAGATTCCATTTCGAGGGAAGGACAAGGACTTCGAAGGACCCGAAGATTTCCAGGCATGGAAGATCCGCTACAAACATGCGTTTCCAGAAGGGGTACTTGCAGAGTTTTGCGACAGATGTTCCTCCTAGAAGGTTCCCAAAAATAGCTGAGGAAGAAATCTGAAGTCCAACTGTTCATACCATATCGGCCCAGACCGAGCATGAAGCCCATATTGACTACAGGCCCAGCCCATTACCAAAACAATACCAATCTGGACCAATCTTGGAGGCTCAGCCCTCTATCCGGCTCGGCATGTCGGCCCAGACTGACCTAGAGGCCCAACCCTTTTCTAACACCATGCCACTAGCCAATTCTGAAGGCCTAGCCCCTGTCGGCTAGTGAGTCGGCTCAGACCGACCGGTCGGCCAAACACTACCGCATAACACAAGCTCAAGGGGTCCATGCCCACTCATGTGAACAAACCCTAGTCGGGTCTGGATGACACCTCCACGTGTCAGCCCCACAACAATTGACATTTGTCCCACATCAGGAAAATAAAAATATTATATTCACCACACCCGTACAAAGTGGGTCCATTTTTCGTACAAAGGTAACTAAGCAAATACTGTTCACTACTACTTTTACAATATACTTTCCACCACCCACTCTACACCTTAGACCAACCACTGACTTGGGCGTCGGAGTACCTTTGGGCTGGTACCACACCGGTGCCTATACTCTGACCGACCGACCAGTTTCCTTCTTTTTCAGGTCTACACAGGGCACGTGGCAGAGCAGCATTTGCTCCCTAAGTTGCACATTTTGTGCATCAACACCAACAGATGGACCAAATTCCACCCTTTGATCGTCAGCCGGGGATTCAAATTCCCATTTTCAAAATTTTTCTCCGGGATTCTTAGTCAGATGGGTTGATCGCCTGCTCAGCTGGACGTTGACTCTTACAGACATGTCATGTGTTTTGAGAAGCTGAACGAGTTTTTCAAACTGGAGCTTACTAACGAAGAATTCTGGTACTACTACACCATAGCGCACGATGGGCTCTCTGGTGGAAGTCTCACGTAGGTCGTCCCCAAAGTCGAGTTGTTCGTGAATACTATATTCACCTACGGGGCATACAAGCAGAGCTGAGGTGGGTGGCACATGGGCACGATGGGCTCTCTGGGGAAGTCTCACGTAGGTCGTCCCCAAAGTTGAGGTGGGTGGCACATGGGATCGCAACTGCAGTGGAAATGTGAGGATTGCATCTCGTTTCCATACTCGCGATGAACTGTATTCAGAATTCGAGAGCCATCTTAAACTTACGAAGATTGACAGAGCCCTGAAGATTCCTCCCGAGTTTCGCGAGATGAACTGGCTGCTTTGCCCATCCAGAGATGCTGATGACGGAAGACCTCTTGCTAGCATAGTCAAGGAGTGGCTAAGTGTCCCGCTAGGTCTGAAAAGAGTAGTCATCCAGAAGAAGAACCATAGAGAAGGACCTGATGCACCCCCAAAAAGGAAATAAGGTCCTGAAATGCATTCACAAAATGTCCCGGACTCCACACCCTGTCAAGCTAGTCCAGCAGGATCATCCAGCAAACGTAGAGCCTCAGGTGGTCCTTCAGAGTAAGCGGCGGATCCTTCCAAGAAGCTGAAGGTTGTCTCTACTTCCCCTGAAATGATTGAAGCTCTTCAGGATGATGGTTCAGAACATCTAGTGGAAAGAGCACAACCAACTTCTAGGGTTGTGGATACAGAGGCTGCCCTGAGATTGTGGAAATGGCGAAGGTTGTGCCACAGGATGCGTATGATAAAGTTGCTAGAGACTTCAGGATCGCAAAAGCGGGGGCCCACAAGATGGTTGACATACTTCGTTGACAAGCAGGGCTGGAAAAGAAGAATAAGCGAATGAAATCAGAGTGCATCCGCCTTAAAGAGGGTCGCGACCATTCCAGACGAAACAACAATGCCTTGGTAGGGAAAATTCGTTCATTAGAGAACAAAATACTCGAGCTGGAGACAAGTCACGCAGAAAAGTTGTTGGTAGAGAGTGAACGCGACACTGCCCTTAACGAGTCTGTTTTGCTGCGTGAGCGTTTGCATGAGTCGGAAGAGAAAGACAAACTCCTGGAAGCTGAAATAGAAAATTTGAAAGCTGATTGCTCGTTACCACCACATGCCCCCACAACTTTGTACTTCAAGGAAAGTGAAGTGTAAAAGTTGGGTACGGAGAGCCGGAGCGGGATCACTACCAAATAGCAAGAGCTTGAACTAGAGGTGGAGCCCGAGGCTGAACCTTAGCCAGAGGACGAGGCTAAGAAAACAGATGTTCCTGAAACCGACGAGTCACTTTTTGACGACATTTCCCTGCTCTCAATAGAAGAGTGGGCAAAGTTTCGAAGATCCATGGGCTGTGAAGTCTTACATCCATAGTTTTTTTACATGTGTATGTTGACTATTGCATTTTCATTTTTGTATTGAATAACTAGTTTGAGCAATCGAGATGTGATTAGCCATCCATTCTTCAAATGAATAAATGAAAATAATATTTATGAAGAATTTTTTTCTCCCGGTTCTTTGTCAAATTCTTCCAACTATTTGATGTATCTGAATCTTATTTGTTCATCAAATGCCCTCCGTTGTAGCCATGGGCATCCAACGTTGGGGTTTAGCTAACTTTGTTAGCATTTGCATTGGTGTTGCCTTCAAGGAAGGGCTTGTGCTTCTTAAGAGAAGGCTTGAAGTGCTTCCATGAGGAAGACTTGGGGTGCTTCCAAGAGGAACGCTTGGGATGCTTCCTGAAGGAAGGTTTCGGGTGCTTCCTGGTGGAAGACTTCAAGTGCTTCCTAGTAAAAGGCTTTGAGTTCTTCCTAATGGAAGGCTTTGTGTGCTTCCTGGTGGAAGGCTTTGGGCGCTTCCGGGTGGAAGGCTTTGAGTGCTTACTGGTGGAAGGCTTTGAGTGTTTCCTGGTGGAAGGCTTTGAGTGCTTCCTGGTGGAAAGCTTTGCAAACAACATGATTAACTTGAGAATGACTTGGTATCTTTATTGATAAGTTGAATAAAACATTCTCAAAAGACAAAGACTATATTCAATACACAACTAAAGCTGGTCTAGTTTCTTTGTACTAAACATAGTATTTCCTAAGGTGATGAGCGTTCATGGAACCACTCACCAACTTCCCGTCCATGGTTTTCAAAGTGTAACTCCCCTTTCCTCCTACTTGGTAGATTCAGTAAGGCCCTTTCCATGGGAACTTGAGTTTTTGAGAGCCAGAACGGTTCGGTGTTGCGAACTTCTTCTTGAGAACAAGCTCACCAGGGAGGAAGTGTTGGATCCTTGCCTTTTTGTTGTAAGAACTTCGGACCTGTTGTTGGTAGTTGGAGATGCGCTTTACCACTTGCTTCCTTAATTCCTCACTGAGGTCAAGAGAAGTTCTTAAAGCTATGGAGTTGACCACTGAATCATCAAGCTCGGTAAAAGGCGTTGGTACAACAACATGTGGTGGTATGACAACGTTGGTACCATACGCAAGAGTGAATGGAGATTCGCCAATTGCACGACAAAGAGTTGTGCAATAAGCCCATAGCGTGCCATCCAACTGTTCTTCCCATAAGCCTTTTTTTATCATCAAGCCGCTTCTTGATACAATCGAGGATTATCTTTTTCGATGCCTCAGCTTGGCCATTACCCTGGGGGTAGTAAGCAGTTGATGTGAAGTTCTTTATCTTCCAGGACTCAAAGAATTCCTTGATTATGGCGCCAGTGAACTGAGTTCCATTGTTCGTTAGGATGACCTTGGGAAGTCCAAATAGGCAGATGATCTGGCTCCAGATGAACTTTTGAACATCAGTTTGGGTAATGTTAGCCAAAGCCTTTGCTTCCACCCATTAGGTAAAGTAATCAGTGGCGACGACCAGATACTTTTTGCTTGGGACCGGTGTGCTTCGAAGCGGTCTAACTATATCAATTCTTTATTTCATGAATGGACAAGGGCTCGTCTGTGCATGCAGCTCTTCCGGTGGGGCCAATTGTTTAGGTTTGAACCTTTGGCATTTGTCACATTTCTGGGCATATTGCAAGGCTTCCTAGCGCAGGGTTGGCCAGTAAAATCCTGCACTAAGCGTCTTTTGAGCAAGCGACCTTCCACTAGAATGATTCCCACAATGTCCTTCATGAATTTCAGCTAAGACTTTCAACGTTTCCGGATGCCTCAAACATAGCAAGTTCGGCCCTATGAAACTCTTTCAAAAGAGTCAGCCCTTTTCAACATAGTATCTTGCAGCCTTCATCTGGCCTTTGTGGGTTTCTAATCGTTCATCAGGCAATGTGCCATGCTCTACGTAGTTGACAAAAAGGTCCTGCCAACTCGGAGATGAATCAAGTTGTCTTACTTCAATCTCCTTAACATCAATGCTTCGCTGCTCGAAATACTCAATCGAGATTGGGCGCTTGAATCGGTAGTCAAGTGATAACGCTAGATTGGCCAACGCATCTGCTTGTGCATTTTCGGCCAGCGGAAGTTGATGAAAAGTGAAAACTGAGAAAAAAGCAAGCATTTCCTGGACCTTATTGTTATATCTAAGCATCCGTACATCAAGCGCATCATACTAACCGATCAATTGGCTAGTGATCAGCTGTGAATCCGAATGAATAGCAAGTTTTTTGACGCCCAACTCCTTGGCAAGTGCGAGCCCACAAATCAAAGCTTCATACTCCGCTTCATTATTTGAGGCTTTGAATCTAAACTGTACTGCTTGCTCCATTATTGAGCCATCAGGAGTTATAAGGACAATCCCCGCTCCTACCCTCTTCTGGTTCGAGGAACCATCAACAAAGAGCTTCCATAGAAGATTGGAAGTTAAGGGTAGCAGAGAAGAGAAACTGTCACCATGATCTTATGACAAGGAAGTGTCAGAGGCCCTGGGGGCTTTGCCAAGCTTATTGCCATTGTTCCTTCCAGCGATGCTGGTGTGAACTCCACCACAAAATCCGCTAAGGCTTGGCCTTTGACAGCTATTCTTGGACGATAGAGCAAATCATGCTAACTCAACTCTATGGCCCATTTCATTACTCGTGTTGATGCATTAGGTGCATGAAGTAACGAACGGAGTGGATATTCTGTCATGGCGATTACCCGATGAGCTTGAAAGTAAGGCCTCAACTTCTTTGTGGTAACCAGTAATGCCAAAATCAGCTTTTCGAACTTTGGATATCATGTCTCAGCATCAAAGAGGGCTTTGGAGGTGTAGAATACAGGCAGTTGAATCTCATTCTCTTCCCGGATAAGTGCGGAGCATACATCAACATCAGAGCCCCCAGATATAGGAACAGGTCCTCGTTATCTTTGGGCTTTGATAGTAGCAGTAGAGACGTCAAGTAGGCCTTGAGATCTTGAAATGCTTTCTCACAACCTTCATTCCACTTATCTCTGGATGCCTTTTTTACTACTTGGAAGAAAGGTCGGCACTGGTCAGTTGACTTGGATAGGAACCTGTTCAATGTTGCAGCTTGTCTAGTGAGACTTTGAATCTCCTTCAGACTCGATGGGGACTTCATCTCGAGAATTGCCTCCTTGATTTGCTTTGGATTTGTTTCGATCCCACGCTGAGTCACGAGGTAACCCAAGAACTTCCCTGCTGATACCCTGAAAGTACATTTCATAGGGTTGAGCTTCATTTTGTACTTCTTCAACAAGTTGAAGGTTTCTCGCAGGTTGGTGATATGATCCCCTCGTTTTTCTCTTTTGACTATGATGTCATCCACATAGACCTCCATGGTTTTGCAGGATAGATCTTTGAATATCCGATTGACAAGTCTCTGGTATGTTGCACCCGCATTCTTGAGACCAAACGACATGATCTTGTAGCAGTACACACCTCGATCGAAAACGAAGGCAGTTTTGTCCTTATCTTTTTCATGGATGAAAATCTGATTATAGCCCGAGTATGCATCTAGAAAGCTTAGGAGCTCATTTTCTGCAGTTGAGTCCACTAAGAGATCGATTCTGGGCAGAGGATAGTTATCCTTTGGGCACGCAAGATTGAGATCGGTGTAATCAACACAAACTCTCTATCATCCTGCCTCCTTTTTTCTTGACAAGTACAACGTTTGTTAGCCATTAAGAGTGCGGAACTTCTTCAATGGATCCAGCAATGAGTAACTTGTCAATCTCCTCTTGGATGATAGCAATTTTCTCGGGGAAAAAATTGCGTCTTTTCTATTTGACTGGCTTGGTTGGGATTGACGTGCAACTTGTGGCAAGTGATGGCAGGATCAATCCCCGGCATTTCAGATAGAGACCAAGTAAAAACTTCTTTCTCCACACGCATGAAAGCTATGAGTTTTTTTTTCTTTGTCACTCAACCGAGGACCAATGCGAGCTTCTCACTCAGGATACTGAGGGTCAAGTTGAATGAGGGTGACGTCATCCTCCAGCTGCCATCCTTCCGGAGTTGGTGGTTCCTCATGAATGTCAGGATCTTGACCTGTGATTAGTTGCTATTTGGGAGACGAAGAAGAAAGCTTGCCCCCAGTGGATGATCTTGCTTTGGGAACAAACTCTGCCTCTTTGACCTCTTTTAGCCCTTCAGTGAGGCACCGTCGAGCTATTGCTTGATCGCCTTTGATCTCCCCGACTCCACCCCCGGGGATAGGGAATCGAATCTTCTGGTAAAGGCTTGACGTGGTTGCAAGGATTTTGTGAAGCCATGGTCTTCCCAAAATTCCATTGTATGGTTAGTTCTCGTCCATGATGTAAAAAGCCTGGGACGTGACAACGAGATCAGAATGTACATCCAGCTGGAGAGTGCCTATGATCATGCTGGTTGACCCATTGGAACCTTGGAGCGGAACGACCCTTTTTGTTGTGAGGCTTTCTAACCCCATCTTGCGCACTGCATCCAGGCTGAGGATATTTGATGCGCTTCCTTCATCAACGTGAATGTGCTCAACTTGAGCATGTGAAATCTGGATTGACACGACTAAAGCATCATCATGCGGCCAATCAAGTCCTACCTTGTCCTTCAAAGAGAAACCAACGACAAGGTCGTTGGCTACCCCGGAGGTGAAAACATGGGAGACCTGAGAGACGGCCAGTGCATCTCAGTTCTTTCTCTTCTTCTGCTTGGAGGTGGTTCTTAGCAACTCCGATTCAGCTATGATGATGTTGATGCAAATCATCTTTGATGTAGGTTCCTTCGGTCCTTTGTCAGCGGGCCGATCCACATCCTTCCCTTTGACGTACTCGGTGTAATGTCCTTCTTTGATGAGATTCCAGAGATATCTCTCGAAAGATATGCATTTTTCGATGTTATGCCCGTATCACTCATGGTAGGCACACCACTTCGTTTTATTGTCCTTCTCTTGATCACTTTTGACTGGCTCTGGCTTCTTGAACCATGGTTTGTCCTTAATTTCATTGTGGATCTGATGGACTGGCAAAGATAGATGCAAGTTAGGCTTCCCCATAGCTAGCACTTGGGAGGGTTGACCCGCTTTGCGCTTGTTGGACTTTCTGGTTTCAAACTTTCCCTAGGTTTCATCCTTATTAGATGTTTTCTCACCAGCCCCAGCATGGTCCTGAGTATGGGGAGCGTTCTTCTCATCCTCCCAGCTTGCATGTTGCTCTGCTAGCGAGAGCATCTTTGATAGGACCCGCCCCGATCCTCTCTGGGACCACATGGGGACGTGCCCTGCTCCCGTCTAACACCCAAAATAATGTTCCAGTTTTAACCTTAAACGTTCAAATGCATAAAAAACCAAATTAAAGTTTTACATCAAATCCGAAATAAACAGATGTCAAACAAGGGATGAAATCCAAACGACAAGTTGCGAGCACGACTCTAACATAAACCTGCGGGTACACCACCCAACAAGGGTTCAGGTACGCAGAAGTGGATCTATGCCTCAGCCTCAGGTTCCTCCTCTACCTCATTAGCACGACCTGGAGGGGTTACCAAAACATTAAGGGTGAGTGGACCGAAACTCAAGTTTATAAAATCATTTGATAAGTAAAACATATAATTTTACCCCTCCGTTTTCCAAACATGCATGCAACCGAATTTAAAACCATCAATCATATAATATAAACCATAAGGCATAATAAAACCATAAACATAACTTTAGCCACTGCACTATACACTCCAATCCCGACATCCCTGATGTCTGACGTCCCTACTGTCCAATAAGGTCACAATCACAAGGCTACGCGTGCCACTCGGGTCTCAATTTCTGAGTTCAATCCCCGAACCCTGTTCGGTTACAGCATCCCCGATGCTTAGCGTCATAGACGCTGGACGTTCTAAACGTCTGTGACCACTCCGGGGTACCTCATCCGGAGGAGACAGTATCATATGGAAGGATCTATACAGTGCAGTACCAAATACATTTTATTGATATCCACATGCAAAACATATATGTATACATAGGTAAAATCCGAACCGATCGTTACGTTTCATCAAACGGGTCTCATGCCCAAATACCGTGAAACGTGCCATAACCGAAATTTCAATATCATCAAAACCATTTATTGATTCCAGCATGTGAATATATAAGTAAATCAAAAAACATTTGAGCATGCAAGGGTTTAATGAAATCGGGCCCACTCACAGTACAATCCTGCTAGGAACCGAACGTATACCCTCGTCCTGGTACAAATGTACAATCCCTGTCAAGTCCAAAGTATTCGTAAAGGTCAATTTAAACCCCTAACATTCAACCATGAAATCCTAGGCTGAAACCGACCGGAAAAAGCCGTCCGAACTCGTTTTCCAAGGCAATAAACCTTATTTTGACCAACGTAATGATCTCCGATCGACCCGAAACCACCCCCATTGGATCCGGATCGTTGAAACCTAAAGAATGGTGGTGGTCTCACCAAAAGTACTGTTCACACGCGCCCCCCAAGCACCGGTCAACGCGTCAGTCAACACAGGAACAGTCCCTGCTGACGTTATCGCTGACGTCATGCTGACGTCATCTGACATCTGTCAGGTCTGACATGTCAAACTCTGACAGGTGCCGGGTGTCAACATCCGATTGGTCCACCTCACTGATCTGTCAAGCCACGTGTCAGATCTGACATGTGCCACGTGTCAGCACGGCACTGGTCCACGTCACTGACATGTCAGTGACACGTGGCAGTCCCTGACTGGGCCACGTCACAGACATGTCAGTGCTAACTGTGCACTGACATGTGACACGTGTCGGCTCACGGTTGGTCCACGTCACCTGACAGATCTGATAGGGTGCCACGTCATCACCTCTATCCTCATACGGGTTGACCCGTATCTCTGCAACTCGGGTCGATCAGACCCGTGATCATGACCCGGTCACCATTTCCTCAATTCTCAATCATTTTCACTCTGGTTTGTTCTTACATACTCGCCTCAATCCCAGAAATAGTTCTATGTAATCAAAATCGGTAAACAAGGACTAAATCGAAGACTTACCTCGATGCACAGTCCCGGTTCTCCCGTTGCCGTTTAACCACCGTTCAGATCACCTCCGGTCACGAACTCGAGCCCAATAGGTTCCTATTAGTCCCTAGAGTCGATTAGGGTTAATAGAAAACAAAACTAAACGTTGGAATTCAAGTTACCAAATCTTGAGTTTTTGAAACCGTTTCGGGTTTTCGAGATTTTCCCACCTCGCCGCCGTCCACCGCCGCTCACCGCCGTGCCTCAGCCCCTCCCCGAGAGTCCAGCAACACACAGACACAGAGACAAGGTGTAGTGCGCCAGTGTTGGATCAATGGACAGTGAGTGAGGGTGTCGGGTAAGAAAATATATAGAAATGGAGGGAAATGGATGGACGGCCCAAATTAGATCTCAGAAATGAGATCAAGGGCTGAGATTAGATCAGGGGTATATCAGATCAAGGGCTGTGATTAAAAGGTGATTTAAATCCTAAATAAATGCTTAGTGGAGCTTGATCCAATCCAGCCAATGGGTGAGTGACACTTGTCACTCCCCAGGTGTCCTCCAATCAGAATTTCAGAATAAAATATTCGACACGAAAACCGAGACACGAACCTCCCGATTTCACGTTTCTGACCATAACTTCCCCGTACGAAGTCCGATTTCGGCGTGCCGCCTGTCTACGGACTCAGGACATCGAGGCCTACCTAACGGTCCTTGAGTCGCGTGAAAATTAGTTGTCAAACGAAAAGTCAACATTTTCGCCCCAACGCCCAAATTACGGTAATGCCCCTGAACTTCCGATAGCCAAAACTTTTTCCCTGATCGTCCGAATTGGACGTGCCACCTGTCTATGAACTCGTGACGTCCCGAACTACGTCTCGGTCATAGGTCAAAGTCCATTTAATTCATCAATCAAAAAGTCAACAATTTGGCCATACCAATCACAAGGGTAAAAGCGTCAATTCACACATTAAATTACAATATTAAAATCCTCGAATTTCCGGGGTGTTACAATCTTGGTGAGACTTCGCGCATTGCTCATGACAATGTCTCCGTAAAGCTGGCTGCCCCGAGGGAGTCCTTGCTGAAATGCCATTGCTGCAACAAGGTCGCTACAGCCGACAATTCGAGACTTCTCCTCACAAAATCTTCGTATGTATTGTTGCAGAGTCTCTTTTTCTTTCTTTCGAATAGAGAAAAGATGGTCATCCTTCACCTCGATTGTCAGAAGTTGTGCGTATTCCTTTACAAACGCCAGAGCCAACTCTTCAAAGGACGCAATCGACCTCCGGGGGAGATGATTGAACCAAGTCATGGCTTGACCTTGAAGATAAGCTTGAAAAACTTTACACATGAGTGCATCGTTATGTCTATGGGGGACCATGACTCCCCAGTAATAATCTATGTGCTTTATTGGGTCGGAGACTCCTTTGAATGGAGTGACGTTTGGCGTTGCAAACTGTAACGACCCGTCCCGGAAATTAGGGTTAAGACGGTGATTAGTGAAGGATTAGTGACCTTAAGTAGTGTTTAGTTGGGTACTTTTGGACTTTAGCGTAGAATGACGATTTTGTCCCTAGTTTGGGCAAAATGTTGACTTTGAGATCGGGTAGTTAATTGGACATTGACCGATGACCGTGACGTAGTTTGGGACGTCACGAGTCAGTAGACAGGTGGCATGCCCGATTCCGACATCCGAGGAGGAAGTTATGATGTTCGGAAGGTTGAGGGCATTACCGTAATTGACTAAAATAGGGGGAAAAGTTGACTTTTCGTACGATCGGGTTTTGGCACGTTGACCTAGGACCGTTAGGTAGATCTCGTCGTCCTGAATTCAACGACAGGCGGCACGTGTTCATCGGATTTAGGGTGTGTAAGTTACGGGTCTAGAACGGTAAGGGAAAAATTGTAATTTTGGAGTCAAAGAGGGGTATTTGGTCTTTTGCACATTGGGAATTGTGCAACAGGATTGGGACAAGTGTACTGATGAGATTGAGATATTTGTGAGAGGGTTGAGGGGATTGTGACACGTGGAAGGAACCTAGAGGTTTCTAGGTGGTTACAATGGACACGGGTACATGTTGCACGATTTTAAACCGTGCAATTTGGCTTTGAAGCACAGAAAACAGAGAGGTGAGGCGGTGAGGATTTTGATCGATTCAGTGCGTGTGTGAGGTTTTGTGAGTGGTGAGAGTGACAGAGAGAAGAAGGGAGCTGGTGATTGGGTTGAGAGTGAAAATTGGGCAAGTATTGTTGTGGGTGAGAGGTTTGATTTCTCTGGGAAACAGAGAGGTGTCGAGGTAGCTGGTGGTAGTTTTGCGATGTTTTGCTTCAAGCAAGGCGGAGAAGGAGGCTAGGGTGACTCTATGAACGCCGCAGGACGCGGTGGTAAGCACGGTGGCTGTCGCTTAGCAGGTAAGCCCTTTGATTTTCTCTAAGTGCTCTGTTCTCCCGTTTTACTTAATCCAAAAGTCATGGGTTTTGAGTACGAGTCGAGGCTTTTGGTGGGTTCTATGAGACTCAGGAGGTCCCTAGGAGTTGAATAAGCTTGATTCCGTGACGGGGGAATGTCTGATTAGCCGGGAACCGAAACAGGGGTTTAGGGTAAATTTCTTCGAACTTGAAGTCGACGAGCTAGGGGCTTCGATGTTGAGTTTTCAGGTGGGGAATAGATTAAGGAGGATTGGATGAAGCTTTTGGGATTGGAATGGTTGAAAGTGATAGAGGAATGACAGAGAACCGGGTGCGCCGATTCAGACCAGTTCACCCAAGGAAGACGATGATGAACAGCGTCTGGGTGCAGGCGCGTGAGGCCCACGCGCAGCCACTTTGGGCGGCGCGTGGGGGCGCGTGCGGCAGTTTCCGGTGAAGAGTCCAACTGAGTATTTGTTCTAAATTTCATAATGAATCCAATGGAATAGGTTTCGGGTTATTCGGACATTGTTTCGGGTTAGTTCTGCGGGAACGAAGATCTAGGGTCTCGTTCAAAGTACGCTTAGAAGTTCGGGAAAGTTATGGGATTTGAGTAGAATTTTTGTGAAGTAGTTAGTAACCTCGTTATGGACTTTGGACAGGTTCGGGAAAGTCGAGAGTAGCGGGATGGCCGGGAATGGCGTAAGTGCGTGCGTATCGAGGCGACGTCGGAATGGTCTATGAGTGGACTTTGTTTTCTAACTCTTGATGCATGCATATATATTTTTATACGTTTTCATATATGATTCTATGATTTGATTATTGCTTGTGATGGTTTTAATAAATTGATTTCGGGATGTGAAATACGATTGGATTTCAAGGAAAGTAAAAGGATTTTGGAAAGTCTTTTCGGGCTTAAGGCCCGGTTCAAAGTAGTTTTCGGAAAGGTGATTTCGGGTTTTGGAATCGGAATTCCGGGTGACGATTCGGGATTCGATTCGGGACTTGAAGTGGAATTTCAGGTTTGGGTTCGAAATGGTTATTCCGGATGCTAGCTTACGGAATAATGGTTGCAGACTCGGATCTAGAAAGGAAATGGGTATGAGTTCTGAATTTGGATTCGGAATGACGGTTCTGGATATATTGATTATTGGGTTTGCTGGATCTGGTTATTGGGTTTAAAGACCCGGATATTATGATTAACGGGGGACGGGCCCGGATTGAGTTTAAAGACTCGGGAGTTTAAAGACTCGGATATATTGATTTTCCCCTGTAGGCCTATTGAGTTTAAAGACTCAGGAGTTTAAAGACTCGGATTATTGAGGCCTAGATATTGAGTTTAAAGACTCGGGAGTTTAAAGACTAGGATAGATCCAGCAGGTTCGATGGATGAGAGTGTGGTTTCAAATGTGTTTTGGAGTTCACTGAGAATTGATGATAATGGTTTTCTGAGGTTTTGGGAAGTGGCCCGGATGAAATGGTTTTTGATGGTTTTGGGCGGAGGCCCGGGATTTGAGAAAAAGAAAAATGTGTTTGTTTTTCGTACATGGGTTATGATATGAAATTAATATGCATGCATTGGTTTTTAAACGGAGGGTATAAATGTATGTGTTTTCTGATAAATGTTTTTAAACTTATACTTTATTTTTGTCCACTCACAGTCTTTTCGTATTTTCGATACCCTCCAGGTTGTTATGGCGCGGGCTGTTGGTCGAGAGAGATGGAGACATCACACGTCCAATCCACAGTAGACTCTGCGCGCTCTGTGAAGTTTGGAAGATAGTGAGACGTTTGGTTCGGAAATCCCTTGTCCAACTTACGTGTCACATGAAGGTTGGACATCTGTTTGGCCTTAGTGTCATGTGTAAGTCAGACGGAAGCAGGGTTAGTCCCTAATCCTAGGGGATTAGGGGTGGGCCCTGACACAAACCTTTGAGGGAATGGCTCTTCCTCAATATCCCTTACAAAAGGCGTGGATAGTTGTATCTGGCGACGTAGATCGTCCTCTAGATCGCCATCTCGTTGAACACGAAGGTGCCTGTCCAACATTCTTTGAACAACATTAGCCGGCAATGCACCTTGCTGAGGCAGTGCGTCATTTCGTGCTAATCGCCGAGAACCTCCTTGAACTTCTCCCCTTGACCTATGGGATCGCGCAGGGGAGTAGGCTTCATCTTCCCTCTCACTGCCATGGGCAGATCGTCTTGAGTCTTTGTGTAGAGCTTGAGGTTGCCCATACTCCCATGTGAGCGCTGTGAGCGCTCCACCCGTGAAGTTTCCCCAATCCTACTTCCTAGCCGCTCATGTACTGATGGCCTTGGACATTGTGGGCTCTTTGCTCGGTGACTGTGACTTTCCTCACCAGAGTCACTTAGAGTGGTATCCCGTGACATTGTTCGGCAGCGGACCGTTTCTTTCCCAAGTCTCCTTGGAGCATTCTCTTGTCTTCCACGTGACATGGAATGTCTGTTTGTCTCTTGGACTGTTCTTTTAGTCAAGAGTCACTGCAAGAGCTCTGATTGAAGTTGAACTTGGCTGCTCAACCTTTCTACTTGTAGAGCCATGTTTTCTTGAGGAGGTTGTTGGTGACTTCTGCCTGAGATGTCATGACGCCCATCCAGAAAGTCCTTTAGATCCATGTTTGTTATGGGCTGATCTTGCCGTGATGCACCTCCCATCAACCGCCTGCCTGTTTTTTGCAAAGCCGAAGTTCCTTCCCCTAGCGTGGGCACCTGGTTAGCTGGAGAGGAGAATGCTCTGAAGCTGAAAGTTGGCCTCCCTCTGTGCGTCTCCATGGGCACTTCTGTAGACACACGCCGGGGTCGAGTTGGCCGCTCCTCTGGAATCTCTATGCGAGCCTCATTACTCGTGTGAGTAGCTGAGGCAGAAACACCTTCTCCTCAGAACAAACAGATCGTTGAACCCTGGCCATGCTTGATCAGTGAATCTTGAATGGAAATTTGTCGAACGATGAACATGTTCAAGATCTTCGAATCAACGTTAAGAATGATGAACGAAGTATTATGAACGATGAACAATCGTGAGAGCTTCTTCTTGAATATCTTCAATCTCTCAATGAAAGCACCAATTGTTGAAGCAGAATTCGTCCTTAAACTCAAAAGACTCAAGGATCCCTGCAAACAAGTAAACAGTAAGCTATCGTTCGTTCAATGATCGAGACCTAGGGGGTGCTTGACCAAGAACGCTACAATGCTTAAGTCAGCTTCGAAAGAGAAATCTCAAGAGCTTAAGTAGCGTTGAACAAAATTACCTAGAAAGTGAAATGAGCTCCGCTATTTATAGGAAAACCTTGGGAACCTCGGAGTGTTCTGATTGGTCGGTTGAATTTGTAATTAATAAATAATATATTTATAATAAAATATATTATTTAATAATTATAATAATGGCTCATTATGATAATAATAATAATTATTGTGATTTAATATCAATATTTAATTGTCCGTTATTAAGAATAACGCCAATTAACTCTCGAGGAGAATATTAATATTACGGAGACTTTTAACCCGATTAAATAACGTATTTAGCTGGTAAATAGATTATTTAATGTGTGGGTATTTATAAGTCATTTGTTTTATTACCAGGGGCAATTTGGTCATTTCAAGAATTATGGGCCACATGGCAGCTCCACAATTTTCGGGTGATTTTGGGTTCCACAAAAACTAAATTTAGTTAATCTGTTATAGATGTACTTATTTAACTCGACCTCATATTATGATGAATTCAATTACAAATGTTAGTATGTGTTGAAGTAATAAATGTTCCAATTGCTAATTACTCGTCGTCCGATCATCAAGTGACGCGTGTCTTTTCTTGTAACCTGTCAATTATGAGTCTTCCGTTCGTACGGGCACCGGTATGGTGCCAGCCTAAAGTTCTCTGACGGTCAAGTTAGTAACTTTGTTTGTAAAAAAAAACGGTAAATGGTAAGTTTGACAGAGTAATAGTGAATAATACATTTACTTTCCTTTATTGGGAAATGTGGTGATGTAGAACAAATGGCGGAATGGATTGAGGAAGAGATGGAGCGAAAACTGCAAAAAGGACGTAAGCGGAATTTACAGATTTGGCGTCCGAGCTCAGAATGGGGCTTATGATACCTTTCCGGAAAGGGAACGACGAGACAAATCAAACTTACATCTTACGTCGTGACATATGGGTCTTTTTAACCGAATATCGTCGTTTAGGGCCTCAAAAAGTAGTTTTAAAGTTTTCCTAGTACTTTCGGAATTTTAATTAATTAGAGTTTTCTTTTCCTTTTTGATTTAGGTTTCACTTTAGGGTTTCCTAGGTATTTAAACAACCTTTAAATGTTGTATTTGTTTTTTATCATATATTTTTATTCAACCAAATTCGAGAGTTTTCTCGGTTATCTTCTGGTGGATTCCAGTGTTTGTTCTTCAGGGTTTTACGCTTGTTTACCCTATTTTACTTCGTGCTGCGTCAAGTGGTATCAGAGCGGGTTTCTCCCCTCTAGTTATCGTTGATTTCTATCCATGGCTGATCGTGTAGACGATGTCTCTGCTACTCGAGCGGATTTGGATGCCCAAACCCGTCGTATCGATGCCCAAAACCGTAGTCTCACTGAATTAACTACTCAATTTGGGGAATTAACTGCTCAATTTGGGGAGCTGCCAGCGTTGTTACTGGAGAATAATCGAAGAGGCAACCAAGGCAACAATCAGGCGGGTAATGATAGGGGAAACCCTAGGAGATTTTGTGAGGAAGAAGGTGGTTCCGATTCTGAAGAGGAACTCGAAGAGCCACGTCACAATAACCATAACCGAAACCATTATGATGATTATCGGATTAAAGCTGATATTCCCAACTTTTCGGGAAATTTAAAAATTGAAGATTTCTTAGATTGGTTGGTGGACGTAGAGAGATTTTTCGAGCTCATGGAGATTCCCGAGGCCAAGATGGTAAAGATGATTGCTTTCCGTTTGAAAAGTACAGCGGCTGTTTGGTGGGATCAACTCCAGAATACCCGACAAAGGCAAGGGAAAAATAAGGTTCAGACATGGCGAAAGATGAAACAACTTATGATGGAGAGATTTTTACCAGCTGACCACGAGCAAATTTTGTATCGGATGTTCATGGGATGTGTTCAAGGCATCAAAACAGTGACTGAATATACTGATGAGTTCATGCGATTGGCTGAACGAAATAACCTAAGAGAGACCGAGAATCAGAAGGTGGCGAGGTATATGAACGGGCTGAAACCTGCCATTCAAGAGAAGATTGGCTTGCAGAATTTGTGGTCCTTGCAAGAGGCAATTAACATGGCGATGAAGGCCGAG
Organism: Prinsepia uniflora; assembly: GCA_032719365.1. NCBI lineage: Eukaryota > Viridiplantae > Streptophyta > Magnoliopsida > Rosales > Rosaceae > Prinsepia > Prinsepia uniflora. The sequence goes on from CM064874.1 coordinate 11,262,776, forward strand.
TTGATGGAAAAAGAAAAACGCACATTGCCTTACCGGAGGAATATGCCGGATTTATCTGAAAATAATTCAGTTTTCCCTACTGATAAGGGAAAGTCCGTGCAGCAAGGCACTTCAAAACCTTCAAATTTCCAGCCGAGAGGAGGTAATGAGGGGAGTAGAAAAAATTTTGATAGGGGGCAGATTCGAAATCAGCCCCAGAAGCAGAATCCGAATCCGTATGCTAGACCCACGGGGATATTTGTTATCGTTGTGGCAAACAAGGGCATCGTTCTAATGTTTACCCTGACCGGAGACAGGCCAATTTAGTAGACGTGGATGATGATGGTCAAGAAGAAGGGGGAGAAAGTTTTGAGGATGACTATGAAGGAGCCGAGTTTGCAATTGAAGAGGGCTTAGAACGAGTTACTTTGGAGATGCAACGAGTTCTTTTAGCTCCAAAAGAGGAAGGCCAGCGTAATAGTATATTTCGTTCTCACTGTTCCATTAAAAACAAAATATGTGATGTGATTGTAGATAATGGCAGCTGTGAGAATTTTGTGTCGAAGAAACTGGTGGAGCATTTGCAGCTACCAACGGAGCCACATAGCACTCCTTATTCGCTGGGTTGGGTGAAGAAAGGACCTTCAGTTCGAGTCTCTGAAACATGTCGTGTACCACTCTCCATTGGTAAGCACTACAGTAATGAAATATTATGTGACATAATTGATATGGATGCTTGTCATATTTTATTGGGATGACCTTGGCAGTTTGATGTGGATACTACCTTTAAGGGTCGAGACAATGTTATCTTGTTTACTTGGAATAATCACAAAATTGCTATGGCTCCTATTACACATTCGGGAAAGATGAGTGTCCCAAGAAAGGAGAGTTCGAGTTTCCTGACTTTGACTAGCAATGAGCGGGAGATAAATGAGGCAATCAAAGAAGCAGATTCTTTTTATCCCGTGGTGCTGAAGGGATTAATGACCACAAGCAAAGAAAAGGTCGAAATTCCCACTGATGTGAAGCAGATGTTGAGGGAATTCAAGGAGCTCGTGGCTGAGGAATTGCCTAACGAACTGCCACCTATGCGGGATATCCAGCATCAAATTGATTTAGTACCTGGAGCTAGCCTACCAAATCTGCCTCATTACCGTATGAGTCCTAAGGAGAATGAGATTTTGAGGGAGCAGATTGAGGAGTTGATGAAGAAGGGATTTATCAGAGAGAGTTTGAGTCCTTGTGCGGTTCCTGTCCTTCTAGTTCCTAAGAAGGAGAATGCTTGGCGTATGTGTGTTGACAGCCGAGCAATCAACAAAATAACAGTAAAATACAGATTTCCCATACCACGATTGGAAGACATGTTGGATGAACTTGAGGGTTCTAAGGTGTTCACGAAGTTAGACTTGCGGAGTGGCTACCACCATATTCGAATCAGACCGGGTGATGAGTGGAAGACGGCGTTTAAAAGCAAGGATGGATTATACGAATGGTTGGTCATGCCTTTCGGGTTGTCAAACGCACCTAGCACTTTCATGAGACTTATGAATCAGGTTCTTCGTCCATTCCTTGGCTCTTTCGTTGTGGTTTACTTTGATGATATTTTAATTTATAGTCAAACAAAAGAAGAACATATGGTGCATTTGAGGCAAGTTTTAGGGTTCTGCAAGAAAATAAGTTGTATGTGAACCTGAAAAAATGTACTTTCTGTACAAATAAGTTGTTGTTTTTGGGATTTGTGGTTGGTGAGGATGGCATTCAGGTGGATGATGAGAAAATTCGGGCAATCCGTGATTGGCCGGCTCCAAGGTCGGTGACTGAAGTGAGAAGTTTCCACGGGTTGGCCACGTTCTACAGGAGGTTTGTAAGGAACTTTAGCACCATTACGGCACCTATCACCGAATGTTTGAAAAAGGGAAAATTCCAGTGGGGGGATGAGCAAGAGACGAGCTTTGCCCTCATCAAAGAAAAGCTTTGCACCGCCCCAGTTCTCGCTCTTCCGAACTTTGAGAGAGTATTCGAGGTCGAATGTGATGCTAGTGGAGTAGGAGTGGGGGCTGTATTGTCACAAGAAAAGAAACCAATAGCGTTCTTTTCGGAAAAGTTGAGTGAAGCACGGCAGAAGTGGAGTACTTATGACCAGGAATTTTATGCGGTCGTGAGGACTTTGAAACAATGGGAGCACTACCTCGTTCAAAGGAGTTCGTACTGTTTACCGACCACCAAGCCTTGAAGTTCATTAATAGCCAAAAACACGTTGATAAGATACATGTCAGGTTCGTGAATTTTCTGCAAAAGTTTCCATTTGTTATCAAACATAAATCAGGGACCCTAAATCGTGTGGCTGATGCTCTAAGTAGACGAGCTATCTTGCTGGTTACACTTTCTCAAGAAATTGTGGGGTTCGAATTTATGAAGGAGTTGTATGAAAATGACGAGGACTTCAAAGAATTATGGCGAAAGTGTGTTAATCTTGAACCAACAGCGGATTACTTTCTTAATGAGGGGTATTTGTTCAAGGGTAACCAGTTGTGTATCCCTATCTCATCCTTGCGGGAGAAGCTGATTCGGGATTTACATGGAGGAGGATTGAGTGGCCATTTGGGTCGAGATAAAACCATTGCAAGCTTGGAGGAGAGATACTATTGGCCACAGTTGAAACGGGATGTTGGAGCTATCGTGTCAAAGTGTTATACGTGCCAAACTTCAAAGGGTCAAGTTCAAAATACTGGGTTGTATATGCCTTTACCTGTTCCTAAAGATATTTGGCAGGATGTAGCTATGGATTTTGAGCTCGGATTACCTAGAACACAAAGAGGAGTGGATTCTGTCTTTGTTGTGGTTGATAGATTCTCCAAGATGGCGCACTTCATAGCTTGTAAGAAGACAGCGGATGCGTCCAACATAGCCAAACTATATTTCAGGGAGGTTGTTCGACTGCATGGGGTGCCTAAGTCTATAACTTCTGATCGTGACACCAAGTTCCTTAGCCATTTCTGGATTACTTTGTTGCGGATGTTCGGGACTGTTTTGAATCGTAGTAGCACTACCCATCCTCAAACTGATGGTCAGACTAAGGTGACAAACAGAACTTTGGGAAACATGGTGCGTAGCATTTGTGGTGATAAGCCGAAGCAGTGGGACTATGCCCTTCCACAGGTGGAGTTCGCTTACAATAGTGCAGTTCATAGTGCCACGGGGAAGTCGCCGTTTGCCATTGTTTATACTGTTGTACCTAGTCATGTGGTAGACCTCGTGAAGCTGCCTAATGGTCATGGAGTAAGTGTTGCTGCAGAAAATATGGCTGAAGGCGTAGTGGCTGTTAGGGATAAAGTTAGACAGAAGTTGGAGCAGACCAATGCCAAGTATAAAGCAGCAGCCGACAACACATAGGCGAGTTAAGGTGTTCCAAGAGGGTGATTCTGTTATGGTGTTTTTGAGGAAAGAAAGAGTTCCTGCGGGTACCTACAGTAAGTTGAAACAGAAAAATTATGGGCCATTCAAAGTGCTGAAGAGAATCAACGACAATGCTTATGTGTTAGACTTGCCGGAATCCATGGGAATTTCTAATACCTTCAATGTGGCTGACATGTATGAGTTCCGTGAAGATGTAGCTCTCTATCCTGATGATAACTCGGGGTCGAGTTCTTCTGAAGTGGAAGGGACTGATGTAGAACAAATGGCGGAATGGATTGAGGAAGAGATGGAGCGAAAACTGCAAAAAGGACGTAAGCGGAATTTACAGATTTGGCGTCCGAGCTCAGAATGAGGCTTATGATACCTTTCCGGAAAGGGAACGACGAGACAAATCAAACTTACATCTTACGCCGTGACATATGGGTCTTTTTAACTGAATATCGTCGTTTAGGGCCTCAAAAAGTAGTTTTAAAGTTTTCCTAGTACTTTCGGAATTTTAATTAATTAGAGTTTTCTTTTCCTTTTTGATTTAGGTTTCACTTTAGGGTTTCCTAGGTATTTAAACAACCTTTAAATGTTGTATTTGTTTTTTATCATATATTTTTATTCAACCAAATTCGAGAGTTTTCTCGGTTATCTTCTGGTGGATTCTAGTGTTTGTTCTTCAGGGTTTTACGCTTGTTTACCCTATTTTACTTCGTGCTGCGTCATGTGTACCCTTATGTATGGGTAAATGGAATGTCCAATTTTCATAGTTTCGAATGTGGAGAGGTTTTCATGCGTCATCCCGTATTGGACCTCGTGCAGAGCTATATAAGTACTATGAGTTTGTGCCTTATCCGATGCTTGTATGAAACACTCAACAAATCATGATTTATAATTCTAATGCACACTCTAGATTGTAAATAAATCATAAATGCATTGCTAAATATTAATGGTGTATAAAGTAATATAATTTAATTTTTTTTCCCTTGCAAGATAGTTCATAAAAGAGCGTATGATGAGAAAATTTTGGAGTTGAAAAAAACAAAAGAAAGAAAAATAATAAATAAAAAAGGGGTTTCTATCTTTGCCCAAGAAGAAGATTACAATCGCACAAAGGACATAGAATTATATATTTTCTTAATTTTAATTTTCGTTAAATAATAAATTTAATAATAGATACATGGAAAGAATATTAATAAAGTAGAGCAAATATTCGTAGAGAAGGACGGTGTTCTTCGCCATTAGAGGATCATTATTCCATCTGCTACACCCCCTTGGCTCTGGAGTCTGGACTTTGAACTCCGACCTCTCTCAAGCTCTTCAACCGCCACTTCTCAAAGAAGAAGAGAGAAAAAGGAACAATATTTTGAGAAAAAGGAACAATCTTTGTGCGTTTCTCCTACTCTGGATTCTGGAAGCTAACAAAACTTCTGGGTCAGAATATCTCTGTCAATACAGGTGAGTTCATCATTTCTCTTAGCATTTACACGCTTAAATTATTTTAATATTCATGAATTTGGACTTGATTTAGAGCTCCGATTGGCTTGGTTTCTATTTTTGGAATTTCTGCTATGTTTAGGTGGTGAGAAATTGCTGAGAGCCATAAGCTAACAGGTGTGTAACTTTGAACTTTTGAATTAACCCAAAGCTTGTTCCCACATTTCCAGTCTGCTGTTACTATTTTGTTGTGTTTTGTCAGCAGCCAAACAGAACGAATTCTACCCAGTACTCAATAAGTGCTTCATTGTGTTTCTTCGGCAATAAATTTTGAGCTTGTTCCCACTTTTCCAGTCTGCTATTACTATTTTCTTGTGTTTTCTCAGCAGCCAAAGAGAACCTAAGTCTACCCAGTATTCAGTAAGTGCTTAGTTGTGTTTATTTGACAATTAATTTTGAACTTATTTGTGTATGAAGTTAAATTTGTTGTAAATGGATCAATTGGTTGGCGTTGGGATGATCCTAGTAGTCAGTCTTGATTTTACTCATTACATTTTACAATAACATCATAATGTGAGACTTAAAACACAATCTGTTATGTAATTGAGAGCTAGCTCTGTTATAAGAGAACATATTTGAACTCGGAAATTTGAAATTTAGATCAAGTCTTATGACAATGTTTGTTTGGCAGTGGATGACCAATCTTCTATGAGCAAGGATGAAGATGTGATAGAGAGTTCCAATGGAAAAGAGGCAGTCACATCTGTTGGGAATTCGGATATGGAACCGTATGTGGGTATGGAATTTGAATCTGAAGAGGCTGCCAAATTGTTCTATGACGCATATGCAACACATTTGGGGTTCATTATGCGTGTTGATGCCTTCCGAAGATCAATGCGTGATGGTAAAGTAGTTTGGCGTAGACTTGTGTGTAATAAAGAGGGGTTTCGTAAGACAAGACCCAAAAGAAGTGAGAACAGGAAGCCTCGAGCAATCACCAGAGAAGGGTGTAAAGCAATGATAGTAGTAAAGAAAGAAAAATCAGGAAAATGGATTGTGACGAGATTTGTGAAGGATCACAACCATCCAATGGTAGTTACGCCTGCAAATGGTCGCCGTACTGTCCTGCTATCTCAAACACCAGTGAGTGCCCCATGACTATTCTCATTCACATTCTAGCTATCAATGTTGCCTTATTTTTCTACTCTTCATTGCTGAGTTACTCACGAGATGCATTATGGACTTTGTGGACTAAGTTATTGCTTATTGGGTTAAGTTAGTGAATTATCTAGTTTCTGTCATGTCACTATTATAGATTTGAAAGTGCCTAAGATGTTCCTGTATTAACACTTCGGATTTGTTGCAGTATGTTTCCTGGCAATTATTTGAAGCTTTTACATGTTGGAATGTCGCATTTTTTATGCATCTTACATGATATTTGTGGAAAATGTTGTTAAATGGATGAAGTTAGCAGATGCCTCTTCTTGAAATGGTTACTCAATATTATAGCTTTCAACTTTTCATCAGTGTTCTAAGATTGTAGTTCATATATATTTCTCAACTTCATTCTAGGAAACCATGTTTCTAAACCTCCAAATTGATTAAGTCATTTTCAATGTTCAGTCTAAAACTTATTTTGTAAACTTAAGTGATAATATTCAACTAAATATTAAAGCAGTAGCTCCATAGTATCCGTTTTTCCAATTTGTACAAGTTCCATCAGTGCCATGTTTGCTTCTCTGAAGATTTAGTAGGAGTCTGGTTTGTGGTCAGTTGAAGTTTACAATGGTTTCTTTAAATGTTTTATATATTGGAGTGTTTTTAAAGCCATATAGCAGATATCTGATGATTAGAAAGATTTCTTTGCATTCTGCTACCATAATATTTCCAGTGAAAATTGATATTTAACACATTGCTTTTGTGTATGTTCCAGGACGAAAAAGATTCTAAAATCCGAGAGCTGACTGCTGAGCTACAACGCGAGAAAAAGAGATCTGCAGCGTATCAAGAACAGCTTGATATAGTTTTACGAGAGATGGAAGAACATTCCAATCACCTATCGAGAAACATTGACGGCATTGTCCAAAGTGTGAAAGAAATTGAATCGAAGAAGGTAGCACCGTCAAACAGTTAAAAGCCTTCACTGCTAGACTACCACTAGTTCAGCTAATCAGTTTTGTATAATTACTCTCATATGCTGTTGCTTGTATTCAAGTCTGTAAATCTCTTGTAGGTTGAGCAGAAACTGAATTACCCTCTAGTTTTTTTTTTTTTTCTCTTAAAACTCTTTTGTTTGTAAATATGGAATACTGAATTACCCTAAGATGTTCTAATTCTTCAACATTAGTAAAACTGTAAAACCTCTCCTCTTTACTTCATTTTCTTTTGATTCTAACTTTACACTTCGAACTTTCACTCATTTTCCTCATACTCATTATTATGTGCCACCAAAAGATAGAGCTTTGCGTGTTAAATTTCTTAAGAGAGGAGTAAAATAGGGCTCTCAATATTTGTTTTAAAGGGAAATGAGGTTTCAAATTTTCATCCATTTTATTGGAATTGGTTATGAACTTATCAAACAGTAGATGGTAATGTACGAGGTGTCAATTTTCTCATCTATCACACCGTTATACGCTATAAATATATAAATATATTACGACACGTATTTTGTAATACTATGAGATGGCATAACAGACATTGCAGAAAGAAGTTTCCCCAAGTCAAGTAAGGTACAATCATACTGTAATAGTATTGTATAGTATTGTATGCATACACCATATTTGAATTTTGGAAACGCTTAAAAAATAAGGAAAATGGTATATACACCAAGTTTTTAAATTGATGTAGCCGTTGGGGCAACTTGCCAATACATGAGCTTGAAATTCAATACCAATTGCTCTCCTACTCAGTTTTTTCTTGGATTTACGTGTAAACAACTTGTTCCTTTGCTTATAAGCTTTATAGAAAAATACACTGAGGGAATGAAGGAACAAAAATTCTTACACAATTTAGCTCAGCCTGAGTTTACAACAGCAGTTAGTTACATATCAGGTTATAACTATTCTGGTTGTTCTTTGTCTCAATAACCCAATACAAGTCCAAACCAAAAATACCAACTCCGTGTACAACAAACCCAACTTCAACTTTACAAAACTGAGCTTCCGGTAGAAGGAGAGATTCTTAGGATTCTTAGTCCGAGTTTACAACAGCAGTTAGTTACATATCAGGTTATAACTATTCTGGTTGTTCTTTGTCTCAATAACCCAATACAAGTCCAAACCAAAAATACCAACTCCGTGTACAACAAACCCAACTTCAACTTTACAAAACTGAGCTTCCGGTAGAAGGAGAGATTCTTAGGATTCTTAGGTATCATCAATTATATAATTTTGCCAACCAAAGACTGACCAAGTGGTTAATTTCGTTTTTTGGACAAAATATCAGGATAAAAGCAGTGACAGACAATGAGAAACCAGTCATATAAGAACACAAGAAGGATCAGACAACAAAAACCACAAACTAAAATTATGAACACATAAATCAGCGAAATGGTCTAAACCTAGCCTAGTGATGAACAATGTGAAGAACATCATCTAATGCTGGTGCATCAGCAGCTAATTTGAGTGAAAATGGCAGCTTTTTCAAGCCAAGTTTACAACCTGCAATCAACCTTCACCAAATTAACAAGAACAACACCAGTAGCAACTAAAGTACTAAACATCTGCAACCCATAAACACCAAGGCAGCAAATCATAACTACTCCAATTCATGCAGTAAGTGAGAGGCCCTCACATTTAAGATTAGCAAAAGATTGTAGCTTTTGCTGATTTCTATCCCAATTAAACAAGTGTGACCTAAAATCTCAAACAAAGTACGCATATTAAACAAGAAGCACAAGCATAATTTGGCTTCGAAAAAAAGCAACTTTTTTATTTTATTTTATAGCTAGTGAAGAAAAGCATAGATAGCAGTGGATATATAGACCAAAAGGGCAGTAGTGACCAAAACAACCAGAGCCGCAACAGAATGGACAGCGGATTTGCTTCCACAAGACAACATCCCCAGCCTGATCTGAATCACATTCACCATTGACAGCACCAAAAACACACAACCCATAACCGACCCGAAAGCCGACCCCATCATCCCAAATCTTAACACTTTGAGATTGATGTGGGCTCGGAAGGCCTCGTCCACATCCTTACTGTTGAGCAAATTGATCGCCAGCTTCAGGCCCTGCGCCACCAGGGACGAGAACAGGAAGAAGCTGAAGGAGACAACCTCGAACACTAGAAGCTTCTTCGCCACATCGATTCCGGCGTCGCAGGCTGTCCTGTTCTCGAGGCTGCGCTGTCCTGGCGTTGCTAAAGAGAGACCCACGAAGACTGCGATGGTGAAGAGTGAGTTCACGTTGACCAGGCCGTCCAGGGCCGTGACGTGGACACTTGTCGTTGATGATGATGGCATCACTCTCCGGCCGTCTTGCGTGTAGCACTCTTTCGGGTAGCCGTCAGATCTAGAAAAGACAAGAAAACCCAAAAAAAAAAAATAATTTTATCAGTTTAGAGGGTGAATTTGAAGATGAAAACTTGGAATGAAAATGGAAGATGGATTGTGTAACATACTCATCCATGGGTTTGAGGTTGTAATGTTGATAATTGAATTTGTGAACTTCTTTCTTGCTTTTATTTTGTTATTGCTTGTAGAAGGAAATAAGAGGGAAGAAGGGGCCAAAGGAAGATGCTTAGGCTTTGTATTTGGGTCGTCTAAACTTCTCTCTTTTTGGGGTCAAAGTTGTCCATACTTTTTGGGTTGGATTTTAAAGTTGGGATTAAAGTTTAATGTCTTCAAAAGAGTAGGGTTTGTTTCATTTTTCAGAAGTATCAATGTACCAAAAAAGCAAAATCCAATGTTTAGCCTAGAAAGTTGATGAAGACGTTTAAGAAATATTCATAGGGGATGTGATTTAGTGACTTACAATAAAAAAACCGAAAAAACAAAAACAAGGAAACCACTTTGTATGTTAATCAAGAAGAAAGAGGGGCTTTTACCGTTTAGTCGTCTTCCTCGCGAAGAAGATTGCAACTGTGACTCAGCTGTAATAGTGCACTCACAGTAAATATATCCATAGTCAATTTTATCAAGGAACGAGGGTTGCTAAGGTTATAATTTGACAAAAGATTATGTTATTCCATAAGACAGCTTCTAAAAAGAAACATTCTGAGACAGCCAAAGAGAGAGAGAGAAGGAAAATAAGCTCAGTTGCCTAGCAGCGCCCAACCGCCTAGTAGTGCCCAACAATGCCCATCACTGTCTAGTAATGCCTAACACCACATATGCTTCCGCATAATTCTCTGCCGGTTTTCTCCACATTTATACCAAAATTGAGGTGGCGACACACCGCTTAACACCTAGTCGCTGCCTAAGCGGTCGTTTAGCCTGCCTTTTAGAACATTTCTTTATACACACCCATCATCTCAGCCTCAATAAACGCTCCATTGAAATTACACTTCAATTACCAGAGATTGGTTTCTTTCACACATGTTTTTCATGGTGTTGAGCACTTTTGGATCTGAGATGATGGATAGCAATCTCCCTTAGCGACAGATGTGCCCCCTTCCATAACTTATCATGTTGTTCCTGCTAAATTTTCCAGAGGATCATGAAAAATAAATCACGTTGTGAATTATTCAACTTACAAGCCATTAAGTCAAGCCACTCAGCTATTGTTGATTCTGTCGTTGCGAGAGATCAATTGCTCCAAAAGCTAGCTAACCAAATCCCTCATGAACCAAAGCTATCTTGCAATAAATGGACATCAGATTCATGCTCCACCCTGCAAAACACACAAACACCGTCAACTGGAACACTTTGCTTTTGAAGATTAATTTTTTTGTGGGGTAGAAGTTTTTTACGGGCGTGCCAGAAAAAAAACATTCATTTTATTAGGAACACATGCTGCAGATTCTTTTCTACCTCTCTAGATCCTGAATTCTCGGCTTCACCAGTTTCACAGGATATTTAGGAATAAACAATACGATAGGCACTCTTACCCGTGAATAATCTTTTCGATAACACCGTGGAAATTCGAAAAAATAAAAAATGACGATTTTGTCCCTATAGGGTGAAAATGTTGATTATTTTACTGGGAGACCTTGTGGACATGTCGTGAGGACCATTATATAAATCTTAGACTCCTAAATCCATATATAGGTGTTATACCGAGAATGGAGTTCAGATAAAATCGTTTTGGGTCTAAAAAGTATAAGGGCAATTTGGTAATTTTAGCATGAAGTGTATTTCGGTAATTTCTAGAGAAACCTAGAATTGTCTAGAAAGCTCTTTAATTTTCTTTCTCGTTCATCCACCGATATACTACATTTGTGTGTGTGTGTGTGTGTGAACCGAGGACGATGCTGAAGAAATGATGGGACTTCTTCTTTCCTCTCTAATGGGGGATGCATGCTAGCTGACGGGTGCTGAACCTCCGTTTCATGGTCTGGATTTGCTTCTACCCGGGCTGGTGACCCTTTTCGATGCTGCGATGATCTGGGTGGTTGCCCCTGCTCGGGAATGGGCCCATATGTGGGTTTAGGAGGAGGATGTGTGTGTGTGTGTGTGTGTGTGTGTGTGTGTGTGTGTGTGTGTGTGTGTGTGTGTGTGTGTGTGTGTGTGTGTGTGTGTGTGTGTGTATGCGTGAATATGGGTATTCGGTGGGAAGAAGTCGAAAATGAAAAAAAAAAAACCATGATTGATGCAGTCCGTGAGGCTTAAAACTTGGTTGTGGAGTGTGAGGGGTTTTCAAGTTTCCTAGCTTCCTACTAAGGATGCTAGGATGTTAATTAAGTTCCTAGGAACATTCTAGGACAGAAAAGGAAGAAGGTTTGGGCTTGAGAAGGCTATAGATAGAGGCTTGAAACCATGACTGAAAGCCAAGGATTTGGATTGCGTGATCGAGGTAAGTTTTCTTACTTTTGATGCTATGTATCTACTCCTGAGATTGTGTAGATGATGTTAGACTTTTAAAGAAAAAAACAAATGTGCACGATTTACAATCCGGTCATGTACGAGGGTCGGGCGACTCAAAATCAGGAAATCGAGTTAACCCGTCAGAGGTTGAAGGAGATCTAATGTAGGCATGTGGCCCCTACATGCAGAGAATGTAACGAACACTCCCAAATTTTGTGATGAATTAAGGATTAATTAATCGGGATTAATCGAGGATTATCGGACGATTTGAGTAAAATTACGATTTTGCCCCTAGAAAGGGTAAAATGTTAACTTTTGAATTAGGAGGTAAATTGCACATGGACCAAGGACTATTACGTAGATCGAGACGATACGAGTCCGTAGACAAGCGACACCTCGAAATTGGATTCCGTATGAGAAAGTTACGGGTTAAGAACGATTTTGAGAACTATTCAAGATTGCACGTTTTACAAGGAGTTAACTTTTGGGTTTGTCCTTAATGGGCCCAAAAGATCTGGCATGGACCAATAGATGAGTGACAAGTGTCACCCATCCTTTGACCCAAACCCACACATACATGCATCTCACCCATTTCCCTTTATCTTCTTCATCAACCCGTAACCACCCCCAAACCCTCATCTCCATCATGTTTCTGCTTGAGAGAGATAGAATGAGAGGATGAGACTGAGAAACGGACCAGGGCGGTGACTGGAAAGCCCAGGTAAAACCCGAAACCCATTTTGGGTTTTGATTTGGTTTTTGGTTTTCAAACGTTTGGGAACCATTTTGAACCTTTGAACGTGTTGATTGAGCTCATACGAACCTGTAGGGATCAAAATGGACAGCAAAAAGAAAACTAGGCAGGCTTGGGTGGTGGTTCAAAGTTTGGTCGTGAGAGGCTGGGTTCAAACAGGTATTTTCAGGCCCTTTTTTCTTCTTATTTTGAGGTTGTAGATCCCTTTCTGGGAAGTAGACAAGTCGATTAGGTGAAGAACGGCGAGTTTTGGTGGCTGGCTAGCTGAGTTCTGGTCGGGTCAGGGTCGCGGGTCAAACGGGTCGACCCATCTAAAGGAAGACGATGATGACGTGGTAGTCTACGTCATCATGTCAGGCCACGTGGCAAACTAGGGTGTGACACGTGGCCAGGTGTCAATCGAGTCAACAGCTAATGTGGAAGGTCCACGTCATCCATGTCACACCATGTGGACCGATGAGAGGGTGCCACGTGGCAAGGTGTTAGGATATGTCAGGTGACATGGCAGCTGACGTGGCATGTCCACGTCAACATTGTCAGAGCACGAGGACCAATAGGGTGGTGCCACATGGCAGGATGTCAGAGAGGTTTCAAACTTGTCAGTGACACGTGGCAGGACATGTGGCACCAATCAAGGTTGGCCACGTTGCAAGTTGTCAGACTGTCAGATGTTAGAGTTGTCAGGCTGACGTTAGCATTGACCGTCGTTGACTGGCGCGTGTGAACTTTGATAGGCATGTGAGGGCGCATGGGCACAAATTTTGAGGTGAAACTGGTCTTGTACGAAAGGTCTTGATGTTTCTGAATCCAATGATAGTGGTTTCAAGTCCATTGGAGATCGTTTGATAGGTCATTTAGAGGTTTTTAGCATCGGGAAGCATGTTCAGGACACGTGTACTGTTCCGGGATAGTTATGGGTCTTTGATATGAACTTGTATAGGTTGGTAGTGACCTTTGGATGTGATTTGGACAAGTTCAGACGTCACAAAGATTATAGATTAGCCCCGGTGTGGCTTACGTCGTGGGTTACAGGCGCGCAGCACAGACAATCTGTGAGTGGACTTTATTTTATGAAATGATGCATGCATAACTATTTTATATGTTTTATAAACATGATTTGAGATGCATAGATTGCATATGATTTAAAAATGAGTTGTTTGGCATTTTCGTAGAAAATGCAATATTGCACGTAGTTCAAGATTTCTGTTTTATATGATACTTGGACTTAGGCCGAGTATTCTACGTGCATGTGATTTATATGATTTTGATTGTTTCACGGAGATGCGTGAGACCGAGGATTTGACTACCAATTTTGAATGATTTCACGGAGATGCGTGAAATCAATATTCGGGCTTGAGTCTCAGTTGGATATGGACTTTTACTTGGATTACAGTCAAAGGTGATTTGGAAAAATGATTTGAATAATGAAATGGTTTTCGAATTTGAAAATGTGTTCAGGCTTGTGTCCTATTTGATTTATGGTTTGACTTAGAGTATAGTCAAACGCGAGGAGCCTCTATGTCAGATTTATGAAAGATATTTCGAGCATGTGACCCACTTGTGGATTTGATAAGATTCGAGGAATCTTGGATTTATGAAGTGTTTCTAGACACTATTTTTACGATGGTTTTATGGAAACTGATTTGATGAAATTATGTCCGGGCGTAGACCCTTTTAAGATGTTTTGAGATGATGTGAAATGTTTTCCACACGAATATCCTCTATGGTGTGATGATAGCCTCCGGACGTCGACCATCCAGTGGGATGTGTGATCCTGGAGAGGTGACGGGGACACTGCCTGCAAGAGTGTCAGAGATGGACATTTTGCAGACGTAGACCATCTAGTGTGATGTGTGATCCTGTAGATGCCATCGCTTAGACGTTGACCATCATGTATGATGCGTGATCCTGAGTTAGAGCACCTAGACATCAAGCCACGGGCTCCGAGCCTGGTGTATATTCGGATTTGTAATCCCGAGTCACACGCGTAGCGCTGATATCCTAAGTCCGTACGTGATTTGGTTGTGGGCTGAGACCCTACTGAGGAAATGGCGTTTTCATTGTGTTTTGATTTGAAAAGTAATATGATTTTATTTTAAGAAAATACTTAAAATATTGTTATCTGATGCATGCATACTTTTACAAGAAGGGTATAAATGTCATTTTTGATAAAATATTTTTATAATTGATTATTTTTGTCCAATCACAGTTTTTAATGTTTTTTTTATACCCTTCAGGTTGATCGCGGATGCATGCTGTAGTAGAGACCGAGACATCACATGCCATTGCGAACTCCACAAGTCACTGTGCACCGAGCGTGTTACCGTTTTATCCCTGGTCTGGCACGTGGTGTCAGATGGGAGTAGGGTATATCTTACGATAATTCAAGGGGATTAGGATGGGTCTTGTCAGTTTGGTATCAGAGCACTAGGTTGCCCTTGAGGTGTTGCACATGCGTCAGATGTGTTGTCTCTGGGTTGTTTTCATCTCGTCAACGTGATAGTGAGGATAAGGATAGGAAAGTTAACTAGGAATGAACCCCAGATAGATTTTGTTTGGCATTGAATGCCGTGTTGAATAGAGTAGACCCAAAAAGGGCCAAGTTTTTGGTGTGCCTAGCAGCTGGAAGGCCGTAGAGTTACGATTGTATGGGATCTTCGGATAGTAGTTACTACTTGAGTGGATGCCAGTATCATGATCATCCAAAGTCATGACCGATGATTGGTCAGGATGGATGTGTTACTAATAGCAGCCGAGGTCATTGATGTCTCTATTTGAGAGTGGCTGAACAAGTTACCAGGAAGGTGGTACTTGTGGATCGGATCCCGGGGTGGACCGATCAGTGGATTTTATGCTTGTGACGGATACCCATTGCTCGTACCATTGCGCAATCTTGATAGCGATGGGTTGCCGTCCGAGTGAGTGACTTCATAGCAATGAAGGGTCGTTATGAGTATTTGGTACCGATAGCGGAGTTTTCGTAGATTGGTCTGCACGAGATTTGTGGCAAACATCGTTATCGACAGAAATGGAAGAGATTAGTGAGAGTTGGGCAACGTTCGAGGAACGTTCTTACATTATTTTTTCCCAGTCATATCAAGATACAAGAGAGAGAGAGAGAGAGAGAGAGAGAGACAGAATATCTCGGGATGTCAGGACCCGTCCCAATCCCCCCCAGGATTAACTCGGGACGGGCCTGATCCCGTCTGACACGAAGTGTCAGACAAGGGAAATTTCGACTTAAGCCCGCTCGGGCTGCAGAGTACGCCATGATCCAGAAGAGGTATGTGATGTCTCGGTCCCTGCTACAGCCCGCATCCGCGATCAACCTGAAGGGCAGTCAAAAAATTAAAATCTATGAGTGGACAAAACAATAACTTATAAAAACATTTGTACCCTTCACTAAAAAGCATGCATGCATTCGAAAACCATTTACCAAACCACTAGGGCCTTGGCCCAAAAATGTAAATGAAACTGATCAAACGGGTCACTGCCCAAATTCATGTGGGACTCAGCCCAAAACCAGTACATCATATATCATATAACATATACATATAAATCACATAACCCATCCTGTCACGGTATCTAAAGCTACGCGCGTGCTACCCGGGGTCTCAAAGCCCAAGTCTCCCAGGGTCCACCCAGGTCAATGTCCGTAGATCAATGACCCTCCCTGGGGTTATAATCCATAAGCCTTCCTGAGAGTAAGGTACCCAACAGGCGCGACTCCACTCAGTTAGTGCTCCGTGACTACTCCGGGGTCCATCCAAGCCAACGACCCTCCCCGGAGGAGAAATTCCAAATAAGGAAGGTATATGAATATATATATATATATATATCGAAAACATTCTTAAAACCTTCCAAGGGATTCATACGTGGTCCCCATAAACCGTCATGAATCTGGAAATCCATTTAGGGTCCTCGACCTGAAATCATAAACGTAAAGTAACTGGGCCTCACGCCCGAACTCATGACTCAGCCGGGCATTGAGCCCGATATCTCAGGGGCAATCACGATTTTGATCGTAGTGATGCATACAACCATCCATCTAGGACCGCCCTCAATCCTGATTTGTCGCTGTGAACGAATCAACCGATGCAACCACCACTAGATCATGGTGCACTCATCACCGATCGATATCCTAAACCATGAGCACTCCGAAGTCGAGCCTCCAGTGGCTGCTCAACGATGGTACGTGCATCGTGACCTCTCCGGAAGGAACATATCCCAGTCCGGAGGTGAGCGTCATATCGTCCGTTTCCGTGCACAAAGCACTCGCCGCGACCACGACTCAGACTCGTAGGTCATAAATATGCCGTGCACAAAGCACTCGCCGCGACCACGACTCAGACTCGTAGGTCATAAATAAGGCTACATGCCCGAGACAAAACCAAATGAGTCTCATGCCCGAGTTTACCCTTTTTAAATCCAAAACCATTTCATTTAAACCATCGTAGAAATAGAAACCCATATAGGCACCGTATAGGGCCAAAACCTTGAAATACGTGTCAATACGCAACCACACACAAATGCACTCATGACATCACAAAACAAGTATTAAAACACATAATAAACATTTATACATGCATCAATTTAGAAAACAAGGTCCACTCACAGACCGTCCGAGCTGCTGCCTCGATACGCATGCCATTTGGCTCTCTCGGGCCAATCACCGTCACTGGGACTCCCAAACCTGCCCAAATCACTTTAGAGGGTTACTAACTACCTTATTAACCTCTCACTAAAGCCCCGTAATTTTTCCAAATTTTTAACTATTTTTAACGTCGATCCTAAACCTTCGGACGTCCTAAACAATATCGAGACGGTGTCCGATCGACACACAAAAATGTTCGTTACATCGAATAGATTAAAAGTCATGTTGAAGTCATCCCCAAACTATGCTTCACGCACCCCCACGCGCGGCCCAATAGGGCTGCGTGTGAAGGCCACGCGCCTAGCTACAGTGTCACCCCTAACCTCTGTCGAATCGGGTCCTCTGGTTTGAACCGGACCAGGGCCCCATTTCATTCATTTTCGGTCCATTATGTTTCATTTTGATTCCTAAAGGTTCCTAGTATCCTTTCCCATCGATCTAGCCATTAAAAGCAGGAGAAAAAGATCGAGAAACTACCTCCATGATTGAAGGATGAACCGGTAACCTGCAACCGCCTACTGCCGTCGTCTCCGGCTGTCCCAGCCCTCGAAATCAATCCAAAGCTTCCTCTTAGATCACCAGAAAGTCGTCCCCATTAATAGAATTAACTAAAAACCTCTAAATCTCAGTTTCCAATCTTTTAAACAAAAATGGGTTCTCCGGTCACTTACCTCCGCCGTCCACGGCGGCCCATTCCGTAGCCACCATTCAACTCGTCCTTCCTCACTCTCTAACTTTCCTTCAGGTTTCACGAACAAAGGATTGAGTTTAGGGGTTCAAAGCATGGTTGGTCGTGCTTTGTTTGAGAGGGAAAATGGGAGATCGGGTTTGGAGATGGGTATGGCTTATGATGGTACAGAGAAGGGAAAATGGACGGCCAGGATGGAAGAAAGAAATATAGATGAAGGGTGGAGATGAGAAGTGGGTAAAATAATAAAATAATAAAATAATAATATTTTAATGGTTTAGATCCACTTTTTGGGGAAATGACCAATGGGATGAGTGACACTTGTCACTCATCCATGGGTCCCACTAAAATATATGTCCAATCAGATATCGCCACATCATCCCCGTCTCGTAATGCATGCATAGTGCAATCGAACTTCCGTGAACCATAACTTCTTCGTCGAACGTCCGATTTTGACGTGCCACTTGTCTACGAACTCGTATCTATCCGATCTATGTAACGATTTCGACGTGCCACTTGTCTACGAACTCGTATCGATCCGATCTATGTAACGGTCCTCGGCCTCGGTCATCGGACCTCCCGGGTCAAAAGTCAACATTTTACCCACGATCAGGGGCAAAACAGTCATTTTGCATCGTCCGTCTGATTTCGTTCAACTAATCACCGAATAATCTCACTTGTAACGCCCCGGACGTTCTGGTAATGTAATATTATTAAATATTGAATAAAATGACGTTTTTACCCCTGTGTTGTGTGGTCAATTTGTTGACTTTTAGTTTTGGAGGTCGAACGGACGTTGGGTGATGACCGTGACGTAGTTCGGGATGTCACGAGTTCATAGACAGGTGGCACGTCCGATTCGGACGCTCGGAGTGAAAGTTATGACGTTTGGAAGTTCGGGGGCATTACCGTAATTTGGGCGTTATAAGGGGAAAAAGTTGACTTTTTGTTTGACAATTGTTATCCATTTGACTCGAAGACCGTTATGTTCGTCTCGACGCCCCGAGTACAATGACAGGCGGCACGCTTGAAACGGACGTCGGACGACCGAGTTACGGGTCACGGAAGCTGGAGGGCAGTTTGGTAATTTTTGCCCTGGGGGCATTTTGGTAATTTCCGCACGGGGTACTGTTCACCACCGTGGAAAACAGAGCAGCGGCCGTGGGTTTGTGCGATCAATTGTTTATGGCTTAGTGGATTGTTCAGATGTTTGTTTATGTGAATTGAGGTAGTGGGAGCATGACTGAGTGGAGTGAGCAGGTTGCAGGCACGGGATTGAGTTTAATATGGCCATGGTTTCTGTGTTTGTGGGAAGCAGGTTTCAGAGAACCCCAGCTGGTCTCCCACGGGTGCTGGCCGTTTGAATCGAATGTCTGAGTAAGAGAGTGATGGGGGATTCGGTTGGGTCATTTGGGCATCATTGTGAGGGCTGAGGTTGAGAGAGACGGGAGAAAACAGTTTCGGGTTTTCAGGGGGGAAACTCAGAGTTCAAATCCTACGGGCTCTGAGGCGAAACTAAACACATAGGGAGTCTTCTGGGAGTGTTAGGATCACGACGGTGCTGAAGTTGTTGAGTGTGGAGCCGTGTTGCCCGGGAACCCAAGTTCCAGTTTGAAGGAAAAACCAGTGGAGGGAAAAATGGAAGATCAAATTGTGGGGACTTGCGAGCTAAACTAGGGGTCATTCTAGTCTTCTGGGAGCAAGAGGAAACCAACCACGTCAAATTCGAAGGACGACATCCACGAATTGGCCAGGAACGGAGTGCCCTGGTTCTGAGTATTTTCGAGCTTGAGGACGACGACTTCCAGGTAACGGCGAGACCAATTGACGGTACCATTGTGTTCGTATGAATCCCCTTAACCTACTGGTGAAATTAATTTGAGATTGGGGTTAGTTTGGGTAAGTTCCAGAATGTCGATTTGTTCGACTGTTCGAGTTTGAGTTGGGTCGTTTGGGTACTAGTCGAGGTTAACCTTCATTACAGACCTAAAATTAAAGGATTAGGGAAGATAATAGGATCAAAAACGAGAGGAATTGATTGAGAATTGGGCTTGAACTGGTCGGGTTGAGTCGCGGGTATTAGACCCGTTTATCAGTTGATTCGGGTAAGGACGAAGGCACTGTAGCTTGGCGCGTGGCTTTCACGCGCAGCCACTTTGGGCGGCGCGTGACGGCGCGTGTGGCGTCAACTCCGATCACGGTCAACATGAGAATTAATCCTTACAGTTTAAATAACATTTTATCTTTAGAGTTCGAATCGATCGGGAGTCATTCGGGATAACTTCGGGAGTCCGGAAGATTAAGTCTTTAAGTTTATTTTCGCCGAAAAATCCGGAAAAATTAGGAAAAATCCTACGAGTTATTTTGGGATGTTTGTAACCCTTCTTGTACGTTTTCACAGGCCCGGACACTTCCGAAGCTACGGAGGAGCACACGGGACGCGATTGACGTGTCCTAAGACAGTGAGTGGACTCTTTGATTTTTAAATTGGGCATGCATGACTATTTTGCTTATTTATCTCATGGTTTTACATATGATTTTACGATGGTGAGATGATATATCGGTTTTACTTGTTTTCACGTTTTTCGAGATAATTATCGTATTTCACGCATTTCGAGATTTCGGTTTTTGCCTATGCATGCGTGATAATTTTTGATGAAGTATCTGGTTATGAATATGCATGTTTCGGATTTATGATGTTTGATCATTTTGTGAAGAAATTTTCTGTTAGTTGCATGTGTTGGAATTTACATGTGAATTCGGGCATGAGTCCTGTTACGATGAGAAATGTTTTGGAATAATGTTGGAAAAAGAATTGTGATGAATCCTGATTTATTATGTTTAAAAACGGTTTTGGGTTTAAAGACCCGGTTGATGGTTGGATCTGGTTTTAGGTTTAAAGACCCGGTATGTTGATTCTGGGGGCGGGCCCGAAAATTGAGTTTAAAGACTCGTGAGTTTAAAGACTCGATTATTATGATACCCCCGAGGCCTACTAATCGTGTTTTGAGTTTAAAGACTCGTTGATATCCCGGGAAGGCCTAATGTTGAGTTTAAAGACTCGGATGGATCCAACGGCATAATCATGATTATTGTTTTATGTTTCACTTGATTTGTGCAAATAATGTTTCAAAATGACGGTTTCTGGAATCTGGTATTATTATATGGTTTTACATGAGTTATGACGATCCCTGTAACGTTTTTCTTGTGTTTCGGAAAAAGAGTTTTCAAAAGTTTAATACACAAATTTTGAATATTTGGTTATGCATGCGGATTACAAAACTGGAGGGCGAACCCGTTTTCGGAAAAACTGTTTTTCCTGTTAAACTTATGTTTCGGTCCACTCACACCTTGTTGTTTTAAATTCCCTCCAGGTCGTGGTACAAGCGTGGGGGCAAGCGCCGAGGCAGAGGCGGAGGCATAACGTTTTCCGTTGCGGAGTAGTTAGTTCACAGAGTAGGACTTGTCCTTTAATTTGTTTTGTAATATTGCTCTGTGAAACTGTGGACTTGACGTCCAGTCGCCTGTATTTGTTTAATCTCCCTGGTCTGACAATGGGTGTGTTGTAAATTTTAACTAGTTTTCCGGCCTTTTGGGTTCGATTGTCAGACGGGAGCAGGATGCTTCCCGATTATCGAGGCGATAATCGGGGTGGGTCCTGTCAATTGGTATCAGAGCCTAGGTTTACGATTCGTGTCCGGCACTCGGGTGTGCCTTGATTATTGTACTAACTTATGCCTCTTTCAGAGAAGGACGACCGGCCATGCCTCCGCGACGCGAACCCCCTCCACGACCTAATGGCGATGCCGAGAGTGCTTCGATCGAGCGAGCCCAGCGTCTTGGGGCTACGGTATTCAGTGGTGGAGCGGATCCCGAGGATGCTCACCGTTGGATTTCTCGGATTGAGCGGATTTTTACTGTGATGCACTGTCCTCTTGAGGAGCGTGTGGTGTTGGCTACATTTCTACTTGATGGATCTGCTTATGAGTGGTGGTACACTCTGGAGTTGTCGGGTTGGGATGCCCGTACAGTGACTTGGGAGACCTTTCGTGAACGGTTTCTGGATCAGTATTATCCCCGTTCATTCCGTGATGCTAGGGAGACCGAGTTTCTGCAGCTCCAGCAGGGGAGCATGTCCGTAGCTGAGTATGAGCAGAAATTTCAGATGCTAGCTCGTTTCGCTCCTACCTTTGTATCTACTGAGGCTGAGAAATGCCGTAGGTTCGAGCTTGGTCTACGGGGTGAGATACGGGCCATTGTGACGGCCGGAGCTTTTGCTACTCTCAGGGAGTTGTCTGATGCCGCGGTGCGGGTTGAGGCTAGTCTCCCGACACGTCCACAGTATTCTGGTGGTGGACAACGTCGCGGGCGTTCATATTCTGGATCGTATGGTCAGGGAGCCTCGAAGAAAGGACGTTATGGTGGAGCCTCATCTGCAGGCAATGATCGTTATGGCAGGCCTGGTAACTATCAGGGTTCCGGATTCCGAGCGCCTAGGGCGCAGACTGCTCCGCAGGCGAGCGCGACTTCTGTTGCTTCCACGGGACGGCAGAGTGGTGGTTTTGTTCGAGATGCTTCCAGTGTCATCTGTTTCTTCTGTGGCGAGCGGGGCCACTATCGGAGGGACTGTCCATCTTTGCCACAGGGTGGTGGCGCAGGTCGGGGTGGAGCAGAGCAAGGACGGAGCACAGCTGCAGTTTCTGGGACTGGGAGCACTCGAGGAGGTGGTACCGGAGCGGCTAATGGACAGAGGGGCCGGGGCCGTGGGCGAGCAGCTGGACCACAGGCCCGAGTTTTTGCTGTTACGCAGCAGGAGGCCAGGGCAGCGCCTGGTGTTGTGACAGGTACACTCACGATCTTTGGACATGATGTTTGTGCTTTAATTGATCCCGGAGCTACTCATTCATTTATTTCACGGGACTGTGAGTTGTTGGCGGGTAGAGAGGTGTCCGCACTGGACTGTGACATGGGAGTGAGTACGCCCACCGGAGATGTGTTTGTGGTGAATCAAGTGTTGCGGGAGTGCCCCGTAATGGTAGGTGATGTTGGTCTGGTGGCAGATTTGATACTCTTGGACTTGCATGACTTTGATGTCATCTTGGGTATGGATTGGTTGACGCTCCATCATGCCTCTATCGAATGCGTCGATAAGAGGGTTACTTTTCGGAGCCCGGGGCTACCGGAAACCACTTTTCAGGGAATTCAGCGAGCAACTCCTGTCGGAGTGATTTCTGCCCTGAAGGCAAGTAAGATGTTGAGGAAGGGGTGCCAGGGATACTTAGCCCGAGTGATGGATTCACGAGCTGCACCATTGCGGGTGGAGGATATACCGATTGTACGGGAGTTTTCGGATGTCTTTCCGGAGGATCTACCGGGATTGCCACCGCATCGAGATGTTGAGTTCACTATTGATCTGGTTCCAGGTACGCAACCTATTTCTCAGACTCCGTATCGTATGGCGCCAGCTGAGTTGAAAGAACTGAAGGCGCAGTTACAAGAATTACTTGAGATGGGATTTATTCGACCGAGTGTATCTCCCTGGGGAGCTCCGGTGTTGTTTGTGAGGAAAAAGGATGGGAGTTTGAGACTCTGCATCGATTACAGGCAACTGAATAAAGTAACAGTCAGGAACAAATACCCGTTGCCTCGGATCGATGATTTGTTCGATCAGCTGCGAGGAGCGCAGTACTTCTCCAAAATTGATCTACGTTCGGGGTATCATCAATTGCGGGTTAAGGATGAGGATGTACCCAAGACAGCCTTTAGGACCCGTTATGGTCCTTATGAGTTCCTGGTGATGCCGTTTGGCTTGACCAACGCACCCGCAGCGTTCATGGATTTGATGAACCGAGTGTTGCAGCCTTACTTGGATCACTTTGTCATCGTGTTCATTGACGATATCCTGGTCTACTCGAGGAGTGCGGAAGCGCACGAGGAGCACTTAAGGATGGTACTGGGTACCTTGAGGGGAAACCAGTTGTACGCGAAGCTCAGCAAATGTCAGTTTTGGTTGACGAGCGTGAGTTTCTTGGGGCAGGTGATCTCAACGGACGGGATCAGTGTGGATTCTCAGAAAATTGAGGCAGTGGCGAAGTGGGAACAACCGAGGACCGTCACTGAAGTCAGAAGTTTCTTGGGTTTGGCCGGTTACTACAGGAGGTTTGTAGAGGGTTTCTCTACCATTGCTGCCCCGTTGACGCGACTGACGCGGAAGGGAGTCAAGTTTGAGTGGGATGACGGTTGTGAGCGTAGTTTTCGGGAGCTAAAGGAAAGGTTGACGTCTGCTCCTATACTGACCCTTCCAGACGACAGTGGGGAATTTGAGGTGTACAGTGATGCATCCTTACAGGGTTTGGGATGTGTACTAATGCAGCATGGGAAAGTGATCGCCTATGCTTCGCGCCAGTTGAAACCGCATGAGCGCAATTATCCGACGAACGATTTGGAGTTAGCTGCTGTTGTGCATGCATTGAAGATTTGGAGACATCACCTGTACGGTGCGACTTGCAGAATATTTACGGACCACAAGAGCCTGAAGTACTTGTTCACTCAGAAGGAGTTGAATGTGAGGCAGCGACGGTGGCTAGAGCTAATTAAGGATTATGATTGCACGATTGAGTACCACCCGGGAAAAGCCAATGTGGTGGCTGATGCTCTAAGCCGGAAGTCAACGCATTCTGTAGCACATCTACGGACGGTTCATTTGCCACTTTTGGTTGAACTCCGTAAGAATAGCATTGATTTGGGTTTGGATGGTCAAGGTGTCTTGCTGGCTATTTTTCATGTGAGACCACTTCTGGTCGATCGGATCGTTGAGGCTCAATCTCAAGATCCTGTCTCATGTGTACTTCGGATTGAAGTGGAAGCCGGTGAACGGCTAGACTTTACAGTCAGGGAGGATGGAGCTTTGCTAAAAGAATGACGGTTGTGTGTGCCCGGCGTGGGGGCACTGAAGAAGGAGATCTTGGACGAAGCTCATAGTTCGGCCTACGCGATGCATCCTGGTGGGACCAAGATGTATCGTACCTTGCGAGAGCACTACTGGTGGCCGGGGATGAAACGGGAGATTGCCGAGTTTGTCAGCAGGTGTCTGATTTGCCAGCAAGTGAAGGCTGAGAGACAACGACCTTATGGAGCCTTGCAACCACTACCTATTCCGGAATGGAAATGGGATCACTTGACGATGGATTTTGTGTTTGGACTTCCTAGGACACCCAGGGGTCACGATGGAGTTTGGGTGATTGTGGACAGGCTTACGAAATCAGCTCACTTCTTGCCAGTGCGAGAGAACTTCAGGATGACGCAGTTGGCCCAGTTGTTTATTGACGAGATCATCCGTTTGCACGGTACTCCGGAATCAATAGTTTCTGACCGAGACCCAAGATTTACTTCTCGATTTTGGCAGAGTCTGCAGGAAGCATTTGGGACGAAACTTCGTTTCAGTACTGCATTTCATCCTCAGACTGACGGCCAGTCTGAGCGTACCATCCAGACATTGGAGGATATGATGCGAGCTTGCGTTTTGCAATTTCAAGACACTTGGGAGTCACATCTAGCCTTGATGGAATTTGCCTACAATAACAGCTATCAAGCGAGCATTGGGATGGCTCCGTACGAAGCCTTGCACGGACGGCAGTGCAGAACTCCGTTGTGTTGGACGGACGTGGGTGAAAGGAGGCTGACTAAATCCGAATTGGTGGAACTGACGACCGAGAAGGTCAAACTCATCAGGGAACGGCTCAAGGCAGCCCAGGACAGACAAAAGAGCTATGTAGACCATCGGATTCGAGATCTGGAGTTTGCGGTCGGAGATCGGGTATTTCTGAAATTGTCCCCTTGGAAGGGTGTAGTGCGATTCGGCAGGCGAGGGAAGTTGAGCCCTCGTTATATTGGACCTTATGAGATTACCGAGAGGATTGGCCCGGTGGCCTACCGGCTGGCACTACCGCCAGAGCTTTCGAAGGTCCACGATGTTTTCCATGTGTCGATGTTGCGGAAATATGTGTTTGACGCATCTCATGTACTGGAGGATCAGCGCATTGAACTTCAAGATGATTTGAGCTTCGAGGAACAACCGGTACAGATTTTGGATCGAAAGGAGAAAGAGCTACGTCGGAAGACCGTTCCTCTGGTGAAGGTTCTCTGGAGGAACCAGGATGTGGGGGAAGCCACATGGGAACCCGAGGCGCAGATACGAGAACAGTTCCCTTACTTGTTTCCTTGAAATTTCGGGACGAAATTTCTTAAGGGGGGGAGATTGTAACGCCCCGGACGTTCTGGTAATGTAATATTATTAAATATTGAATAAAATGACGTTTTTACCCCTGTGTTGTGTGGTCAATTTGTTGACTTTTAGTTTTGGAGGTCGAACGGACGTTGGGTGATGACCGTGACGTAGTTCGGGATGTCACGAGTTCATAGACAGGTGGTACGTCCGATTCGGACGCTCGGAGTGAAAGTTATGACGTTCGGAAGTTCGGGGGCATTACCGTAATTTGGGCGTTATAAGGGGAAAAAGTTGACTTTTTGTTTGACAATTGTTATCCATTTGACTCGAAGACCGTTATGTTCGTCTCGACGCCCCGAGTACAATGACAGGCGGCACGCTTGAAACGGACGTCGGACGACCGAGTTACGGGTCACGGAAGCTGGAGGGTAGTTTGGTAATTTTTGCCCTGGGGGCATTTTGGTAATTTCCGCACGGGGTACTGTTCACCACCGTGGAAAACAGAGCAGCGGCCGTGGGTTTGTGCGATCAATTGTTTATGGCTTAGTGGATTGTTCAGATGTTTGTTTATGTGAATTGAGGTAGTGGGAGCATGACTGAGTGGAGTGAGCAGGTTGCAGGCACGGGATTGAGTTTAATATGGCCATGGTTTCTGTGTTTGTGGGAAGCAGGTTTCAGAGAACCCCAGCTGGTCTCCCACGGGTGCTGGCCGTTTGAATCGAATGTCTGAGTAAGAGAGTGAGGGGGGATTCGGTTGGGTCATTTGGGCATCATTGTGAGGGCTGAGGTTGAGAGAGACGGGAGAAAACAGTTTCGGGTTTTTAGGGGGGAAACTCAGAGTTCAAATCCTACGGGCTCTGAGGCGAAACTAAACACATAGGGAGTCTTCTGGGAGTGTTAGGATCACGACGGTGCTGAAGTTGTTGAGTGTGGAGCCGTGTTGCCCGGGAACCCAAGTTCCAGTTTGAAGGAAAAACCAGTGGAGGGAAAAATGGAAGATCAAATTGTGGGGACTTGCGAGCTAAACTAGGGGTCATTCTAGTCTTCTGGGAGCAAGAGGAAACCAACCACGTCAAATTCGAAGGACGACATCCACGAATTGGCCAGGAACGGAGTGCCCTGGTTCTGAGTATTTTCGAGCTTGAGGACGACGACTTCCAGGTAACGGCGAGACCAATTGACGGTACCATTGTGTTCGTATGAATCCCCTTAACCTACTGGTGAAATTAATTTGAGATTGGGGTTAGTTTGGGTGAGTTCCAGAATGTCGATTTGTTCGACTGTTCGAGTTGGAGTTGGGTCGTTTGGGTACTAGTCGAGGTTAACCTTCATTACAGACCTAAAATTAAAGGATTAGGGAAGATAATAGGATCAAAAACGAGAGGAATTGATTGAGAATTGGGCTTGAACTGGTCGGGTTGAGTCGCGGGTATTAGACCCGTTTATCAGTTGATTCGGGTAAGGACGAAGGCACTGTAGCTTGGCGCGTGGCTTTCACGCGCAGCCACTTTGGGCGGCGCGTGACGGCGCGTGTGGCGTCAACTCCGATCACGGTCAACATGAGAATTAATCCTTACAGTTTAAATAACATTTTATCTTTAGAGTTCGAATCGATCGGGAGTCATTCGGGATAACTTCGGGAGTCCGGAAGATTAAGTCTTTAAGTTTATTTTCGCCGAAAAATCCGGAAAAATTAGGAAAAATCCTACGAGTTATTTTGGGATGTTTGTAACCCTTCTTGTACGTTTTCACAGGCCCGGACACTTCCGAAGCTACGGAGGAGCACGCGGGACGCGATTGACGTGTCCTAAGACAGTGAGTGGACTCTTTGATTTTTAAATTGGGCATGCATGACTATTTTGCTTATTTATCTCATGGTTTTACATATGATTTTACGATGGTGAGATGATATATCGGTTTTACTTGTTTTCACGTTTTTCGAGATAATTATCGTATTTCACGCATTTCGAGATTTCGGTTTTTGCCTATGCATGCGTGATAATTTTTGATGAAGTATCTGGTTATGAATATGCATGTTTCGGATTTATGATGTTTGATCATATTGTGAAGAAATTTTCTGTTAGTTGCATGTGTTGGAATTTACATGTGAATTCGGGCATGAGTCCTGTTACGATGAGAAATGTTTTGGAATAATGTTGGAAAAAGAATTGTGATGAATCCTGATTTATTATGTTTAAAAACGGTTTTGGGTTTAAAGACCCGGTTGATGGTTGGATCTGGTTTTGGGTTTAAAGACCCGGTATGTTGATTCTGGGGGCGGGCCCGAAAATTGAGTTTAAAGACTCGTGAGTTTAAAGACTCGATTATTATGATACCCCCGAGGCCTACTAATTGTGTTTTGAGTTTAAAGACTCGTTGATATCCCGGGAAGGCCTAATGTTGAGTTTAAAGACTCGGATGGATCCAACGGCATAATCATGATTATTGTTTTATGTTTCACTTGATTTGTGCAAATAATGTTTCAAAATGACGGTTTCTGGAATCTGGTATTATTATATGGTTTTACATGAGTTATGACGATCCCTGTAACGTTTTTCTTGTGTTTCGGAAAAAGAGTTTTCAAAAGTTTAATACACAAATTTTGAATATTTGGTTATGCATGCGGATTACAAAACTGGAGGGCGAACCCGTTTTCGGAAAAACTGTTTTTCCTGTTAAACTTATGTTTCGGTCCACTCACACCTTGTTGTTTTAAATTCCCTCCAGGTCGTGGTACAAGCGTGGGGGCAAGCGCCGAGGCAGAGGCGGAAGCATAACGTTTTCCGTTGCGGAGTAGTTAGTTCACAGAGTAGGACTTGTCCTTTAATTTGTTTTGTAATATTGCTCTGTGAAACTGTGGACTTGACGTCCAGTCGCCTGTATTTGTTTAATCTCCCTGGTCTGACAATGGGTGTGTTGTAAATTTTAACTAGTTTTCCGGCCTTTTGGGTTCGATTGTCAGACGGGAGCAGGATGCTTCCCGATTATCGAGGCGATAATCGGGGTGGGTCCTGTCATCACTAATTCTTGATTAGTCACTAATATAATTCTGGAATTCGGGACAGGTCGTTACACGGGAGGTGGAGTTTATCTCGAGAGGCAGAGTTCCTCGGGTATAAGCATGAGATTTGATGGTAGCTCAGTGTGAGCAGAGGGTTGCGACCTTGTCATGATGAGCCTTCATCGGTGGCAATTGTGTCGAGATGCCACACCATCTCAGGTAGAGATGAGTTGGACGGAATCCTAGCAGTAATCGGATGATTCCGGATGACGCTGAGTGCGTCGAGAGGATGTGATTACCAGGGAGCTTAGACGAGGGTTTTCTCTAGCTTTGATTTCGTACGTCTACCCGTACGAGTCACAGTGGTTGAAGAGTGGACAAAGGGGATCCCGAGAGGACCGGTTGAGATTACAGTTATCCTTCGAGTTCGGTGTGACTTTTGGACACGCGTACTGCACATGGAGCAGAGACATTTGTTTGTCTTATTTTCGACGGATTGCATGAGTGTTGTGCTCAAGAGCTGATCCCATAGAGTTGGGACATGCGAGCTAGTACCCTGACTAAGTACTACCTTATCCAACCCAACCAAATAAGGTGGTAAGACAGGTTGGTTTCTAGGACATGTGGTTGATGTCCAAGTGAGTGACAACTTGGAGGTCGGGACGATACGATAGAGTTGAGATCGTTATGAGTCCTGTAACTGGACATAGTGGACTTAGTAGAATTGGGGTTGAGTTGACTTGGAATTTCACTGATAGGAACCCCAACGTTCTTTGTTGAAGTTCGATGGAACTTCGAGAGTTAGATATGATGAGACAGCTAAACAAGGAAATCATGCAGAACAAAAATCCTTCTCCTAGAAGTTCCTAGTGAACTTCTCATCACTCAAGGATGTATAAGCTTGTAAAATTCGAGCTGATTTGAGGGGTGAAACAATCGTGGGAGGATCACTATAGTAGTTATCAACAGATATTATTGGTTGGTGAATCATACCTAGAAGCATGCTTGCAACATGGTTTCAATTTCTCTTGGGTTCAAAGTGGGTGTAAGAGCTTAACACCCAAGTTATGGATCAAGAGAGTTGGGATTAGTGTTAACCAATAATGACGATTGAGATTGGATTCACTCAAACTGGACGAGTGTCGTGGATTATCGGGTAGAGGTTATTCCAGTGATTATAGTTTGTTGACTGGGTTGACTCGGAAGTGAGTCAATCTGGTAAGAGATGATAATTGAATGAGCAGAATTGTGATCACAGCTCTAGGTTGATTGTTTCGTACATGAATGGGAGTTTTACCACGATGGTGGTTGGGCATGAGAGTTGGACCCACTATCTCCCCGAGAGATATGCAGGATCTTAGAGAGCACGGAGTCTTATGTGTTGGTACTCCCTCAGAGTGGAACTCGAGGTAGACGAGACGGCTGGAGCTGGTTGACAGATGTTGATGATACGTTGTGTATCATCCAGGAAAAAGATAAATAGTTGATGACTCGAGCAGGATGTTTGCAGGCTCGTTATTGCTCCAGATAAAGAGATTTACTAGTAGTAGATGACCATGGAATGTTACTAGACAGTGTTCCAGTAAGACACATAGGCTGAATCAGTGGTTTACAACACATTTTTAAGATCCGACACTTCGTATCATCAAGATGGTGGTCGAGGTGGGCCACCGACAGGTTCAAGATTGGTACGTCTTGGTGGCGTGAGTCGGTTGACCTTTGGAGGGAACCAAGGAATGAGCTTGGTTAGTGGACTGGTTGGTTATCTTTGGAGTTAGTCGGGTGACCATGAGGGCTCAGAGAGGGCATTGAGTATAGTGTGGTATGTCCAGAGCAGAGATCAGATAGACAGGTTTCCGTGTTGGATTATCAGTGGCATGTCAGCCATATGATAGACGAACTAGGTCCGACATTAAGGTGGTGTGAGGATTCGATAGTGGATAATGGTACGTGGTCGGATGTTGCGTGAGTGCACTCATTGAACAAGCATATGAGTAGTGTCTATGTGTTTGTTTGTTGTATTCATGCCAACGAGATTGCTGAGTATTGATAATCTGATTGATGTGTTATGATCATCTGATTGATGTGGTATAATCATCTGATTGAGTCCGAGAGGGACATGGTATGATAATCAGATGGGGTTCGATGTTGATTGTACAGTGAGTATGAGGATCGGACATCGAATACTGTGCGCTAGGCTAGAGAGACTTTAGAGGGTTCGGTGATTGTGTGAGCATGGAGCTCCAAGCCAGGATGGGCCAAAGGAACCTTAGTTATTATGTGTGTGATTATCTCTGCTAGAGCAAGTATTCGATGGGGTCCAGATACACTCAGAATGAGTGAGATGTTGGTTTGTGTATTAAGAGGATGAGTGAGATGATAGTTTGAGACTCATCTCAAGTCAGGATCACAACGTTAGACGCTGAGTGGCACGAGGTATGGTACGAGGTACCTTGATAGGACTCTAGAGCGAGTCCAGTTTTTCGAGTCACTATCAATAGGTGACAGTGGAGTCGTGGGTTACCGGCTAGACATGACGGAATGTCGTGAGTGTAGTGTGATTTACAGATAGAGACCACCGAGTGAGACAGAGGATTTATGATGCTCAGCGGGAGCATGATTGACAGATTGGATGCCGAATAAGATTGTCAGCTGAACAGGATGTTAGCTGGGTATAGTAAAATTGTCAGCCTGGATTGTCAGCCGAGCAAGACAGTAAGATTGAATTTCCAATTTGGATTCTAAGCACACCTGCATAGGTGACAGGTGGGATCGACGAGTGTCGATGTCTCGTTTGAGACTTGAGTTGCGTGTTGGGATTTCCAGTGACAGTTGATCACGCACTTGTTGGATACGGTTACAGAGGATGAGCTGAGTTTCAGCATTGGCCGTTGGATTGTAGTTCACTTCGAGTGACGTTGATGTTGGTACATACTCTGGATAGAGGCTTTCACATGTACCTCAGATTGGAGGCAAGATTGGATTTCCACAGTTTGGATGTGGAATTGAGTCGATGTGAATTTCGAGGACGAAATTATTTTAATGAGGGTGGATTACAACCACACGTCCCAAATTTCGTGATTAATTAAGGATTAAGTAAGGATTAATCGAGGATTATCGGACAATCGGAGTAAAATTACGATTTTGCCCATAGAAAAGATAAAGTGTTGACTTTTGACCCGAGAGATCAATTACACATAGAGCGAGTACTACTGCGTAGACCGAGACGATACAAGTCCGTAGACAAATGGCATGTCGAAATCAGACGTCGTATGGGAAAGTTACAAGTCAAGAACAGTTTTGGGAACTATTCATGGTTGCACATTTTACGAGGAGTTGACTTTTGGGTTGTTCCTTAATGGGCCCAAAAGATCTGGTCTGGACCAATAGATGAGTGACAAGTGGCACCCATCATTTGGCCCAAACCCACAAATACATGCATCTTACCCATTTCCCTTCATCTTTTTCATTAAACTTGTGCCCACCCCCAAACCCTCACCTTCTTCATGTTTCTACTTGAGAGAGATTTTTCTACTTGAGAGAGACAAAACGAGAGGATGAGATTGAGAAATGGACTAGGACGGTGGTAGGGACGGCGGAGCTGCACGGTGGCCGGAAAACCCAGGTAAAACCCGAAACCCATTTTGGGTTTGGGTTTTGGTTTTTGGTTTTCAAACGTTTTGGAATCATTCTGAACCTTTGAACGTGTTGGTTGAGCTCATACGAGTCTGTAGGCATCAAAATGGAAAACAAAGGACAACTAGGCAGGCTTGGGTGGTGGTTCAAAGTTTTGTCGTGAGAGGCTGCGTTCGATGAGGTATTTTCAGGCCCTTTCTTCTTATTTTGAGGTTATAGATCCCTTTTTAGGAAGTAGACGAGTCGATTGGGCGAAGAACAGTGAGTTTTGGTGCCAAACGACTGAGTTCTAGTCGGGTCAGGGTCGTAGGTCAAACGACCCCTTATAGTCAAACTGGTCGACCCGTCTGAAGGAAGACGATGATGACATGGGAGTCCATGTCATCATGTCAGGCCACATGGCCAACCAGGGCGTGACACGTGGCCAGGTGTTAGTCCAGTTAGTAGCTAATGTGGCAGGTCCACATTAGCCATGTCAGACCACGTGGACAAATGAGAGGGTGCCACGTAGCAGCGTGTTAGGATCTGTCAAGTGACATGGCATCTGATGTGGTAAGTCCATGTTAGCATTGTCAGACCACATGGACTAATAGGGTGGTGCCATTTGGTAGGATGTCTGAGAGGTGTCAGACTTGTCAGTGACACGTGGCACTAATCAGGGTGTGCCGCGTGTGAACTTTGACAGGCGCGTGAGGGCACGTGGGCACGAATTTTGAGATGAAAACGGTCTTATTCAAAAGGCTTCAACGTTCTGAATCCAATGGTGGTGGTTTTAGGTAGATGGGAGATTGTTTGATGGGTCATTTAGAGGTTTTTATCCTCGTGAAGGGTGTTTGGGACACATGTACTATTTCAGGATAGTTATTGGTCTTTGATATGGACTTGTATAGGTTGATAGTGACCTTTGGATGTGATTTGGACAGGTTTGGACGTCCCGGAGAGTATGGATTAGCCCCGAAGTGGCTTACGGCACGGGTTGCAGGCGCACAGCACGGATGGTTTGTAAGTGGACTTTGTTTTATGAAATGATGCATGCATAACTGTTTTATATGTTTTCTAAACATGATTTGAGATTCATATGATTTAAATATAATTTGTTTGGTATTTTCGTAGAAAATGAGATATTGCAAGTAGTTCAAGATTTATGTTTTATATGATACTTGGGCTTAGGCCGAGTATTCTACGTGCATGTGATTTATATGATTTTGATGGTTTCACAGAGAGGCGTGAGACTGAGAATTTAACTATCAATTTTGAATGATTTCATGGAGATGCCTGAAATCGCTATTCGGGCTTCAGTCCCAATTGGATACTGATTTTGACTTGGATTACAATCAAAGGTGATTTGGAAAAATGATTTGAATAATGAGATGGTTTTTGGATTTGGAAATGCAATCGAGCTTGTGTCCCATTTGATTTATGGTTTGACTTAGAGTATAGTCAAACACAAGGAAATGATATATCGGGTTGTGACCCAGTTTCTCATATTTATGAAAGATATTTCGGGCATGTGACCCATTTGTCGATTTGATAGGATTTGAGAAATATTGGATTTATGCAGTGTTTCTAGACACTGTTTTTACGATGGTTTTGTCGAAATTGATTTGATGAAATTATGTCTGGGCGTAGAACCCTTTGAGATGTTTTGAGATAATGTGAAATGTTTTCCACACGACCATCCTCTATGATGTGATGATAGTTTTCGGACGTCAACCATCCAGTGGGATGTGTGATCCTGGAGAGGTCATCGCTCAGATATTGACCATCGATGTGTGATCTTGAGTTAGAGCACCTAGACGTCAAGCCACGGGCTCCGAGCCTGGTGTATATTCAGAAGTGTAATTCCGAGTCGCACGCGTAGTGCTAATATCGTGACTGGTGATGATGTGAGATGATTGATGATAAGCTTTGAATTAAGTATCATTTTATATCCTTTATACTTATATTTTAATGTTTAAATACCAAATAATTGGAGAAAATAATATATTTTGTGAGAAATGTGCATAATTGGATAGAGCTCGAAATTATGATAATTTAGGTGAAAAATCACCTCAATCGGAGTTATAATGAAGAAGTTATGATTAAATGAAAGGAGGCCGCCAAAAAGCTTGAAGGAATTCGGTAGGGGCCTGCCGAATCGACAAAGATAGCCCAAAAACCTTTCGGCACTCATCTCCTGAATCTTGAAGCCATATTTAACGCGTGTCTACCGAACTCCCTTCCAAGTGTCCTTGTCGTTGACCATGCGTTGACCACCGAATTCCACCCCACATTTCGGTGTGCTTCCACCGAATCGTTTCCTGTTCAATTCCAGCAGCCTTTTTCCTTCTTTCTTGAGGAAAATTGTTTATTTCAAGCTTGGATTTGTTTCCTTTTTATCTAGGAGACCTTTTTAATTAGGATTTCTATTACCTTTATCTTTTAGGACTTTAATTTAATTAGTTTAATCATTTTTCTTTTAGGATTTAAATTGTGAACTACTATTTATTTAATGATTAATTTTCTCTTATAAATAGAGAGACTTAGGTTATTTGTAAGGGTCGCTCATTATTTGTATCAAAACCCTACTTAACCCAATTTTCCCTTTTCAATAAATTCAAGATTTCTTGTGCAAAGCTAATTACACCATATCCTACCTTTTACAACCTTCATTCATGGCATAGAGGACTGCCCAAACGGGGCTCCCAGAGTGCGCAAGGATCGATGGAGGAGGCATGCGATGTCCCAGTCTCTGCTGCAATCGCATCCGTGATCAACCTAAAGGGCATTAAAACAACAAAAGCTGTGAGTTGACGAAAATAAATAAGTTAATAAACATATTTCCCAAAGATATTTATGCCCTTCATTAAAACATATGCATGCATCGAAAATCCAAAATTCAAAACATTTACTCAAATATGCCATTAGGGCCTTAGCCCAGAAATTGTAAATCCAAATATATGTGGGTCTCTACCCAAAACCATGAATACCGAAAACCAAACATATATTCGATAAATCCGACATCCAAAATACCAATTCCAATTCCAAGTGGGTCATCGCCCAAAACCATAACCATAAATACCAGTTCCAGAAAAATATGTTTATTCCATCCTGGGCATCCAGATGCCTAGCGTCCCAGACGCCGTATCTCACGGTATCAAGCAACGCGTGCTACCTAGGGTCTCACCGGGTCAATATCTCTGACATCCCAGATGTCTGACGTCCCAGACGTCCAATCATAGCATTCCTGCTCCTGAGTCATCGTACGATCAAGTAGCTCCGTATAATGACCCCTCGCAGGCAATGCACCGTGACTTCCCCAGTGTCCTAGACACCTGGAGGAGACCATCACGTATCCTCGTATCAAGATGGTTTATGGAAAACAGTTTATCAATCATTTCAAAACATCTCAAGGCCCTGCCCAGAATTTCCATAAAACCATCACAAGTCCAAATATCTGATTTTTCAAATCCAAAACCATTTATTCAATCCATCTAGGGTCCCCAGCCCTAAATCCCATTTATAACCAACTGGGCATCATGCTCGATTTTGTAAATCAACTGGGCCCCTGGCCCGATTATATAACTCAAATGGGTCTCAGCCCGATTTTGTAAACAACTGGGCCCCTGACCCGATTATATAACTCAAATGGGTCTCAGCCCGATTTCCTAAACAACTGGGCCCCTGGCCCGATTTCATAAAGCAATTGGGCCCCGGCCCAATTACGTAACTCAAATGGACTCCAAGTCTGAGGTTTCCAAAACAGTTGGGCCTCATGCCCTAGTTTATCTTTACAATTTCAAAACCATTTCATTCAACTATTTCCAAAACCATATATACGGAAAATCAGAGTAAAATCGAAAACCTCGATTTACTTGCAAGCACGTAAATCGCCTCGAACTGCGTGAAACCATATAATTCACCAATATCCAATCAACATCATGTAATCACAATCATAATCCATATAAAACAGTTATGCATGCATAAGATTTATAAAACCAAAGTCCACTGACAGACCGCTCTAAGCTGCCGCCTCGGTTTGCGTGTCGTATGCCTCACCGGGAAAATCGTCGTCACCGGGACTCCTAAACATGTCCAAATCAATCTAGAGGGTTTCCAACTACCTTATTAACCTCTCATTAAAGTTCCGTAATTTTCTCGAATTTTTAACTATTTTAAATCCCAAACCTAAACCTTCTGATTCCCCGAACATTATCAAGACGGTGTCCGATCGACACGAAACTAGTCCCAAAATATTCGTTACATCGAATAGAGTGTTTCAAAAGTTGAACACTTCCCCAAATAGTCACTCACGTGCCCCCACGCTCCCTAGGAAGCCTCTGCGCGTGAGATCACGCGCCTACTGTTGCATCACCACTAACCTCCAGTCAAACCGGGTTCGACTAGTTCGAACCGGACCAAACCAGCTCGACCGGTTCATCGTTCAAATTGTCCATTTTTAATCCCATTTCGTTCCATTTTCAATCCTAAAGGTTCCTAACTTCGAACCTAATCAATCTACCGTGTCAAATGATGAAAACCAAACCTAGAACTCACCCTCCAATTTGACGATCAAACCTCCAGTTTCCTCAATCGGGTCTCTGCGATTCCGGCCACCTCCAGCTTTGATTTTGGTCCCAAAGTGCTCGTAAAACTCCTAAGAACGTGTTTCCATCATTAGAATCACTCGACAGCTACCAGAATCGAAGATACCATTTTTGATTCAAACAACGGTTTTGGGTTTCAGACGTTCTTACCTCTCCACCGTGGCTCCGTCGTGATTCCGCCTCCCAATGGCGTCGACTGCCCGTCCAGGTGAGTTCCTCAGCCTCTCTCTCTCGGCCATTCACGGTGGACGGTGTAGGGTGGTCGGGTTTTGGACGGTGCAACCATGGGGAGGGTGTTTTAGTTTAACACACGTGTGGGTGAGGATTGTGGGTGACGGCCAATCAGGTAAGGGGAAAGAGTTTGAAGGATTTAAATGATGGCCAATCAAGAACCCCCATGTGAAACCCTAGCTGACGGATGAGTGACACTTGTCACTCATCCAAGTGTCTTTTATTTACTTTTCAACTAATCTGACATTATTTAATTGGCACAGTTTCTGAGACGTAAAATTATCCGTTTTCGTTCCCATGACCATAACTTCTCCGTCGAACCTTCGACTTCGTCGTGCCACCTGTCTACGGACTTGTGACGTTCCGATCTACATCACGGTCATCGACCCTCGTACGTTTGACTCTCCGAGTCAAAAGTCAATATTTTGCTCCTTTTCAACTAAATTACCGAAATGCCCCTTAACTTCCAAACGTCATAACTTTTTCCTAGAATGTCGGAATCGAACGTGCCACCTGTCTTTGAACTCGTGACGTCCCGAACTACGTCACAATCATTGGTCAAAGTCCATTTGACCGCCCAAAAGAAAAGTCAACATTTTACCCACGACCAAGAGCAAAATGGTCATTTTGCATCGTTCGTTCGATTTTGCCCCACTAATCACGGATTAACCTCACTAATCATGATTAGTCACTCTAATCTCAAAATTCGGGACGGGTCGTTACAGCCGTAACTCAAAACCAAGTGTGGGAACTCAACCCAAAACTGTATAATACCAAAATCCGTGAATCCAAAACTAAGCGGGCCACTGCCCAAATCCATAACCACAATTCCACAGATACCAAAATACCATTTCATGAATCCAATAATCCATATTTGCCACATAACCATCCTCGGCATCCCAGATGCTTAGCGTCTCAGACTCTTGACGTCCCAGACGTCATATCTCACGATAATAAGCAACGCGTGCTACCCGGGGTCTCTCCGGGTCAATATCTCTGACATCCTAGATTTCTGACGTCCCAGAAGTCTAATCATAGCATTCCCACTCCTGAGTCACCATACGGTCCAGTAGCTCAGTATAATGACCCCTCGCAGGCAATGCATCGTGACTTCCCCAGTGTCCCAGACACCTGGAGGAGACCATCACATATCCTCGTATCAAGATGGTATATGGAAGACAATTTTACAAAATCATTTCAAAACATCTCAATGGGCCCTGCCCTAAATCTTTATAAAACATCACAAATCCATTTAGGGTCCCCGACCCGAAATCACGTTTATGAAACATAGGGTCCCAGACCCAAAATCACATTTATAAAACTCAACTGGGCCTTATACCCGATTTTGTAAACCACGGGGCCCTAGGTCCGATCACATAACTCAAAAAGGTCTCAGCCCGATTTCTCAAATCAATTAGGCCCCTAGCTCGATCACATAAATCAAATGGGTCTCATGCCCGAGTTCATCTTTCCAAAACCAAAATCATGCCATAGAACCATAATTAGACTCACAATCACATAGCCATAGCATAAACTCGCAAACCTCGAAAAACGTGTAAATACGAGTTTACCTCAAAATACGTGCAATCGTATAATCCACCAGTGCCACAATCCTCATCATAGAAATCATGTGTGTAAAACATATAAAATAGTTATGCATGTATCACAATTTAGAAAATGAAGTCCACTCACAGACTGTCGTACGCTGCCGCCTCAATAGGTGTGCCATAAGCCCTCTTGGGCCCCATCACTATCACCGGGGCTTCCAAATCTATCCAAATCACACTAGAGGGTTACTAACCTCTTCATTAACCTCCTATTAAAGCCCCGTAATTTTTCTGAATTTTTAACTATTTTTAAACTCGATCCTAAACCTTCGGACACCCCGAAACATATCGTGACGATGTCCGATCGACACGAAACCAGTCCCAAAATGTTTGTTACATCGAATAGATGATTTCACATGTTAAAAGTCTCCCCAAAAATCCCTTCAGGTGCTCCCACACGCGGGGGCACTGTTCATCATAATTGAGCTTCAGCAGACTGGTCCGGCTGGTCCAATTTGGCCAATTTTAACCTCTTCCTCAATCCGTTTCCAACCCAAATTTCTCCTAATCCATCCTCTAAACATTACTAATCTATTTGTGAGCTCAAAACTTGAAAACCAAGTATAAAAATCATACCTTCCATTCAATCCTTGAACCGGTCATCCATGGCCCGTCGGTTTCCTATGTTTCCGGCCACCTTTGGCCGCCCTTTCAGGTTCATTAGGTCCCTAGCAACCCCAGATACAATCTCCAATTAAAAGAATCGATTAACCATCACTAAATCACAGTTTGCCATTTTTGAATTCAAAAACTATGAACTCGGCGCCTTACCTCTAAAATGCCGCCGTCGTGCACGACGGTGCAAGGCACAACTGTCCTTCCTCTCGTCTCACCTCACTCTCACTCTTTCATTCACACACCAAGGTCAGAATAAGGAGATTGAAGGGTCAATGGAAATGGGTTTGGTTGCTCACGGTTAAACTTTCACGGGTTTTTTTTTTTTTTGAGAAAAGATGAAAATGATCGATCATGTGGGAAGGGAAAATATCCAGAGTGTGGGGGAATGGGCAAATCAGATGGGTGACACTTGTCACTCATCTGGTGGTTCCTTCCAGAAACTTCCCCAATTAAAACCTACCAAATGTCCCCACATCTCGATTTACGTGCAATTGTGTCGTTTTCCGTTTTAGACCCATAATTTCACCGTCGAATCTCTGATTTCGACGTGTCGTTTGTCTACGAACTCGTGACGTCCCGATCTATGTCACGGTCATCGGTCCTCAGCCATCGGACCTCCCGGGTCAAAAGTCAACATTTTGCCCACGCCTAGGGGCAAAACGGTCATTTTGCACATTCCGCCCGATTTCTCTCAACTAACCCCCGATTATTCATTCTAAATCATAATTAATTAGTATTTAATCCCAATATTCAGGACGGGTCGTTACACTTACTTTCTATTATGTGAGCATATTTCTCACATACCTTGAGTGCAAACACAAACCATATACACATTGAGTGGAAATCATGAGTGCATACCCTTGTGAGTTGATTCATACATGTTTTATTCATGTTAAAATACATTTTACCAAGTTTACTCATTGTCTTACTTGTCAAGGCATTTTGTTATGATGCATTAACTTTTAAATTTTGTATGCTATATAGCTTCTTAGTGTAAATCTTTGATGCCTTAACTTGTTTTGGTATTTTCTAGGGACTAGTAAGGTCTAAGTGTGGGCGTATTTGATAAGCCTTGAATTAAGTATCATTTTATATCATTTATGCTTATATTTTAATGTTTAAATACCAAACAATTGGAGAAAATAATATATTTTGTGAGAAATGTGTATAATTGGATAGAGCTCGAAATTATGAGAATTTAGGCGAAAGAATCACTTCAATCGGAATTGTAATGAAAAAGTTATGATTAAATGAAAAGAGGCCAGCAAAAAGTTTGAAGGAATTCAGTACAGGCATACCGAATCCACAAAGATAGCCCAGAAACCTTTGGTGTGCGCCTCCTGAATCCTGAAGCCCTATTCGGCGCGGCCCTACCAAACTCCCTTCCAAGCCTCCTTCTTGTTGACCATGCGTTGACCACCGAATTCCAGCCCATATTTCGGTGTGCTTCCACCGAATCGTTTCCTATTCAATTCTAGCAACCTTTTTCCTTCTTTCTTGAGGAAAATTTTTCATTTCAAGTTTGGATTTATTTCCTTTTTATCTAGGAAACCTTTTTAATTAGGATTTCTATTAACTTTATCCTTTAGAACTTTAAA
The DNA here is from genome assembly GCA_032719365.1 of Prinsepia uniflora. NCBI lineage: Eukaryota > Viridiplantae > Streptophyta > Magnoliopsida > Rosales > Rosaceae > Prinsepia > Prinsepia uniflora. The sequence continues at coordinate 11,304,160 of CM064874.1, forward strand.
TTAATTAGTTTAATCATTTTTCTTTAAGGATTTAAATTGTGAACTCTTATTTATTTGATGATTAATTTTCTCCTATAAATAGAGAGACTTAGGTTATTTTTAAGGGTCGCTCATTATTTGTATCAAAACCCTACTTAACCCAATTTTCCCTTTTCAATAAATTCAAGATTTCTTGTGCAAAACTGACACGACCCATCCCAATCCCCCCGGGATTACCATGGAATGTGACGTGCTCCCGTCTGACAAGAGGCGTCAGACAAGGGATAACCGATTGCCATTGCCCAAACGGGCTTCCAGAGTGCGTAAGGATCGATGGAGGAGGTGTGCGATGCTCAAGTCTCTGCTGCAGTCGTATCCGGAATCAACCTGAAGGGCATTGAAAACAAAAGCTGTGAGTGGACGAAAATAAACAAGTCTGTTTAAAACATTTATAAGACATTTATGCCCCTCAGTAAAATCATATGCATGCACCAAAACCAATAATCCCATATTTATTTAGAAATAACCATTAGGGCCTTAGCCCGGAAACCAAAGCATAGTTTCAATTTCCAAAAGTAAATCCAAGAGTTATTTCATAAATCCAGTAATATGAACCATAAGGCATATAATATAAACCATAACCATAATTTTAGCCACTGCACTATACACTCCAATCCGACATCCCTGATGTCTGACGTCCCTGACGTCAATAAGGTCACAATCACAAGGCTACGCGTGCCACTCGGGTCTCAATTTCCGAGTTCATTCCCCGAACCCTGTTCGGGTACAACATCCCCGATGCTTAGCGTCATAGACGCTGGACGTACTAGACGTCCGTGACCTCTCCGGGGTACCTCATCCGGAGGAGACAATATAATATGGAAGGATCTATACAGTGCAGTACCAAATACATTTTATAGATATCCACATGCAAAACATATAGGTATACATAGATAAAATCCGAACCATTCGTTACGTTTCATCAAACGGGTCTCATGCCCAAATACCGTGAAACGTGCCATAACCGAAATATCATCAAAACCATTTATAGATTCCAGCATGTGAACATATATAAAATGTAAACCAGGAAACATTTATTCAATTCCATTTTAGGGTCCCCGACCCGCAATCACGTGTAGAAATCAACTGGGCCCCTGGCCCGATTTCACAAGTTAACTGGCCCCTGGCCCGATCCACATGTTAACTGGGCCCCTGGCCCGATTTCATAGTTCAACTGGGCCCCTGGCCCGATTTTACATTATTCAAGTTCGTAACCGTTTCATGAAATCATATCCAACCACATTTATGGAAATTGGTGCAAATCCAAAAAACCTCGATTTTCGTGCAAATACGTAATTTACCTCGAAATACGTGGAATCATTCAAGATTCACCGATATCCAAAGTAAATCATTTAATCATAATTATAACAATCATAAAACAGTTATACATGCATCGAATTTATGAAACCAATGTCCACTCACAGACCGTTTAACCGAGCGCCTCGATACGCGTGCCATAGGCCTTCCCGGGCCACATCACTATCACTGGGACTCCCAATCCTGTTCAAATCAATTTAGAGGATCACTAACCTCATCATTAACATCCTATTCAAGTCCCATAATTTTCCCGAATTTTTAAGTATTTTTAAACTCGATTTAAAACCTTCGGACATCCCGAACAATAACGAAACGGGATCCGATCGACACGAAACCAACGCTAAAATGTTCGTTACATTGTGTAGGACAAAAGTCATGTTGGAAGTTTCCCAAAATTACCTTACACGCGCCCCCACGCGCCGGTTGAACTCCCTGCGCGTGAAACCCACGCGCCGGGTACTGTTCACCGTCGTTCAACCCGAACGACTGGTAAACGGGTCGCCGTGACCCGCGGGCCAACCCGATCGGTTCTCCGCCGTTCCTTGATCATTTTCGACAGGGTTTCCTCCTACAAGATCGTCTGAGTTAAACTAGGAGTTCTGTGGAAACAAAAACAAGGAACAACGTCAAGATCCTTACCTCTCCGATCGAGAAGCTCACGGCCAACTCCACCGTCGACTGCTCTCAGCTCCGACCACCATTCTCGATGAAAACGATCCCAATAGACTCGTCTCATCCTCTGAGTCATCATCCTGGTTACTAGATCGAACGAAAGACAGTAAAACCCATCCTGCCATTTTAGACCCGAGAATCGGACTCACGGGTTTAGGCTCCCATCGCCGTCGTGGTCACCACCGTGGCCACCCAAAACGCCTGGACTGATCACAGGAACCTCTACCACCCATCAACACGATCAAAAACAGTCAACAACGACCTCCCCAATTTGAGTTTCGGACCTCCCCTGTTTTTCCCCTCCGTCGCCAACCCAGCCGTCTCCCGTCGTCTCCCACCGTGCCCAGCTCCCAACAGTCCTCACACAGTCCCCTGCACGGCCCAAGGATAAAGATATGATGGTGGTGTGTAGTGAGAGCTGTGTGCGTGTTCACGGGCTAGAGAGAAACTGAGATTGGGAGGGTGTAGTCTGATTCAATTAAAGGGAGAGAGGGAAAAGAATCAGTGGCCCAGATTAAATCTCACCAATGAGATTAAAGGTCCAGATCAAAAGATGCAATAAGTGGGAATTCTTTTAATTATTTAAATCCTATAATTTAATCAATCACACCAATCCAGATCTGATCCCAATATTTAAATTTAGTGGTCCACGTGTCCCACTCAGAAATTCAGACTAATCAGAGAACGCCACGTGTCCACGCCTCGTAATGCGTGCATAACGAAACCAAACTTCCGTGACCCATAACTTCGTCGTCGAATCTCCGATTTCGGCGTGCCGCCTGTCGTTGGATTCGCATCGACGAAACCTACGTAACGGTCCTTGGCCCTCGGCCATCGGACATCCCGGTCAAAAAGTCAACATTTGCCCCTATTTCGTCCAAATTACGAAAATGCCCTTGCACTTCCGTACATCATAACTTCCACCACGAACGTCAGAATCGAACGTGCCACCTGTCTATGAACTCGTGACGTCCCGAACTACGTCACGGTCATCGGTCAAAGTCCATTTGACCATCCGAATTAAAAGTCAACGTTTTGCCCACGCCCAGGGGCAAAACGGTCATTTTGCACCATTCGTCCGAAATCGCTCAACTAATCCCAGATTAGTAAATTACAATTAAATATTATTACATCCCGATATTCGGGACGGGTCGTTACAAAAACTAATTACACCATATCCTACCTTTTACAACCTTCATTCGTGGCATAGAGGAGTGTCTCCAAGTGTCTCACCAAAGAGTGCCCAATCACTTTGTATCCATAGGGTGTCTCGAAGAGAAAAAGTTCAACATGGCTTTTTACTTTGTATTTATCTTTTGTGGTTGAATATCTTGGTTTATTGATTGATTTCTAATATTAGCCTTGGCTTTATGCTTTGTATTAATTTCAATAATCTTCCATGTGTTCTAATATTTTAGTTTTTGTTATGCTTGTATGTTGGTACTTAATGCTTGACTAGATAGAGGAGTGTCTCCAAGTCTAGATCAATGAAAGTGCGGCGTGAGTGTCTCCCTACACGTACTTAAAAATATGCAATCATCTCATAGAACTAAGGTTATAGAATTTCGTAGGTTTGAAGTTGATATAAATCATGAATGAGTTAGGTAAAGAATGAGTTGACTACGTGTAAATAATAGATTAGGTTAGTGTAGATTTATTTTAATTTCTTAGGACTTTAAAATCAATATTTACCCCCAATTATTCAATCAAACGACAATCATGTTTATGTACCCTCAATTTGCGGTCCAGAACAATCCTTATTTACCAATACTACAATCTACAAAAAAAAGTTTTTAATTGCATATGTTTCCTTAATTCTTGAGTGTGATTTTGTGTTTACTTTAATGCTTAGTTTTCGCGTATCAATTGGATATTGGATAAAGATGATTGGTGAACATGTTTTCATGAGACTCCAGATGTGAGTCTGTGGTTCGGGCAGAGGCCCTATTGAGATGCTTTTATGAGGTGGTTTTGGGTTGAGATCCACGTGATGTGATTTTGGCCTAAGTCCCTGCATGATTTGGTTTTGGGCTGAGGCCCTACTGAGGAAATGGTTTTGATTGAGCCGTGTTTTCATTGTGTGTTTTATTTGGAAAGCAATATGATTTGTTTTTAAGAAAGTGCTTGAAATACTGTTTTATGATGTACGCATGCTTTTACGTGAAGGGTATAAATGTTATTTTTGATAAATTATTTTTATAACTGATTATTTTTGTCCACTCGCAGTTTTTAATGTTTTTGATACCCTTCAAGTTGATCGCGAATGCGGACTGTAGCAGAGACCGAGACATCACATGCCGTTGGGACTCCACAAGTCATCGCGCACTCTGGTAACCTTGAGCGGGTTACGATTTTATCCATGGTTTGACACGTGGTGTCAGAGTTGAGCAGGGCACATCCCACGATAATCTAGGGGGGATTGTGATTGGTCCTATTAGAGAACCTGACCAGCTCGTGAGGACGCCTGCGGTAGTTTCTAGGGCTGCAGTCAACACGAAAAATCTTCTTCATGACATTCTGAGTTCAGTGATATAATATTCGAATAAATTGGATGTTATTAGGGTGTAGTTCCAGACGCTTGTTTATGTTATGTTTATAATGCGTTTATGTTTTAGTTCAAGTTATTTTGAATTATTTGAGGAAATCAAGTAAGGATAAATTGGTGGATTAAGTAAGGTTTAGTAATGAAATATAATGATGAAAATGGAAATAGTGAAGGCTTTGGAATTATGTAGTTATTGTTAAGATTAAAAGTATATGATTATGTTTTTGAACATTCATGGTGTTAGCTACTTTATTTTGGAAAGGTGTTGACTAATTATGTTTGGGTTTTAAAAGAGATTGATAATGATATATATGCATATTGATAAAATTATGAAGGTGGAAAGAAGAAGGATTAATTAGTGAGTATTGCTTATGTGAATTATTAAAGGTTTAGTGTGGATTTTGGTCATGAGAAATTAGAAGACTTGATTACAATATTACCTTGGACATAAATAAATTGTGATGGTCTTGAAGTGTAATGGGCATGTGATAATATTTGTGTAATAAAATGAAGATACTATTATGGAAATATGATGATATGACATATCTATATGATAATCTCAGCTATGATGTTCACATGATAATGATACAATGATAAGATTGAATATGATAATCATGATGATTATGTTGATGTGATTATGTTGATGTTGATATGATGATGGCATGATGATATGATATGATATATTATATGTGATGATAATTCTATGACATGGTGATAAAGTGATGTTATGACAGTATTGGGAAAACATGTGAGAAGAATTTAGATAACAGGTTTCTCTCTTTGACGGGGGTTAGTAGATTGGATGTGGGTGGTAACCCCGCAAGGAATGAATTTTTTTATTATTAATTCGTCGTATGAAGATGACAATAAGAATAAGAAAAATCTCTTGTCTGACAAGAGTGAAGAGTGTCAGATGAGAGAAAGATCAGGGATGGGTCTTGCCAATTTCTTTCACCTTGCCAAATTAGATGATCCTGTGTGTTCTGAAGACTTAAAGGGATATTAAGAATCACGATGACTTCATCTTGGAAGAAAGTCATGTGCATCCTATCTACAATCCAGCTTTTTCCTCTAGTTAAACTTCTGACTTGAGTAGCTTCCTCCCAATATTGCAGCCTGGAAAGTAAGACTCATGGTAAACTCTGCCTTGGTAACCACCTACATCCCAAATTCTAACTTTCACACCATTATCAATCTGCCAACATGAGCTCGGTCGAACAAACTCTTTAGCCTATGTAATACTTCCCCAAGAATAGGAAAAGTTGGCACCACAATCAGCATTCATAAATTCCATATCCAAGTAGAAAGAGAATCTAGATGGTTAAGGATCTTCCAACCCTGCTTTGTGACGAGAAAAGCATATGAAAGAAGATCCCTCCTCCATTTTAGGTTTACACATCGCTTTCTAATTGAGCCAATGGATTTTTTTTCTGCTACATAGCCACCAGAATTTAGCAATGGAGTGATGGGTGATCGTGACAAAATGACTTGGGTAGAAAAAAATAATTCATCACGCAAAAAGGCACCGACTAGGCTATTCTTTCCCGCCTTGCTAAGAATCTTTCCTTCACGTTTCCAACTTCTTCGAGAGATGATCTTTAACAAAGCTAAAAGTGTCTATCTTTGATGAATCAATGAATAAGGGCAACCCCAATTACTTATTGTTGACACCATAATGGACCAAAATCTATGAGTTGAATACCTTAAGCCCAAATCCAATAAAAAAAAGCCAAAAGTCTGCCTAAAAACTCAAAGAGTACATGAGCCCAAGCCCACATCACCAAACAATTCTAGCAAGGGAATCCACCAGCTGACAAGTAGACAGATTTCTACCATCCATCTAGATGTTATGTATTAACCCCACAATAGAAGTGTATTTATCTCATATCGAAACTATTCATCTAGCCTTCCTTAGACATCAATACAAACGAGGCACATTTCCTGAAAAAAAAGATAATCAAAATTCATTATTCACTATTACTTTAAAAAATTACCATTTACCATATACCCTTTATATACGCAGACCTAAAATACTAACTTGGACATTAGAATACCCTTAGGCCGATACCACACCAGTGCTTTCCTTTAACCGACAATCAATCTATCTTTTTTTCACAGGTCATACAAAGGATACATGTAAATAACAGAGTATCTCTTCTAAGTTGGCACATTTTTTGCATGAACAGTTTACACCATCTGTGGAAAAAAATATGACTAAGTCTACCTACTATTCTATCGAGTTGAGCACAGCTTCTCCGATGGCCACTTCATAAAACATGCAAGGCGAACCAGGGGACGGTGAAGTAACGATTGGATCCAGAAAACAAAGGGACAACTCTCCTAATGTAACCAAAGCATTAGAGAAACTACAACAAGACATGATCGAGGTTAGGGTCAATGAAACCTAAGCTAAGGTCTGATACCAGATGTTGAGTGGGTAATACACCGATGCGGTGGCACAGTTAAAAACAGCCTAAGCCGAGCAAGCCACTTATCATGCTAGAAAGGAGACACGCAAGGCCGAGCATATAGTAGTGGAATGCACCAAATAAGCTGACCGTGTATGCCGAACCATGGAGAAGGATAAAACCCCTCCATTAGTGGAGCCCACAGATAAAGCCTCCCGACTCCTCATTATACCCAAAAAGGGCAGGGGAAACTAGGGTATACTGAGATGCTCCCGAATCAGTGATTAGAGGATCTCAAAGGGATCAATCACAGCTTGGTCCCATCAGGCTCACCTTTCCTTGAGAAGGGCAAAAATCTCGACCTTCGAGGGTACATACCGATTGGACGCCTGTAGAAATAGAGCCACAACAAGCCTCATGCATTGAGCCACACATCTCGATAATGTTCTAAGAGGGGCACTGATTCTTCATAGGAAGTCTTAAGTGCATGATGCTCTGATCGGCCTCTATGCAATAAGCATTCGAAGGGACACCTAGTATCCTAATCTCATTATGAGATAGTGACAAGACCCGTTCCTAAATTTTTTTGATAATCGTGCCTGATCCTGCTCCTGTTTGACAACGATCTAAAATACCAAAACTACCCTCAACATTGGTAAGACCAAGGACACTCGTATTGCTTTATTACTCATGCCTCCACCTTTTGATCTGCCTTGATTTTCTTGCAACAGTCCTAGAGGGTCATCAAAAATATGAAAAGTGTGAGTGCACAAAATAAGTATTTGAAAACATATTTTTCGAGGAAAAATAAATATGCACCATCCAATTTCTAAAAACAAGCATGCATAGGATAAAATGTAAAGAGTCGAAATTAAAATTAATCAATCACATCAAATCAACATATCCAATATCGATCAGTTAAACCGACTAATCAATACCCGTAAATCATACCATCTAGTCCAATACCAATCAACCAATAAATTCTCAATAACCTGGCATCTACTAGCTACATATCCTAGCTTTTACTAGCCAAATATCCTCTATATAGACAGCCACATAACCAGGCACAACCAATCTTCAACTCAAGTACGAGTCACGATGAACAATAGCACTACACACATGCTAACTTGAGAACTGCATGAAACAACATCCGAGTTATATCTAAGAACTCATCAAACACCCAACCTCACAACCTCAAGATATGAGGAGTCGAGCTCCGGACGTCTGAGTCCCATCTTACGGAATCAGCGACGTCTGTGAAGCCACCCTAAGCTCAGGCTGTTCCCATTCGAAATATGTCATATCACCAACCTCACACCCTTCAGGATCTGCAGAGCTGAGCTCAGGATGTTTGAGCGCTAACCATGTCTGAGGTTGGTCGATCATGGAAAAATAATTCACAAAACCAAACAACTCATTTAACACAAATACTTGACTTAGTACCACGTCAAACATTTCAAGACTTAGACCTAAGCCCAAAAACATTGTTTTCGCAAAAAACCCGTATAATACGTGTCCAAAACCAATCAATAAATCGGAAATCATCAAATAATCATTTCGAAATCATACTCAAATCATTGCAATATAAATCATGCAATAAAACAATTAAATATTTAACTATGCATGCATAATAATTTATAAAAGAAAAATCCACTCACACACCGTCCACATAGCTAAATCTCGATCCGCGTGTTCTTTCGTAAATTGGGAAAGTATAACACCAATCATAAGTCAACACTAAGGGTCACTAGTGTGCAAAGAATCTTACATTTAAATCCCCTAATTTTTCAAGATTAAATACAAATTTAAAACCTAAACATAACACTACAGACACCCGAAACTACGTCAAAACAATGTCTGATCGATTCGAAACCTACACCAATAGGTTCGTAACATCGAAAACCATCAAAAAAACATGTTCGTCGCACCTCGAGATAGGGTGGCACGCGCCGCCACTTGCCGCCACAAGCTCCTTGTGCATGGTGCTCACGTGCTTGCTACAGTACCTTTCTTCAACCTTGCGTTGTGTCTGCAATGCAGACCCGACCTGGTTCGAAATCGCTCATTTCTTGTCCGTTTTCAACGTTTCAAACGTCAAATTCACATATTTAATCTTATGAGAGGATTTATGGATTCAAAACATGGAAAACTTACCTTGAAATTCCTATCCAAATCTCCAAGCTTTTGGCCTAAGGCCAAGCTTCGTGTCCCCAGCTTCCTCATGTCCAACCTTGAGTTTTTCATGCCTCCACCTTTTGATCTACCATAATTTCCATGCAATATCTCTAACGAGTCATCAAAAACATAAAAAGTGTGAATGGACAAAATAAGTATTTAAAAACACATTTTTCGAGGAAAAACAAACTTGACTATTCCAACTTGGACAAATCATTAGGGTTGGTGGCGCTGAAACCTATCAGCCTCCTCTGGACTAGGGGTTGAAAAGTCCGCCCATACACTATGCCTTTGCTTGTAATTTGGCATATCTGTACAAATAGCTTCATCTCTACTCCCTCTTTTCCCAGAAGATTGAATTTTCTTTGGTCTTCGTTTATAGCTCTACGCTCCTGCAACTCTCTGGGAACAGTGGGAAGTATGTCTGCACGAGTTTGCAGTTGAAGATGCCTTCCTGCTCTGTCTCTGTATTATTGGTGCCAGACAATGGATTGATTGCGTTAATATTTAATAAAGTGTATGAATTTTGCTTTAAGAAAACGAGATTCGAATTCAAAATCACAACCAACACAAAAGATTAATATTATCTTGTAATATTAATTGATATCTTCAAAGAACTTACCAAAGGAAAAAATGATTGGGACCTTTAAGTCAGGTTATTAGTTTGAATTCAACTATTGTACCAAAGATTTCAGGGTATTAGGGTTTTCTTTTTTCACAAACTTTTTAATCTATTCAAAACTAATTTCATTTACGGGAAAAGTGAGTAAGAGTAAAACTCTGTTTATGAGAAGAAAGCATACGGTTCCATCAATCGTGGCCACGCTCCTCAAACTCGTAGCTTCCGTAACTCTTGCATCCCAGAGGACCCAGAACACAACGGTGGTGGAAAGTTAGCATCAGCCTGAATTGATAACTCAGGATCAGGAATAATCAAATACGAAGAATAAAATGAATAAAACGAGAACCATAGATTAATTATTATTATTATTATTATTATTATTATTATTATTATTATCAACTACGCATATTACAACCTAAAAATTGTTTTCCACCTTGTGTACAATAAATGAGATATGCCATAAGGAACTAACTAGGTTATGATTCCTCTTCATCCTCGGCTTCAATCTCTTTCACAGTCTCTATTATGTCTTGAACACTTTTGGTAAGGTGGTCTGTGTGCTGTTCAACACCTTTCAGCACCATTTCCAATTTTTCTCTGCACTCTGCTAATTGCCAGTTTGCATCACGAAGCTTTGCAGATAGCTCTCGGATTTTCTTGTCTTTCTCATCCTACACATACAAAATTTGTGCCATGAACATAAATATGTGATGTTGCAGAACCCACAAGTTCAAAATCAATCAAGAATCTTCATGCTTCATTCTAAAGGCAGAACAGCAAGGAACCACTTTCCATATGCATTCAAATTTTCTAATCTATTCATCCAAGAATTAGCGTTTAGGGTTATGAAGCTAGCAAGAAGTTAAGAACAATTTGAACTGACCTGTGATCGAAAATGAATGGTACCTTCACGACCCTTGCCTGCAGGCCCTAGAGGATGAGTATGCATTGTTTCAACTTTTCGAATAACCCATTTCCCAGACTTTTCTTTCCCCACAATAATCATTGCCTTGCAACCCTCCCTAGTCACCTCCCTCGGCCTCCTTGCTTCAGGTCTTGTTGTCGACTTCCTATTAATACGAAACCCTTCTTTGTTACAAACAAACCTACGACTAGTGATTGATCCATCAGGACCGGAACGATGACAACTACCACGACGGATGATAAAACCCAAACGATGGGCATAGGTGTCATAGTATTTCATGGCAGCCACTTCGGATTCAAACTCCATTCCAACATAAGGTTCCAAGGTACCATCTGGTTCATGGTTAATCAACTCTCGCTCATTGTCTGAACCAAGCATTTCTCCATTTTCAGTGTTACAGGTCTCCACTTCAACTGAACTTCTGGCTGTGTTGTTCAGATCCACTTCAGACTCGATTGGAGAAGGATTTGCAGTGAAGTTCACTGTCTCACACACAACCATGAAAAGAAGCAATAGAATGCAATTTAATAGAAATGATGTACCTCGTTGATGAAAAATCCACGCAAATCATACGACAATTATCCACTGAACTAATTGACCACATATGTTCGTAAAATAAAGGACAAATTCAAAAAACAAACAGGGAAATGAGAATGAACAGACAACTAAATTCAACATCCACATTCTCATGTAAGCAACCATTTATGAGTGCTTTTTTTTTTCTTCAAGTTATATGGCTACAGATAAACAGAAATTATTAGAGTGATACTATGTTATAGGACAGTTGGAGAGAAAAAAATTGCAAAAGGAAAATGAAACTCACAGACAAGTTAATTTATTCAGATCTTTATAAAAAAGTTTATTCAGATCTTTATTAAAAAAAAGTTAATTACTTTATACAAACAATATTTTAATGCATTGCAGTTTGCCAAAATCACAAATTAAGAGAAGCTCATTTCTGATCCTAATGAGTGTGCGTGCTTCAGGCTTCAGCAAGGATTACAACTCTGACATGGCTTGGAATTAAATCGAAGAATTCAAAGGAAGACAAAAAGGAGCCAAAAGACTAAAAATCCGCCAAAATTAGCAGCAGAAAATAACCAATCAAAGCCAGAGATAATCAGAAGGAAAAAAAAATGCAACAATCCAACTAAGTCAGCATAAATTACCCTAGAAATAGACCAAAAGGAAGGGGCAATATAAAATTGGATTTTTGTTTTATATAGTTCAATTCTATTGTTTGAAGGATGTTAAAAAAAAAAAAAAAGTGGGAAGGAGATGGATACTTACTTGTTTCCGCTGATTAAAGAACGTCACCTTCAACCGTTGTGTTCACTTTTGTGTCTGTCAAAAGCCACCGCCCGGCGCCCACTGTCTCTGCCTCCCCCTCCCTCCTCTTTGGGAATATTTTTGAGGCAACGCCGGTTTCTCTTTGATCAGCACATATAATTCTACGGCTGTGATCTAATTGGGTGGAACCCATCTAATAACTTAGGGCCCAGGTTTGACTATATTGGGCTATTTTTAGGGAGGTCCACGGCCCAAACCAAATAAAGTTTGAAACTTAGAAAGAACGGCGAATAACCCACAGCTTTCATGAGCAATAGAAATTAGAACCTGAGAATGTTTGACACTCTGCTAGGGATTTAGGTTCTGCGGTAGTAGAAAGGAAAAACCCTAGCGCCGGTTTGATTTGAGCGCGCAATGGAGGGGCTTAATGTTTCGGATGCCAATTTGGTAGTACATTTACATCCATCGACGAGTAACAATGTCCAGAGAGCAATCCTACGCGAGCTTAGCACTCTTCTTTTAAGGTACTTCTCAGCAACCTTTCTTTTCCTCTAAATTTTTTGGTATCTCCTAGGGTTTTGTAGTCATGATACTGTTTGTATGATTGGTTTGGATGCTTCTCACTTAATGTTTTCTTAGAAAGGCTCTTGCTTTTTTGCGTTGGTTGTGATAATTGATTCAAATTTCCCAGAAAATTATTATCTTTAGAAGAGGGTGTTTGGAGAAAAGCTAAAACATAATTCCGCAGACCAATTTTCTGTTAAGAACTCATCAATCAATATTATAATTTTTGAATGTTATTATTCTCACAGCTTTTGCCATTGTTTGGTACCCCACTTTGCCAAAACCAAGCAATTTGATTCAGAAAAAAGTGAAACTTAGAGATAATTTTCAGTTAAGAAATTGAAAGTTTCTATTCATTGTTTTCAAGTTTGTTTCTGAATTTTTAGTCCTTATTCATAACTTGGGGTGTTTAGTTATCCGTTGAGGCCTTTTATGGCGCTCGTTAGAAGAACATTCTTTTTCATATATTTTGTGTATTCTGTTTCTCATAGTTAACAGTCTGAATTTGTAGCTGGTATTTATTTTGGTGTTTAATTTTCTTTCTCTGGTTCTCCATGCAGGTTCAATGACAAACTTGAGGGTGTTCTATTGGCTTATGAATTCAAAATTTTAGATAAGGTTGCAAAGATCCTTCCCGGAGTTCATCCTTATTTTTCTGTCAAACTAAAAGCAAAGTTATTACTCTTTTCTCCAATGCCCGATATGCTTTTAGGTAGTATTTTTTGTCTTTTTGTTAACTAATGAAGTATAAATAAATTGTTACTTCTTATGAGAATAGTAATTTCTGTAATTCGGTTGAAATTTGGTTTATTCTGTTACTGAACAAACAAGCATCTTGTTGTTGATTGATAGGCAGTATTGATAATCATTAATGTTGATCTTGCTGATTATTTTGTGTTGTTCTATCACTTCAGAAGGGAAAGTAGTGAAAGTCAGACGTGAATCAATTCATGTCATTATTCTTGGCTTTTCATCTGCTTATATTACAGACGATGATATCCGGAAGGAATTTCAACATAAAAAGGTAAGAGATATTCTTTATCATTTTGTTTCTATATTAATGTTCTTAATATTTTCCATATTAATGCATTTTTCCTTGTGTGCTAATGTTCTCATAGAAACATGGCAAGGAATTATTTGTCAGCAGATCTCACAAGGAGCATGTAATAAGAGCTGGAACCATGATAAGACTATTAGTCAAAAGGTGACCTTTGATTGCTATTACCTTCTTATATAAAAAGAAAAGTGATAGGTCGTGGCATCGGTGCTATAGAGACCGCATCTTTAGATACATAAGCAAACAACATAAAAGTGGATGTAATAAGTGGAACCTGCCACTTAATTTGATATGAAATATGGTTTCTCTAGCATTACTTAGTGTTAGAGTTCTTGTGGTTTGCTTGTTCTTTATTTGACCAGCTTATAGGCAAGTTATGTCACATTCTGGACTATAAACAATTTTGTTTTGACTTGTTGCAATTTTTACTAAAATGGGGTCCTGAAAGCTGTGTATTTGTTCTGGCTACAAATATTTATGCAGTCAGACCATAAATAAGAAAAAATGTAGGCATGGCTAGTCAAAAGAAATTGTTGCAACTCACTAACATCAAAGGATTAGGATGCACCATCTGAACTGGTCAGACTATTGGGATTCGGCATAAGTACAGAAAAAAATCATGCAGTAGTATCTGTGGTTGGTTATTCATATGTCTCCACATCGTAGCTTCTCAACTAGGTGATAGGTTTGAAAGAGGGAAGATATCTTACTCCCCTCATTTGATTAAGGATCAGGTAAAGGATTTTTATGAAAAAATAAAACAGAACTATTCATTGATCAAAGAAAAGCTTTATAGAAAGTCATTTTTTTAGATACTGATGTCAGACCTTTGTGACTTTACGGCATATGGTTTAATTTTCCTACTTAGATTGTTTACATATGTACTTGCATGACATTGATTCTTTTTTGCAGTGTGGACTTGGAAACACTGTGCATTTCTGGTTCTTTACTTCCAGCTAACACAGGGGACATTCTCTGGTTGAGGGAACATATGGACGATGTTTCAGTAGCAGACTGGTATGTCACTGACATCATAATTTAACTTTGAAAGAGTTTGCAATTAAAATTATGGAATCCATTTTAAGGGAAAAAAAAAAGTATACTATGGTTTGTAAATGTTTAAAGAATTTGTAGGAATAATAAGAGGAAAAGAGGAAATGAGGAAGAATCAATCCAAGAGCCTAGCAGAACCAGTGCCGAAACACATTCTGCCGTTATCAACCATTCCATCAAGAAGTCAAAGAAAAACAGAAAAAGAGAAGAGTCCGAAGGCTGTTCTGGGTCCCTTGCATGATTGTCATTTTCAGGTGAATTTTCTTATTTATTTCCAGTAGCACCAATGTTTGTATTTCTGAAGTAGGAAAAAGTGGGTTAGTATCTACTAAATTCATCGAGTTGTTCCAAAGGATCTAAGAATAGCTGAGGGAGGTGGGCATACAAAGTAAATTTAAGTTTTCAGACTAATTATTAATGAATGAATACAGCTTTTGTTTGAACTTACTGAGAACTTTTTATTACGTTTGTCAGAAAAATTAATCTGGCTTGTCAGGATATCATTGCAACACTCGACCAAAGTTCTTGGTGCTCATGATTTAATATTTGACTTGTAATTTGGGGTTAGAACTTTAGAAGTTAGGTTCTATATTGTTTTTATATGTTTTAATAGATTTCCAATCTTTTAGTTTATTATCCAATACAATTCTTTCAAAATGATCTGATTAGAATAAGTTTCATTTTATGTACAAACCGTCACAATTAAATGTCTTTATCTAAGACCTTGAATTATATGAATTTAAGGTCATGTGGGAGGAACTTAGTACTGACTATTGTTAGATATTTATTCTTATCTATATTTAGAATAGAGAGAATTATTTCAGCACACCATTATAGTCAAACTTACGTAGTAGGATAATCAACTCAATTTTTTTGTAGATTTGTGTTTTATTTAGCTTTCTGTGGTTTCGGGATATCATTAAGATTTTAAATTTGGTGGACAAGGAGGATTTTTAGTTTTTTGTTGGACTTGTCCCTCCTTACTAAATTTTGGATCAGGTTGTCTTTTTTTTTTTTTAAATGTCAACAAAGCTGATTTATTTCATAAGCAAATTAATACAAGTATTGAAAGCTCAAGAACTGAAATAGCCCAAGAATTAAAACAAAGAAAGTGCAAAAGAAAATAAAGGAATAGCCCAAGAATTAAAACAAAGAAAGTGCAAAAGAAAATAAAGGCATAATCCATTCATTTAATGCACCAAGTATTGAAGTATAACTTGTGCAAATGTTTTTGCTTCATTAGTAATTTTCATACAAAGTATCTTTCAAATTTTTTTTAAAAAAAATTATACAAATTAGTGAATAAAAGGTTGAGAAATGCATGGGAAATCTGGGCAGCAATCGTCGTTTTGCGATCGTACGCAGAAGTTTTTGAGCGTAATAGAGAGGCTTAGGAAGTAGATTAAGCCACCTGACAATGTGCCATTGAACAGCAGCAATGGCAGCGCGAAGCTTGACGGACCTCGATCTGCAGCTTCGATTCAATTGGAGTTTAACCAAAAGGGCTTCTAGCAAAACGAAAAAAGATGTTAGATATTGGAAAGCCACAGGGAAAGAAAAAGAGATCTGCAAATCGACTGCAGGGTTTTATGGGAGAAAAAAATGATGGATTTTGTGGGTTCGATGAATTGACAAGTTGGATGAGGGAGTTACAGAGAAAGCGAGGGGTTGGTATTGACATCCATGGGAGCAGACTTACGGAGAACGCGTGTTATTCACAAAACAATAGCAATTTTTCTCTTTCTATTTTCTTTCTTAATAACTTAGTTTTAAAATTGATTTATTATTACTTTTAAATAAATAAGTTTTAAAATTGATTTATTATTACTATTTGCCATGTGGCATCTATTTGTCACTTACTTAAATTAAATGGTAGGTCCCATTATGACATATCACCACTAAGCAGTCATTTTAACAAAAAAAATCAATGCGTAAGGTTGTAACCTTTTAAAAGTACATAATGATAAGTGCAAGATTTGAAAATACAATTATAATTGTAGGTAATTAAGTGTAATTTATTACATATTTTATAATGTTTTTTAATATATTTAAGAAATGTCGATACCCAATTTGTATGATGTAATTCAATTCCTCAGTTATGAAAAAACTAAGAGGGTTTAAAATGATTTTAAGAAATGTCGATACCCAATTTGTATGATATAATATATTTAATATATTTAAAAACCCTCAATTTGGGGTTTTAAATGATTTTAGAGGGCTTTTAAAATCCAAGGGTGTTCAATTATGATTTTAATAGGTTTTATACAAATCAAGGTGTATTCAATCTATCTTTTAATAGATTGTTTTAAAAATCTTTAAAATCTAAGTGTATTCAATTAAGATTGCAAAATACAATTTACATATATACGTGTATTCAAAAGTTGGATGATTTTTTAAATTGGTGGATTTTGTTGGATTTGCGAAGGAAAAATACACATATTACTGCTCGATCAAAATCATCAGACTTCACCTAATATTTTATTGGATTTGAAAAAAAAAAAAAACCTTCCTTTTCAAAACATTTTTACACCGTCCACCTTCCCCATCCCAGGTAAAGCAGCACCACCACTGTCGTCAGTAATAGAAGCTGCGACAATAGCACCACCATTACTGTACCAAGCTAGGAGTCTAGAACCAGTGGTTCGCGGGCGTTTTCCTTTTCGAACCATTTTTTAAGGCTCTGGAGTAATCAAATTATCGCAGAGGTTATAAATAGGGATTCCATTTGAATTCTCTCTCAATTCGCATTGTTTTCTCTTCAAGCTCTCTATTTGTGTGTTTATGTCTCTATCTTTTTCTCAATTCTCACTCGCACACACGCAAATACTTAGAGTTCCAAAGGCGAACTGATGCTCCGGATAATCAATCAAATACCCGCTATTTGTTATTGGATGCGGATGGCAACTTCACCGCTTGTAACTGCCAATTGAAAGTTCGTTTTAATTTTAAGAAATTTACATAATCGGTAGCTTTTTCATTCAAATGCCTTTAGCTTTACATTAATTGTTCGTAAGATACGCAATTTGGTTCGATAATTTATGAGCTGTTGTGATAATAGGATTTAAAGCTGAAAGTTTTATATGTCAGTGACTAATTATTCATGAAGTGGTTATATGGTTCATTTTCCTGTTCTTGTATTGTTCATCATGTGTTTCATGGATTGCGTTGGTGATTGGTTTATTGGATTGAACATTTTATTTACAGTTATTTTCCTGATTTTGTTATAACTTTAACTAGTTACTTTAATGTATTTTGGTTTTTGTTCTTGTTCTTTTTTATGATAATTATGATGATAAACATTTTATTAAGCTAATTTTGTTTGGAAGAGTGTGATTACGGGCTTGTTTCATTGTTTTTGTACAAAATTTTGTCTATTGAAAGAAGTTATGTCTGATACTTTGTAGTATGTGGTTGTCATCACCGAATGGTGATGGGGAGAGGAGAAATGAGGAATGTGCGCATCTGGTCCTGTTGGACATGGCTTTTATTTATAAAATCCATAGAAACACTTCAAAATCTACATAAATTTTATTACAAAATCTATTGAAATTTGAAATGATTTGAATGAAATCATATAAAATAAGGTGAAATCATATCAAATCCATTATAATTCTAAAATCATTTAAAATCTATTAAACCCCATTAAAATCTCAATCGAATACATCCTCCTAAATTCTTCTAAATCTACTAAGACTTATTACTCAAAATGCTCCCCTAACCAACTCTTTAATCTCAATTTGTTCCTATAACCCTAAATTGTTGCAATGTACTGTCAAAACCTTCATTCTGTTACTTCCGTTGCTCCAATTATTATGCCATATTAATAACGGCGTCAATGTTTCTTACATGTTAGTAAGAGATTGGTTATTTAATTATTTTATCGAAAAATGTTAAAAGTAAATATTTAAAAAATAAAAAATTGAAGAAGGAAGAAGGAAGATGAGGATGAATAATGCATCCGATCTAGGTTTTTCCTCAGCTCATTCCCAATCCTCCAATACAATTTGGATTTTTCTTCTTCCTCGTCATCATCATCATCTTCTTCTTTTTCTTCATCTAATTGAAGTGGAATTTTGGGTTCAGCAAAAACCCAATCTCAAATTCTAATCCCACAAAAACCCAGAAATTTTAATATCTTGCCCTCCACCCAATCCCAAATTCTAATCCCACAAAAACCCATAAATTCTAATCCCAAACTCCAATAATGCCATTGTTGAGATGAGACTTATCAGAGGCAAAACACCGGGAAAAGCCAAAATCTAAAATCTTTGGGATGAAAATTGGGCAAGGAGGAGGTGGTTCTGTCTTCAAAGGGACTCTTCCAAATGGGAAAATTGTTGATGTAAAGAGATTGATCTACAATACAAAGTAATGGGTTGATGATTTCTTCAATGAGGTCAATTTAATCAACGTAATCGAGCATAAGAACCTCGTGAAGCTTCTGGGTTGCAGCATCAAAGGCCACGTGTAACAACCCATCCCAAATTCTTGGGATTAATTAAGAATTAATTATGTATTAGTGAGGCTAATCGGGAATTAGTCGAGGATTATCGGACGTTCAGGGTGAAATTACAGTTTTGCCCCTAGATTAGGACAAAAGTTGACTTTTGACCTGAGAGGTCCAATGTAACGACCCGTCCCAAATTCCAGGATTAGATTAGTGACTAATCACGGTTAGTGAGGCTAATCCGTGATTAGTTGGGCGAAATCGAACGAACGATGCAAAATGACCGTTTTGCCCCTAGTCGTGGCAAAACGTTGACTTTTCATTCCGACGGTCAAATGGACTTTGACCGATGACCGTGACGTAGTTCGTGACGTCTCGAGTTCATAGACAGGTGGCACATTCAACTCCGACATTCGAGGAAGAAATTATGACGTTCGGAAGTTTAGGGGCATTTTGGTAATTATGGTTAAAAAGGGGCAAATAGTTGACTTTTTAACCAGGAGGTCCGATGGTCGAGGGCCGAGGACCGTTACGTAGATCGGGACGATACGAATCCATAGACAGGCGGCATGCTGAAATCGGACTTCGAACGGGGAAGTTATAGGTCACGGAAGTTCGATTTCACTATGCACATACTTCGAGACGGGGATGATTTGGCAATATCTGATTGGGCAGATATTTTGAGTGGGTCCCATGGATGAGTGACAAGTGTCACTCATTCCATTGGCTAAATCCCTAAAAAGTGGATCTATGTTAATTAAATAATATTAATCTAATATTTTATAATTAATCCAATTAACTCATCTCTAATCCTAGCCATCCATTCCATCCCTCAATCAATCCTCACCATACATTATTCCCTCTCTCATCAGCCATCATCTCTTCTTTGTTCATCCTCAAACCCGAACCCCCCTTATGCACCATTTCTTCATTTTCTTCAAAACACACAAACACCACACACACCTCACCGTCATTCATCCTCTGAGCACGAATATGACCGTGAGGAGGTGGTGAGAGGCCGAGGATGGCAAGCCACGGCTGGGGACGGCGGTGGCCACGGCGGGAGGAGGTCGACCGTGAGGTAAAAATATTTAAAATTCGAAGTTTGGTTTTAATGGGTTTTACTCGATTCCTTTAATTGGGTAAGGTTTCTGGGGACTTAGGGAGACGTTTGGGATTGGTTTCGAGGCCTAGGACGGCCGAGAGTGGCCGTGAACGGCGGACGAATGCACGACCTCCATGGCCGAGCTTGGAAGGAACGAGTTTGAGAGGTTTTTCGGTTTTTAATTAGTTAGAAAGTTAGGGTTTGATGTTAGGATTAAATTAGAATTAAAAAGGAACGAAATGGAGTAGAAATGAACGGTTTTGAACGATGAACCGGTCGAGCCGGTCCGGTCTGGTTCGAACCAGCGAACCCGGTCGGCGGGAGGTTGCTGGTGACACTGTTCACTGCGTGTGATCACACGCGCATGTGACTTCCTAGGGCGTGTGGGGGCGCGTGAGACACTATTTGGGAATGTTGTCAACATGTGAAACACTCTATTCGATGTAACGAACATTTTAGGACTGGTTTCGTGTCGATCAGACACCGTCTCGATAATGTTCGGGACATCGGAAGGTTTCGGATCGGGATTAAAAATAGTTAAAAATACGGAAAAATTACGAGACTTTGGTAGGAGGTTAATTAAGTAGTTAGTAACCTTCTATTGCGATTTGGACAGGTTTGGGAGTCCCGGTGATAGTGATCGGCTCGGGAGAGCCTACGGCACGCAAATCGAGGCGGCAGCTCGGACGGTCTGTGAGTGGACCTTGTTTTCTAATTGGTGCATGCATAAATGTTTATTATATGTTTTAAATACTTGTTTGTGATGCCATGAGTGCATTTTGATGTGTGGTTACGTATAGGCACGTATTTCGAGATTTCGGCTCTATACGGTACCTATACGGGTCTGTATTTCTTTATTGGTCTAAATGAAATAGTTTCGGATTTCTAAAAGGATAAACTCGGGTATAAGACCCATTTGGTTTTGTATCGGGCATATGACTCTAGTTACGACCTACGGGTCTAAATCTTGGTCGCGACGGGTGCTATGTGCACGGCGATCGACGATACGACGCTCGCCTCCGGGTTAGGATATGTTCCTTCCGGAGAGGTCACGATGCACGATTCGTGGTCGGGCAGCCTGGGGAGGCTCGATTTTGGAGTGCTGACGGTTCAGGATATCGATCGGTGGTGAGTGCACCATGATCTTGTGGTGGTCGCGTCGGTTGATATGTTCACGGCGACATACCAGGATTGAGGGCGGTCCTGGACGGATGGTTGCACACATCACTATGATCGGAGTCGTGACTGACCCTTAGATATCGGGCACGGTGCCCAGTTGAGTCATATGTTCGGGCACGAGACCCAGTTACTTTACGGTTTATGATTTCGGGTCAGGGACCCTACGTGGATTTCCAAGTTCATGACGGTTTATGGGAACCAGCATGAACCCTTGTTAATGGATGTTATGGATCATGACGGTTCATGGGAACCGAGCATGAGTGTTTATGTTATGTATATATATGTTCATATACCTTCCTTTACATGTTCTATCTCCTCCGGGGAGGGTCGTTGGCCTAGGTGGACCCCGGAGTAGTCACGGAGCATTGACTGAGTGGGAGTCGCCCCAGTTGGGTTCCTTACTCTCAGGAAGGCTTGTACTATAACCTCAGGGCGGGTCAGTTGTCAGGACCCACCCCGGTATCACCCCGAAACCCGAGGTAAATTCTGCTCCCGTCTGACTCCCCGACACAACACGCAAGTACAACGCACTCAAAATCACCCAAAACTCAGTCAGACTCAGGAGAAACTATATAAAATATCCCGAAGTTATCGTTTACAGAGCATAGTACGAAACACAAGGAAAATAAAAACCGAAAATTTACACGCACACGGAAGACTTTAACCCACTCCGGAATCTTTCACGTGACTTCTACGCCTCGGACACTGCCTCGACGTCAAGACCCCGCACTATCTCCACAACCTGGAGGGCAAGTTAAAACAAAAGGTGTGAGTGGACCATAATAAAGGAAAAGTTCTAAAACCATTTATCAAAAACCGAGTTTAACCCTTCGTTTTGAAAACCACATGCATAACCAACAGTTATTAACACAGTTATAAATCAATTCTCATAAAACATCATAAGAAACAGAAACACTATAACACAGTTAGAAAACCAGTATCATAAAACTATATCAGAACCCATAACATCAATTCATTCTTTTCCGATCAAACCTGCTGGACCTATCCGAGTCTTTAAACTCAATCCAGGCCTTAATCATATCCGAGTCTTTAAACTCCCGAGTCTTTGAACTCAAGGCCTACGGGGGAAATCAATATATCCGAGTCTTTAAACTACCGAGTCTTTAAACTCAATCCGGGTCTTTAAACTCAATCCAGCCGGTCCCCCATCACATATATCCGGGTCTTTAAACCCAATATCCAGATCCAGCAAATCCAATCCCAAAACCATTTGAAAACCATTTACCAATCCATATCCAAACCCGAATCCGAAATCACTGGTCCGATGCCCTTCCGGCATCCAGAACCGTCATTCCGAACCCAAATCCGGAATCCACTTTCCAATTTTAAAATCAATTCCGCTTTCCGAAATCATTTAATCACCAAATCATGTTTCAACATCCCTTTGTAAACAATCAAACTAGTTATCCTTTAAAAACCCCAAAACCCTGGCATGTTACTCAGAAATCGACATTGCTCGTAAAACGTGCCAAATACCGTATTTTCTCAAAAAACGTGCAACAATGTAAAACCAACCAAACATATTCGATAAACATAGATTCATAATCAACACCATAAAACAATTAGAAAACAGTTATGCATGCTCGAGTTTAAGGAAAAATGTCCACTCACAGTACGGAGCCCTACTCGCGTCCCGAACGTCCAGCACGTTCCTCGGCTTCCTCAGGAAATCCCGATCCTGTTCACAATCATCAAATTACGTCACTAACACGTTCACGAAAGTTCACCTAAATTTCCTCAAAATTCTCCGAATCAAAAACATAAAACCCGGGATCCTAAACGTTCACCCTCGCGGAACTAAACTCAAACGACTTCCGATTGACCCGAAACCAACTCCATTGAACTCGTTAGAACACCTAGACCAAAAACCATGTTGACCGTTTTCCCCATCGCCGCCGCACGCGCCCCCACGCGCCGCCCAAAGTGGCTGCGCGTGGCCCTCACGCGCTGCTACAGTGCACCGTCTTCCTCAGACGAACCCGGTTCGGCACAGTGGTCTGCAACTCAGACCGGCGAGACCCAATCTCCACCGTCCGGCCACCAAAACGGCTCCTTTCTTCACCCACAGCTTCATCCAAATCCAATCTTTCCATTCCCCAACTCGTTTAACCGCGACATGGCCCCATCATCGTCGATTCACGCTCGAACCAGACGGCCATACTCCCCCTGTTTGACGATCCAGCCGTTCCGGTCACTTCCCGTCACGGTGACTGTTCCAGACCCTTCCTAGGACCTCACTGAACCTAAACCAACCCTCCTAGACCTTCGACTCAGCCCCAAGCTCGACGACTTTGGGTTCGAACATCACGGCAAAACAGAGCACCAGAGTGCCTGCCGTCATCTGAGCTCCGCCGTGTACACCCCCGTCACGGCGACCATCCTAGTCGACGCCTAGGACCCTCCTGAACCTCACTCTGACCTTCATTCCTCTCGACTCTAAGCCCAACCTCACGACTTTCAAATTGAACATCACGGGAAAAACAGAGCAAGAGATCTCACCTTTCGATTGCGTCTCCACCGTGCGCACTGCCGCGTGCCACGGTGCTCGTTGGATCCCTTGCAACCTCCTACAGCTCCCCCTGCCTTGGTTTGAGCCACCACACAGCGTAGTCACCACCCTTGAATCACAGCCTCCCTGTTTTCCCAGAATTGTGCCACACCACCACCGTGCCGTCGTGCACGATGTCGCCACCAAAACACGACCACCTGCTCAAACTCTTCCCTCTGTCACTCTCACAAATCACTCTTCACTCCCCCCTTGCACAGAATCGATCAATTCCTCCCAATTCCTCACCCTCTGTTTCTGTCTGTGTCGAAGAACAAACACAAGTATGGCACGGGTGCACCCCAAATAATTGGGCCGTGAATGCACAGGATTTCACCAGAAGCCCCTAGCCCCCCAACACGTGTCATCATCCACTCCAATCCTTTCCCACCTGGTTCAATCTCAGCCTTCCATTCCTTCTCTCTCTGCACAAATCCCAATGTGCCACAAAGACCAAAATACCCTCCAATTTAACTCATTTTTACGGTTTTACCACAACTTCCTAGACCCATATCTCACAACTCGTAAGTCCGATGAATACGTGCCGCCTGTCATCGGACTCAGGACGACGAGATCTATCTAACCATCCTAGGTCAACGTACCAAAACCCGATTCTACAAAAAGTCAACTATTCCCCCTACTTTACCCAAATTACGGTTAAGCCCTCAACCGTCCGAACATCACAACTTCCTCCTCGGATGTCGGAATCGAGCGTGCTACCTGCCTACGGACTCGTGACGTCCTAAACTACGTCCTGGTCACTGGTCAACACCCATTTGACCACCTGAACCAAAGTCAACATTTTGCCCGAACCGGGGGCAAAATCGTCATTCTAGGCTCAAGGACCTATCGGGACCACCTAACCACCGATTAACCTCACTAATCACACCTTAAACAGTCTACTAATCCCGGCTCTCGGGACGGGTTGTTACAATCTACCCACCTAAAAAAAGAATTTCGTCCCCGAAATTCCACAGCTAGTCCCCGACACCTAGGGTCTCCTATCCGGTAAATAACAACCTCTCCTGGGTTTCCTGTCTATCATCCCCACCTTGGTTATTTCACGCTATCCCCAACTACTGTTACCACGGCTAACCCTCGCTAGTTAACAACTGCATGGTGTACGCAAGGGAAACTCTATGAACAGAAAACAAAGGTATTTTACAATACCTCATTTCAGAGTACCCGATAGAAGTCATAGAGTACATCCTCGTGTACAACCACCCATCTCCCTCGGCTGCTACTTCGGCCACTATCGGAATAATTCTACAAAGTCCTAAAGGCAAACTCTAGCTTGTGGGTTCTCTCCTTCAATAACCTCATATCGATCAGTTATAGTCCCTCCTTTCCTGTACCTTCCGTCATCCTTCGACGGAACTCACTGTAACACTCCAAGTCCTCTAGGAAACCTCCTAGACTCTACCTTGGGACCCAACAACCAAACTAAGTACGGCACAACCAAAAGTAAGACAAGTACCTGTCCCCGCATCTGGTGTCGACTGAACCTCCTGCTGAGTCATCGAAAACACTCGGGCCTGAGATCCCGACGCTCTACCACGTCCCCTCGAACTACTCATGGCAGTGCCACCCCCTCCTCTCGAGCCTGCTGTCCCTGACGCTGTACTTTGTCCGGGCTCCGCTGCTCCTCGACCTGCACCACCATCCTGTGGCAACAGTGGACACTCACGTCGGAAATGACCTCGCTCCCCACAGTAGAAACACACAGTCCAACCTGGTCCACTGCTCGGTCTCCCTGTAGACGCTACAGACATCGCACTCGCTTGCGAAGTTGGCTGTACTAGGTACCCCTGAAATCCTGAACTCTAGAAACTCCCAGGTCTACCGACACGCTCATCGCCCGACGACGACGCTCCACCGAAGTTACCTCTTTTCGGTGTCCGCTGGCTCGAAGTTCCAGGAATAGATGGTTCCCGACGGCACACTGGCAAACTAGCCTCCACCCTTACCGCAACATCCGACAAGTCTCGGAGGGCAGCAAAAGATCCGGCCGTCACTATGGCTCGTATCTCGCCTCGCAGGCCCAACTCAAACCTTCGGCACTTCTCGGCTTCAGTGGCCACAAAAGCAGGAGCAAACCGGGACAACATCTGGAACTTCCGTTCATACTCAGCCACTGTCATATTCCCCTGCTGGAGCTGTAGAAACTCCGCCTCCTTGGCATCCCGGAAAGAACGAGGATAATACTGCTCCAGAAACCGTTCCCTAAACGTCTCCCAGGTCACACTATGGGCATCCCAACCGGACAACTCGAGGGTATACAACCACTCGTACGCCGCACCATCCAGTAAAAATGTAGCCAACAACACTCGCTCCTCCGGCGGACAATGCATCACCGCAAAAATCCGCTCAAGTCTGGTAATCCACCTCTGGGCTTCCTCAGGATCAGCCCCACCACTAAACGTAGTCGCCCCGAGCCTCTGGGCTCGCTCAATAGTAGCACTCTCCATCTCTCTTGCTACTTCTTCAGGTTGTGGAGAGGGTCTACGTCTCGGAGGCATTGTCAACCGCACGCTGAAAGAGGCATAGAAGTAGTTAAACAACTAAAACACAACCTCACAACCAACAGACCCATCAAACTCGACAAACCTATGCTCTGATACCAATTGTCAGGACCCACCCCGGTTTCACCCCGAAACCCGAGGTAAATCCTGCTCCCGTCTGACTCCCCGACACAACACGCAAGTACAACGCACTCAAAATCACCCAAAACTCAGTCAGACGCAAGAGAAACTATATAAAATATCCCGAAGTTATCGTTTATAGAGCATAGTACGAAACACAAGGAAAATAAAAACCGAAAATTTACACGCACACGGAAGACTTTAACCCACTCCGGAATCTTTCACGTGACTTCTATGCCTCGGACACTGCCTCGACGTCAAGACCCCGCGCTATCTCCACAACCTGGAGGGCAAGTTAAAACAAAAGGTGTTAGTGGACCATAATAAAGGAAAATTTCTAAAACCATTTATCAAAAACCGAGTTTAACCCTCCGTTTTGAAAACCACATGCATAACCAACAGTTATTAACCCAGTTATAAATCAATCCTCATAAAACATCATAAGAAACAGAAACACTATAACACAATTAGAAAACCAGTATCATAAAACTGTATCAGAACCCATAACATCAATTCATTCTTTTCCATTCAAACCTGCTGGACCTATCCGAGTCTTTAAACTCCCGAGTCTTTAAACTCAATCCAGGCCTTAATCATATCCGAGTCTTTAAACTCCCGAGTCTTTAAACTCAAGGCCTACGGGGGAAATCAATATATCCGAGTCTTTAAACTACCGAGTCTTTAAACTCAATCCGGGTCTTTAAACCCAATCCAGCCGGTCCCCCGTCACATATATTCGGGTCTTTAAACCCAATATCCAGATCCAGCAAATCCAATCCCAAAACCATTTGAAAACCATTTACCAATCCATATCCAAACCCGAATCCGAAATCACTGGTCCGATGCCCTTCCGGCATCTAGAACCGTCATTCCGAACCCAAATCCGGAATCCACTTTCCAATTTTAAAATCAATTCCGCTTTCCGAAATCATTTAATCACCAAATCATGTTTCAACATCCCTTTGTAAACAATCAAACTAGTTATCCTTTAAAAACCCCAAAACCCTGGCATGTTACTCAGAAATCGACATTGCTCGTAAAACGTGCCAAATACCGTATTTTCTCGAAAAACGTGCAACAATGTAAAACCAACCAAACATATTCGATAAACATAGATTCATAATCAACACCATAAAACAATTAGAAAACAGTTATGCATGCTCGAGTTTAAGGAAAAAGGTCCACTCACAGTACGGAGCCCTACTCGCGTCCCGAACGTCCAGCACGTTCCTCGGCTTCCTCAGGAAATCCCGATCCTGTTCTCAATCATCAAATTACGTCACTAACACGTTCACGAAAGTTCACCTAAATTTCCTCAAAATTCCCCAAATCAAAAACATAAAACCCGGGACCCTAAACTTTCACCCTCGCGGAACTAAACTCAAACGACTTCCGATTGACCCGAAACCAACTCCATTGAACTCGTTAGAACACCTAGACCAAAAACCATGTTGACCGTTTTCCCCATCGCCGCCGCACGCGCCCCCACGCGCCGCCCAAAGTGGATGCGCGTGGCCCTCACGCGCTGCTACAGTGCACCGTCTTCCTCAGACGAACCCGGTTCGGCACAGTGGTCTGCAACTCAGACCGGCGAGACCCAATCTCCACCGTCCGGCCACCAAAACGGCTCCTTTCTTCACCCACAGCTTCGTCCAAATCCAATCTTTCCATTCCTCAACTCGTTTAACCGCGACATGGCCCCATCATCGTCGATTCACGCTCGAACCAGACGGCCATACTCCCCCTGTTTCACGATCCAGTCATTCCGGTCACTTCCCGTCACGGTGACTGTTCCAGACCCTTCCTAGGACCTCACTGAACCTAAACCAACCCTCCTAGACCTTCGACTCAGCCCCAAGCTCGACGACTTTGGGTTCGAACATCACGGCAAAACAGAGCACCAGAGTGCCTGCCGTCATCTGAGCTCCGCCGTGTACACCCCCGTCACGGCGACCATCCTAGTCGACGCCTAGGACCCTCCTGAACCTCACTCTGACCTTCATTCCTCTCGACTCTAAGCCCAACCTCACGACTTTCAAATTGAACATCATGGGAAAAACAGAGCAAGAGATCTCACCTTTCGATTGCGTCTCCACCGTGCGCACCGCCGCGTGCCACGGTGCTCGTTGGATCCCTTGCAACCTCCTACAGCTCCCCCTGCCTTGGTTTGAGCCACCACATGGCGTAGTCACCACCCTTGAATCACAGCCTCCCTGTTTTCCCAGAATTGTGCCGCACCACCACCGTGCCGTCGTGCACGATGTCGCCACCAAAACACGACCACCTGCTCAAACTCTTCCCTCTGTCATTCTCACAAATCACTCTTCACTCCCCCCTTGCACAGAATCGATCAATTGCTCCCAATTCCTCACCCTCTGTTTCTGTCTGTGTCGAAGAACAAACACAAGTATGGCACGGGTGCACCCCAAATAATTGGGCCGTGAATGCATTGGATTTCACCAGAAGCCTCTAGCCCCCCAACACGTGTCATCATCCACTCCAATCCTTTCCCACCTGGTTCAATCTCAGCCTTCCATTCCTTCTCTCTTTGCACAAATCCCAATGTGCCACAAAGACCAAAATACCCTCCAATTTAACTCATTTTTACGGTTTTACCACAACTTCCTAGACCCATATCTCACAACTCGTAAGTCCGATGAATACGTGCCGCCTGTCATCGAACTCAGGACGACGAGATCTATCTAACCATCCTAGGTCAACGTACCAAAACCCGATTCTACAAAAAGTCAACTATTCCCCCTACTTTACCCAAATTACGGTTAAGCCCTCAACCCTCCGAACATCACAACTTCCTCCTCGGATGTCGGAATCGGGCGTGCTACCTGCCTACGGACTCGTGACGTCCTAAACTACGTCCTGGTCACTGGTCAACACCCATTTGACCACCTGAACCAAAGTCAACATTTTGCCCGAACCGGGGGCAAAATCGTCATTCTAGGCTCAAGGACCTATCGGGACCACCTAACCACCGATTAACCTCACTAATCACACCTTAAATAGTCTACTAATCCCAGCTCTCGGGACGGGTTGTTACAACAGTGGTCTTCGGACATTGACTTGGTACCTGAAAGACTTGGGTTTGAGACCCCGGGTAGCACACGCGTAACTTTGGAAACCGTGACAGGATTGGTTGTGTGAATTATATGTATATATGATGGATGCTATATGAGATATATGATATGATGTATGCTATATGAGATATATGATATGATGTATGATGTGCGTTTACACAGGTTTTGGGCAGTGACCCGTATGGTTAGTTTCTTATGATTTGGGCTGAGTTCCTTATGGATTTGGGCAGTGGCCGTGTACTTGATTTCATTATGGTTTTTTTGGATAAATGGTTTTCTAATGCATGCATGCTTTTTAGTAAAGGGTACAAATGTCTTTCTTATGAAATGTTTGTATAAACTCTTGTTTTGTCCACTCACAGCTTTTAATGTTTTGACTACCCTTCAGGTTGACATCGGATGTGGACTGTAGCAGAGGCCGAGATATCACATACCTCCTCCGGATCCTGGCGTACTCTGATAGCCCGGGAGGGCAAAGGTCGGATATATCCCTTGTCTGACACTTCGTGTCAGACGGGAGCAGGGTCATCCCGCACTAATCCCGGGGGGATTGGGATGGGTCCTGTCAACGTGGTATCAGAGCAGGGTTGCTCATGTTACTGTGAATTCCGGATCTTATTTTGCGCGATACTCCGTACGCAGGTCGAGGATGTGATATCTCAATGGGCTACAATTCGTTATCAACCTGATGTTCGGGTGCTGGTACGATAGTTAGTAGGATTGAATTGTGGAACGTCTTGGTTTGGCACTGGTTGCCGAGGTTGCCATAGTTCTGTCAGGGTTGGCAGAGTGGGACCCTATGAATGGATGACGTAAACGGTACTTGAGTGTTTTGATCGTGTGACGGTTAGTTGGGATCGTCTTTCACGATGTCGTAGGATCGGTTCCGACGACTGGTTGGGTGTTGTGACCATCTGATGATCGGATTTGGTTAAGTTAAATGGATTTACTGCTGTGAGCAGTCGAATTCGTGGAATCCTAGTTGGATTGATGGTTGGATTGGATTGACGTCTTTTCGATGTCAAGACCGCGGGGACGGTCAGATTGTGGATTGTACAGCAGTTAGCAGTTGGGTTCAGATTGACCCTAGGGTGTGATTATGGAACCCTACCTTGGTGTGTATGGTTCGGAATGGTGAGTTGGCGAGTGGTTCGACTTGGACGACTATTCGGATTTGGATTCGTTAGTCGGTCTAGTCATGTCAGCTTGTGTTGGGACTGCACTTCGCAGTCGAGGTTGTACTTATCGGTTAAACCTAGTTGGTTGTCGTGCTACTTTGGTAGTGATGGACAGTTGGTACAACTAAGGTCATGGGTGACCTGGAAGACGACAGTGGTTGAGTAGAGTTACGACTGGATAGAGTTTGGTTGGACAAGTTATCAAGGTTGGTACTTGTCGATGAAATCCCTGAGTGGGATACAGAGTAGTTTGTACGATCGATTGATTCCATTGGATGCGAATCTCGATAGCGAGGTCTGGTAGTTAGGTCTGCACGAGTCTGTGGTAGGCACTACTACCGAGAGTGGTTGTAGTTACGATTGTCGGGAATCGGGGACGTTCAGGGGACGTTTCCTTTTCTCGTATAAGTTGTCAGGCTAACTGTACCCAGAGTTGTTGGGTACGAGGGAGACAGAGTTTCTCCAATACGAGTAGAGGTACGGGATCGTCGTTCGGTATGAGCGGAGATCCAGAGTTGTCAGTTTGGCACATGGTGTGCCGATACTGATGCTGGTTGCGTGTACTGATAGTATTGTGGGCGGGCGCTGGTACTAGCGCTGGTGCTGGTGCTGGTGATTGTGATGACGATGAGTTACGGATCGGGATGTGGCTCCGTCGAGATGGGCATATGTTCGGTATCGGTGATCCGGAAGTGGATCACGGATAGAGTTAAATTGGTGATGGACACGTGGCTGATGTCCGAGTATGTTGTTTCCAAGTTGGTTGGAACTTCGGAATCGCGAGAGGTTGAGATTAAGGTGACGAGTGGAATGCGGGTTTCCCGCATAGGTAATGAGTATTTCGAAGTCATTTGGGTGACTTCTCAGATTCTACCATGATTGATGATGGTAGATGATGTAGATGTTGTTGGTTGCCACTAGTACACCGATTGTGTATTGGTTGGTGGACCCGGGATTTGTTTTGGGTCATCAGGAGGAATTGAGTAAATCGAAGTTAGGTGACTGAGATTTCTCATTTTCTGCTTGGTGGCAGACGATGTTGGGTTAAGTGACGTGGTGAGTGCAGCGAGTTTTGGTTGCATTCACGTATGATGGATTTTGTTGTCATTATCTTGGATCATCCTTGATTTTCCTCGGTGGAATGACAAGGATCGATACGAGGTAAGTGGAGAGAACCCACAGTCTCGGCGTGTCTCATCGTTGACTGATGTATTTAAGATGTGGGAATTGGTTTAGGACTTTGGGTGTCGTTATGGATCTGGATCGTGATCTTGATGATCCAGATAGGTGGAGAGTTTATCACTCTTACTGGGATGTTTGAGTGGAGCATAATGGGATTGAACTTCTTTTCGAAGTAAATCCCGTATGGTATATTACTCAGGTGAGTAGTCTTCCGACGTAGTCGGATGTGATCAGCCTTAGATGTGTGGATATTGTGATTGACTTCCCTATGAAGTCAATCGATTGTACTGTGGTAATCGGTTGAGCAGATAACCGATAGGTTCGGTTTTGATACATCTCGGTAGACGTGAACGATATTTCGGGTTTTGGAATTAGATTTCTGGATGACGATTCAGGATTTGATTTTGGAACTTGAAAGAGGATTCCTGGATTTGGGTTTTGGAATCGGATTCTGGGTGACGATTCTGGATTTGATTCTGGATCTTGACAGTGGATTTCCTTTTATAGATTTGGGTTCGGAATGGTTATTCCAAATGCTAGCTTACGGAATGATGATTTCGAACTCGGACTTGGATATGATTATGGATATGATTTCTGAGTTTGGATTCGGGATTTCTTACGAACTTGCAGATTCGGATTCGGAATTGGAAATAGATGTTGAGTTGGAGTTTCGATTTGTCTAGTACTGGATTGGAAAAATGAACTCCATTATAGAAACGTGATTGGCTACAACATAGGTGGTTGTGGGTTGATTGATGGGTAGATGTACGTACCTTGTGCGTTGTTCGAGGTACGATACTGGGCAGACTTGTCGTGCCTAGTAATGGTATATAGGTTATACCAGTCGTAGGTTGGTTAACGTGTTGGTAGACGGATTGGTTCCGATACCATTGGATTAGTTGAGGTCGTGCACTAGACATTAGATACTGTGCAGTGGGTCATGGTATTTCTGATGGGTCTAGTTACACACAGGTCGAGTGAAATTCTTGGTTGGTAAACGTATACCCAGGATGAGTGTGCTGGTGGTTAGTGTAACCACGAGTGGGTATCGTGTCAGTTTTCGACTGGCAACTGTCAAGTGGTGATAGTTTGTCGGAGGTGTCAGCGTGGATCGATTAGTGAGATTTGGTGACTCCCTGTGGGAGCAGATAGCATGATAGGTTGGTGATCGAGGAAGGAAACCTTTGAGTGTTGTGTCAACGAAAATGGTAGATTTGACATGTGGTGTCAATTCGGGACGTATGCTTATTGTCATTCGAAGTGGTCGAGTGTAGCCGATGTGACGTGAGTGTTAGTGGTACGTCTGGGTGTAGACGAGTTATGATTTGGTTAGTTGGTGTACGAGTGTACACGTGTTGTGAGATTGAATTATTTCCACGAGTTGGTTGTGGAACTAAGATAATTGGAGTTTTGAGAACGAAACTAAATTAAGGAGGGAAAAACGGTTGGAATTAGGTCGGTTGGAATTTCGAGGACGAAATTAATTAAGGAGGGAAGGTTGTAACGATCCGTCCCAAATTCCAGGATTAGATTAGTGTCTAATCACGATTAGTGAGGCTAATCCGTGATTAGTTGGGCGAAATCCGACGAACGATGTGAAATGACCGTTTTGCCCCTAGTCGTGGCAAAACGTTGACTTTTCATTCTGACGGTCAAATGGACTTTGACCGATGACCGTGACGTAGTTCGTGACGTCACGAGTTCATAGACAAGAAAATTACAGGGCTTTGGTAGGAGGTTAATTAAGTAGTTAGTAACCTTCTATTACGATTTGGACAGGTTCAGGAGTCCCGGTGATAGTGATCGGCTAGGGAGAGCCTACGGCACGCAAATCGAGGCGGTAACTCGGACGATCTGTGAGTGGACCTTATTTTCTAATTGGTGCATGCATATATTTTTATTATATGTTTTAAATACTTGTTTGTGATGTCATGAGTGCATTTTGATGTGTGGTTACGTATAGGCACGTATTTCGAGGTTTCAGCCCTATACGGTACCTATACGGGTCTGTATTTCTTTATTGGTCTAAATGAAATGGTTTCGGATTTCTAAAAGGATAAACTCGGGTATAAGACCCATTTGGTTTTGTCTCGGGCATATGACTCTAGTTACGACCTACGGGTCTAAATCGTGGTCGCGACGGGTGCTTTGTGCACGACGATCGACGATACGACGCTCGCCTCCGGGTTAGGATATGTTCCTTCCGGAGAGGTCACGATGCACGATTCGTGGTCGAGCAGCCTGGGGAGGCTCGACTTCGGAGTGCTGACGGTTCAGGATATCGATCGGTGGTGAGTGCACCATGATCTTGTGGTGGTCGCGTCGGTTGATACGTTCACGGCGACATACCAGGATTGAGGGTGGTCCTGAACGGATGGTTGCACACATCACTATGATCGGAGTCGTGACTGATCCTTAGATATCAGGCACGGTGCCCAGTTGAGTCATATGTTCGGGCACGAGACCCAGTTACTTTACGGTTTATGATTTCGGGTCAAGGACCCTACGTGGATTGCCAAGTTTATGACGGTTTATGGGAACCGGCATGAACTCTGGAAAGGTCATTGTGGTTCATGACGGTTTATGGGAACTAGCATGAACCTTTGTCAGGTTATTCTGGTTCATGACGGTTTATGGGAACCGGCATGAACCCTGGTTAATGGATGTTATGGATCATGACGGTTCAGGGGAACCGGGCATCAGTGTTTATGTTATGTATATATATGTTCATATACCTTCCTTTACATGTTCTATCTCCTTCGGGGAGGTTCGTTGGCCTGAGTGGACCCCGGAGTAGTCACGGAGCACTGACTGAGTGGGAGTCGCCCTAGTTGGGTTCCTTACTCTCAGGAAGGCTTGTACTATAACCTCAGGGCTGGTCAGTAGTCTTCGGACATTAACTTGGTACCTGAAAGACTTGGGTTTGAGACCTCGGATAGCACGCGCGTAGCTTTGGAAACCGTGACAGGATTGGTTGTGTGAATTATATGTATATATGATGTATGCTATATGAGATATATGATATGATGTATGATGTGCGTTTACACAGGTTTTGGGTAGTGACCCGTATGGTTAGTTTCTTATGATTTGGGCTGAGTCCCTTATGGATTTGGGCAGTGGCCCATGTACTTGATTTCATTATGGTTTTTCTGGATAAATGGTTTTCGAATCCATGCATGCTTTTTAGTGAAGGGTACAAATGTCTTTCTTATGAAATGTTTTTATAAACTTTTGTTTTGTCCACACACAGCTTTTAATGTTTTGACTGCCCTTCAGGTTGACATCGGATGTGGACTGTAGCAGAGACCGAGATATCACATACCTCCTCCGGATTCTGGCGTACTCTGATAGTCCGGGAGGACAAAGGTCGGAAATATCCCTTGTCTGACACTTAGTGTCAGACGGGAGCAGGGTCATCCCGCACTACTCCCGGGGGGATTGGGATGGGTCCTATCATCCAATGCCCATGGACCGAGGACCGTTATGTAGATCGAGTCGATACGAGTCCGTAGACAAGCGGTACGTCAAAATCGGACATTCGACGAGAAAGTTACGGGTCACAGAAATTTCGAGGTATTATTGCACGTTTTACGAGACGGATAGACTTTTGTCTCAAGTGGGCCCCAAATATTTTGAACAATCCCAATAGATGAGTGACAAGTGTCACTCATCCATTGCCCATTCCTTTACATACATGCATCGTTCATTTCCTTCTTTCCTTCAAACCCGATGAACCCAAAACCAATCCCTCTCCCCCACTTGATTCTGTGTGAGGCCAAAAGAGTGGCTGAGGGTGAATAAGGGACTGAGAGAGGCTGTGGGAGGCAGCAGGACCGCCGTAGGCGGCGGAGGAGTTCACGGCAAGGTAAAACCTGAAACCCCTCCTCTTTGAATTCAAATATTCGAAGTTTTGATTTGGACTTTTAGGATGTTGTCTGATGATATGGGGATGTTTATTGGGGTCATATGAGTGTTTGGGAATAGTGTTAGACGACGGAGAGTGGCTGAGCAGCCCAGGGAAAGGGCTGGAAAACAGGGTCGTGAAGGGTGAATCGAACCAAGGGGTTCTAGGTGGTTTTTCTTGGGTTTAATCACATAAATAGGTTGTAAATGAGGAGAGGAATCTATAGGAATTGAAATGGATGAAAACAAGCTGAAAATGGGTGGGATATAGCCCTAGACCGGTCACGCCGGTTCAGCTGGACCGGCTAACCTGTGGACCGGTCTGGACCAACCGGATCACGAGGAAGAAGATGAATAGCCCTGGCGCGTGAGCTCCACTCGCACCACCTTTGGGCAGCGTTGTGGGGGCGCGTGGGGCGTTTCTGGGTGAAGTGGTCAACACATGAAATCATCTTTTCGATGTAATGAACATTTTGAAGCAGGTTTCGAGTCGATCGAACACCGTTTCGGGGTAGTTTTGGGTATCCGAAGGTTTAAAGTTGAGTCTAAATACTTTTAAAAAATCTCGAAAAATTAGGGGGCTTTAATGAGAGGTTAGTGAAATGGTTAGTAACCCTCTAATATGATTTGGACAGATTTGGGAGTCCCGGTGACGGTGATTTAGCTAGAGAGGCTTATGACACGCATATCGAGGCAATAGCTAGGACGGTCTGTGAGTGGACATTGATTTCTAAATTGATGCAAGCATAACTGTTTTATATGCTTTAAATATGTGATTTATGATGGATTTGATTGTAGTAGTACATATTCACGGATTTGCACGATTTCGAGGTTTATGCTTTTATATCGTATTTAGACGTGCTTGGGTTTTCAATAATGTTTCAATGGTATGATTTTGGATTTGGAAATATGGAATCGAGCAGGAGGCCCATTTGATTTGGAAACTATCGGACTTGAAGCCCATTTGATTTAATGAGATATCGGGATGGAGGCCTATTGATTTACATGATCGGGTTTGAGGCCCAGTTGGTTATGATACCGGACTTGAGGCCCAATTGGTTTATGATATCGGGCATGAGTCCCTTGAGTTTGGAAATTAGATTTGTGGAAATGATTTATGAAATTTATACTTCGGGCACGAGACCCAATTGTGGATTTACGATGGTTTTATGAAAAATCCGGGCATAGCCCTTTGAACGATTTGAGACGATTTATGAAATAGTTTTCCATATACCATCCTCACGAACGGTTACCCTCTAGACGTCCCGTAGTATCCTGAAGTGGCGGGTTGTCTCCTCCAGACGTCTCGTAGTATCTTGTAGTAGTCACGAGTCATTGCTTGCGAGGAGTCATTGCACGAAGCGACCGGTCCGTATAGTGACTCAAGAGTAAGATTGCCAGAGGTTAAAACCTCCCCCCAGGGAGGGTCATTGATCTGCGGGTCATTGACCTGGGTGGACCCTGAGGAGACTTGGGATTGAGACCCTAAGTAGCACACGTAGCTTGGAATCGTGACGGTGTGGATTGTGACATCTGGGATGTCAGGTATCAGGGATGCCGAGGATTGGATTTGGGCTGAGATCCACGTCATTTGATTTGGGCGGAATCCCTACGGATTTGGTTTGGGCTGAGTTCCCACATGATTGGTTTTGGGCTGAGTTCCCATATATTTTGCTTTACGTTTTTAGGCTCCTAATGGTTTAATTATTGATAAATGGTTTGAAATACTAGTTTTCGAATGCATGCATGCTTTTTAGTGAAGGGCATACATATTTTCTTTCCGTGAAATGTGTTTTATATATTATTTATTTCGTCTACTCACAACTTTCAATGGTTTTAATGCCCTTCAGGTTGATCACGGATGCGAGCTGTAGCGGAGACCGAGACATCAGAATCCTCCTCCGATCCTGGCGCACTCTGGAACCCCCGTTTGAGTTAAGGTTTGAATTATCCCTTGTCTGACACTTCTTGTCAGACGGGAGCATGGCACATCCCGTGTTAATCCTGGGGAGATTTGGGATGGGTCGTGACACCCCGAGACCTTCTTGTTTGCGAGTATGTACATAACAAGAGCCTCGATCACTTCCTTGCACAATGGTTTGCCTCTGATAAGTCTCATCTCAGCATCGGCATTGTTGGAATTTGCGATTATAATTTCTCGGTTTTTGTGGGATTAGAATTTGGGATTGGGTTTTTGTTGAACCCAAAATCCCACTTCAATTAGATGAAGAAAAAGAAGATGAGGGGGAGGAGGAGGAGGAAGAAAAAACCATATTGTATTGGAGGATTGGGAATGAGATGAGGAAAAACCTAGATCGGATGCATTATTCATCCTCCTCTTTTCAATTTTTTATTTTTTAAATATTTACTTTTAACATTTTTTGATAAAATAATTAAACAACTAATCTCTTACTAAAATGTAAGAAATATTGACGACGTTACCAACATAACATAACGATTGGAGTCACAGAAGTAACATAAGGAGGGTTCTGCCAATACATTGTAACGATTTAAGGTTAAGGGAGAAAATTGAGATTTAAGTGGCTAGTTAGGGGAGTATATAAGCCATCTATTAATACATAAAAGGCTCCTTGTCCAATGACTTTTGAAAATGATAAGTTCTAAAGGATTTTTAGTTGTTTAAAAATTGAGTTTGACATTTCAATACTATTTCGGTTTAATAATTATTTATCCTTGTGTTATTTTGAGTTTTTTTTTTGGGCTCTAGAAGAAAATTTTATTGATTAAAAAAGCGAGTATAATACTAAAGTTGACATCATATCTCGTTAAAAATTTGTCATCTACCTGCTATTCGGAAGAACTAGTTAAGGAAAAAAAGTGTCCACCCTTTAACAAAAGGATCAAAACCAAATTTCGCTTAACAAAAAAGTTTTAACAATCAAGACACTGCGATAATGAAGTAGTTAAGCACAATTTTAAGTATTAACCGCCAACCAGTAGTCTCCTCCATCAGCACCCGTAATTTTCATTGGAACTACTAATAATAGAGAGGCAGAAAACACCTTTACCTTTCACGGCCACCCGCAAACTACCCTGCCAGCCATGACGGAGATGCATCAAACCAAATATGAAATTTCAAGCATCACAGCCAAAGCTTGGCAGATCCAAAGACGAACTAGCACATAATGCTCACCCCAAACGATCTCGGCTGCCTATAAGAATCAGACTACCATATTGGCGTCAACCTCCATTGTAGTGTCGAGGAGGCCCAATGACAGGACCCACTCTCAATTTACTTAAAATCATATCGGTCTTGCTCCTGTTTGAAAACTCCTGTCAAACTAGGGATTTTTCTTAACCTTATTCTTTACTTTTCATTTAATATCTAACCAACAAAATCTGTCTCCTGCGGGGTGCCACCCACATCCTACCTATTTACTCCGACAAGGAGTGGTGTTTAATCGTTTGATCAATTTCATTATTAGATTTATTATCTAACAAAATTATTGAGATAACTTGCAAATTTAAAATACATAATTCATATATTATCAAGAATCTACATTGCATAATATAAATTGTAATAATTGACAATAATTGAGATATTAACTTAACGTGATAATAATCATATAGCTAAACATTTCCTCCACATTCCCATAAATTCCTTTATTATAATAGATTTATTAATATTTAAATACAATCATAATTAAGCCCAAAGTACCATAAACACATATAACAACATAACCATATGCATCAATCCCTTAACTATTTTCTTAAATATTTCTCCTGTTAATTTCACATTTCGTTTAGTCCTTTTTATTCCTCATAATTTATGATTTTATAATATACCCATTTCTAATATCAACCTTATAATCAAATCGTAACAAATCCACATAATAGTTCAAAAGCCAATCATCATAATTTAATTATCCAAAGCTATTTTAAATTAATTTTTCAATTTAACCTTATTTAAGTTCCTCTAATTTTTCTGAATATAGAATAACTTAATATAATATATTACATTGAACATCTAAAACTGTACCTAAATGATAGTCAATTAACTCAAACTTTGTACCAATAAATTTCCAATTTAAAAAAGAAGAGCTTTCATGTTGATCGGACCATCGAGAGTCGCCGCATGCGCCCTCACACGTCGATGGCAGCGCCCTAAACGTGGTGCCCACGCGCCACATAGGGTGTCACCTTCAACCTCTAACGGGTAGATCCGATTTCTTGGTTTCGGATCGCCCGCCTCACGAATATGACCCGACCATTTCCCGGCTATTTTACGTCCAAATTGGACGTTCTAACAGTCTATCTGCATCTACATAATCTAAGGAACGACTCTGTAATGTTTATACAAGGAAAAACATAGCTGAATACGATGTCTAACTGTTTGATCATTCAACCAAGGTTTCCTAGCTATTTCGATGGGCTCCAAGGTCTCTAAACTCGTTCCTTCCTATCCCCAAGTGGTCATAGTGCCCCTAAGAGAGCACTAAACTACTTGTTTCTGAGTTTCCTAACCCAGAACTAGGGAAACCCAAAATGCTCGAAGTGGAACACACGGGTTCCCTTCGGTTCCCTTCAGTTCCCTTCCTATCTTCCACTTTTCTTTCACCAAATTCCATCAGTTTCTCCTCCTCTCTTCCCTTCTTTCATCTTTTCTTCTTCCTTTCCTTTCTCTCAATGGTTCTCTCTCTCGGTTTTCATCTTCCTTTGTTTTTCATTATATCATCCACCTTCCACTGTAGTAACATATACATAATTGATACAAATATATATGGGCACTAGGTCGGTGGACGGGAATGGGAGAGAAAAATGGAGAGAAATCTAGGGTATTCTAGACCCTTCTTGTGAGATTACTAAAATACCCTTGATGGTAAAATTACCATTTGCCCCTCATCACTCTTTATTCGTAACATACCTATTTGACTTATATTTTCGACATACTGTCTAGCTATGAATTTAGAATTTTGCGGCATTCGGCCTGTGACATATCTACAAAATGTCAGTCAAAAGGTTAACATTTTATCATTTACCCTAGCAAAACCGTCATTTTCACTTCATTCTTCTAAATTAACTTTTATCAAAGTTCTGGGCCATAACACCCAATCAGTGAACAAAAACCCACCTTCGACACACGAACATGTCACACGTAGTCTTCCAACGTTGAAGCCGAGAAATCCTTCCATGTTCACCATTTGTGCTTCATCAAATTGAGTCGTTGTCCCACCAAGAAAACGCTTGGCGAGGAGGATGAAGTGGTCATGGCCGATTCCGCCTCCATGATTGATGACGATTGAACCAACAAATGAGTCATCTCGCCACCATACTCCAAGTCTGCAGATCGAGAAGAGCACAGAGAGGCCAGCATAACCATAAGCATGCGGAAATCTGACTCCAACTCTGCAGATCGAGAAGAGCACATAGAGGCCAGCATAACTATAAGCATGCGGAAATCTGACTCCAACTGCGCTAACATATCACTGCCGCCACTATACTCTCTACACAAAGAGAGAACCTCAACCTGAACCCTAGCAGATCTGACTCCAACTGCGCTAACATATCACTGCCGCCACTATACTCTCTACACAAAGAGAGAACCTCAACCTGAACCCTAGCAGAGGGAGGGACTCAATTGGCCTCGCTTAAAAGAGAGAGAGAGAGAGAGAGAGAGAGAGAGAGAGCACTCATCAGAACTTTCTGCTATTTGTGATTCTCAAATTCAACCCCCCCGTGAATAGTAAGGATTTTTTATTTGTCAATTTCTTATGACTATAAGAGCCTAATATCAATTATATTCCGTTTCATGTAACCTTTTCTTGCTGTTTGAAAACTACAACCTAAAGATAACACCCCCGATGCGACTATGCGAGGATGTAAATTTGAACATGTAACTATAATTTTTACAATTCTGGGTGGCATCTTATTACAATTTTTTGAAATGTAAAACTATTTTAACTCAGTGGAAAATTCCAAAATATTGAGATGGAAAATTAATATTTTCATTCTGAAGTTTGATCTTAACTCATGGTTCCAAGCTTTTGATCCCAAGCTTTTTCCTATACTAAGCTTCATAGAATGGAGACTTGAAAATCCAGATAATGCAATAAGGTACTTCGCTAACTAGTCTTACAGTTTGGTGATGTTGAATCTTCACTAATATGAGAGAGATCTTATATTCAGCTCCTATGGATGACAAATTTGATATCTATTTGCTGGATCATTGTGTGGTTTAATCCAAATCCCCTTTCACTTTAACTATACTAAAATATCTTTACATCCAAAAAAAAAAACGAAGTACTTTATTTGCTGGGATTTTGGATAAAGCTTTTTTCTTTTTTTTTTCTTTCACCAATAATCAGCACAGGAACAAGCTCCATTCTCAAAATGGTGGAACCTATTTCGATCCCTAACCACAATTTTTCTCCTGGTAATCTTAGCTATCACTTTGATCATTGAGTGGCAGTCATTGCAAACCCTAAGATTTTTCACAATTCTTAAAGTAGTACCTGGATTTGTAGAGATTAGCCCGTAGCTTATAGCAAGCCTCTCACTATGTATTGACAGAGCCCATTCCTTTTGCCTATCCTCAATGTCATGCAAAACCACCTCTGTTGCCGGCGAGTATCCTTCCGATTTTAGCTCACCATTTAGCTCCCCTAACTTCTTGTAGACTTCTCCTTTTTTTGGGTGCCGGTGGTCTCCCAAAATGAACTCATGGATCTCATTGTTCACTTCAATCAAACTGCAACCGGGCTCCTTCGGAGTTCCACCTTCCTTCATCTCTGCTCTCACTTTTGCAGCTTCTTTCCATCTCCCGGATGAAGCATAGACATTTGATAACAGAACGTAAGTTCCCGAATCTGCATCATCAGAGTTTACCAGAATTTCGGCTACTTTTTCTCCTAATTCCAAGTTTCCATGGATTTTACAAGCACTGAGCAAAGCCCCCAACATGATATGATCTGGTGCCATTTTCATTTTTCTGATAAAATTATACGCCTCTTCAAGCTGACCGGAGCGACCTAGAAGATCAACCATGCATCCATAGTGTTCTATTAGTGGTTGAATTCGGTGACTAGAAGTCATGGAATGAAATATCTCAAATCCCAAGTCCAACAAACCTCCATGGCTACATGCATTTAAAACTTTAACAAAAGTAATGCTATTTGGGCTAAGGCCTTGTTTTATCATTATCTGGAACATTTGAATAGCCTCCATGCTCTTCCCATGCATAGCAAGCCCTTCAATCATGGAATTGTAAGTGCTGACATCTCTCTCTTTCATCTTGCCAAACACTTTCACTGCCTCATCAATATCACCACACCGTGAATACATATTAATCAGAGCACCACCTACAATGTAATTGAATTCAATGTTATACTTGTCCATGTAAGAATGAACCCATCTTCCGAGCTCCAGCGTTCCCAAATATGAACAAGCAGATAGAACACAAACAATGGTAATTTCATTAGGCCTCACATTGTTCCTCTGCATCTCCCTAAACACCTCCAAAGCCCTATTCATCTCCCCATTTCTAACCAACCCATCAATCATCGCAGTCCAGCAAACCGTATCCTTTGCCCTAATGCGGTTAAAAACACCACTTGCCTCCTCAACTAACCCATAATCAACATAAGAAGTTATCATGACTGTTGAAGCAACAACATCCCTTTTAGGCATTCCATCGAACACCTGCCGTGCATATTCAAATTCACCACACTTCCCATAAAGGCACATAAGCTTCATGCCTACTGATCTATTCGACGACAACCCAAGCTTCAAAACCTGGCCATGGACTTCTCTGCCCTCATCCAATGCCAACCCAAAGCCGCAAGCTTTCAACACAGAAGTTACGGCATAGTTATCCGGCAAAATAAACGCACTGACCATTTGAGAGTAAAAGCGAATTGCATCAAGGTAAAAACCAAATGACACAAACCCATCAATGAGAGCAGTGTAAAGGTATACGTTTGGGGTTTGGATGTGGTTGAAAATCTTGTTGGCGTAGTCAATGGAGCTGAGATTGGCGCAGAGACGAAGTAGCTCGAAGAGGACAAATGGGTCTTGGTCATGGCCTTTTTTTATGATTTTTGCATGATATTGTGGAAGCTGGTGAAGATGTTTGCATTTCTGCAACAGGGAGATGACTTCTCTCCGGTTTTGAGAATTCCTGGGTTTTGGATTCGAATTTCGCGGGAAAATTGAGCTCCCTGCCACCGCTGTGGTTGAGTAACTCATATTGTTCGGAAACAAGGCGCGGGTCCAAACTCCAAACGTTTGCTTTATTGGAGAAGAAAACAAAAATATAATATATATTGTGTATATATAAGTAGTGGTGGTTGCGGTTCGGTAACCGCGATTTTTTTCCCAAATCGCAAACCGACTGACTATTTGCGGTATGGTGTTTTTTGAAACCGCAAACCGACCGTGTTTTGCGGTTTATGGTGTTTTTTGAAACCGCAAACCGACCGTGTTTTGCGGTTTACCGCAATGCGGTAAACCGCAAAATGCGGTCGGTTACCGCTAATTCACGGTTTAAAACCGCAAGTTCTTTTTGTGTCATAAAAATCCAACTTCTCAAGCATCACAACCTAAAGAAAATTAAAGTTCAATTCCAAGCATTCCAATTAAAGTTAAAACTTCTCAAGCATTCAAATTCCAAATTCTTTAAAGTTACAAACGAAAAGGAAAATCCAATGCAAAATGAATTAAAGTTACAACCCAAAAGAAAATCCAATTTAAAGTTAATTAAAGTTACAAACTAAAAGGAAAATGCAATGCACCAAT
Organism: Prinsepia uniflora; assembly: GCA_032719365.1. Lineage (NCBI taxonomy): Eukaryota > Viridiplantae > Streptophyta > Magnoliopsida > Rosales > Rosaceae > Prinsepia > Prinsepia uniflora. The sequence continues at coordinate 11,348,875 of CM064874.1, forward strand.
ATTACAAACTAAAGTTACAAACTCAAGTGTTGGTGGTGGTGAGTGGATTTGAAGAATCTCATTGTGTTGTTTGAGCACCAATGCTATCTACAAATAAAATAAAACAACATAATTTTAGTACATTTTATTATAAGGAGGAGCATAAATAACATGAGCAAATAAACTAATTACTTACAAGTTGTCATATATTCCATTTCCTTGTAGAATTCAACCTCATCATCCGTTGGTTCCTTGTAAAAGGAAAATTCGTCCGCTCTAAGCCAATCACTAGTACACACTAATGCCTCTACCATTTTAGGATGCAAAGAACTTCTAAAAGGATCCACAATCCTCTTACCTAGGCTACAAGCATTTTCACTAGCAACCGTAGAACTTGGAATTGCAAAGATATCCTTGGCAACTTGTGAAAGAATAGGATATCTTGTTTGGTTTCCTTTCCACCAATTCAAGAGATTGAATTGTTTGCTCAAGGGGCTCTCAAAAGGATCCGTCAAGTATTTATCCACTTCATTGGATATCTCAACAGATTGCTCATCCTTCCTCTTTTGCACAAGTTGTTGCATTAGTTGAAATGTGACATCAACATCATCACCAATTTGTGCAACCTCATCATCAATCTCATCCTCATCAATTTGGCTCACACCCCCTCCAATCCCTGTATACTCATTATACAATTCGTTCAAACACTTTACAACCTCCTTCACAATCTCATCTTGTTTTCTAGAATCTGCCCCAAGATTGCCAAGGCTTATTTGGAGCATTTGAAGCTTCATCCTCGGGTCTAGCACATTCCCCAAAAATATAAGCTTATTCACAACATCAAAGTTGCCCCAATATTTGTCAAATTTCAACTTCATTAAAGATGCTACCCGTTGCATAGTAGGATTCCTAAGATCTTTCATTTTAGCTTCTATTTGAACTTGTAAAGCAACCAATTCTAAGAAAATTATTGGGGATGTACAAGTTTTGGTTGCACTAAGTTTCAATGTAGCATCATAAAATTTTTTGAGAAAATGCACAAAAGCTAATGCCTTCTCCCAATCATCATCTTTTGGAGGTCCTACTCTCTTAACCATCACTTTCTTAACTTTTTCTTCCTCTAGAAAGTAAGCTTGAAACACCTCACAAGAATATGCCATCTTCTCAAAGACTTGCCTATATTTGAATGCACCTTCAAGCATTTTATAGGTTGCATTCCACCTTGTAGGCACATCCATTGGCACATTTGCCATCTTGTCCATCCTACATGCAATGGAAAACTCTCTAAACTTATCCAACCTCGCCGGAGAAGAGTGAATAAACTTCACACAATTTCTTATACCCTCAATTGAGCCACTAAGCTCCTTCAACCCATCCTTCACAATTAAATTAAGAATGTGACAAGCACACCTCAAGTGCAAGTACTTCCCATCCAACATTAAGGTGTTCATTGACTTTAGGCTTTGTGCCATGTACTCAACCGCCCCATCATTGGCGGAAGCATTATCAACGGTAATTGTGAACACTTTATGTATGCCCCAATCCGTCAAACATGCATCTAGGGTTTTTCCTATGTCAATGCCCTTATGACTAGTGATCTTTGTGAAGCTAGTTATTCTTTTGTGCAAGTTCCAATTACTATCCATGAAGTGGATCGTCACAACCATGTAATTTATGTTTTGGATCGATGTCCAAGTATCGGTTGTGATACTAACTCTTTGCTCACCAATCACACTTATTATCTTTGCCTTTTCAACCATGAATAACTCCCACACCCCCTCGGCAACCTTCTTCCTACTTGGTACCTTGAAACGAGGTTGCACCTCGTTCATCATTTCCTTAAAACCCGAGCCCTCAACGACTCTAAAAGGTTTCTCATCCTTAATGATGAACTTCACAACCTTTAACTCACATTTTTTTTATTGAATGTGTGAGGAATCAATCCACTACCCATTGTATCTGTTGTCAAAGAAGGTTGATTTGCATCACCTTGTTGTTGATAGAGAGGAGAGAGCTTGCATCTCCTCTCTATGTGATTTTTTAAACCCGTTGTCCCATTTTTTCGAGGGTCCGCCGGCATCTCCAATTTGCAATAATTGCAAACCCCTATAATGTAAGGACCCGTCCCGAATATCGGGAGTGAATATTAATTAATTATGAATTAGAATGACTAATCGGGGATTAGTTGAGTGAAATCGGACGAAACGTGCAAAATGACCGTTTTGCCCCTAGCGTGGGCAAAATGTTGACTTTTAGTTCGGGCGGTCAAATGGACTTTGACCGATGACAGTGACGTAGTTCGGGACGTCACGAGTTCATAGACAGGTGGCACGTTCAATTCCGACATACGTAGAGAAAGTTATGATGTTCGGAAGTTGAGGGGTATTTTGGTAATTTGGCATATTAGGGGCCAAATGTTGACTTTTTGATCGGGAGGCCCGATGGACGAGGGCCAAGGACCGTTACGTAGGTCTCTTCGATACGAATCCAACGACAGGCGGCATGCCGAAATCGGAGATTCGACGACGAAGTTATGGTCACGGAATCGGGCTCGATTAACCGAACGAGCCGGGAATAAAATAATATTTTAATAATGAACAGTACCTGATGACTGAGCACACTTGGATGAGTGACAAGTGTCACTCATCCCTTAAAATCAGGAACAAAACATGGATCCATGATTTTGGGGGAGACCTAATTATTGTGTTTTTGTGATGATTAATTAATTAAAAATCCATTAAACCTCCATTTTCTCTTATGTGATTTCTTAACCCGTGCACCACCAAAATTCAAAATCCTTCCACCCTTAATCTCCTCCCTATCCACTAAACTTATGAACGGGAATTGGAGAGAATGCAGAGACTAATTGAGTGAGGAAAACACGAGGGATTGAGGGTAACTATCGAACTGGAATTTCGGATTTTGAGTTTTGGGAGGGAAAATCGAATTGGACGAATTGAGCTGTGATGATCGAATTGGAGATTGGAAATAGCTTCCTGAGGTTGAGACGAGTTGTTTCAAATAAAAAACGAGAGGAATTCATGCCCAATTGGCTCTGAACGGGTTTGGTAACAGTGAGAGATATCGAGTTTGTGTCGTGATCTTGGAGCGGTCAAACGACGAAATTGAGGTGGGGAAACAATTCCTCATGGTCCATTGATGCTTCTGGGTTCATCAATTGGGAGGAATCAGTGGCCACGGTGGAAACTCCATGGTTGCACAGTGTTCGGATGTTCGAGTTTGAGTCGTGAAGATTGAGCAATGTATTGATCCAATTGAGTTGGGGGAAAGGTTTACCTAAGATCAATGAAGCTTCTTGATGAATCAATTTGGGGAAATCGTGTGGAATTGAGGGAGTTCGAATGATGAACAGTGGCCGGAGGTCCTTCGATTGTTCATCCTTGATCGTGAGGATTTAGGTAATGTTTCAAGTAATTGATGATACAGAACCCTAATTGAACTTATAACGAAACTAATTGAATGTTCAATTGAAGGAATTAATGTCGAATTGACAGGATTGGAACCGGGTCTGATCGCGGCTAAAGGACCCGTTTATCAGACAAACGGGTTAGGCTGGTGACACTGTAGCTGGCGCGTGGGTTTCACGCGCAGCCACTCACGGCGGCGCGTGAGGGCGCGTCCAGCCTAGTCTCAAGGTGAGGTCAACATGACTTTTGATCCTCTCAGTGTAACGAACATTTTGACGTTGATTTCGGTGAAATCGGATATTGTTTCGATAATATTCCGCGTATCCGAAGTTTTGTTTTACGTTTAAAAATACGTATTTAAATTCCGAAAAAATTGGGGAAAATTATATGAAGTATTTTGAGATGTTAGTAACCCTCTATAATGATTTTGGACAGGAGTTGTGATTTCCAGAATTTACGGAAAAACGTGCAGCTCGGAAACGAACCGTTTTGAACGGTGTGTGTGAGTGGACTTTGTTTTCTAACCGTGATGCATGCATATATGATTTAAAATGCTTTATTATATGATTTGATATGCTTTGGCATGATTGGTATTTCAATTCGGTGATTTCTCGGTTTTGTGATTATTATATTATTATATTCTGGCACGATTTTCGAGAAATCATGAAATTGGTTAAACATGATATTGTGGGCGTGAGAACCCAAGTAAATAATGATTTTGACTCGGATTTGGAGTTACATGTGAATTTGATGATTTTTGGTATCCTCGTGATTTTGTGATTATTTTAATCAGTCTTTCGGGCACATTTTACGAGGAACGTGCAAATGATGTTTTGGGCTAAAGCCCGGATTGAAAATGATGTTTTGACTCGGGTTATGAGTCAGGAAGTTGAAAATGATATTTGGACTCGGATTATGAGTCAGTGATTGATTTCATGGATTTACGTGATCGTGGCAACTCGGGTTTACAGTTGCACGGATTTACGTGATATTGATATTTTGGGCTTGAAACCCAATGGAATTGTGATTTTGGTTGGAATTGTATTTCCATGTGATGACATGATGATATTAATGATTTTCGGATTTATAAAGTAAACCGGGACTTGGGGCTGAGACCCTGTATTGATATATGATTTGGTTTTTAATGCAACTGTTTTTCACTGGTTTTTGTGATGGTGATATGTTGCGGATATTTAGGGCTTTCGGGAGAAAATATGTTTTTCCCCGGAGTGCACCCTGGAGATAACGCTCGCCTTCGGGATGGAAGTGTTTACCCCGAAGAGGTCACGTAGCACGATCTTTGTCTTGCAGCCCAGGGGAGGCTTGACTCAGATCAGATGTGCTGGATTATATGGATTGGTAAGTGATATGTTCACGAGATCCGGATCGTCGGCTGGTGAGGTTTTTCCCAGCGGCGGATTGCTGACTGATGATGTGTTCACAGCAGCGGATGCTCAGATTTTGAGCGGTCCTTGAGCCTATTGATATGCACGCGTTGCAGGGATAAACGTGACTCTAAGCAACAGGATATGGAAATAAGTCCCGTGGATTATGGAAAATGATTTTGAGGAAACCGTGGTTTAGCGGTTAAAATGATTTAAAGAAACTGTGAACTTTTTGAGATGTTAAACTGATTTGGTGAACATGAGTTTTTGTGGACCATGGGAAAATATGTTTTGATTTTATCGGTCCACTGTTCATACTTGAATGATTTCATACTATTACTCATGTTTTACGATATGCATGCAAGTTTGTGAAAACTGGAGGGTAAAAATGTGTTTTGGTAAATGTATTTATCAAACTTTATTTTGTCCACTCACACCTTTTCTATTTTGTTAACCCTTCAGGTCGTGGCGCGTTGATCGAGGCTATTCCAGAGGTGGAGGTATGTGCGGGCACAGGCGCAAAAATTCCCTTGTCTGGCAGGTACTGAAGGGTAGTTTCGGACTTTCAGTTGACTTGTCAGACGGGAGCAGGACCGGGTACGGTTTTTGACGTCCAGTTGGGACGGGTCCTGTCAAATTGGTATCAGAGCACTAGGTTACTGATGCTGTTGCCATGCCATACCTCCGGAACGTGAGCCTCGTGCGCGACCTGGTAGTGAGATGGGTATATTAGGGTATTTGAGACCTTGTGATTAATCTCGGAATGTAATTGACCTTGGTTTGTGGGTCAGATATTAAATTGTGTAACTACGGCTTACTAATTGTCGAATCGGTATTCTTGTGGGTCCCAGGATTTGTTGGATCCTGAAGCTTGGAAGGTAGCACAATTGGGTAGGTTGGACCCAGGATGAGAATATTCTCAGTAAATTCCTTGTGCGGAATATGAGTTCCCAACGTCTAGAGTGTGTTGGGGTATTCCTAGGTTTGGAATGTGGTATTGATGTGGTTCACCGGCGGTAATTTGCTGGGTGACCGGGTATGCCAGGGATGGCGTGGATGAATGAGTCAAGAATTCGGTTAGGACTCGAGATGAGTCATGGTAATATCTTAAGTTTCAGGAGTTGTCGGGTTTTGAGGGACCCTAGGTAGTAATCGCGGAACCTAAGGTGGGATGTTTGGTTCGGAAATGTGTGCTGGCGGGTGGTTTGACTCTTAATGACTTTTCGAAGTCGAGACCGAGTGACGATTGTGTCAGGTCTAGTCATGTCAGCTTTAGTGGTGGAACTGTAATCCACAGTCGGGGTTGGTACTTGTCGAAGGAATCCCAGAGTGGGGATACAGGGTAGTCGTACGAGTACTTGATTCCATCGGATGTCGAGTCTCGATAGTGATGTCTGGTGGTTGGGTCTGCACAAGTCTGTGGCAGGCACTAATACCGAGAGTGGTTGTTGAGAATCGGGGGGACGTCAGGGGACGTTTCTTTTTCTCACATGAGTTGTCAGGATGACTGTACCCAGAGTTATTAGGTGCGAAGGAGGCAGAGTTTCTCCTATTCGAACAGAGGTACGGGGTCGTCGCTTGTTATGAGCGGAGATCCAGGGTTGTCAGTTTTTGCACACGGTGTGCTCATACTGATACTGTTGTCTGTGTACTGGTGTGGGTGCCGGTGTGGTGCTGACGATGAGTCACGAGTCGGGTTGTGACATCGTCGAGTTGGGTAAGTGTCCGTAACCAGTCCAAAGGGGACACGTGGTTGGTGTCCGAGTCCGATGGTTCCAACATGGTTGGACCTACGGAATCATGAGAGGTTGCGTTTGAAGAGGATTGCGGGTTTTCCGCATTGGGATTAGATATTCTGAAGTCATCAGGGGTGACTTCTTATTTTCTGCTTGGTGGCAGACGATGTTGGGTTACATGGCATGGGGAGTGCAGTGAGTTTTGTTTGCATCCACGTAGGATGAATATTGGTGTCATTGTTTTGGATCATCCTTGGTTTTCCCTAGGTGGGATGGCAAGGATAGATGCGAGGTAATCAGTAAGGGTGTAAGACCCTGTTGACAGGACCCGCCCCGATCCCACAGGGACCACAAGGGGACGTGCCCTGCTCCCGTCTGACACCCAATAATTCATACCAATTTTAACCTCAAAACATCAAAAGCATAAATAACCAAATTAAAGTTATACATCAAATCCGAATTAAACGAATGTCAGACAAGGGATGAAATTCAAAATTACAAGTTGCGAGCACGACTCTAACATAAACCTGTGGGTAAATCACCCAGCAGGGGTTCAGGTACGCAGAAGTAGATCTATGCCTCAGCCTCAGGTTCCTCCTCTACCTCAGTATCACGACCTGGAGGGGTTACCAAAAACATTAAGGGTGAGTGGACCGAACTCAAGTTTATAAAACCATTTGATAAGTAAAACATATAATTTACCCCTCTGTTTTCCAAACATGCATGCATCATTATTTAAAATCATAAACCATATAATATGAACCATAAGGCATGTAATAAAACCATAAGTATAATTTTAGTTGCTGCACTATACACTCCAATCCCGACATCCCTGATGTCTGACGTCCCTGACGTCAATAAGGTCACAATCACAAGGCTACGCGTGCCACTCGGGTCTCAATTTCCGAGTTCAATCCCCGAACCCCGTTCGGGTACAGCATCCCTGATGCTTAGCGTCATAGACGCTGGACGTTCTAGACGTCCGTGACCTCTCCGGGGTACCTCATCCGGAGGAGACAATATAATATGGAAGGATCTATACAGTGCAGTACCAAATACATTTTATTGATATCCACATGCAAGGCATATATATACCTAGATAAAATCTGAATCAATCATTAAGTTTCATCAAATGGGTCTCAAGACCAAATACCGTGAAACGTGCCATAACCATATTTTCCATATCATCAAAACCATCATTGTTTTTAGCATGTGAATAAGTATAATAAACCAGAAAACATTTATGCACGCAAGGGTTTAAGAAAATGGCCCACTCACAGTACAGTCCTGCTGAAAACCGAGCGTTTACCCTCGATCTGGTACAATTACAAAATTCTTGTCACATCCAAAGTATACGTAAGGGTAAATACAAACCCCTAACATTCAACCATGAAACCCTAGACCGAAACCGGTCCGGAAAAGCCGCCCGAACGCACTTTCCAAGGCAATAACTCTCATTTTGACCAACTTAATGATCTCCGATCGACCCGAAACCACCGCCATTGGATCCGGATCGTCGAAACCTAAAGAATGGTGGTGGTCCCACCAAAATTACTGTTCACACGCGCCCCCACGCGCCTGGTCAACCCTCTGGTCAACGGTGCTACAGTACTGCTGACGTCAGCATGACGTCACTGCTGACGTCAGCATGACGTCATCACTGACAGTGTCAGAGGACACGTGTCAGCAGTCCATTGGTCCCTGGTCTGACTGAATTCTGACATCATCATGACGTCACTGCTGACGTCAGCATGATGACGTCATCAGCTACAGTAACTGGGTCTGAGAACCGGGTCACCGCAGACCCACGGTTCGACCCGATCAGTTCTCATCAACCCGACCACCGTTTCTGATGGGATTTGTTCCTATGGACTCGTCTCAACCTCCTCAACGGTTCTGTGCAATTAGAACTGGATTTTAGGTCGAAGAGATTACCTGAAAATCGACTGGAAGGTTGGCTGCCGGTTCTGGTTATCTTCTCCGGCGAGTCGACGACTTTCCAGTCACGGTCCTGGGTTCAAACTGGTCGTCAAGGTCCCCTGAATGTATCCTAACAATAACCAAACAATGTCAACGTCAAAAACAGACGTTTCGAAGCAGGGAAGGAAAACGGGCACTCACGGGTTTACTGTCCTATCGCCGCCGTGTCGCCGCCGTACACCGTCCAGATCAGTTCCTTGTCGTCCTGTCGTCACGGCGAACCTAACCGTACGTTGGTTCGAGTCCCAGAGTGAAGGTTTGGATGGTTTGGTGACTTGGGCTGTTCGGGTTTCCTTCTCGGGTCTGGGAGGAAACCGGACGTGCAGGGTGGCCGTGGGGTGGTGGCCGGCGCCTGAGGGTGGCAGTTGGCCGCCTGGTGTTGCCGTGAGTGTGGGGTTGAAAGGTGAGGTGCTGAAGTGTTTGTTCGAAGGGTAGCCGTGCTCACGGTTTGGGAGAATGAACAATGTGGGTGTAATGTCTCCTGGGTTTATAAAACAGAATAGGGATTTAAATCAGGGGCCAGGATTCCATCAGATTTAAGATTCAATGGTGAGGATTTGAGGAGAGGAAATCAATTAATTAATCTAATGGCCAACATAGATCCTTGTTTTAGGGAGTGTGGGGATGAGTGACACTTGTCACTCATCCAAGGGTCCAGATTGATTTGATTGAAGTAATCAGATTCCATTAATAAAATATTATTTTAATCCGGTCCTCGGTTGGTTCGGTTAAATGCGCAAAACTTCCGTGACCATAACTTCCTCGTACGAAGTCCGATTTCGGCGTGCCGCCTGTCTACGGACTCAGGACGTCGAGACCTACCCAACGGTCCTTGAGTCAACTGAAAATTATTTTCCAAGAGAAAAGTCAACATTTCCACCCCCAAATGTCCAAATTACGGTAATGCCCCTGAACTTCCGATAGTCATAACTTTTTCCCTGATCGTCCGAAATGAACGTGCCACCTGTCTATGAACTCGTGACGTCCCGAACTACGTCACGGTCATAGGTCAAAGTCCATTTAATTTATAAATCAAAAAGTCAACAATTGACCACACCCAACAAGGGTAAAAGCGTCAATTCAGACATTAACTTACAATATTAAAATCCTCAAATTTTCGGGGTGTTACACCTGGGGTTCCTAGTTGTTGACTGTGTGGATCCTAGGTGGATCGGGTTTGTGATGTCGTGGACGTTGGGCATGGTGACGATCTAGGATCGTGATGTTCACGGTCGGCTGACGTCGTAATGGATCTGGGTCGTGATTTTGATGATCCAGATTGGGTGAGAGTTTATCACTCTTACGTCGGTATGTGCGTCATAAATGACGGGACTGAACTTCTTTTCGAAGTGGAGCCCCTTATGGTATGTTACTCGAGCGAGTAGGTTTTCGACGGGGTCGAATTTGGTCAGCCTTAGAGTTGTGACGGATGGGATTGGCTTCCTTATGAAGTCCATCGGATGTAATGTGTTACTCGCTTGAACTGGTAACCGATAGGTTCGGTTTTGGTGTGTCCGAGTGGACGTAAACCAGATTTCGGGTTTTGGAATCGAATTTTTGGGTGACGATTCAGGATTCGATTCAGGAACTTGAAGGTGGAATACTGGATTTGGGTGCGGAATGATTATTCCAAATGCTAGCTTACGGAATAATGATTTCGGATTCGGATTTGGACATGAATTAAAAACTGTGATGTATGGGTTTGGATTCGGGATTTCTTACGAAATTGCGGATTCGGATTTGGTATTGAAACTAGCTGATTGGTGGAGTTTCGATTTGTCTCTTGCTGGTTTGAGCAAATGGACTCCATTATTGGAACGTGTTTGGCTATGACCTAAGTGGTTGTAGTCTGGTCAAGGGATAGATGTATGTACCTTGTACATGGTTTGGGGTACGATACTTTGCAGACTTGTGGTGGCCAGGGTTGATGTGAATCCCGGGAGAACTCGGTGTTTTTCCCTATGGACACGTTGATGTGTCATTTTGAGTGTTGTCATTTGGCGAGGTGTTTTGGGTAGCATAGGACAAGGATTGTCGATGTTAGCAAAACCCTCAGGCTTTTTACTTTTTCCTTACCTGGTTTGGGATCGACCATATTGGTCTATGGGTCGAGTACTGGGGTCCAGCTGTAGGATCTTGCTTGGTGTACGATGTACTGTATCGTATGGACGAGGGTACTTGATACCTAGTGACGGTACATGGGATGTACCAGTGTTGTGTCGATAAACGTGTTGGTGTTTGGCTTGGTTCCAATACCATTGGTTTTGGTTGTGAACGTGAACTGGACATTGAACACGATGCACTGGGCAGAGTGATTCTGATGATTTCAGTGATTGTTTGAGCAGGTGCTCTTAGCCAAGGTTGGCTAGTATAACTCTAGTGTTGAGTTGTGTGATTACTGCTAGGCTTATGTTCAACGTGTTCCAGATGCACCGTCTGATTGAGTGTGATGACGGTATGCGTATACTCAGGATGAGTGAGTTGGTGGTTGGTGTGACCGCAAGTTGCTTTGCGGCGAGATGTTACCTTGTCGTGACCTTACCAGCACCTGGGATCGCTGAGGTGGTGATAGTTGTGGTTACTGCTGTTGGTATTTGTCGCAGGATTGAGTTTGCCCTGCGAGGGGAGATCATGTTGTTGATCTTGTGCTACATTGACGGACGTTGTAGTATGGTGTGTTGTCACTGATTTGTTCCGGATTGGCGCTTTACTAGGGTGGTAAAGCTTGGTGGTGACAGTATGGCTTGTGGTGTCGGCTTGGACTGACTAGTGAGTATTGGTGACTCTCTATGAGAGCGAAGGTCAGGGCATATTAGTGAGTATGGGGGGGCTGTCAAGCTGAAGGAGTCAGCTTAACGGTGACATTGCCAATTTCTGGTAATCAATTTCATTCGAGGTGGTCGAGTGTAGTCAGTACGACGTGCATCTGTGATGTGACGTCTGAGTGCAGACGAGTTCTGTGTTGGCTAGTGGGTGTACAGGTGTACACGTGTTGTGTGGCCATTTGTTCTCCACGAGGTAGTTGTGGAATACGAGTAGTTGGGATTTCGGGGACGAAATTCTTTAAGGAGGGAAGGTTGTAAGGACCCGTCCCGAATATCGGGAGTTAATATTAATTAATTATGAATTAGAATGACTAATCGGGGATTAGTTGAGTGAAATCGGACGAAACGTGCAAAATGACCGTTTTGCCCCTAGCGTGGGCAAAATGTTGACTTTTAGTTCGGGCGGTCAAATGGACTTTGACCGATGACAGTGACGTAGTTCGGGACGTCACGAGTTCATAGACAGGTGGCACGTTCAATTCCGACATACATAGAGAAAGTTATGATGTTCGGAAGTTGAGGGGTATTTTGGTAATTTGGCATATTAGGGGCCAAATGTTGACTTTTTGATCGGGAGGTCCGATGGACGAGGGCCAAGGACCGTTACGTAGGTCTCGTCGATACGAATCCAACGACAGGCGGCATGCCGAAATCGGAGATTCGACGACGAAGTTATGGTCACGGAATCGGGCTCGATTAACCGAACGAGCCGGGAATAAAATAATATTTTAATAATGAACAGTACCCGGTGATTGAGCACACTTGGATGAGTGACAAGTGTCACTCATCCCTTAAAATCAGGAACAAAACATGGATCCATGATTTTGGGGGAGACCTAATTATTGTGTTTTTGTGATGATTAATTAATTAAAATTCCATTAAACCTCCATTTTCTCTTCTGTGATTTCTTAACCCGTGCACCACCAAAATTCAAAATCCTTCCACCCTTAATCTTTTCCCTATCCACTAAACTTATGAACGGGAATTGGAGAGAATGCAGAGACTAATTGAGTGAGGAAAACACGAGGGATTGAGGGTAACTATCGAACTGGAATTTCGGATTTTCAGTTCTGGGAGGGAAAATCGAATTGGATGAATTGAGCTGTGATGATCGAATTGGAGATTGGAAATAGCTTCCTGAGGTTGAGACGAGTTGTTTCAAATCAAAAACGAGAGGAATTCATGCCCAATTGGCTCTGAACGGGTTTGGTAACAGTGAGAGATATCGAGTTTGTGTCGTGATCTTGGAGCGGTCAAACGACGAAATTGAGGTGGGGAAACAATTCCTCATGGTCCATTTATGCTTCTGGGTTCATCAATTGGGAGGAATCAGTGGCCAAGGTGGAAACTCCATGGTTGCATAGTGTTCGGATGTTCGAGTTTGAGTCGTGAAGATTGAGCAATGTATTGATCCAATTGAGTTGGGGGAAAGGTTTACCTGAGATCAATGAAGCTTCTTGATGAATCAATTTGGGGAAATCGTGTGGAATTGAGGGAGTTCGAATGATGAACAGTGGCCGGAGGTCCTTCGATTGTTCATCCTTGATCGTGAGGATTTAGGTAATGTTTCAAGTAATTGATGATACAGAACCCTAATTGAACTTATAACGAAACTAATTGAATGTTCAATTGAAGGAATTAATGTCGAATTGACAGGATTGGAACCGGGTCTGATCGCGGGCTAAAGGACCCGTTTATCAGACAAACGGGTTAGGCTGGTGACACTGTAGCTGGCGCGTGGGTTTCACGCGCAGCCACTCACGGCGGCGCGTGAGGGCACGTCCAGCCTAGTCTCAAGGTGAGGTCAACATGACTTTTGATCCTCTCAGTGTAACGAACATTTTGACGTTGATTTCGGTGAAATCGGATATTGTTTCGATAATGTTCCGCGTATCCGAAGTTTTGTTTTACGTTTAAAAATACGTATTTAAATTCCGGAAAAATTGGGGAAAATTATATGAAGTATTTTGAGATGTTAGTAACCCTCTATAATGATTTTGGACAGGAGTTGTGATTTCCAGAATTTACGGAAAAACGTGCAGCTCGGAAACGAACCGTTTTGAACGGTGTGTGTGAGTGGACTTTGTTTTCTAACCGTGATGCATGCATATATGATTTAAAATGCTTTATTATATGATTTGATATGCTTTGGCATGATTGGTATTTCAATTCGGTGATTTCTCGGTTTTGTGATTATTATATTATTATATTCTGGCACGATTTTCGAGAAATCATGAAATTGGTTAAACATGATATTGTGGGCGTGAGAACCCAAGTAAATAATGATTTTGACTCGGATTTGGAGTTACATGTGAATTTGATGATTTTTGGTATCCTCGTGATTTTGTGATTATTTTAATCAGTCTTTCGGGCACGTTTTACGAGAAACGTGCAAATGATGTTTTGGGCTAAAGCCCGGATTGAAAATGATGTTTTGACTCGGGTTATGAGTGAGGAAGTTGAAAATGATATTTGGACTCGGATTATGAGTCAGTGATTGATTTCATGGATTTACGTGATCGTGGCAACTCGGGTTTACAGTTGCACGGATTTACGTGATATTGATATTTTGGGCTTGAGACCCAATGGAATTGTGATTTTGGTTGGAATTGTATTTCCATGTGATGACATGATGATATTAATGATTTTCGGATTTATAAAGTAAACCGGGACTTGGGGCTGAGACCCTGTATTGATATATGATTTGGTTTTTAATGCAACTGTTTTTCACTGGTTTTTGTGATGGTGATATGTTGCGGATATTTAGGGCTTTCGGGAGAAAATATGTTTTTCCCCGGAGTGCACCCTGGAGATAACGCTCGCCTTCGGGATGGAAGTGTTTACCCTGAAGAGGTCACGTAGCACGATCTTTGTCTTGCAGCCCAGTGGAGGCTTGACTCAGATCAGATGTGCTGGATTATATGGATCGGTAAGTGATATGTTCACGAGATCCGGATCGTCGGCTGGTGAGGTTTTTCCCAGCGACGGATTGCTGACTGATGATTTGTTCACAGCAGCGGATGCTCAGATTTTGAGCGGCCCTTGAGCCTATTGATATGCACGCGTTGCAGGGATAAACGTGACTCTAAGCAACAGGATATGGAAATAAGTCCCGTGGATTATGGAAAATGATTTTGAGGAAACCGTGGTTTAGCGGTTAAAATGATTTAAAGAAACTGTGAACTTTTTGAGATGTTAAACTGATTTGGTGAACATGAGTTTTTGTGGACCATGGGAAAATATGTTTTGATTTTATCGGTCCACTGTTCATACTTGAATGATTTCATACTATTACTCATGTTTTACGATATGCATGCAAGTTTGTGAAAACTGGAGGGTAAAAATGTGTTTTGGTAAATGTATTTATCAAACTTTATTTTGTCCACTCACACCTTTTCTGTTTTGTTAACCCTTCAGGTCGTGGCGCGTTGATCGAGGCTATTCCAGAGGTGGAGGTATGTGCGGGCACAGGCGCAAAAATTCCCTTGTCTGGCAGGTACTGAAGGGTAGTTTCGGACTTTCAGTTGACTTGTCAGACGGGAGCAGGACCGGGTACGGTTTTTGACGTCCAGTTGGGACGGGTCCTGTCATATAACCTTCTCTACCCCACTACCATCCTTCTTTATTTGTTTTGTGCAATGTAACCATACAATCGATTTTGGGGCTTTCCTCTTATCTCCCACCACAAGCCCCTCACGTGTGATATTTTGTGTTTGAGTTGGAGATTGTGTTTCGGGTGTATCGGTTTGTGTTTGGGGATTAGAGGCATTAGGTGTGTTAGAGTGGCTAGACTCCATCTATAACACAACACAACACAAAAACAACAAAAAATTAAACTTAAAAAAAACAGAATTTAATTAACATGCAGATTCAAAAACAGAATTTAATTAACATTTACAGATTCAAAACCAAGCTCAAAACAATTACAGATTCCAGAATTAACATTAACAGATTCCAGATTCAAAGCATTAGGTGATAATACTCTTCTCCTAGGCGTGATTTTGTATTTGAGTGGTTATTCCTATTACTAAATAATTATTGGAGTTCTGGGTGACATATTCTTGAGCCCAGACAGTAACTACCACTTTTTTCTCCCTTCAATGTGATCATTTTTTTTAACCTCTTTATCTGTTTGGTTGCTGAGAAAACTATGAGAATCCGAGAGCAAATTATAGAAGTTTTAACCCAATTCAAATTTTGGTTTTGACCAATTTCCAGTATTTTAAATGCCATTCTAATTTCTGACTTAGTTTTGTTCCAATTTCTCAGCAATCCCTCTGTTCTGATTTATAGGCTATACTATAGCTATTCTGGTGCAAGGGTAAAGACATCAAATGAACAAGTTCAACAAATTTGGGAGTAAACTGCTTACTACAGCCACCACTTTAAAGCTAGAAGAATATAGCAAGAAATCCACAGAGAACAGAAACGAACAGTTTAACGGTTTTACAAAAGTTGAAACTCAGAGGATCAGGCCTTTCACAGGTTTTCGGTTTTACAGAAGTCGAAACCCTAACTTTGAATTGAAACAATCAATTTCAGAAATTAAGAACACAATAATGAATAATTTACCTCCAAATCAACCAAGACAGACTTGAGAGAGGCTGAGAGCGGCTGTTGAACTTGACAGTGGTGGCCGGCGGGTTTGAGTTAAGCTGGAGAGAGAGAGAGAGAGAGCGCTTGAGTTGAGTGACAGGGTGAGCGTGGTGGTCCTGGTGGAGGTTGAGTTGAGAGAGAATAGATAGAACTTAGATTGATAGAGAGAGGAGGAGGAGATGAGTTCGATTTGGGTCTATGAGGGAGAAGCGGATTTTGAGAGTTGAGAGAGAGAGAGAGAGCGAGAGAGACGAATGACGGAATGAAAATCAGAGAGTTAAGATGAGAGTAAGGAGAGATTGCGGTAACCGTCGGTTTAGAAAAACAAATACCGCAACCGCAACCGCAAATGCGGTTCGGTTTTAAATACCGCAAATGCGGTTCGGTTTACCGCAATTGCGGTTTCATTGCGGTAAAGTACCGGTCGGTTTTTGCGGTTTTTCGGTTTTTCGGTATAAAATGCCACCCTTATATATAAGCAACTCTAATTATTGTATTACTTTGACAAAAAAAAAAATTAATCTATTACTGAGTAGTGTAAGCGATTTTATGTTACGCTTACACAACAATTGAGTAGAAAGCAATCTTATTATAACTACTTGCCTATCTTTTTCTTTTTTTTGTTAAATCAAAATATATTAAAGGGTAAAAACCCAACACAATGCGCAAGGAACAAAAAAAACAACTCACAAGAGCTCAACACATCTCCCGTAGGAGAACACACCAAACTAAAAGTACCTACGAAATAACAATATTCCAATTCCTAGCAGTACGGATATTGGAAGAATTATGCCTAAATTTAAGAGTACAAAACTTACTACGAATCATGGCAACGGTAACATTAAAGACCACATCAGGAGGATTCCTGGTGTTGCTGAAAATCCGATTATTTCGCTCCTGCCAAATGTGGTAGACAGTCACAGCCAAGGCAAGGTGCATAGCAACCTGAGCCATCATTTTCCCACGCCAATGCTCAATAGCAGAAAACACAAAATTCGGCCAATGAGAAGAAGACCAACCAGACTCTACAATCGCCAAAATTCTCATCCAAATACAAGAACTATAAGGACAATTAAAAAACAAATGTTCATGCGACTCCCCTTCCCTGTCACAAAGGACACACGTAAGGTCACTTTGATTAGAAAAGCTACCAACACAGTCCAAAAAAGCTACCAACACAGTCCAAAGTAGCAAGGCGGGTTTGGATAGCCAGCCAAAGAACAAAGCAAGTACGAGGAATTGCGCCAGAGAACCAAACCAACTCAGACCAAGAGCAAGCAGGATACTCCTTCCTAATTTTGTTCCATAGAGAAGCCGAGGAAAATTTAGCATTCGCAGCAGCGTTCCACTTAAAAGTATCAGTCATATCAGACCTCAGCTGGCAGGCTCGACTAGCAAGTTGAATTAGTCTAAAGCTAGGATCAGTCGAAAAGGGCCACACCCACTGACCATCAACAAGGACCGAAGAAAGACGGGCCTTCAAATGGATACCAGAACTTTGCGCAATAGATCCCCAAAAATTAGTATAAGTAACATTTTTTTTTGATGAATTATTATAACACTAGGTAAATGACATTCAAAGAGAATGGTGTGGTGAAGATTTTGATGAAATTTATAGGATTTATAATTTCATGAATTTTGAGTGCGTTAAATCGAGATTTTCTTGAATTATTATAACACTAGGTAACACTAGGTAAATTACAATCTTTAGCCTCGGTGCATGCGCTTTACTCATGCTAAACATAATTTTTTTTTTTTTTACTCACTAAGTTTCCACATGTCTACCATCATTGGACGTCATCGAAATTAATGGGTCTAGTGGATAGTAATGACACCTGAGTTATTGATTTGACTGGTAGGAAACGTATGGCTGTCAAATATTTTGTCGATTTCTTTACTAGCCCTAATCGTGGTTCTCTTTTCCTATAAATCCCTACGGAGGCTAGGGCTACTCTAATTAAACCCATTACTAATAAGGAGATTAAACAAGTGATGCTAGCTATTGGTCCTTATCAAGCACTGGGCCCGAATGGTTTTCAGCTTGCTTCTATCAAAAGTGTTTGGAGCTTTGTGGGGCAGATGTTTGCAAGCTAGTTTAGAATTGTTGTATCCATGGGCTCCTTCTAGATTTGAATAGAACCTGCATTACGATTGTCCCAAAAATTGTGAATCCCACCTCAATGGCTCAGATGCTTCCTATTAGTCTTTGTAATACTGTTTATAAAATTGATCTCTAAGCTTCTGGTGAGTCGTTTGCGGCCTATGCTCCAAGCTATGGTCAGTCCTTTCCAGCCAACTTTATTTCGGGTTGCCAAATTACGAACAATATCATCCTAGCTCCGTAAGTTTGATTGGAGCAAGGGAAGACAAGGTTTCTTTGCTTGGAAGATTGATTTTTCTAAATTCTATGACTGGATCAGTTGGGATTTTCTTAAGGGTGGGCTTAATGAAGTGCAATTGCCAGATTATATGATCAATCTCATTATGCAGGGTGTGAGATCGATTTCTTTCTTGGTTGTGGTCAATGGGGAGGTTACTAATTCGTTTTCTCCTAACCGTGGCATTAGACAAGGGGACCCATTTCTCCTTATCTTTTTTTTTCTGTTGTGCATGGAAAAGCTATCTCATCTAATTTGTGAGGTTGTGGATAACATAAGATGGAGGCCGATTATTATCTCACGAGGTGGCCTTAAAATTTCCCATCTTTTTTTGCAGATGATCTCTTAATTTTTACAGAGTCAAGCCAAAGTGATTAAAAAGTGCCTAGACCAATTTTGTGCTGCTTCTATCCAATCGATTAGTTTTGAGAAGTCTAGGATCTTTTGCTCTCCAAATGTGGGGCGTTCGATGCGCTCGCAGTATAAGTGAGATTTTTTGCTCCCTGTTGACTAATGATTTGGGCAGGTACTTGGGTGTACCCCTTATTCATAAAAGGGTTACCAAAGCCTCCTATTGGCACGTGATTGAGAAGGTTAAGAGTAAGTTGGCTACTTGGAAGGGGAAGCTCCTTAATATGGCCAGTAGGGCCACCCTTATTCACGCGGTTACGACAACTATCCCCCTCCATATAATGCAGACAGCCAAACTACCCAATATTGTTTATTCTGAGTTGGATTGTCTTAATCGGACCTTCCTGTGGGGAAGTAATTTGAAGGTAAAGTGTTGACACCATATCTGATCAGACCTACTGGGCCGTATACTTAAAGCCCAGACTCCGTTCAAGGCCCACAATTACCGTACTTACAACAGCCCTAATACCAGGCCCAATGCGGGATGTCACGTGGAAGCGTGTCCACCCTCGATCTACGTAACACGTGTTAGCACGTAAATCGAGAAACGTTTTGTCCCACATCGGAACTTTGGAAATTGAACATCTTGCCTACCCATAGAGAAGGGGTACACAATTCCCAATAAAGGTAACTAAGATTCACTATTTACTATTATTCTACCAAACTTACCATTTACTATTTCCTCTTACAAACAAAGTAACTGACTTGATCGTCGGAGAGCCTTAGGCCGGCACCACACCGGTGCCCATACTGTAACAACCCGTACCTTCGGGAAGGGTATAAATGTAATTTTGTAAAAGTTTTGTATAAAAGGACGATTTTGCCCTTGTGAATAGTAGGTCAAAAGTCGACTTTTTGATTGGCCGGTTGGATGAGTGTTGACCATTGACCGTGACGTAGTGTAGGACGTCACGAGTCCGTTGACAGGTGGCATGTCCGATTTGGACAATCGGAGAAAAAGTTATGATGTACGGAAGATCGAGGGCGTTACCGTACTTTTGATTAAATAAGGAAAATGTTGACTTTTTAATGGACTTATAATTTTCACGTAGACCGAGGACAGTTAGATAGGTCTCGACGTCCTGAGCACAACGGCAGGCGGCACGCTGTCATCGGACGTCGGACGGAATATTTACGGGTCTAGAACGATCGAGGGCAAAACGGTAATTATTAAAATGAGGGGTATTTTGGTCATTTTTTTTCAGCCAATCAGATTAGGACAAGTGGCTGAGTGGGATAGGATATTTTGTGCTGTTTTCCATGGGATTGTGGACACGTGGCTGGGCACCAGAGGGTTCTACAAGTGTGTATCATATACACGGCCACAAACCGTTCAAAAACAAACCGTGCAATTGGGTTTGAACGCAGAAAAACAGAGAGAAAGAAATTGGAGGACGGTGATCGATTCTGTGAGGGTGTGAGGTTTTGGTGAATTGAGAGAGTGACAGGGAGATAAGAGTGAGCTGGTGGTCGTGCTGTTGGACGGAAATCGTGCACGGAGACACGGCGGAGGACGGTTGCAGTTTCTGGGAAAACAGAGAGAAGGCGGACTGTGGCGGTGGCTACGCCGTGTGGTGGCTCAAATCAAGGCAGTAGGAGGCTTAGGAGGTTGCAGGGGACCCAACAAACACCGTGGCACGCGGCGGTGCGTACGGCGGAGACGAAATCGAAAGGTGAGTTCTATTCCCCTGTTTTTCCCGTGAGTTTCAAATTGAAAATCGTGGACCTGGAGCGAGAGTCGAGGGGATTGGTGAGTGAAGTGAGGTTTAGGGAAGTCCTAGGAGTAGTTTATGACGGTTTCCGTGACGGGGGAGTTCACGGTGGGGGTGGTGCGACGGCGGGTACTCTGTTACCCTGTTTGGCCGTGAATTTCAAACAGGAAATCGTGGACTTAGAGAGTGAGTCGAGGGTTCCTGTGAGTTGTGTGTGATTCAGCGAGGTTCTGGGAGGAGTTTAGAATAACCACCGTGAAAGGGGAAGAACTGGGTGGCCGGGAAGGAAAACAGAGTTTTGTACGGGTTTCTTTCGAGCTTCAGTCGTGAAGTTGTGGGTCGAGTCGAACTAAGAGAGTGAGGGGGATGAGTTCTTTGAGATTGGACGAAGCTTTAGGTGAAGAAAGGAGGGGAAACGGTGGCCGGACGGCAGAGAATGGCTCTCGCCGGTCCGGGTTGCAGCCTGGTGCGAACCGGGTTCGATCGAGGAAGACGGTGGCACTGTAGCAGGCGCGTGAGGCCCACGCGCAACCAATTTGGGCGGCGCGTGGAGGCGCGTGGGGAGGAATCCGTCCAAGCTTCCAACATGGTTTTAGTTCTAAATGTTCTAAGGAATCCAATGGTATAATTTTCGGGTTAATCGGACGAAGTTACGGGATGGTTCGGGAATCCGGACGGTTTAGGGTTTATGAATAAAATATTATTTAATTTCCGAAAAATTGGGGAAAATAGGGTGAGTATCTTTGATGTAATTATGACCCTATTTGGTGTCTATTGACAGGACGGGAGACACCTGAGACGGTCGAGGAGCGCACGGAGCGCAATTGACTCGTTTTGATCTGTGAGTGGACTTCTTCTTTTCTTTCGAGCATGCCTAACTGTTTTTATTATGATTTATGATATTAAACGTGTTTTTATGCTTCTTGTTGATGATTATATGTGGTTGATGTGTTTGCACGTTTTTCGAGACATTTTCGGGATTTTGCACGTTTTTCGAGAAAAACTGGTTTTCGGACTTTGATGCCATATTTGAGGATTTCAACCTATAAATGTTTTCTGATGATGATACATGGGTGATGAAATATGCTTTGTGGTTACATGTGGTTTTTGGTATAATAACGGATTTGGGTTCGGAATGTCGGTTCTGAACGCCGGAAGGGCTTCAGACTGGGGATTTCGAATTCGAGTTTGGCTATGGATCTAGAAATGGTTTTACAATGAATTGGGATTGGATTTGCTGGGTCTGGATATGGGTTTAAAGACCCGGATATTGATTGACGGGGGACGGGCCCAGATTGAGTTTAAAGACTCGGGAGTTTAAAGACTCGGATATTTATGATATTACCCCCATAGGCCTATTGAGTTTAAAGAATCGGGAGTTTAAAGACTCGGATTACATTTAAGGCCTGGTTGAGTTTAAAGACTCGGATAGACCCAGCAGGTTTGATCAGAAAATGGTGTTTTTATAGTGTTTCTATCTCTTATGATATTTTATAATGTTTCTGTTTCTTATGATGTTTCTTGGTTTAAAATTATTTTAATCACTTAGTTAGGCATGTGATTTCAAAACGGAGGGAACAAAGTGTTCTAGTTTCTTAGCTTTGATTTGATAATAAACGGTTTTCAAACTTTCAGTTTCTTTTAGTCCACTCACATCTTTTGGTTTTAACTTTTCCCTCCAGGTCGTGGTGATAGCGCTGGGGTGAACGTTGAGGCAGATATTGAGGCATAGAGCTTACGACGTTCGTCCGTTGCGAGACTAGCATAGTAGGATTTTGTGCCCATTTTGTAGAACTGTGCTCTGACTTACAGTTGTATATATTTACTCCTTCGTCTGATAGTTATGCTTATTGTTGTTTGGAGGTTATCTAGGTACTGTAGGTGTGATTGTCAGACGGGAGCAGGGTTCGTCCCGGGTATCGTGGCGATATTTGGGACGGGTCCTGACACATACTAACGAAAATCCGCGATCCACTTGAGTTGACAGGTCATAAGAGGGACACGCGTCATTTGGTGATTGGGCAACGAGTAATCGACAGTTGGAACATTTAACGCTTCAACAGTTTGGCATCGTCTGTGGGAAACTGACTAAGGTTGCCCACGCTCATCCAGACCGAGTTACGACTCATCCACCCATTACACCGAGAGACAACTCGTCGACACCAAACATACAAGGCGAGCACGATCTTGGTGAGATCACACCCGGGCAAGGCCCCAGAACAATGAGAGACCCCTCTCCTAAATTTTTATGTAAGGACCCGTCCCGGAAATTAGGGTTAAGACAGTGATTAAGATGGGATTAGTGAGCTTAATCGGTGGTTAGTTGGTTACGATAGGTCCGTTAGCGTAGAACGACGATTTTGCCCCTAGCTGGGCAAATAGTTGACTTCTAGTTCGGGTGGTCAATTGGGTATTGACCAGTGACCGTGACGTAGTTCGGGACGTCACAAATCCATAGACAGGTGGCACGCCCGATTCCGACATCCGAGGAGGAAGTTATGATGTTCGGAAGGTTGAGGGCATTACCGTAATTTGGTTAAAATAGAGGGAAAAGTTGACTTTTTGTACGATCGGGTTTTAGCACGTTGACCTAGGACCGTTAGGTAGATCTCGTCGTCCTAAGTTCAACGACAGGCGGCACGTGTTCATCGGACCTAGGATGCGTAAGTTACGGGTCTAAAACGGTAAGGGCAAAATGGTAATTATAACTTAGAGGGGCATTTTGGTCTTTTGGCTGTTTGGGGAGTGGTGCAACCGGATTGGGACAAGTGTACAGGTGAGATTGGGATTTTTGTGAGAAGGCTGAGGGGATGGTGACACGTGCAAGGTGTCTAGTGGGTTCTAGGTTGCACGGCTCCAATTATTTGGCTGTGTGTTCGTGTGTGTTCGAACAAGAGAGGACACAGAGAGGTGAGGCGGTGAGGATTTTGATCGATTCAGTGAGTGTGTGAGGGTTTTGTGGACTAGTGAGAGTGACAGAGAGAAGAAGGGAGGCTGGTGACTGGAATTGGGAGTGCAACTGTGCACGAATCACGGTGGTCGGAGGGTTCGATTTCTCTGGGAAACAGAGGGTTGTTGCAGGGATTGGTGGTGGTTGTGCCGTGTGTTGGTCCAATCCAGGCTGAGAGGGAGCTAGGAGGGCTAAAGGAGACCCAGTGGACACGGAGGTGCACGGCGGTGCGAACAGTGGAGGACGAATAGACGGTAAGCTTAAATCCCCTGTTTTCCCGATTTGCTTAAACCAAAAGTCGTGGGTTTGGAGTACGAGTCGAGGGTTCTGGTTGATCCTAGTTGACTTCTTAGGTCCTTAGGAATCTATTAGTATCGAAGCCGTGACGGGGAAGGACTTGGGTGGCCGGTTTGTGAAACAGAGTTTTGGGGAGGTTTGGTTTCGAGTTTGAGACGACGGGTTATAGGCTGTGTCGAGGTGTGAGAGTGAGGGGAATAGGTTGCTTAGGACTGGACGAAGAGACGGGTGAAGAAAGGGAGGAAAACGGTGAAGGATTGACAGAGAACCGGTCACGCCGGTTCGGTTTGGCTGAACCGATCTGGACCGCTAGGACCGAGGTTGACGATGACACTGTAGCAGGCGCGTGAGGCCCATGCGCAGCCACTTTGGGCGGCGCGTGGGGGCGTGTGAGGCGGCTTTTGGGGAAAGTGTCAACTAGGTTTTTGGTCTAGAGGTTGTAACGAGTCTAGTGGAATAGGTTTCGGGTTAATCGGACGTCGTTTGAGGTTAGTTCCGCGAGGTTGAAGGTTTAGGGTCTCGGTTTGTTACGTTTAGGGCCCGGGGATTTTTGGGGAAAATTAGGAGAGTCTTGGAAGACGTGTTAGTGACGTTCTTTGGTGACTTGTGACAGGATCGGGACTTCCCGAGGAAGCTGAGGAACGTAGGGGACGTACGGGGCGCGAGTGACGTGCCGGTATCTGTGAGTGGACCCCTTCTCTAAACTCGAGCATGCATAACTGTTTTTCTATAATTGTTTTATGGTTTTACATGTGATTTCATGATTGTTGAGTATGCTATGTTGGTTTTACATAATTGCACGTTTTTCGAGAAAGTACGGTTTTCAACACGTTTTACGAGAAAAGTTTGGATTCTGATTTCGATGCCATGATTTTGGGATTTCAAACGATAAGTGATTTTCAATGATTATAAGGGATTTTGAGACATGGTTGATAATCGAGGTTTTTTGGTTTTGGAATCGGATTTCGGGAAACGGAATTTGATTTTAAAGTTGAAAAGTGGAATTCCGGATTTGGGTTCGGAATGACGGTTCTGGATGCCGGAAGGGCATCAAACTAGTGATTTCGGATTCGGGTTTGGATGGGGATTTAGAAAAGGTTTTCAAATGGTTTTGGATTGGATTTGATGGATCTGGATATTGGGTTTAAAGACCCGGATATTGTGATTGACGGGGGACGGGCCCGGATTGGGTTTAAAGACCCGGATTGAGTTTAAAGACTCGGATATATTGATATTTCCCCCGTAGGCCTGTTGAGTTTAAAGACTCGGGAGTTTAAAGATTCGGATATTATTGAGGCCTAGATTGAGTTTAAAGACTCGGATAGGTCCAGCAGGTTTGATCGGATAATGATTGTTTGAGACTTATGTTTTATGATATAGTTTTATGATGTTTATGACGTGATTTCTATAAATGCTTTCAATTCTGTTTTTATGATGATCCTTATGTGATTTATAACTGTTTTCAGCAAATGGGTTATGCATGTATGATTTCAAAACGGAGGGCCAAAACCCTGGTTTTCTTATAAAATGGTTTTGGAAACTTCTATTCTTTATGGTCCACTCACACCTTCTGTTTTTAATTGCCCTCCAGGTCGTGGAGCTAGCACGGGGGTCAGCGTCGAGGCAGCGTCGGAGGCATTGACAGGACCCGCCCCGATCCTCTCTGGGACCACATGGGGACGTGCCCTGCTCCCGTCTGACACCCAAAATAATGTTCCAATTTTAACCTTAAACGTTCAAATGCATAAAAACCAAATTAAAGTTTTACATCAAATCCGAAATAAACAGATGTCAGACAAGGGATGAAATCCAAACTACAAGTTGCGAGCACGACTCTAACATAAACCTGCGGGTACACCGCCCAACAGGGGTTCAGGTACGCAGAAATGGATCTATGCCTCAGCCTCAGGTTCCTCCTCTACCTCATTAGCACGACCTGGAGGGGTTACCGAAACATTAAGGGTGAGTGGACCGAAACTCAAGTTTATAAAATCGTTTAGTAAGTAAAATATATACTTTACCCCTCCGTTTTCCAAACATGCATGCATCAGAATTTTAAACCATCAATCATATAATATGAACCATAGGGCATATAATTAAAACCATAAACATAATTTTAGCCACTGCACTATACACTCCAATCCCGACATCCCTGATGTCTGACGTCCCTGACGTCCAATAAGGTCACAATCACAAGGCTACGTGTGCCACTCGGGTCTCAATTCCGAGTTCAATCCCCGAACCCCGTTCGGGTACAGCATCCCCGATGCTTAGCGTCATAGACGCTGGACGTTTTAGACGTCTGTGACCACTCTGGGGTACCTCATCCGGAGGAGACAGTATCATATGGAAGGATCTATACAGTGCAGTACCAAATACATTTTATTGATATCCACGTGCAAAACATATATGTATACATAGGTAAAATCCGAACCGATCGTTACGTTTCATCAGACGGGTCTCATGCCCAAATACCGTGAAACGTGCCATAACCGAAATTTCAATATCATCAAAACCATTTCTTGATTCCAGCATGTGAACATATAAGTAAATCAGAAAACATTTAAGCATGCAAGGGTTTAATGAAATCGGTCCCACTCACAGTACAATCCTACTGAAAACCGAACGTATACCTTAGTTCTGGTACAATTGTACAATCCCTGTCATATCCAAAGTATACGTAAAGGTCAATACAAACCCCTAATATTTAATCATGAAACCCTAGACCGAAACTGGCCCGGCAAAGCCGCCCGAACGCGCTTCCTGAGGTAATAAACCTCATTTTGACCAACTTAATGATCTCCGATCGACCCGAAACCACCGCCATTGGATCCGGATCGTCGAAACCTAAAGAATGGTGGTGGTCCCACCAAAAACACTGTTCACACGCGCCCCCACGCGCCGGTCAACGCGTCGGTCAACGCAGGAACAGTTCCTGCTGACGTCATCGCTAACATCATCTAACAGCTGTCAGGTCTGACATGTCAGACTCTGACAGGTGCCACATGTCAACACCCGATTGGTCCTCCTCACTGATCTGTCAGGCCACGTGTCAGTTCTGACATGTGCCACGTGTCAGTTCTGACATGTGCCACGTGTCAGTTCTGACATGTGCCACGTGTCAGCACGGCACTGGTCCATGTCACTGACATGTCAGTGACACGTGGCAGTCCCAGATTGGGCCACGTCACTGACATGTCAGTGCTGACTGTGCACTGACATGTGACACGTGTCGGCTCACGAGTGGTCCACGTCACCTAACAGGTCTGATAGGGTGCCACGTCATCACCTTTGTCCTCAGACGGTTGACCCGTATCTCTGCAACTCGGGTCGATCAGACCCGCGATCATGACCCGGTCACCATTTCATCATTTCTCAACCATTTCAGTCCTAGTTTGTTCCTAGATGCTCGTCTCAATCCCAGAAAGGGTTCTAGCTAATTAAAATCGACAAACACAGACATGATCGAAGGCTTACCTCGATGAACAGACCCGGTTTTCCCGTCGTCGTTTGTACTCCGTTTAGGTTACCTCCTGTCACGAACTCGAGCCCAAAAGGTTCCTAATAGTCCCTAGAATTGATTAGGGTAAATAGCAACCAAAGTTATACGTTGGAAATCAAATTTCAAGTTTTGAGTTTTTACAACCGTTTCGGGTTTTTAGGATTTCCCTACCTCGCCGCCGTCCACCGCCGCTCACCGCCGTGCCTCAGTCCTCCCCCGTGAGTCCAGCAACACACAGATACAGAGAATGGGCGTAGTGCGTATGTGTTGGATTAATGGACAGTGTGTGAGGGTGTCGGGTGAGAAAATATATAGAAATGGAGGGAAAGCTGATCAAGGGAATGGACGGTCCAGATTAGATCTCAAGGATGAGATCAATGGATGAGATTAGATCTGGAGGTTTTCAGATCAAAGGCTGAGATTGAAAGGTAGATTAAATCCTAAATAAATGCTTAGTGGAGCTTGATCCAATCTAACCAATGGGTGAGTGACACTTGTCACTCACCAGGTGTCCACCAATCAGAATATCAGAATAAAATATTCGACACGATAATCGAGACGCGAACCTCCCGATTTCACGTTTCTGACCATAACTTCCTCGTACGAAGTCCGAATTCGGCGTGCCGCCTGTCTAAGGACTCAGGACATCGAGATCTACCTAACGGTCCTTGAGTCATGTGAAAATTAGTTGCCAAACGAAAAGTCAACATTTTCCCCCCAAAGTTCAAATTACGGTAATGCCCCTGAACTTCCGATAGTCATAACTTTTTCCCTGATCGTCCGAATTGGACGTGCCACCTGTCTATGAACTCGTGACGTACCGAACTACGTCACGGTCACTGGTCAAAGTCCATTTGACCCACCAATCAAAAAGTCAACGATTTGGCCATACCATTCACAAGGGTAAAAACGTCAATTCATATGTTAAATTTCAATATTAAAATCCTCGAATGTCCGGGGTGTTACAGGCATAGAATACTCGAGAGTGACCCCGGAGTGCTTTACATTTTCCGTTGTGCGTGTATCTTGTTTATCGGTTTTCTTTCCTTTGTATTTTGGTACTATGCTCTGTAAAACTTTGACTTCGGGATGTTTAAACTTTTCTCCTGCGTCTGGCATGTAGTTTGGTGGTTTTTCGTGACGTTACTTCGATTTAGTGTCGGGGTGTCAGACGGGAGCAGGATTTACCTCGGTTTTCGGGGTGGAACTGAGGTGGGTCTTGACATTTTACAGATAATCGAGAGACTCCAGAGTGACATGGCCGAGGTCAAAGCTAAAGGTACCCAGGGCGAGTCGAGATATCAGGCACTCGACGATCGGTACACTGAGGTGGCCGAACAGCTATGGGTTGCACAGGCAGAACATGCTACCCACCGAGCTCGCGTCAGTAAGGCTGAGGCCGAGTGCGCCGAGCATGCTGAAAAGAATCGCTGGCTGGCGGGAAAAGAGAAAGAACACACGGCCGCCGAGCCACATAAAGGTAAGCATGGGGACGCCGAGCCAAGCAAGAAACAGGCTCGGATGTTGATCATCCCCGACAGCCAGCCCGGTGACACCGAGACGCCCGCGACGCCCTCAGCGAGGGAGGGGGGCGGAACCGGTCGGTCAATGAACAACAGTCACGCCGACCCAATCCTCGGCCGGAAGTGGGAAAGGGAACTCACCACCGAGGACACATAACCGCTCGGTGGTCCCGCCCAAGTGTCATCCGCAGGACTTTTTCAAAGGGAGACCCCATCCCAGTCACCGACTCGTCCCTGGAGGCCGAGAGCACAGCCAAGCCAGCTCAGCATCTAAGCTACAGGACCGACCGCTCGCACCGAGAAGGAAAAACGTCAAGGCCCTCTCGCAATGACACTGAGCGGTCAACCCCTCTCGGCCTTCCGCTCCCTCATCGCCCTGAACTATCCCGCCGAAAGAGCATCGAGCGGTCAGGGTAGGACGGACGACAGAATGTTAGGTCTCAGAAGCCGCCCCGCCCGCGGGACACCGAGCGATCAAGGCCGGTCGGTCAAAAGGGAAGCGGCTACTTAAACATACCCAAACCAAGGTACACCGAGCGGTCAAGGCAAGTAGGTCCTGGAACAATTGACTCCTAGAGCCCGTCGAGCAGAGTGGGCGCCGACTGGTCATACAGGATTGACAGCGGCCAGGCACCCAGGGATAAGCACCAATCCAGGACCGACTCACTCGTCCAACACCTCATGGACCGAGTCTGGACACTCGAAGCCGGGACGGCTCTGGTAGCGAGACCAGCCTGGTCAAAAACCAGCCCGGGCCCTTTCACAGAAAGAATCAACCAGTTCAGGATCGATCACGAGATAAAACCCCTGAAAATCCCCCTTTACACCGGAAAGGAAGACCCGTGGAATCATCTGAATAATTTCTACTCGGCCATCGCCCTTAAAAACCTCGCGAACGAAGAACATTGTCTCATCTTCGGTTCCACACTGACTGAGGCAGCGATCAATTGGTTCTACAAGTTGGAATCCGAGTCCATCGACTCTTTCGAACAGCTCACCTCTACCTTCATGAACCAGTTCATGATACATACTGACCATCTATCCTCCGCCGAGGACCTTTTCCAGCTTAAACAGGGTGAACACGAGTCGCTGCAGCGGTACGCAGCAAGATTCAGTCACGAATACTCCCGGTGCGCGGAGACGGACGACCGAGCAGCTTTCACGGCCGTCAAGGGCGGCTTCTGAGACTCCCCCTTCAGGTACGCAGCTCACACCCAAGGCTGGATAACTTATAATGAAATTATGAAACAGGCGACGGTCCACGCCAAGGCTGAAACGCTGAGCCAAAAGTCCAACGCTGCCAATTCGTATCAACCTCCTCGGGCCGACTCGGTGAAAACATACACACAGAGCGTCCCAGAACAGCAAGGCTCAGCGCAGCGCCCACAGGAGCAGGGGCAACAGAGCTATGGGGGAAAACAGAAAGATTACCCCCATAGCAACAACCTGTACAACCCCGGAAAGAAGGGCAAGCACCTGAATCACCAAGAAAGGCAACAGGGGGAGCAGTCAAACAACGGGGAGAAGCGAGTTCCTCGCTCTAAGTACAAGACCTACATCATCCTCAATACTCCCTATGAGAATGTCCTCCTCAACGTTGAACACATGATCCCGAAATCTACTTGGGCGCCAGCAAAGGGTAAGCTCGGCAAGGATACCGGAATTTACTGCCAGTACCACAAGTACAATGGCCATAGCATTGACCAATGTGTTGCATTCCGGGATCTGGTGGAAGCTCTAGCCCGAGATGGAAAGATCAACCAATTTCTCCAGCAAGCACCGCCTCCACCTCGCAACCCGCAGATCAACACGATCTCGGGAGGCCCTTCCATTTCTTGCCCACTCACTTCCAATCGGGCGAAGTAGAACTTTCTAAGGGCCACAAAACAGAATCACCAGCTCTTCAGCATCGAGGATGGCAGAGCTAAGAAAACAAGACGGCGTGGGTGGGCGCCCATCACGTTCTCGGAGAAGGAAGAGCACGGAGTCGTCTATCCTCACGACGACCCCATTGTTGTTATGGCTGAAATATCCAACTTCGACGTACAACGGGTGATGGTCGACACTGGAAGCTCGGTCAACGTCCTCTTCATGAGAGCTTTCAAGCAACTGGGCATCCCAGAATCGAGTCTGGACCGTTCCCCTGCGCCGCTCTTCGGTTTCACTGGGGACTCCATCGTCCCGCACGGCACGGTCACCCTTGCCCTTTCCCTCGGAACCCATCCATAGAGGGCAACCGTGTTTGCACCCTTCTTGGTTGTGGACTGCCCCGCGGCTTACAACGCTATTCTCGGGCGGGGAATACTTAACTAAATAAAGGCAGTCGTCTCCACCCACCTACTGCTAGTAAAATTCCCAACTCCTATGGGGATTGGCCAAGTTAGAGGGGACCAAATGGCTGCAAGAGCGTGCAACTCTGTTACCCCTATCTAGCCACCAAAGGAAACCATGGCAGTAACAGAATCCGCATTTGAGGCTGACCCCGTCAGCCCTCAGGACGCACGGAGAATACAGGATGGGCCAATTGAAGATCCTCGGGACCATTCAGCAACACCATATCTGCAGCCCATTGAGGATGTTGAAGAGATAGTACTCTCCCACGACTTCGCAGACCGACGGGTAAGAATTGGCACAGCCCTCTCGCCTGAACTACGATCACAGCTGATTTGTTTTTTGAGGGGCCACTCTGAAGTCTTTTCCTGGTTCTGACGCCGGCTCAGTATCGATCCTGCTTACAAGCCTGTCGAGCAGAAACGCCGCCTATACGACGCAGAAATGATCGAGACTATGAAGGCAGAAATCGTCAAACTCAGCACCATTCATTTTGTCCGGAAGGCCGTCTATGCCGCCTGGGTAGCCAACATTGTCCTCGTCAAAAAACCCTCGGGGGCATGGCGAATGTGCATCGATTTCACTGACCTGAACAAGGGTTGCCCCAAGGACAGTTTTCCTCTGCCAAAGATAGACCAACTGGTCGATGCCACCGCAGGGCACGAGCTCATGAGCTTCATGGATGCTTACTCAGGCTACAACCAGATTTTCATGCATCCGGCAGATCAGATCCACACAACTTTCCGAACAGATCAGGGGTTATATTGCTACAATGTCATGCCTTTCGGCCTCAAGAACGCCGAGGCCACTTACTAGCGCCTGGTAAACTTCATGTTCGCCGACCAGATTGGGAAAACAATGGAGGTTTACATTGATGACATGCTCGTTAAGAGTAAATCAGCTGACTCGCATATCCCCAATCTCTCGCGAATGTTTGACGTCCTCAAACGATACCGGATGAGGTTGAACTCGGCCAAATGCGTCTTCGGAGTAGGCTCTGAGAAATTCCTGGGCTTCATGATTAGGCAGAGGGGTATTGAGGCCAACCCGGAAAAAATCAAGGCCCTGGTCGATATGGAGCCCCCACGAACCTAGAAAGAAGTGCAAAGTCTAACGGGCCGAGTCGTAGCCCTTACACGCTTCATCTCCAAAGCCACTGACAAGTGCGTACCCTTCTTCAAAGCTTTAAGGAGCAGGTCCAAACACATTACCTGGACGGAGAAGTGCACTAAGGCTTTCACTGAACTCAAGGAATAGATGGGCAGAGCGCTGTTATTGGCGAGACCTGACACCGGAGAAACCCTTTACCTGTACCTATCTGCCTCCACTTCTGCCGTCAACTCGGTACTGGTTAAGCGCAAGGATGGCGCTGAGCACCCGGTGTACTACGTCAGCAAGGCTCTACAGGACGCTGAGACGAGATACTCTGACCTAGAGAAGCTCGCTTTCACCCTCATCATGTCTGCCCGAAAGCTCAGGCCATACTTCCAGGCTTATCCTATCATTGTCCTGACCGACAGACCACTCTGTCAGGTACTCCAGAAACCCGAAACATCGGGACGACTGCTCAAATGGACGATCGAACTCAGCAAATTCGACATCATTTTCGCCCCTGTACAGTTGAGAAAGGGCAGGTCATGGCAGACTTTATTTCTGAGTTCTCCTACGTTCCAGCAACGGCCACACATGAGGTCCCACCATCTGCCCCTCTATCCATAACACATACTTTGGATGAGGGGAACCCCCAAATCGACCCTGCTCGGCCAACTTGGCTCCTATATGTCGACGGGTCGGCTTGCCACAATGGGTCCGGAGCCTGACTTGTCCTCACCACACCAGACAAGATCCGAATGGAATACGCCCTTCGTTTCCAATTCAAGGCCTCCAACAATGCCGCAGAATATGAGGCCCTCCTTGCAGGACTCCGCCTCGCCAAGACCATGGAGGCGACACAGCTCAAAATCTTCAGCGATTCACAGCTTATCGTCAACCAGATCAAAAACGAGTATGAGGCCAAAGACTCTTCCATGGCAGCATACAGAGCGTTGACAAAGTCTCTTCTCTGTGGTTTCCACAGTTATACCGTCACTCAGATTCCACGCTCCGAAAATAGCCACGTTGACGCTCTCGCCCTGCTTGCATCCTCCCTTGATGAGAGACAGAGTCGAAATGTACTGGTAGAGATTCTTGATCAACCCAGCACACAGGGCCCGTCGGTCTGTGCAATCAACACTAACGGCACGTGGATATCCCCGCTGCTGGGCTTGCTCACAAACGGAACTCTCCCTTCCGACAAGATTGAGGCCAAAAAGGTCCAGAGACAGGCAGCCCGATATACACTCATCAACAATCAACTCTACAAACGGGGCTTCACATTGCCCCTCCTAAAATGCCTCGTCCCGGAGGCAGGCAGAGCCATTCTCGAAGAAATTCATACCGGTATCTGCGGAAATCACTCTAGACCGCGGTCATTGGCCCATAAAGCCTTCTGACAGGGTTTCTACTAGCCTACTATGCATGGAGACGCGGCCGAGCTGACCAAACGGTGTGATAAATGTCAACGGTTTGTCCCTCTCTTCCATTTACCTCCAGAAAACCTCACACCCATGGTCAGCCCTTGGCCCTTCTCGCAGTGGGGACTTGACTTAATCGGGAAAATGCCAGTAGGGAAGGGCAAGACAGAGTATGCAGTGGTAGTAGTGGACTACTTCACAAAGTGGGTAGAGGCAAAGGCTTTGGCTTCCATCACCACGGCCCAGATTGAAACGTTCGTCTTCCAGAACATCATCTTCCGTTTCAGTCTCCCTCACACAATTGTCACGGACAACGGGAAGCAATTCGACAACACACGCTTCCGTGCCTTTTGTGACAGACACAACATCCGTGTCTGCTTCGCCTCACCAGCTCACCCTCAATCCAATGGACAGGTAGAGGCCATCAACAAAATCCTCAAGCACACGCTGAAAACGCAGCTGGATGAAGCCAAGGGAAAGTGGTCTGACATCCTCCCCAACGCACTCTGGTCATATTGGACTTCATACCGCACATCGACAAATGAAACTCCCTTCTCACTGACCTTCGGAACCGAAGAGTCATCCCTGCTGAACTGAACGAAACTTCTTACCGAGTGTCGACCTATGAACCCGAACAAAACAACCATCAGCTTGCACTCAGTCTAGACCTCATCGAGGAGCATAGGGAGCAGGCTAACCTCAGAAACATTGCCTGCAAACAGCGGCTCTGCAATTACCATAATGCCCGAGTCAAACACTGGGTTTTCAGGATGGGGATTGAGTCCTTCGGAAGGTCAACCTCACCACAAAGGACAGCTCAGCCGGTACCCTCAACCCAAATTGGGAAGGTCCTTATCGGGTTACAAGAATTTGTCGGCCCGACACTTATGAATTGGAAGACTCAAACGGGCGAAAACTGGGCTACCCATGGCATGCCGACCACTTGAAGAAATACTTCATTTAAAACATTGTATTTTTTCCTTCATCTTATAACTTGCTGTAATTTGCCGATTATTGCGCCCGTTATTTATATACTCTTCCATTTACCTAGCTTTTGTAACCTAACATTTTGACTCACACTGTAACGACCCGTCCCAAATTCCTAGATTAGATTAGTGACTAATCACGATTAGTGAGGCTAATCGGTGATTAGTAGGGCGAAATCGGACGAACAATGCAAAATGATCGTTTTGCCCCTAGTCGTGGTAAAATGTTGACTTTTCATTCGGGCGGTCAAATGGGCTTTGACTGATGACCGTGACGTAGTTCGTGATGTCACGAGTTCATAGACAGGTGGCACGTTCAATTCCGACGTCCGAGGAGGAAGTTATGACGTTCGGAAGCTTAGGGGCATTTTGGTAATTTTGGTTAAAAAGGGGCAAATGTTGACTTTTTGACCGAGAGGTCCGATGGCCGAGGGCCAAAGACCGTTACGTAGATGGGGACGATACGAATCTGTAGACAGGCGGCACGTCGAATTTGGACGTTCGATGACGAAGTTACAGTTCACGGAAGTTCAAGTGCACTATTGCACAAATTACGAAATAACTTAACTTTTGGAATTTAGTGGGCCCCAGATATTTAATGGAGGCCCAATGGATGAGTGACAAGTGTCACCCATCCACTGGACATTCCTTCACATATATGCATCGATCATTCTTTCTTCCATTCAAAAAACATAACCCGATCTCATCATTTCTCCATCTTTGTGCAACCCAAAACCCATCCCACCTTAACCCATGACCAGCCGTGAGGACCAGAGAGACTGAGGGAGCTGAGGTGGCCGGCTTGGAGGCATGAACCGCCGCCCATGGCGGCGAGAGGAGGAGGAACCCGAGAGGGTTCTCGGTACTGCTCCAAACTCCATTTAAATTATATATATATATATATATTATGGGTCATTTTGGTTGCTTCCAATGAATTAAATGAGTTATTAGGATTGTTTTAAGAAGGTTTTGATAAGCTTTGGGCGGCTGTACAGCCATGGTACAGTTTTGGGAAGCTTGAACCGTATGGTTCAAGAATTGAACCATGAGTTTTGTGTAGTTTTAGGTTGTTTTAATTAGTAAAAATGATAGGGAATGAAGAGATATGAATTATAGGATTAATTAGGGTTGAAATCGGACCAAAATAGGGCAGGAAAACCCCTGAACCGTTCATGCTGGTTCGGAACAGTGCCATAAATAGTGAACCGGTTCAGCTGGAGGTAGGAGACGATGAACAGTATTTTCGACCTTCTAGGGGCGCGTGAGGGCGTGCGGTCCATAATTTGGGGAAATTTTCAACATATGAAATCTTCTATTCGATGTAACGAAGATTTTGGGACTGGTCTTGAGTCAATCGGACATCATTTCGATAGTTTTCGGGGTGTCGGAAGGTTTAGGATCGGTTTAAAAATAGTTAAAAGTTCGGGAAAATTATGGGGCTTTAATGGGAGGTTAATTAAGTAGTTAGTAACCTTCTATTAAAATTTGGACAGGTTTGGGAGCCCCGGTGATAACGATTGACCCGGGAGACGATTATGGCACGCGTATCGAGGCGTGGCTTCAGACGGTCTGTGAGTGGACCTTGATTTCTAAACTGTGATGCATGCCTAAATGTTTTATATGGATTATGAATATGATTTTATGATGTTGATTTGGATGCTTGTGATTTATATGATTTCACGCTTTATAAGGCGATTTATGTGCTTGCACGTAAATCGAGGTTTTCCAGTTTTACACTGATTTTCCGTACTTATGGTTTTAGTTATGATTTCATGAAATGATTTTGGATTTGAAAAGGTAAATCTCGGACTTGAGGTCCATTTGATTTACGGAATCGGGCTGGAGGCGCAGTTGGTTTACGATTCGAACCGGAGGTCCAGTTTGTATGTGGATTCGGGCCTAGGGCCCAGTTATGTATTACAAATGGTTTTTATGGGTCATGACGGTTTATGGGAACCGGCATGAACCCCTGAAATGGATTTAAGGGTCATGATGTTTTATGGGAACCGACATGAACCCATGAAAGGTTTTATGGTTCATGACGGCTTATGAGG
This sequence comes from Prinsepia uniflora, assembly GCA_032719365.1. NCBI lineage: Eukaryota > Viridiplantae > Streptophyta > Magnoliopsida > Rosales > Rosaceae > Prinsepia > Prinsepia uniflora. The sequence continues at coordinate 11,385,461 of CM064874.1, forward strand.
GGTCAGGCATGAATCCTGTAAAGGTTTAAAGAATGATTTCAAAAGGTTTTTCATATGCCATCCTTTATATATGATTGTCTCCTCCGGGGAGGGTCGTTGGCCTGGGTGGACCCCGGAGTAGTCACGGAGCACTGACTGAGTGGAGTCGCCCCCCAGTTGGGTTCCTTACTCTCAGGATGGGCATGGTTCGTTACCTCTAGGGAGGGTCATTGATCTACGAACATTGACCTGGGTGGACCCTGGAGAGACTTGGGTTTGAGACCCCGGTTAGCACACGCGTAGGTTTATTTTACCGTGACAGGTTCTTGGATGTGAAATATAATGGATAAACATGATTTCAATTGGTTTGGGAAATTATGTTTTATAATGATAAATGGATTTGGGCTGAGATCCCACGTATGTTTACTATACTATGGTTTTCTGTAAATGGTTTTGGGAAGGAGCCCGTGTGACTTGTATTTACGGAATTTGGGGATGAGACCCTAATGATGGTTGTTTAAACATATGTGTTTGGATAAATGGTTTTACTATGCATGCATGCTTTTTAGTGGAGGGTATAAAGGTCTTTGATGAAATGTTTTTATAAACTCTTTATTTTTGTCCACTCACAGTCTTTCTGTTTTTAATACCCTTTAGGTTGGATACGGTGTGGACTATATCAGAGATCGAGATATCACATACCTCCTCCGGATTCTGGCGTACTTTGATAGCCCGGGAGGGCAAAGGTCGGAAATATCCCTTGTCTGACACTTCGTGTCAGACGGGAGCAGGGTCATCCCGCACTAATCCCGGGGGGATTGGGATGGGTCCTGTTACACACATACGATTCGGGGTTCGGTCTTACTCAGCTTACTCGGCCTACACCCCAACACTTGTTATTTTGACTCAAACTATCGGGTCGGTGTACGGCCCTACTCGGCTTGCACCAATATTGTGACTCAAACATACGAGTCAGGGTTCGGTCGTACTCGACCTACACCCCAACACTTGCTATTTTGACTCAACCTAACGAGTCGGTGTACAGCTCTACTCGGCTTGCACCAATACTTTGACTCAAACATACGAGTCGGGGTTCGATCTTACTCGGCCTACATCCCAACACTTGCTATTTTGACTCAAACTATCGAGTTGGTGTACGGCCCTACTCGGCTTACACCAACACTTAGACTCAAACTATCGAGTTTGTACGGCCCTACTAGGCTTGCACTAGAATTTTGACTCAGACACACGGGTCGGGGTTCGGTCTTACTCGGCCTACCCCCCAACACTTGGTATTTTAGACTCAAACATTTGAGTCGGTGTACAGCCCTACTCGGCTTACACCAACACTTAAACTCAACCTAACGAGTCGGTGTACAGCCCTACTCAGCTTGCACCAATACTTTGACTCAAACATACGAGTCGGGGTTCGGTCTTACTCGGCTTACACCCCAACACTTGCTATTTAAACTCAAACTAACGAGTCGGTGTAATGTCTTACTCGGCTTACCCCTACACTCAGACAAACAGACAAATCGAAAGGATAACTCGGTATACAATTTGTGTTCGAAGAAAGTCCAATTTCATTCAAAATGTGCAGACCTATTATGCTCGGCCTGCACGAGCTTTACAACCTTCCAAAGATAAAAGAAACAAAAAAAAAACAAACATTAAAACCTATCCTACACTAGCTCCTCCATTGGCTCCTCCTCGGCCTGCTCAACTTCGACCACCGGCTCTGTCTCTTTTGGGGTGTTCACTGGCTCGGCTTTCTGCTGGGGACTCGGCTGGGCAACCTCCTCCTCTTCCTCCCCCGACTCGTCCTCGAACATGTGGGCAGTAATATCCTGGCCGAGCTAGGGGGTCTTCACGGTCAGACCAGGGTTGTGCTGAAACAGGTTTCGGAAGAACTCATGCTCGCAGTCGGCGGCATACTCGTTCTTCAGCTTGTTCAGCTCCTCAGACGCCTTGAACTCGGCCACAGCAGCCTTCCTCGCCTCCTCCAGCTCGGCTTCCCTCGCCGACTTCACCCGGCAGAGCTCCTTCCAGTGCCGGAGTCGGACTTTCTCTTTGGCCTCAACCTCGGCCTTCATCTGATCTCTGGAAGCCAGGGTTTCTTGAGTCTTCCACCTTTCGGCTTCCAACTTACGGTTGAGGTCGGCCACTTCCTTCATAGCCCTTTCGGCCTCCTGCAGCTTCAGAGTGAGCTCCTCCTGCTTTTTCTTTAGTCGGTCCTTCTCCTGCCGAGCACTAGCCACCCTCCTCTGGGCATTCCCAAACTGGCAGTAGACTTCACCGAGGGCCTGCACAAAACAAAGATTCGTAAGGCACTCGGCCTACGATAAAATACTTGCAAAAAAAAAAACAAAAAACAAGACAAAAATTGCTTACATTGCTGAGCAGCAATAGGGCCTTCTCATCTTTTACTTCGCTGAGTGGCACTGCACCTCGTCCAGCTCGTCTAAGGGAGTAGAGGCCCCCTGGCAAACTCCGTTGAGCAACGGCACCATCTGCCTCAGACAGTAGAGGGTGGCCTTGGCATTGGACCACTCGCCGATCGCGTCCCCCCTGGGTGAACACGCCAAGGTTCACGTCCCCCCTCCTCTGGAGCATCTCCATTATCCTCACGTCTAACCGAGAGGGGGACGGTGAAGGTTTGAACTCTGGGACCGTCATCGTCCTCTTGCCACCAATTGCCCCATGTGCCAACAGGATCGTCTTGGCCTCCTTTCTCACCTTCGTCCGCCTTGGTTCAAGGGAGAGCACTCGGTCTACCTCGATTGTACTCTGCTTCCTCTTGGGCGACCGGGGTGGCAGACTGTGTGGTCTCGGCTTGGAGGATTGGTCCTGTTGTGCTCGGCCGGACCGCTCTGGCTGGCCTTTGTCGGGTCGCTCTTTCTTCCTTTGGAGAAGGAGCTCCAGACGCTCGGCAGCCTTTGATAGTGAGGCAGATTCCCCAGAGCTCTTGCCGGCCTTCATTCTCAGCTGCTCACAGTCTTTGTATATTCGGCTTCCGAGATGATACGAAACTGCAACACTGAGCACCCTGTTAGTCACGAAAAAAAAATAAAAAATAAAAAAATAAATAAAAAACACACAGCAACATACACACTTACCCTCGTCGGTGTCGATGAGGCCGACTTTGTACTGGAACCTAGGCAGCCGAAGGATTCATCGGTTCCGGTTAAGCTCGTCTAATATCTCCCTTACTCGGTGGACGACCTCCTTCTCTGCCAGAGAGATTTCTTCTTCTGGGAACAACCCTGCACACTGAGAATCGGTCAACCAACATATCCATACTTGGGCATATACCAACTATAAACAATTACATCAAAATGATCGGCCCATGCTACAACTCTCCACCTTTGGTCTGAAACTTGGACGGTATTGGCGGTCCGTCGGTGTCCCCTTCCTAGTTCCCACCGACCAGGCAGAACTTCGTCTTGTACGACTTTTGGGAGGTCGGTATGTCCAGGATGAACTCCCCCTGTTTGTTCTTCTTGCGATGACGGACGAAGACCCACCCGGTACTCTGCTGTTGAAACCCAAACTCGTACAGGTACATGAGTTGGCGCGTAGGTCAGCTCCGGTTACTCGGCCCACCTGAAGGCCGTGTAGAGGGAGCAGAGCACAATCCACACGTTAGGATTGAGCTGACCGAGTGCCACTCCCATCTTCTTCACCATCTTCCGCAGCCAGGGATGCAGGGACAGCCTTACCCCATGGTGCATCAGCTCGGTATAGAACAATGCCATACCGCCTAGGGGGTTACTCGGTTTTTCCTCTCTCGTGGGTAGCCTCGTCGTCACCGAGTCGGGAACGCAAAAATCGATCCTCATCTTCATCAGGCCCTTCTTGGTCTCCTTGTTGACCATTTCGTCCACAGTGAAGGCAGCACGTTCAATCGGAACGGCCTCCGGGACCGACTCATCCCCGGTCGGTTTCACTTTATTCAGTCGCACTAGGCCCTTTTCTCAACCGTGGGTCAGCCTCAATGCTCAGTGAACTCCAATTTGACTATCGTCTCGGCGTCCACCAAGAGGTTACTACCGCCCGACCTACTGGTCGGCTCAACCCCTTCACAAGCCTCCGTTGTCCTACCAGACGACTCGGATGTACTATGCACCAACTGTGCCCTACTTTGTGTATCGGCCGAGTGGGCCTCATCCGCACTCCCTGAGATGGGAATGAGAACCTGCACACTGCTACCTGACGACTCACTGCCCTGTGAGTCGTAGCACCTACCCTCGGATACCGAGTCACTATCCACCGACATCTACAAAAAAAAAAACTGAACTCAGAAGACCGACTCGTTCCTACGATGATTTGACCACAACCTTCACCAAGTTCATGGACAATTCTTCACAACCTCCTACTTAAATCGACAAATTAGACTTGAAAGAATGCTTACCGTATTTTTTCACGGAGGACCGTAGGTCGGAAATCACAACCACCGTATGCACCACCGTCGAGAGCTCGTCGGAAATCGCCTTCCTCGTTCGACAGCGTTTTCCCCAATTTTCTCAAAAACACAAGTGAGGAAATCGGTGAAGAGCTCCTCATATTTATAGCAATTGGTGCACAAACTACGAGGCATCACCCCTCTCCGTGATAGACACGTGTTGCACCCAATCATTCTGACCGCACACGTGTCAACCATTTGTTCGAGGAAGCCCAACCGTCTTCCCTCACTTCGACACCGACTTCTGTACACCGCTCGGTGCCCTGGACTGTCCTACAGATGTTGGCCCTCTCCACCGACTCATGTACACCTCTCGGTGCTCTAACCCCCTTGCAGACAAATTTCCCTCGCTACCGACCCACGTACACTGCTCGGTATCAGCCGCTCCAATCCAGGTTTTTGGTCCTCCTCACCGACCATGGCACCACCACCGACTGCATGTGCACATACATGACTGACTGACACTGGTTCGCCGAGTTGCATCCCTTACAGACCGACCATTCGCCACTTCCTCGCCGTGACCGAGTTTGTCTCAGCGGACTCTCCCACCAGGGGACTTGGGGGGACTACTAGTATACTTCCCACTAGGGTCTAGGAGAATGAAACAAGTCCCCGACCGAGAAATTCCACCTCAGTCAACGACTTGGGGGACTTCTGTTGACACCATATCTGACCAGACCGACTGGGTCGTATACTTAAAGCCCAGTCTCTGTTCAAGGCCCAAAACTACCGTACTTACAACAGCCCTAACACCGGGCCCAATGCGGGGTGCCACATGGAAGCGTGTCTACCCTCGATCTACGTAGCACGTGTCAGCACGTAAATCGAGGAGTGTTTTGTCCCACATCGGAACTTTGGAAATTGAACATCTTGCCTACCCATACATAATGGGTACACATTTCCCAATAAAGGTAACTAAGATTTACTATTCACTATTACTCTACCAAACTTACCATTTACTATTTCCTCTTACAAACAAAGTAACTGACTTGATCGTCGGAAAGCCTTAGGCCGGCACCACACCGGTGCCCATACTAACGGAAACCCGCGATCCATTTGAGTTGACAGGTCACAAGAGGGACACGCGTCATTTGGTGATTGGGCAACGAGTAATCGACAGTTGGAACATTTAACGCTTCAACATAAAGAAAGTCCATCTGAGATAAAGTGGTTAGGCCAAAAAAACTTGGTGGTCGAGGTATTAAGTAGTTAGATGTTATGAACCAAGCTCTCCTAGCTAAAATGAGGTGGAGAATGCTGGATAACCGATCTAATTGTGGGTTCGTGCTATATCGAAGAAGTATTTGCAAGGTGATTTGCAAAATTTGATTATAGGTAGCCTTAGGTGTGTCTTCCACCTAGAAAGCTATTGAGTTTGGGGCTCCTCTCGTCCAGGATGGTTGTCGTATTAGATTGGGTGATGGTTGTAGTACTAAGTTCTGGAAGGATAACCGGAGTTAGTATGGTCCTCTATGCGACTAGGTGGGTATTGATAATGAGGCAATTAATGACGAGCTAACTGAAGCTTTCTTAGGCTCTGCGGATTAGGATATTGGAAAGCTTATTGCTTGCCTTCCTACTGAGCTGGTGCAGGGCATTCTGCGCATTCATGTGGGCTTATTGGGGTGTGGGGCTGATAGATGTATTTGGAAGTTCACTCCAACAGGTCAATTCTTGGTTAACTTTGCCTATATGTCGATTGTTGAGGGTATGGGTTGGCTTACCTCCCTAGTGGCGTCCATTTGGAAAGTCTCTGCGGTAAGGACATAACCCATTCCGAAAAACACCTCGATAATCGTGAAAAGTTCTGCTCTTGTCTGATAGTCACCCAAAATGTTGAAAACAACATCAATTGGGTCACATAATATCAATATAACCATCCAACTGTAAGACCAACAATACTTTATCCATTGTTTATGTCACAATACACAAAGCATAAGCAATACAAGATAACTCAAAGTACAAAAATCTTTCCTAAAGTGTTAACGAGCGCACATCACCTAGTTTGGGCCTCCGTCTCCAAGTAGATCTCCGTCTTCGTGCCATGACAGTCTTATTGTGCAGTTTATTCTTGATTCGAACGCTATTCACCTGCACCGGGGACTATGTCTCTTTAAATCCTCAACTAGACTTTGAAAATTCGTCCTAATGTTATCCTACGGTTTCCAAGTTTCCCCATGTACCAAACCCTTTTTTTCGACGTTTTATCACCTTGGAAGCTTGAGAGAGCTACTTGAATCCTTACTTCGAAGAAGTTTAGGGACCTTGAAATGGCTCAAGCTCACGAGTGGGTATTTTTTTTCTTCAGTTTTTGGCTAGGTTAGTCTTCCTTTATTTCCTTCTCTCTTTCTCCTTCCTCTCTATTTTTCTTCTCTTATTCTTCTTTCCATTTCTCCCTGGCTCACTCTGGTTCTTTCTTACTTGGAGGTTCTCGAGTTATGGTGTTTCTCCCATAAACAACTCACACCCACCACAAGAATCTCAAACACACCTATATATAACACATATAAGGCTATGTCGGTGCACAAAAGGAGGGGGAAAAAGGATTCTAGATACATTTCATTTTCAAACAATATCTCATTTGTGAAATGACTAAAATACCCTTTATACCAAAATTACTAAAATGCCCTTACACCATTTATACTAGAAACGAATTCATTCAAACTTCATTTCTGGCATACCGCATGTCTACAGACTCAGTAGTCTAGGACTATAACGACCTGAAAATTTCAGAAAAGTAGAAATGGCAATTTTGTCGCTGAAGGTCAAAATTTTGATTTTTTGCTATGGACATTTTCTAGACAATTTGAAAGGACTGTTTGGAAGATCTTGGATTCCTGAGTCTATAGATAAGCAGTATGCTAAAATCAGAGATCAAATAAGTTAGATACAAGTCAAAAATCGATTGGGGCATTTTGAAAATTTTGGACATAAGGGTATTTTGGTAATTTTTTTGAGAACTCTAGGAAAATTTCCCTCCCATAATTTCTTCCACCGACCTTGATAAGTATAAATAGGTGTGAGCACCATTAAATGGTAGTTCGGTGGTGGGTGACCAAAAGGAAGCAAAACATGAAACAAGCCACATGTGAGAGCATAAAGACCAGAAAAATAAAGGAAAGAAAGAAAGAGGAAGAAAGGAAGGAAGAGAGGGAGAAATGGGAGAGAAGCTTATCGAAATCAGTGAAGAAGGGGAAGAAAATGGTGAGGAAACCCAAGGAACCCAGGTGTTCTTGATTCGGGTTTTCTATTTTTGGGCGAAGAACCTGGAAACACGTATTGTAGTGTTTTCTTGGATGTCTTACGATCGTTTTGAGACAGGAAAACAAGAGTTTGAACGTGGGGAAGTCGCAGGGAGAGCTTTAGAACCATGGTCAAAACTTGGTTGAACCGTGAGTTTAGGTAAGTTTTCCTTCTTATCAATGTCATAGATCTTTTTCTGGCTCAATTAGGTGAATTTTAGTGTTTGAATCACTGAAAATGGTTGAGAGTTAGTTGAGATACAGCCGGGTCGAGATCGCGGGTCGGGTAACTTGAAATAGAACTAGGCTAGAGGTTGAAGACGACCATTTGTGCATGCATGTGAGGCCCATGCGCAGAAGATTGTGGTGGCGCGTGAGGGCACATCCAGCGTTTTCTCCAGCTGAGGTCAACATGAAAAATCTTTGTATTTTCATTATGAATTCAGTGGTATAAGGTTTGAGTCAATTGAACATCGTTTGAATATATTTTTGCATTTTCGATATAATGGTTTATATTTAAATTAGAATTTTAAAAGGAATTGAGTAAATAAATTTAAGGTTAATTTGGACATTTAAATTATTTGATGAGAAAATCTTACAAGAATAAATGCACGACTATTATGAAATTTCATTATAATTTTCAAACAAAATTTGAAATAAGATCATGTAAATATGAAGTAATTGACACGACCCATCACAATCCCCCCGGGATTAACACGGGATGTGTCGTGATCTCGTTTGACACGAAGTGTCGGACCAGGGAAAATTTAAACATTTAGCCCGACCGGCTTACAGAGCACGCCAGGATCCGGTGGAGGAGTGTGATGTCTCGATCTCTGCTACAGTCTGCATCCGTAATCAACCTGAAGGGTATTGAAAAATAGAAAAGATTGTGAGTAGACTAAAATAAAAGAGTTCATAAAAGCATATTTAAAAAAAGACCTTTATACCCTTCACTAAAAAGCATGCATGCATAGGAAAACCATTTATCAAACCACATATGTTTAAATAACCATTTATAGGGTCTCAGCCCTAAATTCCGTAAATTCAAATCATACGGGCCCCTGCCCAAATCCATTTACAGAAATTCATAACATAGTAAAGATATGTGGGATCTCAGCCCAAATCCATTTATCATTCATAAAACACAATTTCGCAAATCCAAGAAATCATGTTTATCATAAATCATATAACCAATCCTGTCACGGTATCTAAAGCTACGGGCGTGCTACACAGGGTCTCAAATCTCAAGTCTTCCCAAGGTCCACCCAAGTCAATGTCCGCAGATCAATGATCCTCCCTGAGAGTTATAATCCATAATAGTCTTCTTGAGAGTAAGGTACCCAACGGGGGCGACTCCACTCAGTTAGTGCTCACTGACTACTCCGGGGTCCACCCAGGCCAACGACCCTCCCCGAAGGATACAATCCATAATATATAAGGATGGTATATGAAAAATCATTTTGAAATCATTCTCAAAACCATTCAAAGGTTCATGCCCGGTCCCCATAAACCGTCATGAACCAGAAATCCATTTATGGGTTCCCGATCCGAAATAACACTCGTAAACCATAACTGGGCCCTAAGCCCGAATTCATATACCAACTGGGCCTCCGGCCCGATTCATAAACCAACCTAGCCTCGTGCCCGATTTCGTAAACCAAATGGGCCTCGTGCCCGATTTCGTAACTAAATGGGCCTCGTGCTTGATTTCGTAAACTAAATGGACCACATGCCCGATTTCGTAACCCAACTGGGCTCCAAGCCCGATTCGTAAATCAACTAGGCCTCGAGCCCGATACGTGAATTAACTAGGCCTCGAGCCCGATACGTAAACCAACTGGGCCTCTGGCCCGATGCCTTGTTAAATCAAATGGACTTCAAGTCCAAGAGTTCGTAAATCAAATGAGTCTCATGCCCGAGTTTACCTTTTCAAATCCAAAACTATTTCATTAAACCATTTCTAAAACCATAAGCACGTATAATCAGTGCAAAACCGTAAACCTCGATTTACGTAAATTAGCTCGAAATGCGTGAAATCATATAACCCACTAACATCCAAATCATCATCATAGAATCATATCTATAAACCATATAAAACATTTATGCATGTATCACAGTTTAGAAATCAAGGTCCACTCACAAACCGTCCTAAGCTGCCGCCTCGATTTGCCTGCAGTAAGCCTCCCCTGGCTAATGACCATCACCGGGACTCCCAAACCTATCCAAATCAATCTATAGGGTTATTAACTACCTTATTAACCTCTCATTGAAGTCTCGTAATTTTTTTGAATTTTTAACTATTTTTAAACTCGATCCAAAACCTTCGGATGTCCCAAACAATATCGAGACGGTGTCCGATCGACACGAAACTAGTCCCAAAATGTTCGTTACATCAAATAGATTAAAAGTCATGTTGAAGTCATCCCCAAAGAACCCCCTCCCCCCCCCCCCAACTGCCCTCACGTGTCGCCCAAAGGGGCTGCGCATGAAGCCCACGCGCCAAACAGTGTCGTCCCTGTCCTCTGCAGACCGGTCGGTTCAGATCGGTTTAGACCGGTCCAGTCCAACCGAACCTGCGGTCACGGTCCAGCCCTATTTCTCACTCATTTTCAATCATTTTCATCCCATTTTCATTCCTATATGTTCCTAACATCAAACCCAATTGATCTAGACATTCAAAACATGAAAAACAGGTCGAAATAATCCCTCCAAGATCAAAGAACGAACCGGCCACCTGCAAACTCTCACCCCCGTCGTCTCCAGCCGTCCTAGCTTCCATTTCCAATCCAAACCTTCCCCTTAGATCACCAGAAAGCAATTTCCATTAATAGAATCAACTAAAAACCCCCTAAACTCATATTCAAAATTTCAAAACCAACTTACTCGTGGTTTCGGGTTTTCCTCCGCCGTGGCCCGTCGTCCAAGTCCACTGGTCATTCATTCTCTCTCAATCCTCACAGTTGATCACACAAGATGGATAATGATGGTGAGGTGCTAAGTGTTGTGTCTGTCTCTCGGTTTTCAGAGAAAAAAATGAAGAAAATGAAGATATTTGCACTAGTTGAAGGAGGGAGGGGGAAGGTAAGTTTGGTGTGCTGATCAGAGGAGTGAATGGTGAGGATGAGGGGTGTGAGGGAATGGAGGGCTAAGATTGAGAGAGAGTGGATGAAGATATTATAAAATAATCTCAAAACCGTTATTATAATATTAAACCCACCAATCACCTTTTAGATCCACAATTTGGGGTTAATGACCAATAGGACTTGTCACTCATCCAAGGGTCCCATGCTAAAAAGTCAACCAATCAGATTTAGCCAAGTTTCTCCGCCTCGTAATGCGTGCATAGTTAAATCAAACTTCCGTGAACCATAACGTTTTCGTCCGACGTCCGATTTCGGCGTGCCGCCTGTCTACGGATTCGTATCGACCCGATCTACGTAACGTTCCTCGGACATCGGGCCTCTCGGGTCAAAAGTTAACATTTTGCCCATGACTAGGGGCAAAACGGTCATTTTACACCGTCTGGTCGATATCGCTTAACTAATCACCGATTAACCTCACTAATCCTTCATTAGTCACTAATCTAATCCCAGAATTTGGGACGAGTCGTTACAGTAATGCATTGATTTTCTACTTAATGTATAAGTGTATATTTCTCGACATCCGAGACCCGATTTAAAGGTTTATAATTAAGAAGCTGACTAAATGTGTGAATGGTAGTTTCCATTACTTCACGGAGTTAGTGGACTGGACGTGGGCGGTAACTCCGCAAGGATGAGTGTAATTTGATTAGTCTAATAAGATATGAACATTGATAAAATTGGTGATATCCCTTGTTTAATAAGAGTTGTCAAACGGAAGCAGGATCAGCTCGATTTTCAAGAAAATTTAGGGACGGGTTGACAGGACCCATCCCAATCCCCCCGGGATTACCATGGAATGTGCCCTGCTCCCGTCCAACAAGGGGTGTCAGACAAGGGATAACCAAGAGCTACTGCCCAAACGGGCCATCCAGAGTGCGCAAGGACCGATGGAGGAGGCGTGCAATGTCCCAGTCTCTGCTGCAATCGCATCCGTAAACAACCTGAAGGGCATTAAAACCAAAAGCTGTGAGTGGACAAAAACCAATAAGTTTACCAAATACATTTATAAGACATTTATGCCCTCCAATAAAAACGTGTGCATGCCACAAAAACCAGTAACCAAAAACCAAGTGTGAGAACTCAGCCCAAAACTGTGGAATACCACCACCATACATAAACAACCATGTGGGTCACCACCCACGACCATAAATGAACATCAATTCATTAAAATCACACAATCATAAATCCACCCGGAAAGCCATTTCATTAATTCGTATTTTACCATTACCATCACCAGCATCCCTGATGCTAGACGTCCCTGACGTCATATCTCACGGTTTCACAAGCTACGCGTGCTGCCCGGGGTCTCTCCGGGTCCATATATCTGACATCTCTGATGTCTGACGTCCCTGACGTCAATCATAGCAATCCTGCTCCTGAGTCATCATACGGTCCGGCTGCTCCGTATGGTGACCCTTCACAGGCAATGCACCGTGACTTCCCCAGTGTCCCAGACATCTGGAGGAGACCATCATATATCCATGTGTACAGATGGTATATGGAAAAATAGTTTTATTAACTCATTTCACAACATCACAATGGGCCCTGCCCGAATTTTCCATAAAACAACACATTTCCATTTAGGATCCCTGACCCGAAACCACATTTATTAAATATAGGGCCCCTGACCCGAAATCATCATTTTAATCCAACTGGGCCCCATGCCCGACTTTATGAACCACTGGGCCCACGACCCGATTTATAAACCAACTGGGCCCGCAGCCCGATTACGTACTCAAATGGACTCCAAGTCCGAGATTTCCAAAACAAGTGGGCCTCAAGCCCGAATTCATCTTCCCAATATAACAACCGTTTTATCATATTATTTATTTAACCACAAGCACGCAAAACCACAAATAAACCGTTAATCCCGATATACGTGAAATACAGAAAACACCTCGAAATACATGCAACATACCCGAAATCAATGCTCACCAATACCATCATAGAAATCACGTATATAAACCATTTAACACATTTAAGCATGCATAGGATTTATAAAACCAAAGTCCACTCACAGACCGTTTTAACCGTGTGCCTCGATACGCGTGCCACCGGCCCTCCCGGGCCACACCACTATCACCGGGACTCCCAATCCTGTCCAAGTCACATTAGAGGGTCACTAACCTCATCATTAACATCCTATCAAAGTCCCGTAATTTTCCTGAATTTTTACTTATTTTTAAACTTAATTAAAAACCTTCGGACATCCCGAACAATATCGAGACGGTGTCCGATCGACACGAAACCAATTCCAAAATATCCGTTACATTAAATAGGACAGAAGTCATGTTGACCTCACCTCGAGATTCGCGCCCACGCGCCGTCACGCGCCGCCGTGAGTGGCTGCGCGTGAAACCCACGCGCCTGCTACAGTGTCACCATCTAACCCGTATGTCTGGTAAACGGGTCCAGTTTGCCCGCGATACGACCCGGTTCCAATCCTATCAATTCAGCCTTAATTACATCAATTGATCATTCCATTAGCTTCGTTTTAAGTTTAATTTAAGTTCTGTAACATTGATTACACAAGACCTTACCTAAAATTCCACGATTCGATGATGAACACCAAGAACACCCGTCCATTGTTCATCCTTCGAACCCCATCCATTTCGATCGATATCCTTAAATTGATTCAACTAGAAGCTTCCATGGACTCCGTAAATCATTTTCCCCAACTCAATTGCTTCAATCCAGTGTTCAATCGTCACGACTCAAACTCGAGCACCGTCACTGTTCAACAATGGAGTTCCATCGATCTCGATCGGTTTCCTTCAATTGATGAACCCAGAAGCATCGTGGGATCATGAGGAGTCATTTCCCCACAACAATTGAGTCAATCGCAGCTCCAAACTCCACGACTCATCCTCGATTTCTTCCTCTGTCACCAAGCTCGATCAGAGCCAAAACGGCACCAATTCTTCTCGTTTTTGATGTGGATCGACTCGTCACAACCTCAGGAAGATATTTCCAAGCTCCAATTCGATCATCACAGCTCAAATCTTCCAATTTGATTTTCCCTCCCAAAACTTAATTTTTCGAATTCCCAGTTCCTCCTCACTGTCAATCTCTCGTGTTTACCCAGTTGAATTCACACACAACTCACTCACAATTTCGCACTCTCAGGTTCAGCAATGGAAGGGGAATTAAGGGTGGGAGAAAACTGGATTTGGTTGTACACGGTTAAGAAAACATAAATGGGATTAATGGAAATTAAAATGATTAATTAATTAATTAATAAATATTAAAACATCATAATTAGGTCTCCCCCCAAAACATGGATTCTGGTTTCAAGGGATGAGTGACACTTGTCACTCATCCAGGTGTGTAGGGTCAACGGTCACTATTCATTATTATATTATTATTTTAATCCGAGCCTCGGTTCGTTAGTTCGTTTCCTTGACCATAACGTTGTCGTCGGATCTCCGATTTCGGCATGCCGCCTGTCGTTGGATTCGTATCGACGATACCTACGTAACGGTCATTGGCCCTCGTCCATCGGACCTCCCGATCAAAAAGTCAACATTTGGCCCCTAGTATGCCAAATTACCAAAATGCCCCTCAACTTCTGAACACCATAACTTTCTCTACGAATGTCGGAATCGAACGTGCCACCTGTCTATGAACTCGTGACATCCCGAACTACGTCACGGTCATCGGTCAAAGTCCGTTTGACCGCCCGATCAAAAAGTCAACATTTTGCCCACGACCAGGTGCAAAATGGTCATTTTGCACATTTTGTCCGATTTCGACCTACTAAGCACCGTTCAACCTCACTAATCGAGATTAGTCACTAACCTAATCCCGGAATTCGGGACGGGTCGTTACACGGGTCCTATTAGAGACCTACGTAACTGTTCTTAAAAAGTGCCCAAGTCAAAAGGTCAACATTTGAATTTTTTGAGACTGGTGATAAGGTTCATCTCAGACGTGTAGATTAAGGCTCTATTTCCCGAGACTGGTGATTGGGCTACGACTTAGACGTTCAAAGCTCGGCTCTGTTTTCTAAGTCAGTCCACGCTCGGATATCCAGAGCTGGGCTCTATTTCTCGAATGGTTTTTATGTGGATAACATTCAAATGATGTATTCTTGAGCGAGCACTCACATGATGTATCCCTGAGAGGTTTGCCTTCCGGTAGTGCAAATATAACCCAGATGGTGCTTCGTGAAGTTCCTAGGGGAAAACTATGTAGTCTAGATGGTGTATTAGTGCAGTTCCTGGACATGGCTCAGATGATGCTTCATGCAATTCCTAATTAGCCTATGCGGTGTGCTGTTGCTCATCGTGACTAGCACTGGAGTTGAAGATTGGTTGTGACTAGTTATGAGGCTATTTACATAAAAAAAATATTCAACTGCAAATGCAGAGTTTTTGAAGATTGATTGGTTGCTTTATTGATATTGGATTGAAAAGATAAAGTATTGCTTCGGAAAAACTATTCCCTTGGTAAACGTGTAGTGAAAGAACCATAACATAAGAGAGACCACGTGTGAGACCGAGGAACTAATGAGGACATAGAATCCACATTTGTTTAAAATTTCGAGGACGGACTTTTTTAAGGGGGGTAGGTTGTAACAACCCAGAAATTCAAGAGAAATAAAATTGAAAAAATTAAAAGGGAAATGGCGGTTTTGCCTTATAAGGTCAAATGTTGACTTTTTAACGTGGACACTTGTTGGATGTTTTGTAAAAACTATTACGTAGATCTCAAATTTCTGAGTCCGTAGATAGGCAGTATACCGAAAATAGAGTTCGAATGAATTCATTTCGAATCTAAATGTTGTAGTGGCATTTTAGGTAATTTTGGTATAAAAGGGTATTTTAGTCATTTCACAAGTGAGATATTGTTTAAAAATGACATGTGTCTCGAATCCTTTTTCCCTCTCCTTTTGTGCACCGACATAGCCTTATATGTGTTATATATAATGTTGTGTTTGAGATTGGTGTGGTGGGTGTGAGTTGTTTATGGGAGAAAAACCATAACTCGAGAACCTCCAAGCAAGAGAGAATGGGTTGGAAAACTCGAAAATCAGAAAACAGGTCGACCCGCTGGAGGATGAAGGTGATTGATGCAGGTGCGTGACCACCACACACATAGAGCCTTACATACGTGTGAGGGCGCGTCCAACGTCTCCTTAGATTAGGGATCAACTTGAAAATCTTCGTTTTTGAATTTTGAATCTAATGGTACAATTTTTATGATGAATTGTTATACTTTCAATACAGTTTGATGTGTCCAAAGGTATAATGTTGTTAATTTTGATATTCATGGATATCTCGTGATTTCAGGGAGTTAGTCCTAGATCCTTTATGTAATAAGAATGTGCTTAGAAGATTCAAATTTAATTGAAATGCTGAATTAAGGTACAAAAGGAGTCGAATTGATATATTTCACTTCTTGACCGGGTTAGTGGGTTGGATGTGGGTGATGAACTTGCGAGGATGGACTTTGTGAGAGGACCCAACTCCCAAGACACCTCGTAAAGTGTTCCCGGGCCCTGCTCCCGTATGACAAGTAACCCAAAGAGTCGACATTACCCTTGAACTTGTCAGACAAGGGATACATGTAAGTCTCGCTAGTTCATGTCTCCGTCTTTCAAGCCTCAATTCCCGTGTAACGCCCCTGAAGGGTCACAAAACCAAGAAAACGTGTGAGTGGACAAAAAGAAATAGTTTAAAAATATTCTTTTGAAACAACTGGCATTTACCTTTCGTTTTCGAAAACTCATACATGCATACAAAAAATCATTTCAAAACCCATTCACTTCAATTAAAATAACACATATTTCATAACCTCGAAATACGTGAAATAGTTCTCAAATTGAAAATAACATTAAACCGTCTATGACCTCAATAAGTCATTATAACCACCACCCAACATCACAACCATCAACACACACCAATAAAAAATAATCAACCGACCATCATCACAATGTCACATATGAAACCACCGCTCTATTGGCATGCACACCAACATACATCACATCTCACAAGCCATCACATCAATCCACATAATTAATCCATAACCAATATCACCGTAGAACTCACATATAGTTAACTCATCATCAATACACAAGCACAAAATCAATCATCACATCACAAAGGCATTATCGGTAGGCCATCACATACTTACTCACTCAGGATACGGAGCCCCCGGCTTGATGTCTGAGTCGCCACTACAATTTCAGTCCCAAGATTTGGAGCCCCGAGCTCGACGTCTGAGACTCACATCCAATCAACACCATCTCCACTGTAAGACCCGTGTCTTGCGAAGAACGGTGAATAATCCCACTTTGCTCGGGGAAGGAAATGTGAAGTGTCTTATATGTGTGGGCACCTATTTATCTAGCGCGAGGCCTTTTGGGAGCTCACTGGCATTGAGTTTGGTTGGAACTCCAAAGTTAAGCGAGTTGAGGCTGGTGCAATCCCAAGATGGGTGACCTACTGGGAAGTTTCACGTGAGTTCCCAGAAAAAAAAAACTGTGAGGATTGGGCCCAAAACAGATAATATTGTGCTAGATGGGTCGGGTCATGAAAATTTGGTATCAGAGCTGGACCTCGACCGGAAGTGTACCAACGAGGAAGTTGGGCCCCAAGTGGGGTAGATTGTAAGACCCGTGTCTTGCGAAAAACAGTGAACAATCCAACATCGCTCGGGGAGGGAAATGTGAAGTGTCTTATATGTGTAGGCACGTATCTATCTAGCGCGAGGCCTTTTGGGAGCTCACTGGCTTTGAGTTTTGTTGGAACTCCAAAATTAAGTGAGTTGAGGCTGGTGCAATCACAAGATGGGTGACTTATTGGGAAGTTGCACGTGAGTTCCCAGAAACAAAACCGTGAGGGCTGGGCCCAAAGCGGAAAATATCGTGCTAGATGGGTCGGGTCGTGACATTCAAAACATTTCAAAATTCACAAATAATGAGAAACTACACATATCCATATCACAGGTTAAAACCATAATTCAGAATCCCGGGCCTACGTCCAAAACACCACTCAATCACAACACTGTAAAACGTGCCTTCAAAAAGCATTTTCCGCAAAAATCACCGATAATCATAAGAAATTCATAAATACCCCAAAATCACAGAATCTTATGTCACAAACCATATTTATCTCAAATATGCAATTTATACGAAATCCAGAATCATAATCTCACGAAAACCTTCTAAAACACGCAATTGAAATACTTTCGAAAAATCGTCTGGAAATCATATGGAAATCACCAAAACTCAATATTATAATCTTCCAAATCACATTTCACACTAAATCCCAAAACCATATTCGAATCGGAATCCAAAACGGAATTTATGGAAATCCTCGAAAAATGCGCAGTAAAATATTCATAAAATCAGCGAAATATACATAAAATTCCAACCAACCAAAACTCAAAAAAATCGCAGAGAAAACACATTTCAATCATATAAGTATGCATTCATAATATTTTAGGTTCAAGAAAGTCCATTTACACACCATCCATATCGTCGAATCCTACTTTGCACACATTTCTGTAATTTCTGAAAATCTCAAAACAATTTCGGCAGTAGTTCGCTCTTTGGTTCGGGACACTTCCAACGTTTGATTCGCGAGCTAGAGGATTTTTTGACACCATAAGGACTCCGGAAGAATAAGCTCAGCCTTTCCTTCGAGGTTTTAAGTCGAAAATGGGGTCATGAGCTCAAAACCCGAATTTCCTTCACGGGTTCCATCACAGGTTCACCACCTAACTCATCTTCACCATCCATTTTAGTATAATTGCTCCCCTTTTTCTCCTCTCTTTTGTTTCCCCTTTATCCTTCTTATTCTTCTCCTTGTTTTTTCTCTATTTCAACTTTGGTTTTCTCTGTTTTTCTTTCTTGCCCCACACCACAAAACACACACACACACACACACACACACACACACACACACACACACACACACACACACACACACACACACACACACACACACACACACACACACACACACACACACACACACACACACACACACACACACACACACACACACACACACACACACACACACACACACACACACACACACACACACACACTTAATATGCACACAAAAAATAGCCGGTGGCACAGTTTCCTAAGGGATAGGGACACTTGTCACTATCCAATTAGCCACATAGAAAAATCACCTAGAAGAAATTACCAAAATGCCCTTCCTTGCCAAATTACTAAAATGCCCCTACATAATTTAAACCAGGGATAAAATTGTCCGAACTCCGTTTTCAACATGCTGCTTGTCGACGTATTTAGGAGGCCGAGAGCTTTTTAACTACATTTTCGAAATCTCAAAAAATCATCCCGATCAAAATGTCAACATTTTAACTTTGATAAAAAAGTCAACTTTTTGACTTAGGGGCAAAATTGTCCTTTTCTCCTTAAATTTTCTAATTTCACGATTTCTCGAGATCCGGGTCGTTACACTTTGTTTGTTTGACCTGTCAAGATGTGAATACGGTAAGAATTGGGAATATTCCTTGTCTTGGTAATTATGAGACTATTGTCAGATGGGAGTAGGACCGGACACGATTATCCAAGTGATTCAAGAGCAGGTTCTATCAAAAACCAGGAAGGATTATGAGGTTGTTGTGCGTTAAGAGGCTAAGTCCTGAGCGGGGGTTATAATGAGACGGAGAGAGAAAGAAGGCTGACAGACTCCTAATGATGGCCACTTTTTTGGTGGTCGTAGTTACTGTCTCACAGGTGGAAGTGTGGATGTTTTCATAATGTAAAATTTTAAACATTGAGAATGAGAGAGAATGGTAAGTGTAAGAGTTTCCAAGTGTAAGGATTAGGGTTGTAAGGACTTAAGTGTGACTTATGGGCTTGGGCCATAAAGAAGTACAAGATATAACCCTAATTGGACTATTTCTAAATTTTTAGGGCCTAAAAGGGTGTTGGTCTCACAGAAAAGGCTAGTACTCACGAGATGAGGCCCGAGAAAAATTCATTAAGGGTAGTTTGGTAATATCCCAAATTTTAATTTTACATTTACGGAACGAGATGTATCAGTCTATCCCTCAGAATGGTTTCACAAATTCAAATGCACTTTCAAGGTCAAGGGCTTGTCTCTAACGGACGATCTAACATTTAGATGCTTCTCTCAAGTAGCTCGTTAGTTCCTAATCAATAGCTTCTTAAGCGACTTTCCTATAAAAATATTCTTCAAACTTATTATGAGATGTCATCAAGTGCTATAAGAACTTGGAGTCTTTCTGAATGGTTTTCTAAATGTCATGTAAGGATTCCTCTTTCGGCGACAAGTCTTTTCCCAATGAACACTGAACCCTGGAAGTAAGTTCTTCTTTATGAATCAATTCAGCCAAGGTAAGCGACTAACAAGTCCTTAGTGTTCCAAATGTCTCGTAGTGAAAACTCACGTCAAAGCGTTCATGTTTTTCGTCTGTCCAATCTAAACATGTTCAAGAAAGTAATAGCTACCAACATCAGGATAAAAAATCTCTAGCACTCGGTTAAATAAGATTACCACTAATCCTTCTGCTAACTTACACACTCTTACGATTACAGTGACTAACCTCATCCCAAATGGTCAATTAGGGCTCTACCGGTTCAAACGACTAGTATTTATCAACAAATTGTTTTTCCCATGAGATCACAATCTAAGGCACACAACAGATATTAAGGTAGCTGATTTCGAGTAGGTTCTAAGGTTCGAATGGTAACTTAAATCACAGTTGCATTATTCAGTGCTTCAACAGGGAATATAGATGAGTGAGTTTGTTGTGTTACCAACTAGTGAGATAAGGAGGATACAACTCACTCATTATTTCTTCGACATTTTCTAGTGGTCGTTTCAACTTAGTGCTCTCCTCCAGTCTCTGAGTCCAACAAAGGTGTGAAGAAATTATCAAGTACGATACGTGATCCACTTATCTCTCAAGAAAGAAGGATACATGTTGTAATAACGTCATCAGTCAACATTTGTAACCTAACGTTTCTTCAAATTTCTCCTAATAGTCAACTTGAATATACAGTCATCACACCAAGAAAGTATCGAACACCGTAAGGGTTTCACTTAATCCTTAAGTCCAGAATTGGTGAAAAAAAAAATTATCACTGATCAAAATTCGAAACCCAGGGGTATTTCTTAAGGTAAGAATACTGACCCACTTCGTTGATCCCGTTCACGATAAAAATCCTTCCAAGTTATATCCTTATTTTTTCTCAACTCTCCAGCTAATAACAAAATGGTCAGTTCTTAAATTCGAGTTCGATACTACAAAAAGGTTCATCTTGGATCTCGTTCTCATCGATAAGGATGGTAAGAAGGTTTTCGATGATGTAGGAATGACACTCAACAATTCCAGTGATACTAGGAAAATCTAAGAAAGAAATCGCATGCATGTAAACTTAACCAATTCCTGGGAAGAATCCATGTGATGAAGAGAAATCCAACGACTCAGAACCAAGATATGAGTCCAACATTCCTGATGGATGGGCACCTAGGTCAACTTCCAACTAATAATTACCAATTTAATCGAGGAGTGAAACTCATCCATTTACTTGATTGGTGAATGTCTATTAGCAAAAGGTTAATGGGATAGGTAGAGGCAACATCTAGTATTCCTTCATATTAAGACTCTTACTTAACAAAGGTATAACCCGGTCAGTTGTTCCAAAAATTCACCTTAGAAATTCAACCAAGTAGTCTTGTTCAATAGTAAGTTTGGTCAAAACACTGGTAACCTCAAGCCCAACACTAACTCGCAATGCTGTTTGACTCTAGGGCTAGGACTACAAGAATCTACTGGTCCATCTAACTAAGCTCAACATTCCACTTTGAATGGTCAAAACTCTAACGTCAAAAACTTACTTAACCAGCCCGCCAAAAGAATTTTGATGACAAGCAATATCTAGCAAAATGGTTACTTCCAATTTGAAAGGTACAACCTAGGCAGGTTTGTATACCTCAATACGAAGGTCATTGGCCAACATTGGTTTAGGATCAATCTCATTAATACTACGTCTAAGGTTAAGGTGAGATCGTCTCATACCACCACAAGACAGGAACATTTGTACTTGCACTCAGAATCAAGATACGATGAAGTGTGTCACCGTAGCTCTCTTAATCAAGAGTGTAAGGAAAAAAAATTGGAAGATTGGATCCTCGCGAAATTCCTGAAGTGTAGTGTGTTAAAGTCCAAAGGTAACACGTCCCCAAGGGAATAACTCCCTGTACTAGTTCCAACAAGAGGCTTCCTATCGTACCCGTGATTCTCATCAAACCTCATTGGTAGTACAAAGATGCTCAGATGCATCAATCAATTGCAAAAATCTAGGTCGTTAACTACCAAATGCATCGTTAAGGTCATGAGTGCAGTACTCATAAATAACTTAAGGCTAAAGAATGGTAGGATAATCGAGGTAGGACGAAATGTAGTACTCAAATCTAATTAAGAATTGCTTCGCCTCCAAGTTTAGGGTTAGCGGTCCAACTAATCCTCAAGGATAAATTCTCTAGGTTACAAATATGGCACAAGGTTAGCATCAACGGAGTAAGAAGGAAATTTTCTAAAACCATGGCAGTCGTCGGTAAACATGGGAAACTACCGTCGTAACCTCGTCAAAACACTAACTCTAGTCATTACAAGAAAAGTTTATTTCGTAGCTAAATCACGTAAGTTTGGTACCCCAGTTGGCAACTCTATAAATAAGGAGCAACCAGCCAAGGTAATGATCTCGATACGATGGAAGCAAGAGAGATGTTGAATTAGTGTGTAGCTAGAAACAAACCTTAGGGTTACAAAAAGGTTTTCACATGCATAGGATTTGGGACCATATTCAATCAAAGTGAAATTCAAAACACAATGCTCATAAATGTCCCCAACAATCTTGTCACTAAACAGAATAAAAGTTGTTTGAAAAAGTTGAAACTCAACGGTGTGAAAATGCCTTTTTCTAAAACGTTTAAGTAGCGAAGAAATAAGAATGCTTCAAATTCGTGCAAACGACAAGAAGTCAACCAGAAGATGTAAATAGCAAGATGTGTCAAGCACGCTAGACACGACATGTATACTAAAATGTGAAATCAAATCGAGAAACTTTGAAATTGTTATTTAAAAATCTTAAGAAGATAAGACTACCTAATAAAAAGAATTACCACAATGATCCATGGTTCGAAAATGATTTCAAAAGGTCAGCAGTTGGTTCAAAACGCGATGAGTAACAAACGAGAATTGCAAAAGTTCCAGGTTGAAAAAGGCATAAATCCAAAACGATGGAAAACCAATTCAGATTAAAGTTTAATGAACCAATTAATGGGATAAGCATGGTATCAAAATGTATCACGTCATAATACCTGCAACAATTTCGACACTGATACAACTTATTTTTGGCTAAAAAGGTTTTACTAACACAAGTAACAAGACTCATAAGAAAACGTGACAAGAAACTCAGTAGGAATCAAACTTGTTCGTATAAATGCTATTAATTTGTTTAAAACACTTGCCCAAGCAATCACCATACTTAAACGACACTTAAAGAGAAAGTGTAACAATCATGCAACCCAAAACAAAACGGACCATGCAAATAGACTAGCTGCTCGGGTTTAGTAAAGGAAAGTTTAAGCTACACAGGTAACAATAAAACTAATAGTGACGAAGATCACACTTACATGTCTTGAGAGACGAACGAGGGAATGGTCAAGTAGTTTACTTCCCAACTTTCCTAGACGTTCTCAATGATTAAATGGTACGAAAAACCACAATAAATTGCATGTTCTTAGCTCCGAGATAACAATCTAGCTAACTCACGTAACCAGAAACATCCCTTAAATTAACCCTCAAAATTTTCACTTTTACCGAGAATGTAATTAATTTCGAAAATCTTGCTGATTTTTCAAAAATCCCAAAGTCCCCAAAAAGGACGAGTTTGTTAGTTGATTCTAGCATAGTAGTTTCCTAAATCCTGATCAAGATGAGTTCAACACGAACTTACATAATGGTTCCAGATATTTCATCTCCTGATGTAGTCCATCAACGTCCCTTCAACATAAAAGCAAATTCATCACGTGCATCATCGAATTACTCGTTCACACCACCCATACGATTCTTAAATAAAAAACACCACCCGAATGCAAAATTCGAAAAAGACGAAATCTAGTTAATTAGTAAACGAAAAGGTAAAATGCTAACTCAAAACTTCTTTCTTACTCGTGAAAATTCACGATCAGGTCACATGAGGAAAGATCTAGCATCCACAACGATCCTAATTATTCAAAGGGATGCTCTGACATGGGAAATTGGGATGTATGATCATTAAATGTCTGAAAGCTAAGGACCCAATCAAAGACCATGCTCTGATATCAAATTGACACGCCTCGATCTGGAAAGTCCTCTAGGACATGAAGATCGAAGTATGCTGGCCGACATTTAGGACACGGGCTTGGTGGTTTGGTGATTTGGTGGCTGGGTCGCTGTTTATGGTTGCTACAAATTTGGTTTTTGTTATTTTTTTTAAAGTTAATAAGTTGTAACAATGTTATATTAAGGTTAAGTAAATAATACACGTGTCAAATAAAAAGGGAAGGGACATAAAGTGGAACCCTTATAGCAACAGTTTTCTCTAGGGGTGGGTATGGTGCGGTTCGATACAAATATTGACAATATCCAAATCCAAAACGTTAAAATCTTAATGGTTTGATACAGTTTGGATTTTCTAAAATTAGAAATAAAACCGTTTCGACTCAAATCGTTACTAACAGTTTGATTTGGATCGAAACAGTTTGATTTGGATCGAAACAGTTTGATTTGGATCGAAACAGTTTGAAACCGTTTAGGAATAAAAACAAATTAAGGATAAAAAAAAGACGAAAAAAAATAAAATAATTAACTCAAAATTTTATAAATTAAGCTTACTAAAGAATGGATTGCAAACATTATCACTATATTAAGATTTATCAAACAAATATTATTATTTAGTAATATTTTATTATACTCTTATATGGGTATATATGCATTTATATGGATATATCTAGGTATCTTTTTATTTTTATTATTTTTATTTTATATTAATAATAGATTTAAAAATTAATATATTTCGTAACGATTTGGTGTTGTAGAAGAATATAGCCTGCAAGAAGAAGCTACGTTTGGTGTTGCTAGTCATTTAGATTAACGGCGCGGCAAATTTAGTTGGTCGAGAAGAATTCTCGCTCCTGATAAAAAAAAAAAAGAAGAATTCTCGCTGCATAGAAGAGAAAAAGAAAAGGAAGTCCGATCTCCTCGCAAGCAGAGAGAAACTCAGAGACGGTGACTCGCATTTGCCATTTGGAGTTTGAAGGCTGCCGCCAAATCCAACCATCTCTATTCTTCTCTTGCTGTTTAGGGCACATATAATGTGTTCTTGTATCTGAAAACTCAGAAAATTTATTGGTTTGCTTATCGATTTGTTTCCAATCTCAATTGAAACGCCAATAAATGTTGCGGTTAAGAGCATTTCGGCCGACGAACGAGAAGATCGTCAAGATTCAGTTGCATCCCACGCATCCATGGCTGGTCACTGCTGACGCCTCAGATCACGTCTCCGTTTGGAACTGGGAACATCGCCAGGTACCTCTATTTCTCTTCTTCACCGTTCGTTTTCTTCAATTTGGTTGTGTTCGTTATTCAACTGTGTTGGATTCAATTAGGTGATCTACGAGCTCAAAGCCGGTGGCGTCGATCAGAGGCGTTTGGTTGGCGCCAAGTTAGAGAAGCTCGCCGAGGGCGAATCAGGTACTGAATCCTTTTATGTTGTTAATCAGTGACCAGTGAAATTGAAATCAACTTATGCTCAATTTAGTTATGCTTCTGAGTTTCTGAGACCTACTTGTAGAAATCTAGCACCTAAAAGCTTTTGTAAAAGCACTTTGAGAACTGCATTGCAATCTATCAATCTGGGAGTTTTCTCTTCTTGGGAGAATCGAAATTAGGAATTACACTTGTACTTCTGTTATAACTGCACAGATAGGACTAACTCTATTAGTATTAGCTCCTCTTGCATTTTCTCTGGCATAACCATAACCATTTACTGCCTGTCTATAGAGAAAAACAAACTTATGATTCAACGTAGGCATTAGTGCCATAATCGCCATGTCCAATGGTATTTCTATAGTTTCTAGTTTGGAAATTTCATCAGTGGTGTAATTACTGCTCTTACTCAATTATATGAGGTAATTGAGGCGGTAGTCTCGAACAATACTTTCCCTCAAAATCAATGCACAGATCTTCAAGTTTCTTACAAAAGAAAAATGCAGAGATATTTAAATGACTTTGAATGTTGCCATCTTTTAATTACTTTGTTTTATTTTCAGCTGGAGTTTGGGAAATTTATGATGTTTGAACAACGAGATAGCTAGTGTTGTTCAATAGTTACTTAAGATTTTAGAAGTTTTCACTGTTAAGTTCACTGTTAAACCAAGGAATTCCAGAGCTTTTTATGAATTTTTTTTTTTAACATGTATATGTCTTCTTAATTCTCGTGTCTGTATATGATTGGTAGATTCTAAAGGGAAGCCCACAGAAGCCATACGTGGAGGAAGGTAATAGACAACTGCGACTGCATTAATTAGTATCTATTTCTCTTTATTGAAACCTAAACACACACTAAGGGGATATGGTTCCTTAAAAGTGTCAAGCAGGTAAACTTCTATGATGATGATGTGCGCTTTTGGCAACTTTGGCGTAACCGCTCTACAGCTGCTGAGGCTCCAGCGGCTATCAATAATGTTCCATCAGCTTTTAGTTCTCCTGCTCCATCAACTAGAGGAAGACATTTTCTTGTCATTTGTTGTGAAAATAAAGCCATATTTTTGGACTTGGTAACAATGCGTGGCCGTGATGTACCAAAACAGGAGCTCGACAATAGATCACTTCTCTGGCAAGTTATCACAATTTCTTATTATGCTTATGTATTTGATATTCGCGTGAAGAAGTGGTGTTTATAATTGCCAATTCTTGTAATTTTTGCAGCAATGTAGTATTACTACAAACAATACAAAATAAAAGAAGATTAACGTGCCTATGATTTTTGTGTTTGTGTCTGACATATTATGTGCTCTGATTCTTTGTTTCACCAATGTGGACTTGCAGCATGGAATTCCTGTCTAGATCTACTGTTGGGGATGTTCCGCTTGTTGCTTTTGGAGGATCAGATGGTGTTATTAGAGTACTTTCGATGATGACATGGAAGGTTTGCAGTTTTCTAAATTGTCTTTCATGTGGCTATGTATATCCATTTCCTTGTGTGAGATACTTGTTTCCTGCAGCTTGTAAGAAGATACACAGGAGGCCATAAGGGATCCATAGCTTGTTTGATGACATTTGTGGCTACTTCTGGTGAGGTAACTTTTTCTTCAAATAGATGAAATCTAGTTACCTTCTTAGGGTTCTTTATGCTAGCTTTCTTCTGGAACCATCTTTTATTTATTTGAATCTGATTCCAAGTGTTCAAAGAACATAGTGGTGTGGTGTATGATATTGATTGGACTTCTGAAGCTTCATTAAATTTTTTTTATCTTTATTCTTAGCACTTTTTTGAAGTATGTTCTTCATTCAATCAGCAGCATGATGCGAAAAATCTAGGAATTAGGTTATTCTGATGCTGGGGTTTGTGTTCACCTGTTGTAGATTAAGTAGTATATATTTGTGCATACATTTTTTGAAATGTTTTTTTTTTCTTCTTTTACATGTTAATTAAAAATTGATTGCAGGCGCTCCTGGTTTCGGGGGGTAGTGATGGTTTGCTCGTGGTGTGGAGTGCAGATCATGGTCAAGATTCACGAGAACTCGTACCGAAGCTAAGTTTAAAGGCAATTATCTTCTTATTTGATCATTTTTCCTAATTTTTCATTGACTACTGTATGATTAAGTTACTGATGAATTAATCTATTCCATATGATGGTTATGGTATGAAAATGATATGTAGTTCTGAAATCTAGGCTGGCTGATGTATGTTCTTGTCATATTCTAGTGTATGGATGGAAAATGTGATACCTTATTGGGTCTGAAATGGATCTAAGATGTCCATTTGTGATTCGAGACAATGTCAACCTCACCAGTGGCTAGTGTTGTCCATCTGAGGAAACAATGTCGGGGTGAAATTGGACCCTTGATGATTTCTTTATATAACAGAATCAAAATTTGGCTTCTATTTGGGCATGTTTGTTAAAGCATTTTGAAGGTATTCCTTTTGGTATAATTCTTGATTTAATTTTTTGGGCATAAAAAATTCTCCATTTTATGGACTTTCTTACTTAGGTTGTGTCTTTTAGTTTCTAGGGTTCCTTCAATTATATAGGCCCGGTATATTACTATACTTCTTCCTTTTTTATCAATGAAATGTGTTTCCTATATAAAAAAAGGTCTGTTATATTGAAATTCGATGGATTTTCCCTCTTACAATGCATTCTTGTGTTTATGCATGAATGGGAGGGGCTTTATGAATGCATGTATTGTATGGTTGACCGAGTAGAACCAAAGGGGATTTGATTGTAGAAATTTATTTTATGGCAGGCACATGATGGTGGGGTTGTGGCTGTTGAGCTTTCTAGAGTGATTGGAGGACCTCCCCAACTTATCTCAATTGGTGCAGATAAGACACTAGCTATATGGGACACAATTTCTTTTAAGGTATTTTAATATTAAGAAAGTCTTCCTATTTTGTGAAAAGCAGCTGATGTTCTATCAATGCTTAGGATTTCTTTCGACTTAATTATTTATTTCTTCTCTATGCTCTTTCAGGAGTTGCGGCGTATTAAACCTGTTCCAAAACTGGCTTGCCACAGTGTGGCATCCTGGTGCCACCCACGTGCTCCAAACCTTGATATATTGACTTGCGTTAAAGATTCCAATATATGGTATGCATAATTTTTTTTTTTACTAGTGGTATGTATTACAACTTCTCATCAGTTATTCCTTTTAGCTATAGAACAATGGATGGACATGGGCCTTTGACCAAAAAGATAGATATAAATTAGTTATGAGAACAGTGCTCAAAATCATTTTCTTACTAGTTTGGAAATTTTCTCAGGGCTATTGAACACCCAACTTACTCTGCTCTCACAAGGCCATTGTGTGAACTTTCCTCACTAATCCCCCCCCAATTAATCGCACCAAACAAGAAGATTAGGGTAAGTCACTTTTATGTTCTTAGGTTTTATTCATATAATTGACTATTGGACACTTACCTTCAGGTTAATTGTTTGATAGTCTGCCGACGTGCGTAATGTTAAGAAATGTGAATTGTTCGCATTGTCTGTAGGGAATTTTTTTGCAAATGACTTTCCTTTGATTGTAAACTTCACTGATTCAGAATCTTGTATACAACTCTAATGAAGTAAGTCAACAACCACTGTACAGTGAAAAACTCAAATAAAGGGCAGATGGAGACTCTTGAATAAACCCTACTCTTTATTACCATATTATATTTTTAAATTGGGTCAATTATAGTTGAATTTCATTTTATTCCACTGCAATACATAGAATGAGTTCAGTATGACCCAGATTTTTACATGTAAATCATGCAAGATTTATGCTCTACTTTGCTGCATTTTGGTCAATGCTAGGAACCCTTTTGTTTTCTTGTAAATTATTAAATTTTTGTTATGATGACGTCGTGTAAAATGCATTGTGGTTTTTGTCGACTAACTCCATTGGGTACCTAAATGAAGCACATGGACATTTTCTTGCATGACATAGTTGCTTCAAAGTAAAGCGGAGATTGTCAGTTAAATAATTAAAAATTTTAAAGCTGAAAATTTAAAAGACATATATATGAACCTCCCATACAGAACTTGCTTCACAAAGTTATTTGTCAAGCTACAAACTGCCAGTTTAACTCATCAGTTTTATGGCAGGTTTACTGTATGGTAGCGCATCCTTTACAGCCTCACCTGGTCGCCACTGGAACCAATGTTGGTGTCATTATCAGTGAATTTGACCCTAGATCTCTTCCACCTGTTGCTCCTTTACCAACACCATCCGGAAGTCGAGAGCATAATGCTGTCTATGTTATTGAAAGGGAACTTAAGCTACTTAATTTTCAGTTATCCCAGACAACAAATCCATCTCTCGGGAATAATGCGTCTTTGTCGGAGACAGGAAGGCTCAGGGGCGACTCACCTGAAACCCTACATGTCAAACAGATGAAGAAGCACATTAGTACACCTGTTCCGCATGATTCCTATTCAGTTCTTTCAGTGAGCGGTTCGGGAAAGTAAGTTGCATCCAGCGCTGCAAATACTGAGGTTTTTTTTTTTTTCCTTTTGTAGGATAATTGGGCCATTGTTATCTGGAGCTTCAATATGAACATGCAATGATATTTTCCACATAATGCAGGTATCTTGCAATTGTGTGGCCTGATATCCCTTACTTCTCTATCTACAAGGTTAGTGACTGGTCAATTGTTGACTCAGGCAGTGCAAGGCTTCTGGCTTGGGATACATGTCGTGACAGATTTGCTATACTAGAGTCTGCAGTAGCGCCTCGAATTCCTATAGTTCCTAAGGGGGGCTCATCGAGAAAAGCAAAAGAAGCTGCTGCTGCTGCAGCACAAGCTGCTGCGGCAGCTGCTTCTGCTGCTTCTGCAGCCAATGTACAAGTTCGCATCTTGCTGGAAGATGGGACATCAAATATTTTAATGAGGTCTATAGGTGGTCGCAGTGATCCGGTATTTCTTTTCTTCCTCCCAGTCTACAGTTTTTAGTCCATTTTAGATATCAGTTAAAATGCCTATGGGTTTAAAAGATTTTGCTCATCATGGTATTGTTTAGCATTGAAACAAATAAATCAAATTCCTTGTATGGTTTACGTGCTTGAGTCAATATACTTACTGAATAAGGGCCTCTTTGTTTTCTTTGTCGATAACAGTTTTCTGTAACTGAACTCCCAAACAAAAACACAAAGCCACACCAGCTTTTCAAATATTATTTTTAGAACAATTTGCCGAAAAGCTTTACCAAAATTTTGCTAAACATTAAAATTGTGTATGTAAATTCTTTTTTTTTAAAAATGTTTTACGAATCGTCTTGGAATTTTTAAGTAGTTCAAAATGAAAAGGTATCCATGGACTCGGGTCATCTTTTAAAATTTTGGTGCGGAACTTGTAAGTTTTAATGGTGAATTCTCCTTTCTAATGAGAAATTATATCTTTAGGTCATTGGCCTGCATGGAGGGGCACTTCTTGGTGTTGCATATCGAACATCTCGGAGAATTAGCCCTGGGGCTGCAACAGCTATTTCAACAATTCAATCCATGCCCCTGTCTGGGTTTGGAACTGCTGGGCATTCTTTTTCCACTTTTGATGATGGGTTTTCTTCTCATAGATCTTCTGCTGAGGCTGCTCCCCAAAACTTTCAGCTATACAGGCAAGGATTATTTTTTATTTCTTTTTTATCTCTGAGCTATACATGTAGACATTATTTATGGTTCTCTATGGAATTTTCATGTTATTTATTTTATGTAAAGGAATTAGGAATGGGCGTGATCCTATTGTGTTTCTTCATTCCTTTGTAGTTTATGACATAGCAGATTTGTTACTTAGAGCTATTGCTTTTTGCATTTTAGATAAAGTGGTCAACCTTTTGACAAACTTACACGCACTCTCTTTCCTTGATGCTTATAAGCTTCTTCTTCTCACAACACCTTAATTAGGGGTGCTTAGACTTTGCTTTCCAAACAGTGCTTGACTGCAAACTTGTCTCTCTTTCACCCACCTGGACCTTGCCCGAATAAAATTTTCATGCCTATTGATAAAAAGAGTGTGTAGTTAAGATCAATATTAGCTTTCCTTTAATTTTAAATGATTTCTAATTATGCAGTTGGGAAACTTTTCAACCTGTTGGTGGTCTACTTCCTCAGCCAGAATGGACAGCATGGGATCAGACTGTTGAGTATTGTGCTTTTGCCTATCAGAAATATATTGTCATATCTTCTTTGCGCCCACAATATAGATATTTGGGGGATGTTGCAATTCCGTATGCTACTGGTGCTGTTTGGCATAGGCGACAGTTGTTTGTAGTTACCCCTACCACAATTGAGTAAGATATACTAATTCCCTCAAGCATTTCATCTTTACATTTAACAGGTTCTGAGAATAGATGAGAATTGTATTTTATCAGGGAAAAGAAATCAGCTTCAGTGATACAAACAATATTTTTAAGTTATGCACAGAATTTTATATAACTAGATCTTGAAAAGCTTCTAAAAATCGCCACTCTTGTGCTACATGTGGCACACACAAAAATTCAAAGTCGTCAAAATTGAAACCCAAGTACAAAAAAATTGATTCAGTTCACAATAGCCTTTGGCTGGAAAGAACTCAAGCTCAGGTTTTAACATGTTGAGGCAAAGCTGTTTATGATCTCCGGAAATAATGACCTAAAGTTCATGTTTCTTTTGGGAGCTACTGGACCATTAGATATATTTGAGTTTACCACAACCTCAGTGTTTTGTAATACCAGTGTCAAGAAAGTAGTTTCTGTCTTCCAAATCCATTTTTCATTGTCATTCATTCTTTGGATGCAGAATATAATTGTGAATTTATTTTGATACTAGTGGAAGTGATATATAAGGCTTATAAGCTGTGATAAGCTGTGTCATCTTATTATGCTGCATTTCATAGATGTGTTTTTGTCGATGCTGGAGTTGCACCCATGGATATTGAAACCAAAAAGAGGAAAGAGGAAATGAAGCTGAAGGAAGCACAAGCAAGAGCCCTTGCCGAGCATGGTGAATTGGCACTAATAGCAGTGGATGGTCCGCAATCTGTTACACAAGAAAGGATAGCACTGAGGCCCCCAATGCTACAGGTAAATAGTATGATTATTGCTGACCATTCATTGCC
Organism: Prinsepia uniflora; assembly: GCA_032719365.1. Classification (NCBI taxonomy): domain Eukaryota; kingdom Viridiplantae; phylum Streptophyta; class Magnoliopsida; order Rosales; family Rosaceae; genus Prinsepia; species Prinsepia uniflora. The sequence continues at coordinate 11,418,149 of CM064874.1, forward strand.
TTAGATAGAAACAATGAATTAAGCTTTCCTTAAAGTTTATTTGGAGTTGGTGCCTTATTGTTGCTGAAAGCGTATGATATCTGTGAGCAGTTTTTTTTCCACCCACAAACTTCTATATGCTACTTTGCTTCGAGTTTTGATCAAATTGGACATGCAGTTGAATACGCTAAAATTGAAGAGTTGTGCTTTTTGGTTCTAAGAAATGAATACCTCGAAGTGTATGTTAAATTATGAAAAAATAATTTAATGTACTTTTTTTAAAATCTATAATCCAAATAATATTTATCTTCATAAATTATGCAGCTTCAGAAGGTTTGGTTTCATTGCTTTCAACCTACTTCATATGAGGAGCTTTTCATAGTGTTAATAGCTGGAGAGATTAAAGAAGTTGCCAAAATTTGCTGTATATCCAATGTCGTAATGCTCTTTGGACTTTAATTTGTCATTCACTTTTCTTTTCTTTTCCCTGTTTTAGGTGGTGCGGTTGGCCTCATTTCAGCATGCTCCATCTGTGCCTCCTTTCTTAACATTGTCGAAACAATCTAAAGTTGATGGGGATGATTCAGGGATACTAAAAGAGTTTGAAGAAAGAAGGGTGAGTGAGATAGCCGTTGGTGGTGGAGGGGTCTCAGTGGCAGTTACTCGTTCCCCGACAGAGCAGAAACGTCCTGTGGGACCTCTGGTTGTGGTGGGTGTCAAAGATGGTGTTCTTTGGCTAATTGATAGGTAATGCTCCCCCTTTTTCAAGAATCATGTTCTTACTACTGTATGCTGAATTAATTTTCTATTAATTAGATGTCCATGATCCCTTATCGGACAAGTATATGAATGTGAACTTAAGAAATTTCCCTTCTATGGTCTATTTTGTGGTCATACATAATTTCAAAAGTACAAGTAAAATAGAACTCCGTGGAACAGTGATGTTTGATTTTGCTCCATGGATTAGTGGTTCTAGTGAAAAAATTGGATGGGGAGCCATGGGTTATTAGGATCCCAATGAAGTCTAGAAGCAGATAGGTATAAGTATGCCCCCTTTCAGTCAATAAATTATTTGAAAAACTTGTTCAGTTGGCTTCCCCCTTTTTTTTAATTTTTTTTTTACTTCTATTCTCATTCGTCAAGGCTGTGTAAAGCTAGCATGATTTGACTTGGAGCCATAATTGTGCTCTCATTTTTTATTCTATACAAAAGGATATAAGGGTATACTCTCTGATCATCCTTCTAGCATAAATATCAATTGGTAAAGTTACCTTTTATAACTCCTTAATCTCTCCCTTGCAGATACATGAGTGCTCATGCTTTATCCCTCAGCCACCCTGGGATCCGTTGCCGGTGTCTTGCTGCTTACGGAGATGCTATAAGTGCTGTAAAGTGGTATCAATCTCTCTCCCTTGACAACTTTACCCAGATTTACCTATGATTATTTTATCCCACATGTCTTTCCTTTATGCAGGGCAAGTAGGCTTGGCAGAGAACATCACGATGATTTGGCACAGTTTTTGCTAGGCATGGGTTATGCTACAGAGGCACTTCACTTACCTGGGATATCTAAGAGGTATGCCATAAATAAAATGAGGCCCTTATGATTCGATGTCACAGTGCCTACTGTTGCTTTTTTTTTTCTTTTCTTTTCTTATGCATTTACTTTTCTTTTCTTTTTCTTATATATAACTGTGTTGATCCTAGCCATAGGTTGGCAGGTTTATCTGGCTAGTTCAATTTCTGTTGGCATACTGGCACATGAATCTGTTTTGGGTCCTCGGTGTTATTTGGCATGGCACTTTGTATATGCCTTGGATCCTTTTTGTAATTATAGTGCTAGCAAAAATATTTTCAACTCTGTGACATTACAACATGCAAGCAGCATCCTGCTTCATCTCCTTTTGAACCATATATTGCTATCCCCATTTTGTAGATTGGAGTTTGATTTGGCCATGCAGAGCAGTGATTTGAAAAGAGCTCTTCAGTGCCTTCTTACAATGAGCAACAGCAGGGACATAGGGCAAGAGAATGCAGGATTTGATTTGAAGGACATTCTAACTGTAACAACCAAGAAAGAAAATATTCTGGACGCTGTCCAAGGAATAGTGAAATTTGTAAAGGAGTTTATGGATCTAATTGATGCGGCAGATGCTACTGGACAGGCTGAAGTTGCTCGGGAAGCTCTTAAGAGGTTGGCTGCTGCGGCTTCTGTAAAAGGAGCTTTACAGGGTCATGAATTAAGAGGACAAGCTCTGCGCCTAGCCAATCATGGAGAGCTGACACGGCTAAGTGTATGTGCTATCCATATCTGGATATGCTTTTCTTGCTAACTTTTTTGGCTTACACTTCGGTATTTAAACATAGTATGGAACATATGTTTCGTTGCTGTCCTCCTATTCATAATTTTAACTATGATATTGTCCTTTCTTGCATGTTATTCTTTCTAAGCAGATTGATTTGGGTTTAGTAAGAATTTCGGACATTTGTGTTTGAGCTGCTCCTCTGGATATCATCTACTCTGTTTTCCAGATTTCTGTTGATGGGAATTTAAAAAAAAATTCATGCTTTCTAAATGAGTTTCTTTGCACTGCAGAATTTGGTGAACAATTTAATATCAGTTGGCTCGGGACGTGAAGCAGCATTTGCAGCTGCAGTGTTGGGAGACAATGCTCTCATGGAGAAGGCATGGCAGGAGACTGGAATGCTCGCGGAGGCTGTGCTTCATTCCCACGTATGTCATTTGAAGTATCTCTGAATAACATGTATGATGTACCTAAGCATAGTAGTTTGATCTGACCTCTTGATGGATATCTGCAGGCTCATGGACGACCAACACTGAAGAACTTGGTTCAGGCCTGGAATAAAGTGCTACAAAAGGAGGTTGACCACACACCAACAACGAAAACGGACGCTGCTGCTGCATTTTTGGCTTCTCTGCAGGATCCCAAGCTTACAAGTTTAGCAGACGTTGCCAAGAAACCACCGATTGAAATTCTTCCTCCGGGGATGCCGTCACTTTCAGCTCCTCCGATTTCTATTCAAAAGAAACCAGCCCCAGGGGTTCAGAATTCACAGCAGCAACCAGGTAAGCCGTTGCTATTAGAAGCAGCTCCCACAACCACTCCAGCTCCTTCAGGTGCACCACAACAATCAGAATCATCGGATGAACCTGCTTCAGGCGATAAGCCTCCTGATTCATCATCAGAGAGTAATCCAGCTAATCCAGCTCCGGTTGCTGCTGGAGAAAGTGTCCCCGCAACCTCTACAGGTGATGTGGCACCAGCCGACGCTCTGCCCCAAGCGCCCCAACCACCCCAATCAGAAGCTTCATCCCAAGGGCAGCAGCAATCAGAGGCTCCAACCCAACCGCCCCAATCAGAAGTCCCCTCGGAAGTGCCTCAGACGGAACCCCCATCCCAAGCACCGCAGTTAGAGGCCCTATCCCAAGCGCCACAACTGGAGGTCCTGCCCCCCACCCAACCTCCACAACCTGAGGTCCCAACTGCAACCTTGACGCCACCAGCAACAGCCCAACCGCAGGCACCATTGGTTCGGGATCGGTCGTTACCCTTAAGTCCCGATCTGTTTATGTAATCCCTGAAACTTTTGCTCCGGACAAGTATTGTGGTCGAGTCTAATGGTAGATATTTGAGTGGCTACCTTGTTACCATGGCATCTTCATTCTATCTTTGTTTTTGGGCCGAGCATAACCATTGTGAAAAATAGCAGTGGTGTTTATAGTTCTTGTAAGTTTTGGTTTTGTGGTTTGTTTTTTAGTTTGTCCTCTATTCTCTGTATCATTTATTTGTCTTTTTCCTTTTTCCTTTTTTCTTTTGTTTTGTTGATTTATTCGGCTCATTTGTTTGGCGAGGTAGGTTATCAATCGAATGACATGACATTGTATTGTGGATGTTACCAAGCCATGTGTTTTGATGGCTCACGGGTGAAGCCGCTGGAGGAAGCACTTAAGAAAGTCGTGATGGATGAGGAAATTTATTGGAAGTTGCAGTCTCGGGTGTACTGGTTGAATGAGGGGATAAAAATACTAGATTTTTTTCATGCTAAAATTGTGAAGCGACGACGGTTTAATCGTATTCGGAGTTTCTACAATGGTGAGGGAATATGGGCAAACAGGGAGGAGGATTTGGGGGGCATTTTCCGGACCTTTTCACAATCTCACTATCCTCCCAATTCTAGGAAGTCACAAATTGCATCGATATGAGGGTTTCTACCTTAGACAATGCGGCCTTGATTCGGTCAGTCACACATGAGGAGGTTCAGAGAGCACTTGTGCAGATTCATCCTACAACATCCCCGGGCCCTGATGGATTTAATGCGAGATTTTACCATAAGCATTGGAGCCTAATTGGAAATGAGGTTATCCATGCTATTTTGCATTTCTTTCAGATTGGATATATGTTGAGGCAGTTTAATTTCACATACTTGGCTTTAATCCCTAAGGTTGCTAGCCCGATGAACATGACACAATTTCGTCCTATTTCCTTATGTAATGTCATTTATAAAATTATTGCCAAGGTCCTTACCAACCGAATGAAGGGTTTGATGGGGGAGGTGATTAGTGATTCTCAAAGTGCTTTTGTGTCGGGCCGACAAATTACAGACAATGTTAGTATGGTCCATGAGTTTTTGAATACAATTGGAAAGAAACGGGGTAAATATGGTGAGGATATGATGCTTAAATTGGATATGTCAAATGCCTATGATAGGGTGGAGTGGGATTTCCTCTTGAAGGTTATGGCAAGATTGGGCTTTCACCTAGTTTTCTTTCAATGGATTAAAGAATGTATCACTACGACGTCGTTCAGTGCCCTTATGAATGGATCCCCTACAGATGTATTCCGGCCCTCCAGAGGCCTGAGGCAAGGTGACCCCCAGTCGCCTTTTCTTTTTGTTCTATGTGCAGAAGGCTTGTCAGCCCTTATTCGTAGGAAGACTGAGGTAGGAGCCCTTTGGGGTATCCCGGTTGCACCTAGTGCTTTCTGTGTCACCCACTTATTTTTTGCAGATGAGCCAGTCCTATTCTCTAAAGCTATTGTGGCAGGGGGCAGTGTGTTTGAAGGAGATATTGCAACTGTATGAGTTGTGCTATGGCCAGAAAATTGACAACGCCCAAACTACGCATTAAATTAAAGACATAATTCGAGTATTATGCAATTTAAACTTTTTTGTGTGTAGATGTAGTATTGGTAAATATGGATCATTCTTAACCGGGGAAATTAGGGAACATTAATAATATGTTAGTGAGAAGAATAATGAATAATTAATAAATTAATGAATTAAAGAATAAAATAATAAAAGAATTAAATGATCAAAGAATTAATTAGTTAAAGAATAAAGGGATAAAAGAATAAAGAATATAATAAAATAATAAAAGAATAAAAGAATAAAGAATAAAGAATTAAAAGGAGGCCGGGGGGTGGGGGGCTTTGAAAAGATTTGTAATCTAAATTAAAGAAAACACTAACTAAGAATTAAAATACAAATGCTCATGATAATTAAAACTTATAAACCATAGAGTAGTTTCATAGACAAAACCCACACTTTTACGTAAATAATTTCGAATTAACAATCACATTAATTAAACTACTCCTAAAAATAGACTTCCTTCAAGTACAATTTTTTCCAATAATCTAACATTTTGCTCATAATAAACCAATCACGAAATCCTACCTTCATCATCTCAAATACTTACATATATCTTTCAATATTATAAATGCATCAACCATTAATGTGCGTCAAACATCAATATACTTCAAACATTTACAACATGATTCACCTTAAGTTTATAATTAAATGCGCCGACAGCGATCAACATTTAATCTCTTCAATTCTACTCTAAGTGCACCGACAGCGGATAAAACACTTAACATCGAATTGAAGTTTAAGCACTGTTGAATCAAAGATTGAACTCGTCGCGAAAAGTCCTCACAATTCCTGCAAACAGCAAACAATTAGCTATCGTTACTTCGATCGATTTACCCGGGGGGTTGTTCGACCAAGAACACTCCGATGCTTAAGTTAGCTTTGAGAGAGGAAAAGGATATACTTCGAAACGAATAATCAACGTACCTTGGAAATGAAATGTGCCTTGCTATTTATAGGAAAATCCTGGGAGCCTTGGAGCGTTCTGATTGGTCGGTTGAATATTTAATTAGTAAATAATATATTATTATTAAATATATTATTTAATAATTGTAATGATGGCTCATCATGATAGTAATGATATTTATTGTATTTTAATATTAATATTAATTATCCATTATTAAGAATAACGATAATTAACTCTCGGGGAGAATATCAATATTAATTTAATGTGCGGGTGTTTTTCAAATGATCAGCGTTATTGCCAAGGGCAATTTGGCCATTTTTGGGAATTACGGGACACGTTGCGGCTTCATAATTTTCGGATGATTTTGGGTTCCACAAATGCCCCCACATCGATTCGGTATTCAGGGAATCCGGAGGGATGTACTTTGGAATCTCATATTACCGGGTTACCGTTACTGTTGGGTTCAAGAAATGAGTCAGCGTTTACTTGAAGATTTTGCCCCTGATTATAAGGGTTAAAAGTCCATTTTTAGTTTTAGAATGACTAATCTGGGATTAGTGGTGTGAATCGAACATAATGTGCAAAATGACCATTTTGCCCCCGAGCGTGGGCAAAATATTAATTTTTAATTTGGATGGTCAAATGGACTTTGACCAATGACCGTGGCGTAGTTCGGGACGTCACGAGACCATAGACAGGTGGCACGTCCAATTCGGACGATCAGGGAAAAAGTTATGACTATCGGAAGTTCAGGGGCATTATCGTAATTTGGACGATTGGGGCGAAAATGTTGACTTTTCGTCTGACAACTAATTTTCAAACGACTCAAGGACCGTTAGGTAGGTCTCGATGTCCTAAGTCCGTAGACAGGCGGCACGCCGAAATCGGACTTCGTACGAGGAAGTTATGGTCAGAAACGTGAAATCGGGAGGTTTGCGTCTTGGTATTCGTGTCGATTATTTTATTCTGATATTGTGATTGAAGGACACCTGGATGAGTGACAAGTGTCACTCACCCATTGGTTAGATTGGATCAAGCTCCACTAAGTGATTAATTAGGATTAAAACCAATTTTTAATTTCAGCCATCCATCTAAAGTACCCCAGACTTAATCTGAACCCTTGATCTTATTCCTCCAGATTGAATCTGGACCGTCCATTTCCTTTCCCTCCATTCTATATATTTTCCTACCCGAAATGCACACATATTGCCCATTCAACCATCACACCTGCGTAGCACCCTGACCCTTGCATTGTGTGTTGCTGGACTGAGCTGGTGAGGCTGAGAGACGGTGTGGACACGGCGGCGGACGGCGGCGAGGTAGGCAGTTCCTAACCCGAAACGGTTTTGAAAACTCAGAAATGGAAATTGGATTTCCAACGTTCATTTTTTATTCCTATTAATTCTATTCACCTCTATGGTCTGTTAGGAACCTATAGGACGTGATCTCGTGACCAGTGGTGGCCTGAACAGAGAGTTAAACGGCGACGGGAAACCCAGATTCTGTTCATCGAGATAAGCCTCTGATCCAGTGTTTTTTTGATGATTTTAATTAGCTAGAACCTTTACTGGGATTGAGACAAGTAATTAGGAAGAAACCTGAGTAAAAATGGTTGAGAATTGAGGGATTGGTGACCGGGTCTGATCGCGGGTCTGATAGACCCAGTTGCAGAGAAACGGGTTAACCCGAATACTGTAGAAAAAACACTGTTCACCGAAGGTTTAGGTTATGTTTTAAATTAATATTTAATTCCCAGAAAATTGTGGGAAATTGATATGATATTCATAGTGTCATTATTGACCTTTCATGATGTTTTTGGGCAGGATTCGAGATTCCTGAAATGCGTTAGAAATTACAGAATCGCGTGCAGTTTGGAAAACGAACAGTTTTTGGACGGTGCGCGCTTGCATTGGTAGGCTAGATCACGTTCAATGTGACTCTTGCTAGTACCACAAATATGCTTGCTACGTGGTGAACGGAGTTTGGCTGAACAGTCGACGGGGATTTGGCGGCGACTGAGTGCACTAGCGGGCGTGACTAGTGAGCATTGGTACGTTGGATCACATTCACTGTGACTCTTGCTAGTACCACAAATATGCTCGCTATGTGTCAAGGTGCCAAGAGACCCAGCAAAGTTGCTTTGTGGGAGCGTGGCGGTTCTTGTTGCCTTAGTCCATTCCGAGGGAAAGATGTGGAGTTTGAGAAACCCGAAGACTTCAAGGAGTGGAAGGCTCGCAATCAAATTGCTTTTCGAGACGATGTTTTTGTGGAGCTTGGCGACAGATATTCTTCCATGAAGGCTCTTAAGCATGGGAGAGGAAAAAACCCTGTCGGCGGTCGGCTTTCTTGGGTCGTACCTAAAGTGGAGCTATTTTTTAGGACGAAGTTCAATGACAGCACGTGCATAGTTATCTGTATCGAAGTTGGCGGTGCATGGGACAAACACGCCTCCCCGGACCTGAGGATTGCCTCACACTTCCACTCGTCACGTCGAAAACGGAGTTCGGATGCGAACGCTACGAGTCACGGAAGGCTAAGGGCAAAATGGTAATTTGTCGAACCAGAGGCAAAATGGTCTTTTAACCTTGATCAGACAATGACACCTGTCCTTTGTCTTCTTCTTGCCCCAGATAACATGGAATCCGGTTTTGGGGCAAATGATACTCACCTTTAATTAAGGGTAATTGTAATCATTTTGTCCAAATTGATCCTTGATATCCCACTGTCTCACCGTCATTGTGCAATTTAAAAGCTTAAGGAACTGAATTGAGAGAGAGGAACTCGAGGGACTGAGAGAACTGGGTGTATTCAGAGTTCGAAAATTCAGAAAATCAAGGGAAATTCGAATTCGAATTTGTGAGCTAAGAGAAGGGAAATTGAGGATTGAATTAAGCTCCTGGGATCAAAACGAAACTCCCTGCAACGAGAACGAAGAGGAATCGTGTCGAATTGGGGAAGAACAGAAGACGGGGATTTGGTGGTGACTGAGTGCGCTTGCAGACGTGACTAGTGAGCATCGGTAGGCAGGATTACATTCACTGTGACTCTTGCTAGTACCACAAATATGCTCGCTATGCGTCAAGGTGCCGAGAGACCCAGCAAACTTGCTCTGTGGGAGCGTGGCAGTTCTCGTGGCCTAAATCCATTCTGAGGGAAAGATATGGGTTCTGAGAAGCCTGAAGGCTTCATGGAGTGGAAGGCTCGCAATCAAATTGCCTTTCCAAGCGACGTTCTCGTGGAGCTTGGCGACAGATGTTCTTCCAGAGTTCCGGGACATGAGCCGGCTACTTTCTCCATGAATGGCGGGAGGCTTTCAGACATCCCGATCAAGGAGTGGTTGAGCGTTCCACTGTGCTTGAAAGAAATCATTGTTCAGAAGGAGAACAATAATCCAGGACCTATTGGCTCTTGGGAGAAAAAAACATGTCGAGCAACTTCTTTCCTAACCAAAAAGCATACCGAACAACTTCTTTCCTAACCTTTCCGTTCTGGCCTTGCGAATGTGCTATCTTGAAGGGCCGCAGAAATGGAAAGTTATGTTGTTGATGTGATATTACGATAACTTAAGAAAACTTAAGGTCTTAATTTCACATCGGAAGCCAAGGTGGGAGAGTTGGAGGTGAGCCGTGCGGAGAGGATGCTAATAGAAAATGAGCGAGATACCGCTCGAGATGAGCTCTCCTTGCTGCGCAGAAATTTACAGGACTTAGAAGGCTTAGATGCTTCGATGACGAAGGCTTGAATGCTTCGCAGGGCGAAGGCTTGGATGCTTCGATGACGAAGGCTTAGGTGCTTTGCATGGCGAAGGTTTAGATGCTTAGCAGGGCAAAAGTTTGGATGCTTCGATGACGAAGGCTTGGATGCTTCGAAGACGAAGGATTTTTACACTAGAGAGAATAAGCTTTGAAAATTGTACATGGTGAACAAATCAATTTGTCAATCTCATTTCATTGATACTTGAATTTAGAAGACAACTTGACAAGCAAAATTGAAAAGCTCCGTAGATTTTTATGTCTCTCTAATGTTGTCTTGCGTCTAGTTGATGCGGATCACCTTTGACGCTGGCTCGTTTGGCTCTTTGTTCTCCATGTGATTTACAGTCTTCTTCTTGATGTAGTCTGTACAATGCCCCTCCTTCAGGAGATTTTGGAGATATCTTTCGAAAGATATACATGTGCTTATATTGTGCCCATAACATTCATGATAGGCACACCATTTGGTTTTATCAACATTCTCTTGATTGCCTTTGACTGGCTCCGGCTTCTTAAACCATGACTTGTTCTTAATTTCATTGTGGATCTGATGGACTGGTAAAGATAGCCGCAAGTTAAGCTTCCCCATAACTGGCGTTTGGGAGTGTTGCCTTGCTTTGCGCTTGTTGAGCTTTCCAGTCGCAAACTTTCCATGGGGTTCATCCTCATTGGAGGCCTTTTCGCTAGTCCTGTCATGGTCCTGAGCATGAGCGGCGCTCTTCTCGTCCTCCCAACTTGCATGTCGCTCTGCCAGCGAAAGTATTTTGGAAAGACTTCGTGCATTGCTCATGACGATGTCCCCGTAAAGCTGGCTGTCTCGAGGGAGTCCTTGCTTAAATGCCATTGCCGCAACAAGGTCATTACAGCCGATAATGCGAGACTTTTCCTCACAAAATCTCCGTATGTATTGTTGCAGAGTGTCTTTTGCTCTCCTTCGGACAGAGAAAAGATGGTCATCTTTCACTTCAATTGTCCGAAGTTGTGCGTATTCCTTCACAAATGTCAGGGCCAACTCTTCGAAGGACTCAATCGACCTCAGGGGGAGATGATTGAACCAAGTCATGGCTTGGCCTTGAAGAGAAGCTTGAAAAACCTTGCACATGAGCGCATCGTTAGACCTGTGGGGGATCATGACTCCTCGGTAATAATCTATGTGTTTTACCGGGTCGGAGGCTCATTTGAATGGAGTGAAGTTTGGTGTTGCAAATCTCTGGGGGAATGGCTCCTCCTCAATATCCCTTATAAAGGGCGTAGAGAGCTGTATCTGACGACGTAGATCGTCCTCTAGATCGCCACCTTGTTGAGCACGAAGGTGCATGTCCAACATTTTTTGAACATTATTAGCCCACAACGCTCCTTGCCGAGGCGATGAGTCCCTTTGTGCTAATCGTCGAGAACCTCTATGAGCTTCTCCCCTTGATCTCTGAGATCGTGCAGGGGAGTAGGCTTCGTCTTCCCCTTTACTGTTGTGGGCAGATTGTTTTGGGTTTTTGTGTAGAGCTCGAAGTTGCCCCCTGCCTCCATGTGAGTGCTGTGAGCGCTCTGCCCGTGAGGTTGCCCCAGACCTATTTCCTAGCCGTTCACGTACTAATGACTTTAGGCGTTGAGGGTTTTTTGCTCGGTAAGCATGACTTTCTTTACTGGAATCGCTTAGCGAAGTGTCTCGTGACATTGTTCGGCAGTGGACTGGTTCTTTCCCAGGACGTCTTTGAGCATGCTCCTGTTTTCCACGTGACGTGGAATGTATGTCCTGCTCTTGGACTGGTCTCTCTGCTAGGAGTTGCTGTAAGAGCTCCGACTGAAGTTGAACTTGTTTGCTTAACCCTTCAACTTGCTGCGCCAAGTTGTCCTGGGGAGGTTGGTGACGACTTCTCCCTGAGATGTCATGACACCCGTCCAGAAAGTCCCTTAGGACCATGTTTGTTGTGGGCCGATCATGTCGTGATGTATTTCCCATCAACCTCTTGTTTGCTTGTTGTAAAGCCGAAGTTCCTTCCCTTAGCGCGGGCACTTGGTTAGCTGGAGAGGGGAACTCTCCATAACTGAAGGTTGGCCTCCCTTCAAGTGTCTCCATGGGTGATTCTATGGACACACGCCTGGGTTGAGTTGGCCGTTTCTCCGGAGTTTCAATGTGAGCCTCATTCCTTGTCTGAGCCGTTGAGACAGAAACACCTTCTCCAGTTGATCGAACGGATCGATGAACCTTAGCCATGCCGAATCGAAGAATTTTGAATTTGGAAAGCTGTTGATGGATAATTTGAACAACGTTCAGAATCTTCGAACAATGTCGATGAACGACGAACGAAGGGAGATGAACGATGAACAATGTTCAAAATCTTCGAACAATGTCGATGAACGACGAACGAAGAAAGATGAACGATGAACGAATTCTTGATGAGTGATGAACAACGTTCAAAATCTTTGAACAATGTCGATGAACGACGAACGAAGAAAGATGAACGATGAACGAATTCTTGATGAGTGATGAACAACGTTCAAAATCTTCGAACAATGTCGATGAACGACGAACGAAGAAAGATGAACGATGAACGATGAACAAATGAGAGAGCTTCTTCTGAGTATAACTCAATAGCTCTCAATGAAAGCACCAATTGTTGAATCAAAGATTGAACTTGTCGCGAAAAGTCCTCATAATTCCTGCAAACAGCAAACAATTAGCTATCGTTACTTCGATCGATTTACCCGGGGGGTTGTTCGACCAAGAACACTCCGATGCTTAAGTTAGCTTTGAGAGAGGAAAAGGATATACTTCGAAACGAAGAATCAACGTACCTTGGAAATGAAATGTGCCTTGCTATTTATAGGAAAATCCTGAGAGCCTTGGAGCTTTCTGATTGATCGGTTGAATATTTAATTAGTAAATAATATATTATTATTAAATATATTATTTAATAATTGTAATGATGGCTCATCATGATAGTAATGATATTTATTGTATTTTAATATTAATATTAATTATCCATTATTAAGAATAACGATAATTAACTCTCGGGGAGGATATCAATATTAATTTAATGTGCGGGTGTTTTTCAAATGATCAGCGTTATTGCCAAGGGCAATTTGGCCATTTTTGGGAATTACGGGACACGTTGCGGCTTCATAATTTTCGGATGATTTTGGGTTCCACAAGCACTAAAACATATGAAGTAAAAGAAATTCAAAAAGTAAAACACATGGAGATTGCATTCTTACTTACAAATGTTAGAAAGAAAATACCAACACATATATTGAATTATAAGTAAAACCAAAACAATAACAAGAATTTAAGTAAAGAGAATAAAGTTACACTTTCGGAACCCAAGAACAGCTTGTGATTCCGAAAGTGGATGGAAACAATGTAATGTTATTCATAAGGAACACCGACAGCGGTTAGAACCTTATGAAGATGGAGGATAAAACATAAGAATGCGGACTTAAATTCTAAAATTATTTCGGAAATACTTGGCCTAGGTATTTCTTAAGGAAAGCATAAAAATGTGTTTAAGAGATCTCAAAGAAAAATCACAAGAACAAGGTAAAGAAGAAATGAAAATAACATAAATTAAGAATTAGAATTAAAAGGAAACTAATTAATAAGAAAATCTATAAGAAGTTAAAATGGTCCCCAAAAATAAAGAAGATGAACTAAAAGAGGAGAAGAACTAGAGAGAAAATAAAAGAACCTAAACTAAAAGGAGAAACAAAATGGGAAAAATGGGGACTAAGGGAGACTAATGGGGACACCCCAAATACATGAAATGACCTCCCTATTTATAGAGGGAGTGCCACAATTGTTTAAATAAAAGTACAAAATTAAAATATAAAAAATAACAATAAAATAATACATGAAGAAGTGATGGAAATGATGAGATTTGGTGGATTTTGGGGAAAAGATACTGATTTTGGGGAAAGATGCTGATTTTTGGCTCGGGCTTCTAGATTTCAGCAGCTTCCCACCGAAATTCCAAGCAAATTTCGGTGGCCTCCCTTCTTTTAGTCATATATTTTTCGTTAAAACTCCAATTGTGATGATTCTTTCACCGAAATGCTCTGAATTTCATGTTTTATTTATTTCTGCAAAAATCCCACAAAATATATTATTTTCTCCAATTATTTATTAATTTAATAATAAAATTCAAGTATAAATTAAGAGTATAAAATAATATAAAATAATGTTTAATTGAAGACCTATAAAAAGTAAACTTTGAGAATAGCTCCGTGGTGTTCAGTGCAAATTGTCTTCCTTTCTTGCAGGACCAAATTGTTAGGGAGCTAGGAGTCAGTGTGAAAAGGGAATCTGGAAAATATCTGGAGCTTTAAGCTGACTTTAGGGCTTCAAAGTAGGTTGTTTTTGAAGATATTCGCAATAGAGTGGAGGCGAAGGCCCTAGGTTGGTCCGAACAGTTTCTTTCTAAGGCTGGAAAGGAAGTTCTTGTTAAGTCCATTGCTCTGGCTCTTCCTAATTAGGCTATGTTATGCTTCCAACTTCCGGTGGGGTTTGCAAGGATATTGGGCTGATATTGGCCCGTTATTGGTGGGGTAAGCAACAAGTACAGTGTGGTATGCATTGGGTTGCTTGGGAGAAACTCACGGTTCCAAAAATGCTGGAGGATTGGGCTTTCAGGACATTAGGGTCTTCAACTTGTCCTTGCTTGCTAAAACAAGGTGGAGGTTATTGGATCAATCTTCCTCCCTTCTGGCTAGGTTGTTACAAGCAAAGTACCATAGCGAGACTACAATTTTGGAAGCTAAAGAGGTGGTGGGGTCCTCATGGGGTTAGAAGGTCATCTTGAATGGGTTGCGTATCCTGAAGTCGAGCCTTCGTTGGCATATAGCAGATGGATCCCTAATTCACACTCGGTCGGACCCATGGCTTCCAGTTGGCCGGCCTTTCAAGGTAAAATCCCTTAATCCAAACCTTCCATATTTGGTTAAAGAGTTGATTTGCTCTATTAGTCATACATGGTTATGTAGCCTGGTGGCGAATTTGTTTGATGAGGAGGACCCCAATGTCATTTGCACTATTCCATTGAGTTAGTATGAGTGTTCTGATCGTTATGTTTGACACTTCTCCACGAATGATCGATATAATGTTCACTTTGGGCATTTATTGGCTACGGAGCTGTGTCGTAATGGTGAGTTGTTTGGAAGAGGTAGAGGGGAGACTAGTACAGTTAGTGGGCAACAACGAATCTGGAAACACATTTGGAGCCTGAACGTGGATATATTGCTACCCGTCGAAATCTGGCCCATCGTCGGGTAAATGTGGAGATGATGTGCCCATTGTGTGGGGATGAGGAGGAGTCAGAGTCCCATCTTTCTTTCACTTGTCAGTTTGCTCAAACTTTCTGGTACGGAGGACCGCTCCAGCTGGTGACTAATACTTTCCAGGACCTTTCGTTTCGTGACTGTTGCCAGGCTCTAGAAGTCAAATATGATAGCAAAGAGGATGCAGGGCATATTTTCCAGATGATTGCTTTTGGTTGTTGGCGGATTTGGAAAGCACATAATGAGCAGTGCTTTAAAAATACTTTACAGTCTCCTGCCACCGCTCTAGATATGTTTTTTCGACAGATGTCCGAGTTCTCTAAGGCAAGAAATGAGGGGACCGTGGTTGGTGAGGTGGTTACGGGTGAAACAGCGGGGCCTTACCAGAGCGTGCAGGTCCAAGGTTGGCAGCGACCTAGCCCCAGAGTCCTCAAACTCAATTGTGATGGAGTTTGGTCTAAAGGCACGCATAGGGGGGTTTACGGCTGGATTCTACGATCATGGCTAGGCTCCTTCGAAGTGGTCGGGGGTGCTGGTATGCTCGTCGGCTTTTCAGGCGGAAGTTTTGGCTGTTCGTTCAAGTTTGGAAGCATGCGTGACGGCTGACCATACTACTGTGATTGTGGAATCCGACTCACTACTGTTGATTCAGTTGCTATGCAAGAAGGGTAATGATGGTACTATTATCAATATCTTTCATGATATTTATGTCTTTTGTGAGTCTTTTTTGTCGATTACTTTTCAATTTGCCCCCAGAGCGTGTAATATGGTGGCACATGCTGTTGCTAACCATGTTAAGAGTAAGAGTGGGTACCATGTTTGGACCGATTTTGAGCCAACTTGGTTGTTTAACCTTCTCGCTAAGAATGTTGGTATTTTTATTCGCGTTTAATTAATAAAAATACATTTTCGGAAAAAAAAAATGACATTGTATTGTGGGTTTTCTCAAGTCAAGTTCTACTCGTTTGCCCAATTTTTCTTCCTCAACAATCTCGGCATTCTACATGTTTTAATAAAAAAAATACTTGTAAGGGGGTTGCCCTAGTGTAGTGACCATGAAAAATGCAGTAGGGTTTTCGTAGCACTCCGTATCTAGTATATTGTTGGCTCCAAATCCATTGTCATTCCCCCACACCATGTAGTGGAAGTTTTGATTCAACTTTTCGTAGAAAGCAAGATCAATTGAAATCCTGGTCCGATTGCATATACATATCCTGGTAATGAACATCAAAATTACTCCATACCAGAATTTGAACCAAAAATCCAACTGGATACTAAATGAAAACATAATTAGAAATACAAGTGGATAGTGGATACTGCTAGTGGCGTCATATAATCAAAATGGACTCATTCCGATCAAGAATATGGGACAATGTTTCTTATCAAGAATATGGACATAAAAAAATAAAAAGAATTAAGAACAATTCACAATCCCACACATTTGTTTCATATTGAAGCTTGACACGAGACATCCCAATTCCGTCACCAGCTAGCTATTCATTATCGTCCAACCTTGGGCACGGATTCGGTTATGAAAGCTGTCTCAGTCTCTCAGACCGTGGCACATCCTGGTTTCGGAGCCTCTTCATTTTGCATGTTGATGCCCGACATTGAAATTTCAGTGCTAATCGAGTTTCTGGTTTCAGCAAGAACGAGAAAGTTACGCCGGTAAGAAAACAGCAAGTGTAACCAAACTCATTTAAAGAAAAAAAAAGAGAGGAAAAATATATATACCCACAAGCTATAGCAGCTGGTCCAATCACATCTAGGGTATAATTCACTTTTCTCCGGTGTTCTACTTTCTATACATATCTTTACTTATAAAAAAATGAAAATGACATAAAAGAAAACAAAAGATGTGAATTCAGAAATGGATCCACAATTAGCAGTTAATGATTCATCAAGTCCACAAAGAAATATTTATCCAGGAAAATATACAGGGACTAACATTAGCAGAACAAATAACATGCAACTACATAAATAGATTACTTGGCAATTTTGTCATGTATATGGATAAATGATCATTTCATTTGTCTTTAGAAGAAAGTCGAGCCACATGATGCTTTGCTTCAATCATGTCAATTTTTTCCAACATAAACACCATACCAAAATGACTTGACACAGTAAATCATCTATGCCATAATTAATCTACAGATGTTTCTAAGCCTATCAGGATTTTCATGCAAAAAAGTCGTAGTTTCTATTAGTTGAAAGTCTAGTTTCTATTAGTTCAGAACTACATTGAAACAAAAAGGTATTAAAAAGATAAAATTTGGTCACCACATGGAAATGACAAAAACTATTGATGGGATCCAATCCATGCATGGGAACCATAACTACCTCTACAAACCCAATTTTATTACCCTGAACATGTATTAAAAAAATACTTTTATACAATCACTTCAAGGAAAATGATAAGAGATGCCGAGTTTTTATACCAATTTATACACATGACAGTTTTTCATTTGTTGCGCACAAAAACTGGACCACAAAAGTTGTAAAACACTTACCGAATCTCAAACGCAACTCAAGCTCAAGGCCACATTATATTCTAACCCTTAGCCTGCAGACATACCAAAGTTATTATCTCCAAAACCCAATTCTAACCCTGCATATATACCATTCATTGTCCTTGCCTTCAAAATATACTTTGCTCTATCATGCCTTGAAAAAAATGTGAAAGAAAGCAAAGAGGTGCCTTCAGAACTGAAATCATGATTGATCAATATCCACAACGAAATAT
This sequence comes from Prinsepia uniflora, assembly GCA_032719365.1. Taxonomy (NCBI): domain Eukaryota; kingdom Viridiplantae; phylum Streptophyta; class Magnoliopsida; order Rosales; family Rosaceae; genus Prinsepia; species Prinsepia uniflora. Next base: position 11,435,964 of record CM064874.1, read on the forward strand.
ATATCTAAGAAAATATACAAGGACTAACATTTTCCGGACAACTATCATACACAAATGCATTATTTAGGAATTTTATGATGCATGTAAATCATCATTTCCTTTTTCTTTTGACGAAATTCAAGCGAGATGGTGTTCTATTTCAATCCTCGATTGTATCCAACATAAACACCATACCTTAGGACTTGGCATGGTAAATTATCTTGCCACAATTAATCTGCACATCTCTAATTTTATAAAATTTACATCTATGCAATCAGAACTAAAGAGAAAGAAAAAGGAATTAATAGCAAAAAAGTAAAGAGGTATAAAAGTTTCTTCTATATTGAATAATTAATCTGTACAGCAGTAGTCCTATTTATATATAGATAGGAGAGTACTAACTAGGGAAGAACTAGACTGTACATTTAAGTAGAGAATCTGATTGATTCCATAAACAATAGATAGGGAGTAGATTAGGGAGATTGAGATTCAATCTCCTTTGATGAAGGGATTTGTGTTGAAGATGGAGATTCCTTAACACGCCCCTACAAGATCATGGAGCCATCAACAACACCAATCTTGGACCGTAGGGGTTGGAAATGTGGGCGATCGAGTGGCTTGGTGAGAAGATCCGCTAACTAGTCGTTAGTGGGAACATGAGTGACCTGAAGTAGACCGCGTGTTACATGATCAAGGACGAATTGAAAGTCAATGTCAACATGTTTCATGCGGGAGTGGAAGGCTGGATTGGCACAGTAGAATGTGGTGCCAATGTTGTGACAGGAGACAACCAATTTTCCAGGGAGGGAGACACCAAGCTCACACATAAGAGATTGGACCCAAAGGAGCTCACTGATGGTGGACGCCATGGCTCTATATTATGCCTCAATGGAGGAAGAAGAGACAAAATGTTGCTTGCATGAGCTCCAAGATATCACGATCACCGGTTCAATCTGCATCAGAGAATGCATTAAGCGTGTGAAAGGAGTGAGAGATGGCATGCAATTGATTGGTGGACCGGAATTAAAGGTGGATGCCAAAGTGAAGGGTGCCTTTGAGATCTCGAAGCACCCACTTGAATGCTTGCCAGTGGAGGTCAGTGGGGGCATGCATAAATTAAAATTAGGACAGGTTGTTCACAACATATGAGACATCTGGCCTTGTAAAATTTAGGTATTGGAGACTGCCAATCAGACGACATAATAAAGCAGCATCAGTGGGTGAAGAGTCGTCGTTCAACACGAGGGGGAGAAACAACCAATGGAGTGGAGACAAGTTTGGCTCCATCCATGTGAGCGAGAGTGAGAAGATCATGAATGTACTTGTGCTGAGATAGGAAAAGACCCGTCGGGGTATGGATGACCTCTACTCCAAGGAAGTAAATAAATGGAGCCCAAGTTTTTGACGGAGAACTGAGCAATCAGGGTGTCAATGAATTTGGAGATGAGACTGGGGTTAGTACCTATTATGATAAGATCATCAAGATAGACCAACAAATACATAATGTTAGCCCCATGCTTAAGCATAATGAGTGAGGCATCCGAGAGGACATTAACAAAGCAATTGGTGATAAAACAAGGAATGTAATTCCTTGTACCACGCCCGGGGCGCTTGCTTAAGGCCATACAAGGCCTATTGGAGTTTGCACACATATGAGGGATTCTGGTTTTCCACAAAACCAATGGGCTAAGCCATATAGACATCTTCAGTGAAGGTTGCCTTGGAGGAAGGCATTGTTGACATCGAGTTGGCAGATGGGCCAACCATGAATGACAACAAGGTGGAGGGTAATTCAAATGGTTGTAGGCTTGACCACGAGATTGAATGTATCCGAGAAGTCAATGCCAGGGCATTGGTGATAGCCTTTGGCTACTAGGCATGCCCATAGTGCCATCGGGTTTTCATTTGATGCAAAAAACCCACCTAATGCCAACAAAGTTCTGAGCTAGATGGGGAGGGACAAGTTCCCAAGCGCCATTGCGGATGACAACATTAAGTTCTTCTGACATGGCACTGTGCCATTTAGTGTCCTTGGTAGCTTGAGAAACATAGGTTGGTTTGAGTAAAGGAGGGAGTGGATGAGAGGTGGTAGTAGGGACGTAGATAGAAAATGGTTTTATGGCTCCAGTTATGGTACGAGTAAGCATGGGGTGAGTTTTTTTTTTTTTGGGGGGGGGGGGGGGGGGAGTGGTTCGTGGTAGAGGGGAAGTGAACGATGGTAGGGAAGGAAGGGCCAGGCGAGGTAGCTGTCTGGTGTAGGTACAAAAAAGAGGTGGAGGAGGGGTTGCAGGGACAAGGATAGGACCAGGCAGTAGTGGTGCAATTGGTGGGACTGCAGTAGCCATGGACTGTTGGGCAGTGAAGGAGAAAGGTAAGTGGAACTGAGCAAGAGGTGATTCTGCTCCGAGAACTAGTAAAGCTGTAATGTCCAGTGGAGAGTTAGCCAACGACGGTAATAGTGGTATGGCAGCAACAAAAACAAGAATGTGAGAGACAAGGGAAAAAGTGGAGAGCCATGAAGTGATGGAGTTGGAGGTTACTATAGGAATGGTGGATTGATAGGCTGGAAAAAGGGTAAATGGATCCATCAAACTGGACATTATGAGAGACATAGAGTTTGGTGGAAGAGAGATCATAGCAGAGATAGGCACGCTAATTTAGAGAGTAACCTAAGAAGTGAGGGGGTGAAACGGGGCTGCACTTTGTTGGAGTTGTATGCATGTAACCATGGGAAGCAAAGACACCCAAAGATGCGAAGACGAGTGTATTTGGTTTGCTGATTGAAGAGTTTGGTGAATGGACATGTGTTCAACGGTAGGGGTGGAGAGGTGACTGATTAAGTAGATAGTAGTTTGGAAAGCATAGAACCAATATGAGAGGGGTAAAGAGGCTTGATGGAGGAGTGAGGCCGATTTTGACGATATGGCGATGTCGCCTTTCAGCAATGCCATTATGCTAAGGGGTATGAGGCCAGGTTAGAAGGCGATTGATGCCATGGATGGATAGGAAGGACTTGTGTTTGACAAACTCTCTCCCACCATCTGTGTACAAAGTTTGAATGGTGTTTAGTAGTAGTTTTAACCCAGTTTCTCATAATTGAGGAAAGTGGACAAGATGTCAAATTTCTTTTCAAGGGGTAGAGCCACGCATAACGAGTGTAGTGGTCTACGAAAATAACGTAGTAGGAAAATACGTTAATGGAAGGGTAGGGCTTAGGGCCCCAAACATCACTATAGATTAACTCAAGAGGTCGTGTACTTATGAGAAAAGAAACACCGAAAGAAAGCTTATGACTTTTATTGTGAAGACAGGAAGAACAAACAGAATATGAAATTTTAGATGATACTTTAACAAAGGAAAGACGAAGGATGTGTTGAAGGACTTTGGAATGAGGATGACAAAAACAACGATGCTAGAGGGACAAAGACACCACCACACCCACCATAGCTTGTAGTTGACTTAGGGTTTGAGGGGACCACTCGTAAACCATCTTTACTAGGGCCTTTTAGGAGAATCGCCCCGGTGCTTAGATCCTTGGCATGAAAGCAATCAGGAAAAAGTTCAATAGAGGTATTGTGTGGCTTAGTAAATTGAAAAAATGAAATAATATCACGAGACATAGAGAGAACATTACTATGATAGAAAGGATGTGAGGAGGGAGAGGAAATTGGGAAAGAACCAACATGTTTGATTTCCAAACCTTTACCATTACCAATGATGATTTCAGCTGGTCCATTATACTACTGTGCATTAGAAAGATGGACATTAGAGATTACATGGTGGGATGTGCCAGAATCCAGAAGCCATGTAGGGGAACGCCCTTGGGTCGTGGGATTGGCCATGGGTTGAGAGGAGGCGATGTGCTGCAGCAGAGGGCACCGTTTAGCGATGTGCCCTTGGGAACCACACCATTGGCAAAACTCACGGAAACCAATTACATGTTGCTAGTTAGAACGCCTAGATCCTTCAGTCATTGGGGAAATTGGCAGCAAAGGAAGGGCGAGAGTTATACCGCTAACTAAAATAACCACGAACAGAGCGATTGGAGTTGGATCTGCGAGAGGCCTGAGAGACGTTTGCTATGATGAAAGGAAGGGAGACTAGAGGCTGAAGGCTCATCATGTTTCAAGGCTGCTATATACTGAACGAGCATGTCATGGAGATTCCTAAAGGACACCGAGGTGTCATGGGACCAAACAGCAGCTGCAATCCTTGAATTCAAGCCCAACACCATTTAGAATGTAGCGCAGAAGATCATCATCAGACAAAGGCGTGTCAATGGTAGCAAGTTCATCTGTGATGAGGTGAACGTCGTGAAGGTAATTTGATACTGGACGAGCATCACGACGAGGAAAGTGAGATGCTCCTTAAGGCCTAGAACACGAGGATGGGTTGTACTTGCAAAGAGGCGATTGAGACGAGATCAGGCATCTGAAGCTGTCTTGGCAAGAACAATAAGAGTGGCGACTTGCGGAGAGACAGAGGCAAGGATGGCATGGAGGAGAAGTTGGTCTTGGAAGATCCATAGGGCGCGCTATGCAGATGCCGTGGGTGGAGGGCATGGATTAGTGCCTACGATATACCTTTATATAGGCACTAAGCCTAGGTTCTAATATTAATGCAAACGCCCATATTCAACCAAAAATGCAAAACATATTACAGAAAACAAGTAAAGTGAAATAAACCAACCAACAACTAGTTGGCATACAAGTCAAGGAGAGGAATGAAATGCATATACACTTGTCACTCCGGTCATACTCATCATTTCCAATATCAAACAATATTTTGAAAACAAAGTCAATAACTCAGTACTTAACAAATAAAAAATTCCGAATCCCAAACAAAGAAGGATTCAGTATTACCTACTAAGAAAAATGCAATAACATTTCCTATAGACATCACAAACTTCCAGCAAAGCGCCCAAGTCCTTCAAACGGAAACCACAGATTACATTCCCACCGAGCCAATGATATTACAACCATTGAGAAAATTTGACCATCAAACATGATCGATGAACAAAGCAGGCATTGCAATTTTATTAGACTAGACAACAGTTGAATGATCACTTTTGAGTCACAAAAAGAATCCAAGGTAATAATATTCAAAGAAAAACCATATCTAGGCGAAAAACATGTAATCAATTTATTAATTTACAAGAGAGATATCAAAAATCATATATATGTTGTAGAAAGGTATAATTTTCTAATATGATTTACATGCCAACTAAGGAATATTTACATCCCATCTAAATATGATTAGGACATCTGTCCTAAGTAAGTAATTGCTACAAACTAACTGGGGTACAGGTGTCTAGGTCTAAATAGATGTCTAGTCTAACTGTGATATCCAATGATGTCTTGCCATTGGTAGACCTTTGGTGAACAAATCCGCAAGTTGGTGGGCAGAAAGGACAAACTTGACTTGGTGGGTTCCATAGGCTACTCTTTCACGGAGAAAGTGATAGCCCAAGGTAATGTTCTTTGTTCTGGCATGAAAAAATGGGTTGCTGGTCATGTAGACAGAACTGATGTTGTCACAATGAAGTAGAATCGGTAGGGGAGGCTGAAGATGGAGTTCTCGAAGTAGGTTGAGAATGCATAGAGCGTCTGCACAAGTGTAGGCGAGAGCACGGTACTCGGCTTTTACACTAGAACAGGAAACTGTTTTCTGTTTCTTTTCACACCAAGAGATCAAGTTTGGACCCAAGAATAGACAAAAACCAGTCATGGATCGTATGGTATCAGGACAACCAGCCCAATCAGCATCAAAATAGGTACGGATGTGGAGAGGCAGGGTGTAACGACCCGTCCCAGAGTTCGGGATTTGATTAGTGATTCATGACGGATTAGTGAGAGTAATCAGTGATTAGTTGGGTAATTGCAGACAGACGGTGCGAAATGACAATTTTGCCCCCTAGAATGGGCGAAACGTTGACTTCTAGGTCGGACGATCAAATGGACTTTGGCCGATGACTGTGACGTAGTTCAAGACGTCACAAGTTCATAGACAGGTGGCACGTCCAATTTCGACGTTCGAGGAAGAAGTTATGATGTTCGAAAGTGTAGGGGCATTTTGGTAATTTGGCCCAAAGGGTATTTTGGTCATTTTGATGCCTAGGGATCTGTGCCCAGTAAAATTTGGACACTTGGCTGTTCTTGGGAATTGTGCCCACAAAAATTTGGACACCTGGCCCTATCTGGAGGCTTGTGGAACTCTCCCAGCCGCCTCACACAATTTTAAAAGGGAATGGGCCATGGTTTTGCACGGGTTAGAGAGTGAAAAACAGAGGAAAATGAGTGATCTTGACCCAAACCTTCCTCAAATGTGATCCTTTGCCCATGGTGTCTGAATAGAGATGAGAGGAAAGGACGAGACAAGATCAGTGATGGTCACGAGAAGCCCATGACGACGCAGGGAGGTAAGAAACACGTGGATGCCCTGTTTTCATTCAAAAATTGAAAATCACATTTTGCGGCTTGATGATCGAATTGGTTACTTGGATGATGTTCTGGAGGTTGCTAATAGGTGATCTAGATTGGAACAGAGGCCTGCCGTAGACGGTGACCGCGAAAACCGTGACAAGGTGAGTTGAATTCAAAAATGGTAACTTGAGTTTTAGTGATTGTTGATCGATAGTGATGATGGAAAACTGATTTGGAGGTTGCAATGAACGCATAGGGACTGAATTTGAGGCTTGTGGTGGTCGGAAACGTGGAAACTGGATGATGAGAAATTTTTTGATCGTACTTGATTTGGAAGGTAATTTCCAAACTTAAATTTCATGTTTTAAGGTTTTAGATCAATTGTAGAGGATTGGACGAAGCTAATGGTAGAAACAGGGTTGAAAACGGATAAAAAAATGGATGATTTAGGGGGGTTGAACCGTCCCCATCGGTTCGGCTGGACCGAGCCAGTTCGAACCGGTTCAGACCGAGTTTGCCTGAGGTTGAAGAAGCTACTGTGTAGGCGCATGGCTCCCACGTGCATCCGCTTTGGGCGGCACGTGGGGGCGCATGGCACCTCTGATGGGAATTGTTCAACATGACTTTTAAAGTATTCGATGTAACGAACATTTTGGGACTGATTTCGAATCGATCAGACATCGTTTCGATAGGTTTCGGGATGTCCGAAGGTTTAAAGGCTAGGTTAAAAATAGTTAAAAATTTAGGAAAATTACGGGGAATTAGTAGAAGCTTTATGAACTAGTTAGTGACCTTATAATGTGGTTTGGATAGGTTCGGGAAGTCTGGTGAAAGAGGATTGGCCAGGAACGACATATTGCATGCGTATCGAGGCGGCAGCTGGAATGGTCTGTGAGTGGACTTTACTTTCTAAATTATGATGCATGCATACATGTTTTATATGTTTTATACATGTGATTTCTATGTTTATGATATGATATTGATGATTTAAAGTTTTGCACATATTTCGAGATATTTTACGGATTTGCACGTTTTATGAGATTCTGTCTTGAATTGTGATTTGATATGATTTCGATGATTTACTTTTGGGATTTGAATTATGATTTGATTTCAAGGATTTGTAAATGGATTTCGGACAGTGCTTTTGGGCATGAGGCCCCGTTTCTAATGATTTCGGTTTTCGGCTTTCATGTGATTTCTGGATTTGAGTCGAGATTTCCAATGATGATTTCAGATTTGGTTTTGGAATTTGGATTTCGATGGATTTATGGATTTCCTATGATTTTCAATCGGTTTTGGGTTTAAAGACCCGTTTATATTAGTTTTGGGTTTAAAGACCCAGTTGTTATTGCTGGATCTGGTTTTGGGTTTAAAGATCCGGTTGATTGATGATGGGGAAGGTCCCTTGATTGATATGTTTTGAGTTTAAAGACTCGGTTATTGTGATATGTGACGACCCGAAAATTCGAAAAAGGAAAAATTGGAAAATTGGAAGGAAATGACGATTTTGCGCCTCGTTATAAGGGCCGAAAGTTGACTTTTTGACAGGGACCTTGTTTGGACTTTCCGTAAGCATTGTTGGATAGGTCTTGAGACGCTGAATCCGTAGACAGGCGGCATGCGTCAATCGGAGGTCGGATGTGAAAGTTATGGGTCTGCGAAGGCTAGGGGCATTTTGGTAATTATGCAATGAAGGGCAAATTGGTCTTTTGACCTGTTGGATGACGCATCAGGGGTATTAGTCATGCTTGGACATATGTCCCTCACTGATTTGGATAAGAGAATGTTACCTGGTGACATCTGTCACCATCCTAGATTAATTAGTGGCAATTATTGGCGCTTAAAGTTGAAAACAGTACAATATATACATATCGATATCCATCTCCAGTGTTGATAAAAAATGGAACCTCAGATGTTGAGAGACACACAGAGAGATTGAAACTAGAATTCAGAGAGGAAAACAAAGAGAATTAAACGGGGAGTTATGAACCTTGAACCAGTTGAACTTAAGCTTAGAAACCTGAAAACCACCCATGAGCATTAATGTCGAATTTGAATTTTCAGACATTTAGGAGTGAAATTGACCTTTAATTTAGCTTCCTGGGATTGAGACGAGTCGAACCCAATGAAAATTGAGTTGAATTGGGGTCGTTTTGAGCTAGAACAGAGGGAATTAAGTTTGTGGATTTTCGACCTTGAGTTGAGCAATTAGAGGGAATGAAGGGTGAAATTGAGGTTGGAATTAGACTTAAAGGATTCCTACGAAGCTTTTAGATGGACCAATTGAAGGAAAACGATGGAGAATGATGACCTTCGAAAAATGAACAGTGTTCTGGTGTTCTTCGAATTCGAATTCAATTCGATTGGCTTGAGGTAATGTTTTATGTAATTGAGTTCACAGAACCCTAATTAGACTCCTAACGATGCTGTTAGATGACTGAATTGAAAGAAATGATATAGGATTGATGGACATTGAATCGGGTCATTGGGTTGCATGACCCGTTTAACAGATAACCGAGTTGGAACGACGACTGTAGCTGCACTGTAGCAGGCGCGTGGGGGCGCGTGAGTGGGAATCCCAAGGTGAGTTCAACACGACTTTTGTCTATGTAATGTAACGAACATTTTGGCGTTGGTTTCGAGTTAATCAGACACCGTTTCGATATTGTTTCGAAGGTCCGACGGTTTATGTTACGTGTTTAATTAATATTTAATTCCCGAAAAATTATGGGGAATTAATATGATGTTAATTAAGTCCTTAATGACCATGAGTAATGATTTTGGACAGGATTCGAGATTTCTAGAAAATGTCAGAAATTACGGAAACGTGTGCAACTCGGAAAGCGAGCAGTTTGGACGGTGTGTGAGTGAACGTTTGTTTTATAAACTGACATGCATGCTTAGTTAAATGTTTTACATGATTTATTACATGGTTTGAATTTCAATGATTTGATATGATTATTTCTGGAGTATTTTAATCAGTGTTTCAGGCACGTTTTTTGAGAAACTGTGAAATTACTGTTTTGGGCGAAAGCCCGGGATTTGAGATTGATTTTGAGTCGGGAAATTGATTTGGTGGATTTGTAATGCTTTTTGGGATATTTTATGGCTTTATATGAAAAGGAAAACTGAGGTTACGATTGCACGGATTTACGTGGAATTGATGATTTCGGGCTAGGCTCGGGATGTTAAAAGGATATTTTAAATAGTATTGTGAGTTAAAGATGATTTGATGGAATTGAAAGATTTTCGGATATGATTTTATGGATTTACGTGCATTGAATTATTTAATAATTTTACGGATTTACGAGAAATGAGATTTGGGCATGAGGCCATGTGATAAATGGTTTTGATATGGTTTTAACGATGATTTTGAAATAAAAATTTTGATTGTGTATTGATGTTCGATGCCCCCAAATGTGTAATTCCTGGGTAGACTTCGGATGTGTAATTCCTGAAGTGACTCCGGATGTGTAATTCCCGGAGGGACTCCGGATGCGTAATTTCCGTAGGGACCGGATGTGTAATTCCCGGTGAGGCTGGATGTGTAATTCCCAGCAGGATGATAACTCTAGATGTGTAATTCATAGAGGGCCCTCAGATGTGTAATTCTCGAGTTATATGCTTTATTGTATGATAAAATGGTTTTATGAAATGATTCAAATGGCATTTGGCCTTGAGAGCCGGAATTTGATGTTTTCATGAGATTTGGCTAGAAAGCTGGTGATGTTTTTCATATGTTGATTCTATGCATGCATGGTTTGATAAACTGGAGGGTAAATGTTGTATTTTGATAAATGTGTTTTAAATGATATTATTGTTTTCCACTCACACCTTTCCTGTTTTGATGACCCTCCAGGCCGTGGCACGACGTTCGGGGCTGATCGAGAGGCGGATGCATGAGTGGAAATCAGTGCAGTTATCCCTTGTCTGACAGGTGTTGAAGGGTAGTTCGGGACTTCAGTTGACTTGTCAGACGGGAGTAGGACCGGGCATGATTATCAAAGTCCAGTTGGGACTGGTCCTGTCATGATATCCCCCGAGGCCTGTTGATTGTGTTATAAGTTTAAAGGCTCGTTGATATCTCTAGAAGGCCTGATGCACATATGTTTTGAGATTAAAGACTCGGTCCTTGAGATCCAGCAGATTGATTGACTTGTGATTTACTATTGATTTTTCTTTTGGTTTTCAGATGTTTTGGGCAGTGGCTAGGATGTTTTGGATTTGTGGATTTTTGGGCTAAGTTCCGTACTTTGATGTTGATTTATGGTTTTGGGATGAGACCCTGGATTTGAGAAACGGGATTTGAGTAAAGAAATGATTTATGGTTTCTCATAAACAGTTTTCTGATCTTGGAACTAAATGATTTGCGAATGCATGCATTGGTTTTACGTGGAAGGTATAAATGTCTTTTCTTATCAAATGTTTTATTAACTTATTATTTATTTTGTCCATTCACAGTTTTTTATGTTTTCGATACCCTCCAGGTTGATGCGGTGCAGGTTGTTGAGAGAGAGACAGAGACATCACATACGCGATCCACAGTGTTGCTTTGAACTCTGGTTAATCGATGTTAGTTTTTGGGACGACGTAGTCTTGGGATCCTTTTTCTAGCTTGCGTGTTCCACGGGGGTTGAACATGTGTTTAGCCTTCGTGTCGCATGCAGGTTAGACGGGAGCATGACTTATCCCTTAATCCCCGGGGATTGGGGGTGGGTCGTGTCAAATGGTATCAGAGCTGGATTTGTGTGCTCTGCGTGAGGTTACGGCTTCCAGAGTAGTTGGTTCGTCGCCTTGTGTGTTGTGATGTTACTGTGGATGTGATGTCTCGACGCGGAACATCCTGTCATCAACCTGGACGCTAGAGAGATAGTACGTTTGTTAGTGGCTTCGGTAGTGGCGAGAGCACGAGCGACTGGGTGATGCGTTGCCCGATACGTGGTGTGTGATGAGATGTATGTCGACTTTGGCCGGAAAGGATAGCGTGCTTGGTGCTGGTTATGCTCGATCGTTGGTTTGACCTGATGGTCGGATGGGTGCTAGAATGGTTAACCCGGATGGTAATCAGTGAGATACGATTGATGGTTGGCTGGTCGGCATGTGGCGCCTGATGATAGCCTGTTGAGCCGGATGGTACTCGTGGGCCGGTTGGGGCCGGATAACGGCGGCATGTTGGGCCGGATGGCGATTGGATGACGATAGTATGGAATCGTGACCACTTGGTCAGATTGTTCGAGATTGGACTTATGCGGCTACGAGTAACTGGATGCCTCGATTGGCAGGGGTAAAGGAACCTGCTTTTAGGAGTTGAGGGATTCCCCTGTAGCGATGGTTACTGGTTGACGTTTGTGTAGATATGACGTTTAGTGGTTGTTCTTAGCCGGGTGTGATGACTCGAGTGGTGAGGTTGTTGCGAGTTAATGGATGTCGTGGGTTTTGATAAGCCGAGTGATGATTTGAGGAACCCCGTTGGGATGGCTGGTTTGGTAAATGTGAATACCTTAGTGAGAAACCCCAGAGTAATTGCAACGTGAGTTGGGGTTTGGGGTTAGTATATTGTTGTGGCTTAGGCCGACTTTCGGCTGGATTGGAGATGGTATTGCTGGGCACAGCCGAGGTATTAGATGGCTTGGTGGATGACTTTGGTCGAGTCTATTGAGATTGAGGGTTTTGGCCCGGTAAGAGTGGAAATTCGGGAGTAGTGTGTTGTGAGCCCTAGATCAGAGATGATGTGCCATGAGGTGGGATGCTTGTGAATGGTAGGATGGGCACATCGTGAGTTGAGGTTGTGGCCAGTCGTGAGGTGCTGGTGTTTGGAGTAGCGCAGCAGAAGCACGGTGAACCTAGGCTTCGGTTCAGAGCGGGCTAGGTTGGTATGGTCGGGTTTGACCATGAGCGAGCTTGGTTTTCATGGACTCATCCTGATGTGTTGGAAATGTCGAGTGTGTTGGAATGTGTCGACATATGTCGAGGCCAGTACCTGGTGATTCCCTGAGATTGATGATTGACGACTTCGAGGATAGTGCTTGAGGAGTCCGAGGTTAGTGATTGTTGATTGAGGATCACGAGAGTTGGTAACTCGTACTTTAGTGATGCTCAGAGTTGAACCTCGGAAAATTTGAGACGCGATAAGTAAAAGGAATAATGATTGACATCCTTTTGGATGTACATAAATGGTGTTAACCGACAGGTGAGTACGGGAACTCAGAAATCATTTCTTTACTCAAATATCATTTCTCAAATCCAGGGCCTCAGCCCAAAACCATAAATCAACATTAAAGTACGAGAATTAAGCTCAAAAAACCACAAATCCAAAACATCCGAGTCACTATCCAAAACATCTGAAAACCACAAAAAAAATCAATAATAAATCACAAGTCCATCAATCTGTTGGATCTCAAGCACCGAGTCTTTAAACTCAAAATACATGTGCATCAGGCCTTCCCGGGATATCAGCGAGTCTTTAAACTCAAAACACAATCCAGGCATCGGGGGATATCACAATAACCGAGTCTCTAAACTCAAAACATATCTGAGTCTTTAAACTCAAAACATATCAATCAAAGGCCCTCCCTCGTCATCAATCAACCGGGTCTTTAAACCCAAAACCGAGTGAAAATCATAAGAAATCCAGAAATCCATCAAAATCCAAATTCCAAAACCGAATTCGAAATCATCATTGGAAATCTCGACTCAAATCCCGAAATCACATGAAAATCGAAAGCCGAAATCATTAGAAACGGGGCCTCATGCTTGAAAGCACTGTCCGAAATCCATTTATAAATCCTTGAAATCAAATCATAATTCAAATCCCAAAAGTAAATCATTGAAATCATATCAAATCACAATTCAAGACAGAATCTCGTAAAACATGCAAATACGTAAAATATCTCGAAATACGTGAAAAACTGTAAATCATCAATATCATATCATAAACATAGAAATCACATGTAGAAAACATATAAAACATGTATGCATGCAACATAATTTAGAAAGCAAAGTCCACTCACAGACCATTCCCGTTGCCGCCTCGATACGCGTGCAATACGCCGTTCCCAGCCAACCCTCTATCACCGGACTTCCCAAACCTATCCAAACCACATTCTAAGGTCACTAACTACTTCATAAAGCTTCTACTAATTCCCCGTAATTTTTCTGAATTTTTAACTATTTTCAACCTAGCCTTTAAACCTTCGGACATCCTGAAACCTATCGAAACGATGTCCGATCGATTCGAAATCAGTCCCAAAATGTTCATTATATCGAATAATTTAAAAATCGTGTTGAACACTTCCCCATCAGAGGTGCCACACGCCCTCACGCGCAACCCAAAAGGTCTGCGCGTGGGAGCCACGCGCTTGCACAGTAGCTTCTTCAACCTCAGGCAAACCCGGTTTGAACCGATTCAAACCGGCCAGGTCCAACCGAACCAGCGAGGATGGTTCAACCCCCTAAATCGTCCATTTTTGATCCGTTTTCAACTCTGTTTCTACCATTAGCTTCCTCCAATCCTCTACAATTGATCTATAACCTTAAAACATGAAATTTAAGTCTGAAAATTACCTTCCAAATCAAGTACGATCGAAAAATTTCCCATCATCCAGTTTCCACATTCCCGGCCACCACAAGCCTCAAATTTAGTCCCTATGCGTTCCTTGCAACCTCCAAATCAGTTTTCCATCATCACCATCGATCAACAATCACTAAAACTAAATGATTTGCGAATGCATGCATTGGTTTTACGTGGAGGGTATAAATTTCTTTTCTTATCAAATGTTTTATTAACTTATTATTTATTTTGTCCACTAACAGTCTTTTATGTTTTCGATACCCTCCAGGTTGATGCGGTGCGGGCTATTGAGAGAGAGACGGAGACATCACACATGTGATCCATAGTGTTGCTGCCAACTCTGGTTAACTGATGTTGGTTTTTGGGACGACGAAGTCTTGGGATCCCTTGTCTAGCTTGCGTGTTCCACGGGGGTTCCACGGGGGTTGAGCAGGTGTTTAGCCTTCGTGTTGCATGTAGTTAGACGGGAGCATGCCTTATCCCTTAATCCCGGGGATTGGGGGTGGGTCGTGTCACAAGGGGCTGCGTTGGATGTGTATGCATGTACCCAATGTACCCTTTAAATACCGGGTGATGCAATTTATTGCAGTGAGATGAATTTTTATGGGGGAACTCATGAACTGCGTAACCTGTTGGACAACATAGGAAATATCTAGTCTAGTTAAGGTTAAATAGAGTAGAGCACCTACTAGTTGTCTCTAGAGAGTGGCATCGGTTATGGGCTGTCCATCGTAGGTAGAAAGGCTAGTTTTGGCAGTAACTAGAGTGGGGGTTGGTTTGCAATCAGTGAGCTCACTTCGTTGGAGGTTGTCAGTGGTGTATTTATTCTGAGTGAGATGAAGGCCAGATGCTGTTTTGGTGGCTTCGACACCAAGAAAGTAGTGAAGAGGACCTAAGTCCTTGATGGTAAATTCACGGGCTAAGGTCTGCCTGAAGTAGGAGATTGTAGTGGTGGAGTTACCTGTCAATATGATGTCATGAACATAGAGAAGGAGGAACATTAAGGAGGTGTTGTTGTGAAACACAAACATAGATGGGTCAGCCCGACTTTGAATGAAGCCGTGTTGAAGGATAAATGAACTGAAGCGTTCAAACCAGGCACATGGTGCTTGTTTCAGGCCATAGAGGGCTTTGTTGAGGCGACACACATGAGTGGGCCGGTTGGGGTCAATAAAGCCAGGTGGCTGTTGCATATACACTTCTTCGGTTAGGTTGCCATGTAGGAAAGCATTAGTTACATCCATTTGACGGAGGGGCCAGTTGAGGGACACAACAATGGTAAGAACAACTCAGATTGTTGCTGGTTTTACCACATGACTGAAGGTTTCTTGATAATCAAGTCTTTTCTACTAGTGGAAGCCTTTGGCCACTAGGTGGGCTTTATATCGCTCAATTATGCCATTTGCGTTGCGCTTGATGCGGTAGACCCATTTACAACCCACGATATTGGCTTTAGGAGGCAGGGGAACAAGAGTCCAAGTGTGCTGTTTGAGCAGATCACTGTATTCTGTGTTCATGGCCTAAATCCAATGAGGGGATTTAGAGGCTTGCTTGTAGGTTTAGAGGCTTGCTTGTAGGTGGTCGGTTCTGAGGGGGGACAAGAGAAGTAGTCTATAGTCGTGGTAGAGGGTAGTAGGAGACATGTGAGAGGTTTTGGGACTTGGAGATCCCTACCTTGCTGCGGGTCATCATAGGGTGGGTGTTTCTGGGGGGAATTTGATTGCTAAAGGAGGATATTGACGAGTTTTCTGTGGTGGTGGGAGATGGTGGTGCTGGAGAAGAATTTGCAGAGGGTGGTGCTAGGGGGGGACTATTGGAGATAGTGTTTGTGAGGAAGGAGGACTTAAAGAGTGGGATGGGGAGGTGGGAGGACTAGATACAGGGGTCGGATTTGGGTGAGCATATGACAAGGTGGGTTTAGTTTGTGGGCTGAGATCATTGGATTGGTGTTGGATGGGGATAAAGGAAAAAGTAGGGGTAGGATTTGGGTGTTTATCGAATGGGAAGGAAGATTAGTTGAAGATGACATGGCGTGTAACGACCCGTCCTAGAAATCGGGATTAGATTAGTTGTTAATGAAGGATTAGTAAAGTTAATAAGTAATTAGTTGGGTGCTTTTGGACGGATAGTGTGAAATGACGGGTTTACCCTTGGAATGAGCAAAATGTTAACTTTTCGTTCGGGTGGTCAAATGTACTTTAACCGATGACCGTGACGTAGTTAGGGAGATCACGAGTTCATAGACAGGTGGCACGTCCGATTCCGACATTCGAGGAAAAAGTTATGGTGTTTGGAAGTTCAAGGGTAATTTGGTTAAAAATAGGCAATTTGTTAACTTTTCATATGACATGGGCTTTTCACGTAATCCGAGGACCGTTAGGTAGGTCTCGATTTCTTGAGTATAACGACAGGCGGCACGCTGTCATCGAACCTCAAACGGTTCAGATTTTGGTCTAAACGCCTCAGGGGCAAAATGGTAAATTGTAGAGAAAAAGGTAAAATGGTCATTTGCTGCCTTGGAAAGGGTGCCCAGAGGATTTGTGACACTTGGATTGTGTTGGAATCTGTGCCCACTAGATTTAGGACACAACTCCCATCCTGGAAGGCTGTGGAACTATCCTAGCCACCTCACGTCCAAATTAAAAGGAATGGGTTTAAATTGGGTTGCACGATTATGGAAAAACAGAGTGTTTGTGTTCTGTGTGTGACCGTGAAACCTAGTGATTAACCTACTTGTCTGTGAGAGATGTGTGAAGACAAGAGAGAGAGTAGAGGATGAGGTTGATGGTGGTGTTGTCATGATGGGTCGTTGTGGACGGTGGCCACAACACCATGAATAAAGGAAATAGAGGAACCTGTGAACCAACCCAGTCAAACTCTTTTGCTCCTCATTCTTTGTCTGTGGGTGCTAAAGAAAGGTTGGAGGGAGGCTCGAGTTGCACGAGGCAGTGGCCACGGCGGAGCCTATGACGGCGATTTCAGGTAAAGTCGTGAAGCCCTCGTTTGCAATTAACAATGGTGCTTTGAGTTACAATACTGGTTGGATGTTTTTGTGGTTAAGAATGTGTTTTGGATGATGAAAGGAATTCAAAGGACTTGAAAACACTACTGGACATGGTTAGGATCAATGGCAGAACTGGGTGGCTGGGGACGGTTCGATCAGCTGTGTGGAAGGTGACTCACAAACTGGGATTTCATGTTTTAATCATAGGAATCAATCAGAATGCATAGGACGAAGTAAATGGATTAAAAAAGACTAAAATTGGACCAGAAATGGTGGAAAACCGCATGCGCCGGTTCAGTTGAACCGGCCGGCCTGCTGAACCGGTCTGAACCGATCGCCTAAGTTGGAAGACGATGAACAGTGACTTGGCGCGTGGCTCCCACGCGTAGCCCCTTTGGCCGGCGCGTGAGGGTACATGGGGCCCCTTTTGGGGAAGTTTCCAACACGACTTTTAAAATATTCGATGTAACAAACATTTTGGCACTGGTTTCGAGTCAATCGGACATCGCCTCGATAGTTTTCGGGATGTCCGAAGGTTATAGGGCACGGTTAAAAATAGTTAAAAATTCTGAAAACTTACGGGGCTTTATTATAAGCTTTATGAAGTAGTTAGTGACCTTATTATGGGATTTGGACAGGTTCGGGAAAGTCGGTGATAGTGGATTGGCCAGGAAGGCATACGTGCGTGCGTATCGAGGCAACGACGTAAATGGTTTGTGAGTGGACTTTGCTTTCGAACTTATTATGCATATATGTTTTATATGTTTTCTATACGTGATTTCTATATTTGTGAATTGATATTGAAGATTTACGATTTTGCACGGATTTCGAGATAAGTACGTATTTGCACGTTTTACGAAGTTTCGATTTATTTTGTGATTTGATCATGGTTTTGATGATTGGATTTTGGGATTTGAAATATGATTTGATTTCAATGGTTTAAATGCATTTCGGAAAAGTGATTTCGGGCTTGGAGCCATGTTCATGTGATTTCGATAAACAAGATTTCGGTTTTGGAATCGGATTTTGAAAAGAGGATTCTTGATTCGGTTTTGAAACTTGAAAGAGGAATCTTGGATTTGGGTTCAGGATGATGGTTCTGGATGCTATCTTACAGAATCATTATTGCGAATTCGAATATGGATTTCTATGGTTTTCACTTGATTGAAAAATGGTTTTAAGTTTAAAGACCTGGAAAAAGAAAAGAAAACGGCTGGATCTGGTTTTGAGTTTAAAGACTCGGTTGATTGACGGGGGAGGGCCCTGGAATTATATGGTTTGAGTTTTAATACTCGGTATATGTTTTGAGTTTAAAGACTCGGTTATTGTGATATCCCCCTAGGCATATTGATTGTATTTTGAGTTTAAAGACTCGTTGATATCCCGGGAAGGTCTGATTATGCGCATGGTTTTGAGTTTAAAGACTCGGGCGCACTTGAGATCCAGCAACTTGCATGATTGATATTTTTCATTGTTTTTTCACTGGTTTTCTGATGTTTTCGGCAATGGCCCGGATGATTTGGATTTTGATGAGCTTTGGGCTAAGTTCCCGTACTTTGATGATTGATTTATGATTTTGGGCTGAGGCCCTGGATTTGAATTGCAGAATTGAGGAAAAAAACGATTTTGGTTTTCATTGATGGTTTTGGATATGAAATGGTTTCATGACATGAATTTTATATGCATGCATTGGTTTTTAATGGAGGGTATAAATGTAATTTCTTATGAACTGTTTTCTAAACTTATTGTTTATTTTTGTCCACTCACAACCTTTTTATGTTTTTGATACCCTCCAGGTTGTTGCGGGGCGGGCTGTTGTTCGAGAGATGGAGACATCACACACGCGATCCACAGTAGATTTTGCGCGCTCTGGGAAGTCCGGAACTTGTCGAACGGTTACTTTTGGAAATCCCGAGTTCGACTTACATGTCACATGGAGGTTGGACTTCGGTTTAGCCTTCGTGTCACGCGTAAGTTAGACGGGAGCATGACTTAGCCCTTAATCACGGGGGATTGGGGGTGGGTCGTGTCATGGCGGCTGATGTAAACACGTCTAGTGAAGATGTGTAGACATCGATAACCAGCATGGGATGGGCTATACCCGAGAAATACACAGGAAAAAGAACAAGGTTCTAACTTGTGTTTGGTATAATCACCAAGATATGGGAAGCATGAGCAGCCAAAGGTGTGAAGGAGATGATAGGGAGGCTGTTTCTGGTGTAGTTGAAAATAGGGTGATGACCATTGGAGGACAAAGGTGGGGAGAAGGTTGATTAGGAAAACTGCCGTGGTAATTTCCTCTGCCCAGTAGCAATAGGGAAGACCAGCAGTGATTAAGAGGGTGCGTCCAACCTCAGAAATGTATTGGTTCTTTCTTTCGGCCAGGCCATTTTGTTGTGGGGTATGGGGGCATGAGAACGTTTGATGGATGCCATGGTTAGTGCAAAATGTGGTAAATGAATTGTTGGCAAATTCTTTGCCCCCATCACTCTGAAATTGTTTGATGGTGGTGGAAAACTGAGTTTGAACATAAGTAAAAAATCTGGTGAAGTGGGCAAAAACTTCAGATTTGAGTCGAAGGGGTAAATCCAAGTAAAACGGGTGTAGTCATCCGTAAATAAAACATAATATTTATAACCAGAAACTGAAGATACAGGGGACATCCATACATATGAGTGGATTAAATCAAACAGATGTTGAGAGGTGTGATTAACAGAAGAAAAAGACTGTCTAGTACATTTGCTTAAGACACAATGATTACAAAAGGGACTGGTAGTAGAAACAACAGAAGAACTGAGATGGTTTTGGGTTGCCAGCATGCGTAGGACTTGGTGAGATGGGTGGCCTAGCCTTTGATGCCACAGAGTGGGGGAAGGCGTCGTGAGGAAAGCTTGTGGTGGGTTGTGAGGCTTGATGGGGTATAATCCATCCTTACAGGGGTCCTGGAAAAGAATAGAATTGGTAGTTAAATCCCGGATAATAAAGTGTGTAGGAAAGAAGATGAGGCTAACATTTTGATCTTTGGTGAATTGAGCAACAGAGAGGAGGTTTTTGCGGATAGTGGGGACATGTAGGACATCTGTAAGTTTAAAGAGAAACGGGCCAGAGGAGAATGTAACGTTACCAGTGTGGGATATGGGCATGGTTTGGCCATTGCCGACCATGATCTGGTCCTGGGAGGTAGGGGTTGTGGACTGTGGAGCAGCAGGGGTCATGGAAACATGGTTAGTTGCTCCACTATCTAGATACCAGTTGAGGTCTGAGACAGCAGCGAGATGAAGGCCAGCAAAGGCCTGTGAAAGGTCATGATCTGCAGATTGGGTGATCTGTGGGCAATGTTCTGCAACATGGCCAAAGCGATTGTAGGACCAGCACTGTGGTCCTTGGGGGCGTGAAGCATGAGAGGGAGTGGGGCCGAGAATGCCAAGGGAGGGATTGGTGGGATAACGGCCAGAACTTTTGCGGGTGAAGGGTCTGTAATTACGGCCAGGTCTGGAGCCACGGGAGTAAGAGGGACGACCACAAGCATTAAGGATAGTAGGGCCTGCATAGGTGGTATAAAGGGTTGTGGGAGTGGCAGCAGTGGTATATGCAAAACTGGATGTTTGTTGGGCTTCGAAAGATAGAAGACGAGCTCTAAGATCAGAGAAGGGAGGCAGGGGTGGGAAGTTGAGCATTGCAATGACTAAGATGGTATATTCTGGGCCTAGGCCACGAAGAACAGCAGTGACTAAGTCTATGGGTGAGAAGGGTTCATTTATGGCAGTAAGAGTCAGCGAGTGTCTCGACATGGGTAAGGTATTCAGAGATGGTTTTGGACCCTTTGGTGAGAGACATGATCTGAAAACGCATATTAGTGGCACTGGCAAGAGACTGCTGAGAGAAGTTTTGCTTGAGACAATCCCCTATGGCACGAGAGGTGGTGAGACCCACAACTTGGGATAGAATAGGTTCGGTTAGAGTGGCCCGAAGCATGCTAACTAAGGTCTGGTCAATTTGGAACCAGATAAGGTAGGCAGGATTAGGCATGGGTTCAGGATTTGATGTTAGGGCAGAATGTTCAGAGTCAGATTGGGGTGAGGTTTCAGGATTTAGGGAAGACAGAATAGTAGGAGGAGGAGGAGGATAAGTGCCATCAATAAAACTCCAGTAATTGTGGCCAAAGACGAAAGGTTTAATTTGACTTTCCCATAGAAGGTAATTGGTTTCACTCAATTTCACAGAAACCAAGGTGGAGACGTTAGGGGAGGAGATAGGAGAGGAACAGGAATCGGCAGCCATAGACATGGTTTGTGAAGGATCGGTTTATGGTGGTCAGACAGATTGCTCTGATACCATGTAGAAAGGTATAATTTTTTGATATGTTTTACAAGCCAACTAGGCATATTTATACACATTAGTATAGGAGATAAGATGTGACAGTTATCTCCTATATAAATATGATTAGGACATCTATCCTAAGTAAGTAACTGCTACAAACTAACTAGGGTACATGTGTCTAGGTCTAAATAGATGTCTAGTCTAACTGTAATATCCAATGATGTTTGAACATGTACACTGTTTAACATATGCTATTTGATTGTTCAAGGAGACTGACTTCAATTTTTGACAAGAAAATGTATCTTCTCAAACGTATATTGAAGGAGGTGACATTACATATTATCTTCGCTTGGATCAACAAATCCAAATTGCTTGAAATGAAAGAATGAATTCAATGATTTTAGGAATGCATATGATAATGCAAAAGAACTCATGGACACCAAGAAGCAAACCACATTTATTAATCAAACCCCAATTATGGGCCTATATATATATATATGAAGAAAAATCTATAGACAAACAAATATATACAACACTCATGAAGCAAACCACAATTATGATGGTCTTGATGACATTTTTCTTCCCCTTCACTGTCCCCTTTTTATCATCAACTAGCCAACATGCCATATATCAATCATGAACAGATTATAGTGGCCTTCTGGTGCTAGGACAACGCCATGCCACAATGCCTACATCTGGTCCTGTGTTTAATTTATATATGTTTACCAAATCTTCACTCTTTACCTTTATTCAGCTTCTTCCTTGTCTTGTTATTCTCAGTTCATTTGTTAGGTAAAGAAACCTAGAGATGGAAAAAGAGGAATGTCTGTAAATCCAATCACAACCAATGATGGTCTTGATGAAATGTTTGGCTCCATTGACCTCCCACTTCCCCCTCCCCAAACTGATTATTAAATATTGTGACCGGATATATAGCCGCTGTGATCCATCGGCCACATCTCATCCTTTATTTCATAATTTTATGAATCTTAACTGTAGAAAAGCTTAAAATAAACAAAGATAAAATAGAAAGGTAAAGAACTTTTTTTGTTACAAAAGAATGCAAGTCAATTTGGCATTTTATTTTAAATGCAAAGAACACCTACATTTATGAAAGCCAAAGTCTATATCATCTTCGCCATTTCTCTATTTATTCCTTCTTATTTCTTGCTCTCAATTCAAACAATTGAGGTGTTATGGTGATTGTATTAAAAGAGAATGGTGCTTCTTGTTTGGAACGTTTAAGTTAAGAGATTCTCTATATATATTGATCATTAACCGAGAAGGATGAGCCGATCGAGTAATAAGTAATTCCAACTGAAATGGAGACGAAGAGGTCCTCAACCAGCTAGTCAATTTCATCGCTAACAATCATATAGGGCTCGATTGGTGGCTCATATGGGATTGGATTGTATAACTCACCAAATTCAAGAAACATGAGCATTTTTTTCATTGTAAGGGGATAAGACATAAAAGAAACCTTGACTATGTCTAATCCCCTTACAAGTCATTTCCACTTTCAAAATACCTAAAAATTGATGATTTATTCAGTTCAATCTCATATGATCCATCAAACAGCCCGAAATTTAACATGGGGCGGCAAAGATACATTCAAATTACTTGTGAAGATCAAACTACATGCTCCGCAGACGAAAAATTGAACTAAAAACAAGGAATTCATGTGTAAATTCTTCTAACAGTTACAGATCAACATCGATCACCTGCGGGTCGATATAAGCAAAATAAGATCAGGATCGATCTGAACAAGCAGATGAATAATATGACAACAAGAGAGAGCACGCCTGCAAACAACCACGACTATTTCATGGGTGCTGCAAGCGTGCTCTCTCTCGTTGTCACACATCATCAATTTGAGCTCAGATGATATATCATCCCAAAGAAATTGTCCAATTACATGCGAATTTACTCGCATAAATCATGTCAAAACACCAATAAATTTAGGGGAAATTTTTTAACAAATATAAAAATTTTAAAATAAAAAAATAAAGCAGAAAATTATATGGTTCGCCGACAGATTTTGCCAACATCAAATATGGAACCAGATTAGAAGCATCACCCCAGAGGTACTTGATCTATCTGGAACTAAGGGTTTTGGTTGATTATCAAATATGACAATAGAATATTAATCTAAGATCTACCCTTTAATTACAGATCAAAACCAAAACATTAAAATAAAATTAAGAACACAGTATCACATGCAAAACGCTACCAGAAAATTCAAAGGAAGCTGCATAATAAGAATCTTTTTTAAAAAATCCCAAAACATTAACAATATAAAAACTCCAAAAACCTAAGATACTCAAGGGAAGTAAAAAGCTTCAATATTCAAATATTTTAGTCAAAGAAAATGTAGAAAAGGGTTTGAAAAACCTAAGATTACTTTTACTGACCATGGATAGTGTCCATCTTCAGACCAAAGTAAGTTCCATAAAATCTAGACCCAAAGAAGAAAACAAAAGAGAGTAAATCATACCTTACCTCAAGATTTTTGCAAATCAAAATTCAGATCATAGTTTGATAGAAAAAGTAGTTAAAGCACAGACTTTCAAGACTGATGTGAAGAAAAGGATACATCTTTACCAGTAATGCTCCTGACCCAGCTAAAGACGAACCTAAAAATTTAACAAGCACAACAAAAAGTAGACCTCAAAATTTTCTTTATTTTTTATAAATCTGAATTATACTGCATGAAGAGCTACTTGTTCTGAAACCCCAATTTCTTCACCCTCACGGAGCAGATAAAAACAATACATAACAAAAACAACAAAATCCAGGAAAAACAAAAGGATGAACTCAAACACGCATAGCAAAGCACAAATTAAGAAAAAGTCAAGTAGGGACAAAGATCTTAGACTTAGACATGAGTAGCCAAATCCAAACCCGAGAAATTGGATCACAACACCCACCAACCCAGGAAAAGACATGCAAAGGACAAGCAATACCACTTCCAAAGATGATGCAAAAGCGAGAGAGCAAGCGAGAGAGAGAAAGGGTTCCAAGGTTCCATCGAAAGAAGGAAGAGTCTAGAGCCACTTAAAAGAAGAAAGAATAATGGTGGATAAAAAAAGAAAAAGTGAAACCCTCGGGAAACCAAGAGTTAAATGGAGGATACAAATCTCTAGATAGACAATTAATTAGTATATGGCCTCAGTGGATCAAGATCGTACAAAGGGAATGTTATTGGACACTGAATAGATATATTACTTTGAATATATTTATTTTTTTGTGATAAATTTAATGTAATATTTATTGTGTCAAATGATGTTATCTATTGTATTATATTAATTATTTTAATTTGATGAATTATTATGTTTAACGGATTATTTAATGAGTCATTTGTTGTTTATATTAATAATTTCAATTGGATAGATTAATTCATCCACTGAATAGACTGATCATTTGCTCTATCAGATTAAAATACTGATTATATTGTATTGACTGGATTATATTATACTAGATAATAAGAAATATCAATATCATAAATAGTAATTATGTATATTATTATTTATTTCAATTTATTTTAATTAATTATTAATATCATTATTTATCTATTAATATTATATTTTATTAATAATAATAATAATAATATTTTTTGTCGAATGAAACGATACATAGACAAGTAAATCCCTTATAAATTTTAAAGGATTCCTTTACTTTAATGTAAGGGAATTCATCATTCGAAGGAAAGTAGACTACTTAAGAATTTCACATTTTATTTATTTTATGTCAAAATTGAATAAAGAATTAAGAAAATCTAATAAAATAAAAAGAAGAATGAATCAATGAAATGTTGCTTGATCTTCTTTGTAAACTTGAGTAAGGAGTGGTGGGGGCTTTATAGAATTTTAAAGCGGGAATCCCCTCTTTATCTTTTGTTGAATTTGGCGTAACTACTTGAGCCGAATGAGAGGAAACTTTCACGTCCGGTTTTGAAAGGGGGAGATCCTATAGGATCCTATCCAAATTTTTCTTTTATTAGGCCCATAACTAAAAAACCCACTTTCTTACGATTACGAGGTTCATTTGAATATGAAATCCAATCCTGGAAATACAGTATCCCACTTTTTTTTACTACCCAAGGCTTCGATACATTTCGAAATCGAGAAATTTCTATTGGAGCAGGTGCTATCCGAGAACAATTAGCCGATCTAGATTTGCGAATTATTATAGATTATTCGTTGGTAGAATGGAAGGAATTAGGGGAAGAAGGGCCCACGGGTAATGAATGAGAAGATCGAAAGGTTGGAAGAAGAAAGGATTTTTTGGTTAAGCGCATGGAATTGGCTAAGCGTTTTATTCGAACAAATATAGAACCTGAATGTATGGTTTTATGTCTATTACCAGTGCTTCCACCCGAGTTGAGACCTATCATTCAGATAGATGGGGGTAAACTAATGAGCTCGGATATTAATGAACTCTATAGAAGAGTTATTTATCGGAACAATACTCTTATCGATCTCTTAACAACAAATAGATCTACGCCAGGGGAGTTAGTAATGACATGACCCATCCCAATCCCCCCGGGATTAGTGCGGGATGACCCTGCTCCCGTCTGACACGAAGGGATATTTCCAACCTTTGCCCTCCCGGGCTATCAGAGTACGCTAGGATCCGGAGGAGGTATGTGATATCTCGGTCTCTGCTACAGTCCACATCCGCTGTCAACCTGAAGGGCAGTCAAAACATTAAAAGCTGTGAGTGGAAAAAATAAGAGTTTATAAAAACATTTTAACGAGAAGACATTTGTACCCTTCGCTAAAAAACATGCATGCATTCGAAAACTATTTATCCAAAAGAAACCATATGTGGGACTAAACCCAAAACCATAATGAATTAGACCATACGGGCCACTGCCCAAAACCAGTGTAAACACACATCATACATCATATCATATATCTCATATAGCATACATCATATATACATATAATTCACACAACCAATCCTGTCACAGTTTCCAAAGCTACGCGCGTGCTACCCAGGTCTCAATCCGAGTCTTCTCAAAGTCAAGATCAATGTCCGTAGACCACTGACCCTACCCGAGGTAATAGTAACCATAGCCTTCTGAGAGTAAGGAACCCAACTGGGGGGTGACTCCACTCAGTCGGTGCTCCGTGACTACTCCGGGGTCCACCCAGGCCAATGACCCTCCCCGGAGGAGATAATAGAAGTAAAGGAAGGTATATGAATACATATATATACATAACATAAACATTCATGCCCGGTTCCCTTGAACCGTCATGATCCATAACATCCATTAACCAGGGTTCATGCCGGTTCCCATAAACCGTCATGAACCAGAATGACCTGACAAAGGTTCATGCCGATTCCCATAAACCGTCATGAACCACAATGACCTTTCCAGAGTTCATGCCGGTTCCCATAAACCGTCATGAACTTGGAAATCCATCTAGGGTCTTTGACCCGAAATCATAAACCGTAAAGTAAACTGGGTCTCGTGGCCCGAACATATGACTCAACTGGGCATCCTGCTCGATATCTAAGGGTCAGTCACGACTCTGATCATAGTGATGCGTGCAACCATCCATCCAGGACCGCTCTTAATCCTGGTATGTCGCCATGAACGTATCAACCGACGCTACCACCACAAGATCATGGTGCACTCATCACTGATCGATATCCTAAACCAACCGCACTCCGAAGTCGAGCCTCCCCACGCTGCCCGACCACGAATCGTGCATCGTGACTGATAGAACCCGCCCCGATCCCACAGGGACCACAAGGGGACGTGCCCTGCTCCCGTCTGACAGCCAATAATTCATACAAATTTAACCTCAAAACATCAAATGCATAAATGACCAAATTAAAGTTATACATCAAATCCGAATTAAACAGATGTCAGACAAGGGATGAAATCCAAAATTACAAGTTACGAGCACGACTCTAAAATAAACCTGCGGGTAAACCACCCAACAGGGGTTCAGGTACGCAGAAGTAGATCTATGCCTCAGCCTCAGGTTCCTCCTCTACCTTAGTATCACGACTTGGAGGGGTTACCAAAAACATTAAGGGTGAGTGGACCGAAACTCAAGTTTATAAAATCATTTGATAAGTAAAACATATAATTTACCCCTCCGTTTTCCAAACATGCATGCAACCGTATTTAAAACCATCAATCATATAATATGAACCAAAAGGCATATAATAAAACCATAATATCATTTTAGTCACTGCACCATACACTCCAACCCGACATTCCTGATGTCTGACGTCCCTGACGCCCAATAAGGTCACAATCACAAGGCTACGCGTGCCACTCGGGTCTCAATTCCGAGTTCAATCCCCGAACCCTGTTCGGTTACAGCATCCCCGATGCTTAGCGTCCTAGACGCTGGACGTACTAGACGTCCGTGACCTCTCCGGGGTACCTCCTCCAGAGGAGACAGTATCATATGGAAGGATCTATACAGTGCAGTAACAAATACATTTTATTGATATCCACATGCAAGGCATATATTTATACATAGATAAAACCCAAACCAAACCTTATGTTCCATCGGACGGGTCTCAAGCCCAAATACCGTGAAACGTGTCATAACCATAATTTCCATATCATCAGAACCGTTTATTTGATTTTAGCATGTGAATAAATAAGTAAATCGGAAAACATTTTGAGCATGCAAGTGTTTAATGAAATCGGGCCCACTCACTGTACGATTCCGCTGCGAATCTGCGCGTACGGACCTGTACCGAGATTATCGTACAATTCCTGTCAGTTCAATTCACACGTAAGGGTCACTACAAGTCCTTAATATTTATTCAAAAGAAAGTTCGAAACAGAAGCCAGTTCGGGGAAACCGTCAACACGTTTCCCGAGGCAACCGGCCCTAAACTGACCCTTCAAACTATCATAGATCAACATGGTTAATTCACCAAAAATATTCAGAATAATGAGAGGAATAAAAGTCATGTTGATTGTGATCGGAGATAAGCCCCAACGCGCCCTCACGCGCCGCCCAAAGTGGCTGCGCGTGAAAGTCACGCGCCTGACACTGTAGCTACAGTGTCAGCACCTTCACCCGTTTGCCTGTAATTCGGGCCTGCTACCCGCGGCTTGACCCGGTTGATTACCCATGAATTCCTACTCGATTTCAATCCAATTTGATCCTAACATGTTATTTAAACATCTAATTTAAGTTCTGAGTTATTAATTATTCAAATCCAATCCTTAAATGGCCCTTCGACCTGTGATCAACCAAACGGGTCAATCACCAGAACTCACTGGTTTCAAACCCATTGTCCAATTAACTTCACAGGAAGTATAATAGGATCAAAACGAACAAAAATGAACAATCAATTGTGTCTGAGAGTACCTGAAGGTCGTCGTCCCAAGCTCTACGATTTCCCTGAAAACAGCAGTCACCGTCCCAGCTCAGCCATGGCTGTTGGCCTTCGATTTCGATGCGGTTGAGTTCTAAACACTCCCAGAAGACTAAACCATGCCTTGGTTTGGTCCAACAGTCACCAGAAATCAAAACCCGATTTTCCCTCCAATTTTTCCAGAAATGGCTTCTCTGGTTTTCCTCACCCGTTCTCAGTTATCTCTGCATCAGAGTGATGCTCACACATGTCCTAATCAGTTTTAAACAATTTCAAGCCGTCCCAGAGGCTCGTGGGTGTCCAATTTGTCCACTGAAATTTGTCCCCCGAAAGCTTCGAATTTCGATTAATCAATTTGATCGTGTAGCTGGAAGAATCAGACCACGTTTGATGCTTCAAAAAGGTTTAAACAATCGATACTTTCCAACCCACACTCACCAGTAAACAAATCGCACTCAGAGCCACCGCACATGGTGGTGCCGCCCATGTCCCCCGCGGTTTGCTACAGTAACCAGGGCAAAAAGACCAAAATGCCCCTGGTTCAAATAATTACCAAACTGCCCTTCACTTTCTAGACCCGTAGCTCAGCCATACGAAGTCCGATTTCCGCGTGCCGCCTGTCTACGGACTCAGGACGTCGAGACCTACCTATCGGTCCTGGAGTCGCGTGAAAATTAATTGTCAAACGAAAAGTCAACATTTTCGCCCCAACCGTCAACATAACGGTAATGCACCTGAACTTCCGATAGTCATAACTTTTTCCCCGATCGTCCGAATTGGACGTGCCACCTGTCTATGAACTCGTGACGTCCCGAACTACGTCACGGTCATAGGTCAAAGTCCATTTTATTCATCAATCAAAAAGTCAACAATTTGGCCATACCAATCACAAGGGTAAAAGCGTTAATTCACACATTAAATCACAATATTAAAATCCACGAATTTCCGGGGTGTTACAGTGACCTCTCCGGAAGGAACACATCCCAATCCGGAGGCGAGCGTCGTATCGTCGATCGCCGTGCACATAGCACCCGCCGCGACCACGATTTAGACCCGAAGCTCGCACATAGTGTCATATGCCCGAGACAAAACCAAATGGGTCTCATACCCGAGTTTATCCTTTTACAAATCCAAAACCTTTTCATTTAGACCAATAAAGACATACAGACCCGTATAGGCACCGTATAGGCTCGAAACCTCGAAATACGTGCCTATACATAACCACACATCCAAATGCACTCATGGCATCACAAACAAGTATTTAAAACATATAATAAACATTTATGCATGCACCAATTTAGAAAACAAGGTCCACTCACAGACCGTCCGAGCTGCAGTCTCGATTTGCGTGCCGTAGGCTCTCCCGAGCCGATCACTGTCATCGGGACTCCCGAACCTGTCCAAATCGTAATAGAAGGTTACTAACTACCTTATACAAGTCCATACTAAGAACCCTAAACTTTCCCGTAAAAGTCCACGTGTCCCGTACACGTTTCCTGAGGTGAAAAACCTTAATTTGACCAACTTAACAATCTCCGATCGACCCGAAACCACCGCCATTGGATCCGGATCGTCGAAACCTTTAAAACGACCCTGGGTCCACTCAAAATACTATTCATATGCGCCCCCACGCGCCCGGTCAACGCGTGGGTCAACGCTGCTATAGTACTTGCTGACGTCAACATGACGTCATCACTAACAGTCCTGACAGTGACACGTGTCACACTCCTATTAGCCCATTTTTTGACATGTTAGACCTGACAATGCTGACGTCATCCCTGACATGATGACGTCAGCAGGATGACGTCACCTGTCATCCCTGTCCTCCCGCCGGGTCGACCCGAATTGTAACGACCCGTCCCAAATTCCTAGATTAGATTAGTGACTAATCACGGATAGTGAGGCTAATCCGTGATTAGTTTAGCGAAATCGGACGAACGATGCAAAATGACCGTTTTGCCCCTATGCATGGGTAAAAAGTTGACTTTTTAATCGGGCGGTCAAATGGACTTTGACCGATGACCGTGACGTAGTTCGTGACGTTACGAGTTCATAGACAGGTGGCACGTTCAATTCCGACGTTCGAGGAGGAAATTATGACGTTCGGAAGTTTAGGGGCATTTTAGTAATTTTGGTTAAAAGGGCAAAATAGTTGACTTTTTAACTGGGATGTCCGATGGCCAAGGGCTGAGGACTATTACGTAGATAAGGACGATACGAATCCATAGACAGGCGGCACGTCGAATTCGGACGTTCGACGACGAAGTTACGGTTCACGGAAATTTCAGGATACTATTCCAGGCGACACGTTTTACGAGACAAAAAGGAGAGTTTTGTCTTTAGTGGGCCCAGTCACTTTTCAGCAACCAATGGATGAGTGACACTTGTCACCCATCCACTGGCCAACCTCACCCATTCATGCACCAAAACCCATCCCCGTGCATCGTCCATTTTCTTTGTTCCCAAACACAAACCCGATCCCATTTCTCACCCAAAAATCCAAACCCTTGACCTGTGAGCATAACTGAGAGGACAGAGAGATGGAGAGGACCGGCTGGACGTGGTGGCTGGCCAGGCAGAGCCGCCGTGGGCGGCAGAGGAGGAAACCGATCGAGGTAATCGGTTTTACCCGATTTTGTTCATTTTTCATTTCTGTTGTTATGGGTCGATTTGGACGATTGGTTTGAGTTAAATAGGTTGCTAGAGAGTTGTTAGAGAGGTTTTGGTGGTGGTTGGACATCGGGGAAGCCCTGGGAGGTTTCGGGAAAATTGAACCGTGAGGTTCAAGATTGAACCGGTCGGATTTCGAAGGTTTTAGGTAGTTTTGTTAAATGGGTTAGATAGGAAATGAAGAAATAGGAATTTAGGAATTTGAATGGAAGCAAACGGACCGAAAATGAGGGAGAAGGACACCTGGGCCGGTTACGCCGGTCCAAGTTGCAGGAAAAATCGGTCCGGACCGGTCTGACCGAAGTAGGAGATGACAGGTGACGTCATCCTGCTGACGTCATCATGTCAGGGATGACGTCAACATTGTCAGATCTGACAATGTCAGCTGACATGTCAGAAAATGGGCCAATAGGAGTGCGACACGTGTTGCATGTCAGTGCACAGTCAGCACTAACATGTCAGTGACGTGGCCCAATCAGGGGCTGACACGTGTCACTGACGTGGACCAGTGCCGTGATGACACGTGGCACATGTCAGACTGCCACGTGGCACTGACAGCACAATGACGTGGACCAATGGGAGCATGACACGTGGCACCTGTCAGAGTCTGACATGTCAGACCTGACAACTGTCAGATGACGTCATGCTGACGTCAGCGATGACGTCAGCAGGTACTGTAGCAGGCGCGTGAGGCCCACGTGCAGCCACTTTAGGCGGCGCGTGAGGGCGCGTGGCAGGGAATTTGGGAAAGTGTTCAACACGGGAAATCTTCTATTCGATGTAACGAACATTTTGGGACTGGTTTCATGTCGATCGGACACCGTCTCGATATGTTTCGGGGCATCGAAAGGTTTAGGTTCGGGATTAAAAATAGCTAAAAATACGGGAAAATTACGGGGCTTTGGTGGGAGGTTAATTAAGTAGTTAGTAACCCTCTAAATTAATTTGGACAGGTTTGGAAGTCCCGGTAATGGTGATCGGCTCGGGGAGCCGTATGGCACGCGTATCGAGGCGCGGCTTCGGACGGTCTGTGAGTGGACCTTGTTTTCTAAATTGGTGCATGCATAAATGTTTATTATATGTTTTATTACTTGTTTGACGATGCCATGGGTGCATTTGTATGTGGTTACGTATAAGCACGTATTTCGAGGTTTCAGCCTTATACGGTGCTTATACGGGTCTGTATTTCTTTATTGGTTTTAATGAAATGGCTTTGGATTTATAAAAGGATAAACTCGGGTATGAGACCCATTTGGTTTCATATGACCTCAGATTTCGGGCACGGTGCCCAGCTGATGTCCTATGTTCGGGCACGAGACCCAGTCACTTTACGGCTTTGATTTCAGGTCAGGTCAGGGAACCTTAAATGGATTCCCAGGTTCATGAAGGTTTATGGGAACCGACATGAACCCTTGTTATGGTATCGTGGTTCATGACGGTTTATGGGAACCGGCATGAACCCTTGTTGGTTATTACGGTACATGACGGTTTATGGGAACCGGCATGTTACTTGGTTATGTTATTACGGTACATGACGGTTTATGGGAACCGGCATGTTACCTGATTATGGATATTATGGATCATGACGGTTCAGGGGAACCGGGCATGAATGTTTATGTTATGTATATATATGTTCATCTACCTTCCTTTACTTCTATTATCTCCTCCGGGGAGGGTCGTTGGCCTAGGTGGACCCCGGAGTAGTCACGGAGCACCGACTGAGTGGAGTCACCCCCAGTTGGGTTCCTTACTCTCAGGAAGGCTATGATTACTATTACCTCGGGTAGGGTCAGTGGTCTACGGACATTGATCTTGACTTTGAGAAGACTCGGATTGAGACCTGGGTAGCACGCACGTAGCATTGGATACCGTGACAGGATTGGTTGTGTGACTTATATGTATATATATGATATGTGGTGTGCACAGGTGTGCACAGGATTTGAGCAGTGGCTCGTGTACTTGGTTTCTGTATGGTTTGGGGCCGAGTCCCTTATGGATTTGGGCAGTGGCCCGTATGGTCGTTTTCATTGTGGTCATTTCGACCTTGGTTTATATCTGCTTTGGGCTTAGTCCCACATATGGTTTGTTTTGGATAAATGGTTTTCGAATGCATGCATGCTTTTTAGTGAAGGGTACAAATGTCTTCTTATTAAATGTTTTTATAAACTCTTGTTTTGTCCACTCACAGTTTTTAATGTTTTGACTGCCCTTCAGGTTGACATCGGATGTGGACTGTAGCAGAGACCGAGATATCACATGCCTCCTCCGGATCCTGGCGTACTCTGATAGCCCGGGAGGGCAAAGGTCGGAAATATCCCTTGTCTGACACTTCGTGTCAGACGGGAGCAGGGTCATCCCGCACTAATCTCGGGGGGATTGGGATGGGTCCTGTCACGAATACCTGCAACCGGGTCACCGTGACCCGCGGCTTGACCTGGCCGGTTCTTCACCGTCCGGCCACCAAAACTCTCCCCGTTTGTCCCATTTTCTTCGTCTCATCCTCCCCCATAGATCCCTTAACCCAGAAATTGAAAACAGGGGTTAGAAATTACCTGTTGGACAACGAACCGTAAGCCCGATCTTCCCCCGTCGAAACCCCAACCACCATTTTTGACCCCAACCACCATTTTTGACCCGAAACCGTGGCTCTCGGGTTTCTCCCGCCGTGTCCACCGCCGTCGTCCCCAGTCCCTCAGTCATCCCTCACTTCCTCACACTCACTCACGGCTCACAAGAGGAAGGTTGGTGGGGTGTGGGTTGTGTGTTTGAAGAAAAATGAAGAAATGGTGATAATGGGTGGTATTCAGGTTTGGGAGGGAATGAAGAAGAAGAAATATGAAGATGATGATCAGATGGGAAAATGAGAGATGGAGGGTGAGGATTAAAAGGTTAATTGGTTAATGGATGGTTAGGATTTAAAGATAGATGGATTAATTATATTATAATACATATAATATTATTTAATTGAATAGATCCACCTTTTTAGAGATGTAGCCAATGGGATGAGTGACACTTGTCACTCATCCATAGGTCCACCTAAAATATCTGCCCAATCAGATATTGCCAAATCAGCCCCGCCTCGAAGTACGTGCATAGTGAAATCGAACTTCCGTGACCTATAACTCTCCCGTTCGAAGTCCGATTTCAGCGTGCCGCCTGTCTATGGATTCGTATCGTCCTTATCTACGTAATGGTCCTCGGCCCTTGGCCATTGGACCCCTCGGTCAAAAAGTCAACATTTGCCCCTTTTTAACCATAATTACCAAAATGCCCCTAAGCTTCCGAACGTCATAACTTCCTCCTCGAATGTCGGAATTGAACGTGCCACCTGTCTATGAACTCGTGACGTCACGAACTACATCACGGTCATCGGTTAAAGTCTGTTTGACCGCCCGAATGAAAAGTCAAGGTTTTACCACGACAAGGGGCAAAATGGTCATTTCGCATCGTTCGTCCGATTTCGCCCAACTAATCACGAATTAGCCTCACTAATCGTGATTAGTCACTAATCTAATCTAGGAATTTGGGACGGGTCGTTACAAGTAATGTGTCAGAAACAATTGGTACAAGAAGTTGTGGATACACTTCTTGATAATGGAATTCGCGGACAACCAATGAGGGATGGTCATAATAAGGTTTACAAATCGTTTTCAGATGTAATTGAAGGCAAAGAGGGAAGATTTCGTGAGACTCTGCTTGGCAAACGGGTTGATTATTCGAGGCGTTCTGTCATTGTCGTAGGTTCTTTACTTTCATTACATCGATGTGGATTGCCTCGCGAAATTGCAATAGAGCTTTTCCATACATTTGTAATTCGTGGTTTAATTAGACAAAATTTTAGTTAGAATATGGGGGTTTCTAAGAGTAAAATTCGGGAAAAAAAGCCGGTTGTATGGGAAATACTTCAGGAAGTTATGCAAGGGCATCATGTCTTGCTGAATAGGGCGCCTACTCTGTATAGATTAGGCATACAGGCGTTCCAACCCATTTTAGTAGAAGGACATGCTATTTGTTTACATCCATTAGTTTGTAAGGGATTCAATGCAGACTTTGATGGTGATCAAATGGCTGTTCATGTACCTTTATCTTTGGAAACTCAAGCGGAGGCCCGTTTACTTATGTTTTCTCATATGAACCTCTTGTCTCCAGCTATCGGGGATCCTATTTCCGTACCAACTCAAGATATGCTTATTGGGCTCTATGTATTAACGAGTGGAAATCGTCGGGATATTTGTGCAAATAGGTATAATCCATGTAATCGAAGAAATTATCAAAATAAAAGAATTGGCGATAATAACTATAAGTATACGAAAGAAAAAGAACTTTTTCTTTTTTTTTGTAATTCCTATGATGCAATTGGAGCTTATCGGCTGAAAAGAATCCAGTTAGATAGCCATTTATGGCTCCGGTGGCGGCTAGATCAACGCGTTATTACTTCAAGAGAAACTCCCATTGAAGTTCACTACGAATCTTTGGGTACCTATCATGAGATTTATGGGCACTATCTAATATTAAGAAGTATAAAAAAAGAAATTATTTGTATATACGTTCGAACCACAGTTGGTCATATTTCTCTTTATTGAGAAATCGAAGAAGCTATCCAAGGGTTTTGCCGAGCCTACTCATATGGTACCTAATCATATGGTATCTAAATTAAGTAATTCTATGACACCCGTGTGATTTTTGGTTTCTCCAGTTCACCTAGGACCCTAGTTCCTGAATTTATATGCGAATCAAGATCGAGAAAAGGAAGTTTTACAACCATTGACTCAAACCCATTGTCGAACTCCACTCAGCGGAATAGGGAGGTACTTATGGCAGAACGTGTCAATCTGGTCTTTCACAATAAAGTGATAGATGGAACTTCTATTAAACGACTTATTAGTAGATTAATAGATCACTTCGGAATGACATATACATCACACATCCTGGATCAAGTAAAGACTCTGGGGTTCCGACAAGCCACTTGACACGACCCATCCCAATCCCCCCGGGATTACCATGGAATGTGTCATGCTCCCGTCTGACAAGAGGTGTCAGACAAGGGATAACCTGTTGCCATTGCCCAACCGGGCTTCCAGAGTGCGTAAGGATCGATGGAGGAGGTGTATGATGTCCCAGTCTCTGCTGCAGTCGCATCTGGAATCAACCTGAAGGGCATTAAAAACAAAAGCTGTGAGTGGACGAAAATAAACAAGTCTGTTTAAAACATTTATAAGACATTTATGCCCCTCAGTAAAACCATATGCATGCGCCAAAAACCAATGATCACACATTTATTTAGAAATAACCATTAGGGCCTTAGCCCGAAAACCAAAGCATAGTTTCAATTTCCAAAAGTCAATCCAAGAGTTATTTCATAATTCCAGTAATATGAACCATAAGGCATATAATATAAACCATAACCATAATTTTAGCCACTGCACTATACACTCCAATCCGACATCCCTGATGTCTGACGTCCCTGACGTCAATAAGGTCACAATCACAAGGCTACGCGTGCCACTCGGGTCTCAATTTCCGAGTTCAATCCCCGAACCCCGTTCGGGTAGAGTATCCCCGATGCTTAGCGTCATAGACGCTGGACGTACTAGACGTCCGTGACCTCTCCGGGGTACCTCATCCGGAGGAGACAATATAATATGGAAGGATTTATACAGTGCAGTACTAAATACATTTTATTGATATCCACATGCAAAACATATAGGTATACATAGGTAAAATCCGAACCGATCGTTACGTTTCATCAAACGGGTCTCATGCCCAAATACCGTGAAACGTGCCATAACCGAAATATCATCAAAACCATTTATTGATTCCAGCATGTGAACATATATAAAATGTAAACCGGAAAACATTTATTCAATTCCATTTTAGGGTCCCCGACCCGCAATCGTATGTAGAAATCAACTGGGCCCCTGACCCGATTTCACAAGTTAACTGGGCCCCTGGCCCGATCCACATGTTAACTGGGCCCCTGGCCCGATTTCATAGTTCAACTGGGCCCCTGGCCGGATTTTACACTATTCAAGTTCGTAACCGTTTCATGAAATCATATCCAACCACATTTATGGAAATCGGTGCAAATCCAGAAAACCTCGGTTTACGTGCAATTACGTAATTCACCTCGAAATACGTGAAATCATTTTAAATTCACCGATATCCAAAGTAAATCATTTAATCATAATTATAAAAATCATAAAACAGTTATGCATGCAACGAATTTATGAAACCAATGTCCACTCACAGACCGTTTAACCGAGCGCCTCGATACGCGTGCCATAGGCCTTCCCGGGCCACACCACTATCACCGGGACTCCCAATCCTGTTCAAATCACATTAGAGGATCACTAACCTCATCATTAACATCCTAATCAAGTCCCGTAATTTTCCCGAATTTTTAAGTATTTTTAAACTGGATTTAAAACCTTCGGACATCCCGAATAAAAACGAAACGGAATCCGATCGACACGAACCCAACGCTAAAATGTTCGTTACATTGAATAGGACAAAAGTCATGTTGGAAGTTTCCCAAAATTACCTCACACGCGCCCCCACGCGCCGGTTGAACTCCCAGCGCGTGAAACCCACGCGCCGGGTACTGTTCACCGTCGTTCAACCCGAACGACTGGTAAACGGGTCGCCGTGACCCGCGGGCCAACCCGATCGGTTCTCCGCCGTTCCTTGATCATTTTCGACAGGGTTTCCTCCTACAAGATCGTCTGAGTTAAACTAGGAGTTCTGTGGAAACAAAAACAAGGAACAACGTCAAGATCCTTACCTCCCCGATCGAGAAGCTCACGGCCAAAACTCCGCCGTCGACTGCTCACGGCTCCGACCACCATTCCTTTCAAAAACGGTCCCCACAGACTCGTTTCATCCTCTAGATCATCATCCCAATCACCAAATCGAACGAAAGACAGTAAAACCCATCCTGCCATTTTAGACCCGAGAATCGGACTCGCGGGTTTAGGCTCACTTCGCCGCCGTGGTCACCCCCGTGGCCACCGAAACGCCTGGACTGATCACAGGAACAGCCATCATCCTTCAACACGATCACAAACAGTCTACATCGACATTCCCAATTTTGAGTTTCAGACCTCCCCTGTTTTTCCTTCCGCCGTCATCTCCGCCGGCTCCCGCCGTCTCCCATCGTGCCCAGCTCACAGCAATCATCCCACAACCCTCCGCACGATCCCATGGATACAGATATGGTGGTGGTGTGCAGTGTGAGCCGTGTACATGCTCACGGGTTTGAGAGAAATGAGAGTGAGAGGATGTAGTCTGATATAATTAAAGAGAGAGAGGGAACAGAATCAACGGCCCAGATTCAATCTCACCAATGAGATTAAAGGTCCAGATTAAAAGATGCAATAAGTGGGAATTCTTTATATTTTTTTATTCCAATAATTTAATCCAATCCCACCAATCCAGATCTGAGTCCATAATTAAAGGTTAGTGGTCCACGTGTCCCACTCAGAATCCCAGACCAATCAGAAAATGCCACGTATCCCCGCCTCGTAATGCGTGCATAACGAACCCAGATTTCTGTGACCCATAACTTCGTCGTCGAATCTCCGATTTCGGCGTGCCGCCTGTCGTTGGATTCGCATCGACGAAACCTACGTAACGGTCCTTGGCCCTCGGCCATCGGACATCCTGGTCAAAAAGTCAACATTTGCCCCTATTTCGTCCAAATTACGAAAACGCCCTTGAACTTCCGTACATCATAACTTTCACCACGAACGTCGGAATCGAACAAGCCACCTGTCTATGAACTCGTGACGTCCCGAACTACGTCACGGTCATCGGTCAAAGTCCATTTGACCATCCGAAATAAAAGTCAACGTTTTGCCCACGTACAGGGGCAAAACGGTCATTTTGCACAATTCGTCCGAAATCGCCCAACTAATCCCAGATTAGTGAATCACAATTAAATATTATTAAATTCCGATATTCGGGACGGGTCGTTACACCACTACTACATCTATTTCATTAGGAATTGATGATCTTTTAACAATACCTTCTAAAGGGTGGCTAGTCCAAGATGCTGAACAACAAGGTTTGGTTTTGGAAAAACACCATCATTATGGGAATGTACACGCGGTAGAAAAATTATGCCAATCCATTGAGATATGGTATGCTACAAGTGAATATTTGCGACAAGAAATGAATCCGAATATTAGGATGACCGACCCTTTTAATCTAGTCCATATGGTGTCCTTTTCAGGAGCTAGAGGAAATGCATCCCAAGTACATCAATTAGTAGGTATGAGAGGATTAATGTTGGATCCACAAGGACAAATGATTGATTTACCTATTCAAAGCAATTTACGTGAAGGACTGTCTTTAACAGAATATATCATTTCTTGTTACGGAGCCCGAAAAGGAGTTGTGGATACTGTTGTACGAACATCGGATGCTGGGTATCTTACACGGAGACTTGTTGAAGTAGTTCAACACATTGTTGTACGCAGAACAGATTATGGCACCATACGGGGCATTTCTGTGAGTCCTCCAAATGGGATGATGGCGGAAAGAGTGTTTATACAAACATTGATTGGTCGTGTATTAGCAGACAATATACATATAGGACCATGATGCATTGCCGTTAGAAATCAAGATATTGGGATTGGACTTGTCAATCGATTTATAACCTTTCAAACACAACCAATATTTATCTGAACCCCCTTTACTTGTAAGAGTACATCTTGGATCTGCCGATTATGTTATGGCAGGAGCCCCACTCATGGCCACCTGGTCGAGTTGGGAGAAGCTGTAGGTATTATTGCGGGTCAATCTACTGGAGAACCGGACACTCAACTAACATTAAGAACTTTTCATACCAGTGGAGTATTCACAGGGGGTACTGCAAAACATGTACGAGCCCCTTCTAATGGAAAAATAAAATTCAACGAGGATTTGGTTCATCCCACACGTACACGTCATGGGCATCCTACTTTTCTATGTTATATAAACTTGTATGTAACTATTGAGAGTGAAAATATTATACATAACGTGACTATTCCGCCAAAAAGTTTGATTTTAGTTCAAAACGATCAATACGAAGAATCAGAACAAGTGATTGCTGAGATTCGCGCGAGAGCATACACTTTAAATTTTAAAGAGAGGGTTCGAAAACATATTTATTCTGACTCGGAGGGGGAAATGCACTGGAGTACGGATGTATATCATGCGCCAGAATTTACGTATAGTAATGTACCTCTTTTACCAAAGACAAGTCATTTGTGGATATTATCAGGAGGTTCGTGCGGATCTAGTGCAGTCCCTTTTTCACTCCACAAGGATCAAGATCAAACGAGCGTTCATTCTTTTTC
Source organism: Prinsepia uniflora (assembly GCA_032719365.1). Taxonomy (NCBI): domain Eukaryota; kingdom Viridiplantae; phylum Streptophyta; class Magnoliopsida; order Rosales; family Rosaceae; genus Prinsepia; species Prinsepia uniflora. The sequence continues at coordinate 11,476,626 of CM064874.1, forward strand.
TGCTGAAGGAATGTCTATTTCTAGCCTTTCAGTAAATACAGTAAATAATGAGAATGATCAAGTGAAAGACAAAAGTTTGAATCTTTTTGGTAAAAAAGAAAGTAGTATTCCCGATTATTCAGAATTTAATCGAATTATATATACGAGACATTGTAATCTTAAATTTCCTGCTATTCTTCGCGATAATTCTGATTTTTTTTATTGACAAAGAGGCGAAGAAATAGATTCATCATTCCATTTCAATCGATTTAAGAACAAGAGAAATAACTAATGACCCGCTTCAGCATTTCAATTGAAATACCCCAAAATGGTATTTTTTGTAGAAATAGTATTCTTGCTTATTTCAATGATCCTCAATACAGAAGAAAGAGTTCGGGAATTACTAAATATGGAACTGTAGGGTTGTATTCAATTCTCAAAAAAAAAAAAGGATTTAATTGAGTATCGAGGAGTTAAAGAATTTAAGCCAACATACCAAATGAAAGTAGATCGGTTTTTTTTCATTCCCGAGGAAATTCATATTTTACCCGAGTCTTCTTCCATAATGGTACCGAACAATAGTATCATTGGGATAGATACACGAAACACTTTAAATACAAGAAGCCGAGTAGGCGGATTGGTTCGAATGGAGAAAAAAAAAGGATTGAACTAAAAATATTTTCTGGAGATATCCATTTTCTTGGAGAGATGGATAAGATATTCCGACACAGTGGCATCTTGATACCACCAGGGACGGTAAAAAAAAAAATCTAAGGAATCAAAAAAATTGAAAAATTGGATTTATGTCCAATGGATCACACCCACCAAGAAAAGATATTTTATTTTGGTTCAACCCGTAATCATATATGAAATAGCGGACGGTATAAATTTAGCAACACTTTTCCCCCAGGATCCATTGCGGGAAAGGGATAATCTAGAACTCAGAGTTGTAAATTATATACTTTATGGAAATGGTAAACCAATTCGGGGAATTTCTGGCACAAGTATTCAATTAGTTCGGACATGTTTAATGTTGAACTTGGACCAAGACAAAAACAATTCTTTTATCGAAGAGACCCGCGCTTCCGTTGTTGAAGTAAGTGCAAACGGTCTGATTCAAGATTTCCTAAAAAGGAAAAGGTGCAAAAAACAATTAAAAAGGAAAAAAAAAATTGTACTCAAAGAAATACTCACACAACATAACGAGAAATTATTAGGCATATACTCACACAATAATGAGAAATTATTAAGTTTTTAATTTGATTTTTTAATTTAATTTAAAAAAATTAAACATTATTAAATCTATGCTTAAAAAATAGCAACGCGATAAATTTTAAATGAAAGTAACATGAGTTGACATGGTGATCCAGTATCACGTACTTAATAATTTCTCTTAATTATCGTGCTTTTGAATTGGGATACGTAGAAATTGTACAACCAAAACATTAGAATGCACATTTTAGAACCTCTAATGCATGGATAGTTCAAATTTTATGCTAACATGGGTCTTGCAAATTTTATGTAGGGAAAACGTTATATATAATACGATGGAGGTGGAATATGAAAATGTGATATCAAATATGCCACGCAAATAATCTTTTTAGATATGCTTCCTTATTAATTTTGGGTCTTGAGCTATTTGAGTTTTCCATACACAACCTAGCAAGGAAAATGCTTAGGAAAGTAGTATTAGACCACATCTTAAATAGATATGAGCTCCGCTTTATCCGCAGAATATTCTACATGCATACAAGCTATATATATATGATCTAATGGTGATATCACTACTCGTGAGACATGAGGGAGTGGCAAGCCACCTTTAATCCCCCCAGAATCTCATCTTTCTCAGGTGATATTTTGTCAAAAGTAAATAAAAAATACAAAGAACGTTATTCAATTTCATAAAAACAAAAATAAAAATAAAAAAACAATCTAAAAACGAAACCCCATGAAGTAAACCAAGTACATAAATATATTTATATATCTACCAAGTACATAAATATTCTGTCGTCTTTACCTTGCTTCAGCTTTTTCCTTTTCTTTTGTTCTCACTCATTTGTTAGGTAAACAGAAACTTACAAATCGAAGATGGAGGACCGTTTTTAAATCCAATCACAACGAATGATGATCTATATATATGAAATGTTCTCACTCAGGTATTGTATTATTAGTACTACCATACAGTCCAACCCAGTCCACTGACGCGACCCACAAGCGCTTCAAGCAAACATGAACGTAGATTGAGTGGTACTTGCTGTAGATCGGTGCGGTGGGTGGCATATATAGACGGCTCTTAAGCTTGATTTATAGATGGGTAAAATTTATATACGAGATGTAAAAAAAATTTGATGGATTTTTAGATAGGTTAAACTTGCATACCAAATGTAGAGAAAACTCGACGGTACGAACGAATTTCATTAATAAACATAAAAGATACACCTAATGAGAGGGATATAATAAGCCAAATTCCTCAAATGCATCTATATACATTGGCTATTTGTGACTCGACTATTTTTACTTGAACCTCGACAATAGGAGACTTGGGATAAATTTCACACAAATTAGAGCAAATCAAGAACCAGAAGACTTGCTACTTGATGATGAATCATTTTTTTTTTTTTTTTGCAATATAAGAAAACAAACTCTTAACTTTGATTTCTTAATTAGTTTTCAATTGTGATCCGTCATTATGAAAGAAAACTTATTGATGATGATTGAAAATTCATATAAGCAAAATTTATCAACTCAATTATTATAAAAATTCCTACAATGGTAAAAACTAAGAACAATAAGACTACAAGTTCATATACTGGCCAACTAATCAATGAAACCAATCAAATCAATTTCACCATCGCAACAATATACATATAAAAACATAAACTTTTACACAATTAAATCAAACATTCAATATCAATAATTAGCAAAAAAATTAAGCATTTACTAATCTTGCTTCCCACGGTACCAACTAGTATGTGAATGCAATTCTCATAAATATAGCCTTAACTCAATTACTTCTACAAAACTCTATATTCAGCTTCTATTTAAAATTAAGATTAGAGAGTAATACCGCTTTGAAGATTTGAGAATGGAGAAACCTAATAAAATTTTGAAGAAAAAAAAAAGAGAAATAAGTTGAAAAAGAATAGTGTGATTTGTAAGGATTGAAGGTGAAGAAAAGAAAGAAGAAATGTTGTGATTGTTGTATACTCTTGATGTGCTCTGCTCTACATTTTTTTAAACTTTTGCTCCGGTGTGAGAAACCTAATCAATACTCCTGCTTTTGGCTGTGTATGTGAGAAGTAAGTCTAACTTCTTAATTTTGCCCAAAATTTACGGGCTAATTATTAATTGAGCTGGGCTCAAGATTAATGGGTGAAATGAGTTAATTTGGGAGCGAAACACTATAATTCTCCCAGCCTAAGTCTAGCATCCATCCATGGTGGCACAGGACTCCCAACATGGCCATGGTAATTGATGGTGTCAGAGCAAGAAAAGGGTGGGATCGGATGTGATGGAGAGGTCACTGACGGTTTATGAAAATGGTGGTGGGCTTGATAATGAAAATGAAGGGTAGGATGACACTATGACAGGGGGAGGTGGTGTCCTTAGTGTCGGAGGTGGTGTCTGATTTAGGATCTTGCCATTAGATTAGATCTGTCCTTGAGTATACGTCCATTTTTTGAGATTTGAAATAAGGCCTTAGGTCATCTCTAGCAATAAGATCTTAAGACCATCTCTAGTAGTGGATTAATTTTAAGTTAAGAGGCAAAATTTAAAAATTTCAAATCAAAAACCATATCCAACAAAGCGGAAAATAATTTTGGCATTTTCAATGCATTTTTCAGCACAAATTTTTTAGTTCATTTTTTTTGGAAATAATTAGATTATTTATTTATAGTTTTCCTATAAATATTTTTTTCCATTCAATACATATTACTATCCAATTTTATTCCACATTTTGATTCGATTTTTTCATTTCCAATTTGATAGGAAAATGAATTCTGCTTCCCCAAAAGGTCAAAATTTTAGCAAAACTGATGATCGAGTAGACACATGACAAAAAAAACTCTTATACAATTTTTTTTATTTGGTCACATATCCGAAAACTAGTTAATATGTGACATTAGTGCATTTATTAATTCATTAAACAAAAAGATACATTAAAATGTTCTAAAATATTGAATGAAATATAACATAACTATCAACTATTGGAGATGGTAAAATATAGTTCTACACTATTTATTAAAAAAATAATATTTAATGTCCTAAATTTACAATTAGGTGTACCTTTAGGACCACCTTGCTAGAGATGACCTAAACGGCCACCTAAATGAAAACTTAAGACTCCAATTTTTTTTTTATGAATAGTATATAAGGTTGTATTTTACCATCTATACCAGTTGGGGACTATTTGATCCGAAAATGGACCCAACGAGAATTGGTCTTGATAGACGCTAGAAGTCTTCTTCTGTTCACCAGGATAACTTGCGTGAAAACAAAAAGAGCACTTGACACTGATGAGGTGCTAGCATAGTGGATTTTGATGCTTAAGTCAATACGTAGAAGGAGAGCAGACACAATATAAGGCTTAGTGAATAGTAAAATGACCTTTTATGGTAATGTGCCCTATATTGATAGTAAATGTAGGGGTTGAAACCCTAGCAAAGTAAGGTCCAAGAAATCGTTTGGATGCTACCATGTGCCTTAAGGTGTCGGATGGACGGTGATGATTTGCTGGAAAATACAGTTGTATTGTTATTATTAGAAAAGCTAGCTGACTGGATAGTGCTGAATGCAATGGTCGATGGTGTAAAACAGTATCCCATACAAGTTATCGACCAGGGGATCCTGGCCGGAAGTTGGCAGCCGATCGGGTGCAACACATTGTCGTCTGGTCGATAGATGGGTATCTCCAGTCGATTGTCGACCAAGAGTCGCTTGTTGTTGTATGGTCGGCAGATAGGTGTTTTTGGTCGATAGTGACATGCTATTGGTGGTTCTTATCTTTCTCCTAGTGGTCAATCGGAATGTTGTAAACAAGGGCTATGATATATATTTTTTAATATTTTATTACTTTTTAATATATCTTTGAGTCTAATGTTTGCATTTGTTTTGATATTAATATATCTTTTGTTTGAATAAATGAATTTTAGTAATATTAAAATTGACTAATTATTTAAACTAAATTAAAAAAATATTTTTTTATTAATTTTAGAGAAAACCACTTAAATTTAAAATTTTAAATACAACAAGTTAAGCATGATGTAAATAAATTTATATAAAAAAATAGAAATTTTTTGCAAGTATTATGAAAAAAAGTTAATTAAAAAAAGTGTAGCCATTATCCAAATTAACCTTTTGGGAGGGGAGGAAAGGGGAGTAGCTTTTTGGAGTGGAACAACAAGAAAAGCAGCAAAGCTGCATGATTAGAGTAGAAGAAGAGAAATGATGGACTAATATACTATTTAGAACATCCATGACATGTTTGAACATAGCCCTCACTATTTGGCGGTCATGGGCTTGTGGGTATCCGCTAAGCCCATTAACAAAAAGTTCAACCTAGCCCGCTACGGGCTATGGGCCGATCCGGCCCAAAAGCTGATGGAATGAACTTGGGCTTAGGGTGTTCAAATCCGATATGCCCGAGCCCAACAAGGCCTATTAAGCCCAATCTGGCTTGTCCGTATAAACTCGGCTCATAAGTCCGAACATATTAAATAATTATGGATTAAGTGATTCTATGATCATGAGGTCATATGAGAAATAAATATATGTTATATGTAGGTTTAGGTAGGATGATATATATAATATATATATATATATATATTTGTTGTCAAAGGATGAAGTAACAGAGAATCAAATTTAGAAGCATTCATAGTGCAATTTACATCATTGTCAAATTAAAACTAACTAATTAATTAATTTTGACATGATTAAACACGATATAAGCAGAGATTTTTTTTATTATTAATTAATGTATTTGCCTAATATTATGATGATGCATTACTTGTTTGACATACATATATATAATATTCGATGAACTATATTGTAGCTAATTTGCCCCATCAAGTACACCAAATAGTGATAGATATTATTGCAACATCTTGAAAAAATATATATGTATATATATATATATATTTTAGCTCTATAATTTGTTAAATAAGTTATTTTTAAAAACTCAATTGAGCCCGACCCAAGTGGGCTTATTGGACCCGGCCCATAAAGCCCGATAAAAGCTCGGCTCAAACCGGCCTGATAAAAGGTACAGACTTTCATATTTGTGACCAAATTCGTCCGACCTGACCCGAAACTTTTCAAATTATGAAATAGGCCCAACCCGGCCTGACCTAAGCCCAACAAATTTGGGCTGGGCTTACCCGACCTGGCCAACGACGAGGGCTATTTGAACACACAACAAATGTGCATTATTAATGTACAGTTCGTTTGCCTATGCAATCATGCTTTTGAATTGGGGTACCTACAAATTGTACAACCAAAAGATTAGGATGCATGTTTTAAAACCTATAAAGCATGGATTAATTCAAATTTTATACTAACATGGATCTTTCAAATTTTATGTAAGGAAAATATTAGATACAATACGATATGAATGAGATATGAAATGCGATATTAGATAGGTCACGTGAGATACGTTTTTAGATATACTCCCTTATTAATTTATTTATTTAGATATGCTCCCTTATTAGTTTATTTCGAATGCAATTTCGAGTCTTAAGCTATTTGAGTTTTCCATACCTAGCGAGGAAAATGCTTAGGAAACTACTATTAGACCACGTCTTTAATAGATATGAGCTCTATCGGTAGATTCTACATGTATTAAAATATGATCTAATCATGGACGGATGCTTAGTATGGGCTGGGAGGGCTATAGCCCTTCCCACTTATTTTAAGTTCTTGAAAATTGTAAGTAGCACACATCCAAATTTAACTAGTTCAACTTAATTAAATTAATTTAATACACTTTGATTTAAAAATCAGATAATTTACAAGATTCAAACACGCACACACCCGAATATGACGAAGGATGAAAATATCATTTTGTCATAAAATATTATCACTTACATTTATGAAAATATTGATTTTTATATCGATATCAATATCGTTCACGCTCAACAAAAGAAAGTAGGAAATTTACTCTAAAACTTAAAATTTTTGGATGAACTTTTAGAAAAAGTTTAAGCATCCAATAATATTTATACAAGACTAATACATATATCATGAAAATTGAGAGGAAATCTTTCTCCCCTCCTGTTTTTATGTCAAGACCCTTAAATACTGATATATTCATAAAAATATCACGGATAATTATCTCCCATGTTTTATGTCGAGCCCCCAAAATATGGATATATGGACAAAATTTTTATAGATATTGCGGATATTTTCATCCATTAGAAAGACATAAAAAACATCAAAGAAATAAGGGCACACCATTTCAGCCTTTTTTCTTTCCTTCCTTCACCCTTTTTTTATGTCTCACAAATCACAATGTTTGAGTTTGAAATAAAAAAATAGGCGATGCATTCCTTTCTGATTGTATGATCCTCACATTGAAAGTGACTTTATTTATAGTATCAATATGGAGAGATAATGAATTTTGATTTTATTAAGGTTTGAATAGTACAATTTAAAATTAAAAAATGATCATTTGTATTTGCAAAGTATGTTTAATTAGAGGCTTTGTTATAATTTATTTTTCGTCTTTCAATCAAATTTTTATTTATGCATATTTTGTATTTAAAATATAAGGTTTATTATGTATCCTCTTAACTTGGTGCATCTTTTATATTTATTCATAATATTTATTTATAAAGTCGACTTTTTCACATTTAATAGGTAAGTTTAGCCCATCTGAGAATTGAGTTCAGGAGCCGTCCTTGGATCTCATAGTATGATATATTAAGATATGACCTAATAGTGATATCACTACTACTCATAAGGCATAAGCGAGTGCAAGACACCTCTAATCCTCTCATATTTCTGAGTGAGATTTTGTCAAAAATAAATTTAAAATACAAAGAACCTTACTCAATTTCATAAATAAAATAAAAAACTTCATGAGAAGAAGACATTAATATGTTAAAACTTAGAATTGAGGTTTTGTCACACATACTTAGCTTGCACGTCCTCGGCGAGACCTAATCATCGCTTCAATGATTCTTCCCCTTCCCTGGCCTGTTTTGTTTTGGCTACGACGGCTTCTCTTCTCACCATTAATCTTTGGGTAGGCAGCTGAACTATGTCGTATTTTCTGCGGTCATTTAAAAAAAAAAAAATTATGGAGACAAAATGGGGCAGCTCTTTCGTGCGTACTTAGTAGCTTCAGACTTTTTATGTACCATCAAGTAATATGGCACTCGGTCTTTCTAGGGTAGGAAAGGGTAAGGGAAAGGGAAAGGGCAAGGGAAGGAGAAGTTCCATAACAATAATTTATCGTCGTCCAATTCAACTCTGAATCCCAATTTTGTAACACCAAAAAACCCCTTGGAATTATGTGCTAATTTTTATAATTTTAAATAACCTTAGTCATCAACGTCACAAACTTGGCAATGCGCCTAGTTCCTTCAAACAGCAACTACGCATTCCCCCCACCCAATAACATTACATCCGCTGACCAAATGTGACCAACAACCATGATGTATTCACAATTTCATTGGACTTGACAACAATTGAGTAATCACTTTTTCAATCTCAAATATAATTCTATCCCACATTATTCAAAGATTAAACATATCCATAGCAAAAAACAAGTACCACATGCGTTATGAATTCATTAGCGATTATTACCCAAATTCTCTGCTACATTTGACTGTGCATAATGCCAGATTACCTGAACAAAAACAGTGCAAAAGAGTTCAACATCAAATTCCACTTATTTGTTAATCCTCAACAATTCATTTCGTCAATCCTCAACACACCTATTAAAAAGTTGACAACATATATAATGTATATTGCAGAGGATGTCATCACATATTCGAGTACCCATGGGACCAACACACAATGCCAACACATATGTATTTGTCAATCCAAATTACCATTGCCTTCTGCTGCTATAATGCCAACACACAATGCCCACATATGGTCCTTTGTATATATTTATATATCTACCAAGTATCAAAATATTCTCTCGGTCTTTACCTTGCTTCAGCTTCTTCCTTCTCTTCTGTTCACACTCATTTGTTAGGTAAAGAAAAGCTTGCAAATCGAAGATCAAGAGCCATTTGTAAATCCAATCACGATCTAGATGAGATGTTCTAGCTAGCTCCGTCGACCTCCCCCTTCCTCTTCCCGTAAGCGTTCATCTAATATCATGACCTGACCACCGCTGTGATCCAATAGCCACATCTCATACTTTATTGCATGTTACCTATAACAAAAATTAATTAAACAAAGATAAAATAAAAAATACACAACTTTTCTATTACAAAATTAAAACTGAATGCGAAGTTAGGCATTTTATAAGTTTATACTCTTTGACTCCCCTCTACTTGTGATTTTCGTGTGGATTTCAGATCCAAGCTTGATTTTATGTACCTACTTATCGATCATGAACCGAGAAGGATGAGCTAGGTTAAATAATTCCAACTGAAATATTGGAGGCAAAGAAGTTCCTCAACCTATAGTCAATCGATCAGTTTTCATCATCAGCAATAATTTTGAGCATATAGGGGTGGGTTTATGGATCGTATGTGATTATGTCTAATCCCCTTATATATAATTCACTTCTACCTTCAAATTACCTTGAATTTAATGAGTTAATTATACTGTCCAATCTCATGATACAATCCAACAAATTAAAGAGCACATATTATATAATAACAAGAGAATAAAATAAACACTTCATATATGTATAAAATTTAAATCATTTTTCAACATCTGCATCACGGCTTATCATCAGTAGACTGATTGTTATACATCACCACGGTGTCATTCAACAAATTTGGCTTAGAAGCATGATTAGTTTATGTGTAGACGATGCATATTTAAGTTCATCATATTCCCAAATAGTCAAATGAGCATATTCTATGTAAAGATCAAAACTTTATGATACACAATTTATCTCACATATATGGACAAAAAATTGAGCTAAAAACAAGTAATCCTGTGAAAAACAGTTGCAAATCAACATCACCTGCGGGCCTGCGGCTGCAGGGTTGATAATAAGCAAAATAAGATCGCGACACGAATGAGCAGATGAACCGTATGACAAGAAGAGACAGCACGCCCGTAAACAACCATGGCCATTTCATGGATGCTGACAAGAGTGCTCTCTCCCAATGTCACACGTACAACATCAATTTTAGCCCAGATCATATATACAACATTAATTAGCAGCTGCATATAGACGGATTATACAATCAAATAAATTTTCGAATTACATGTGGATGTACAAGCATAATTGATGTCAAAATATTAATCAATTTAGGGGAAAACATTTACAAAAAATAAAAAATAAAATAAAACGAGCAGAAAATTATATGGTATACGTTCAGCAACTCTCCTATATACATCTTGTCAACATCAAATATAGAGCCAGATTGGCAGCATCACACCAGATAATCTTGATCTATCTGGAACTAAGGGTTTTAATTGGTTGATTATCAAATATAATTAGAGAAAACTAATTTAAGATCTACCCAATAATGACAGGTCTATAACCGAAACGAAAACATAAAATAGAAAATACAGTATAGCTTATGCAAAATACAGTCTCTTGGTTATACCAAATTAAGGCTGCATGAAGAACTACTTGTTATGAAACCCAACTTAATTCTTCACTCTCACAGAGCATATAAAAAACCAAGAAGAAAAAAAAAAGAAAAACAAAACAAAATCCAGGAAAAACAAAAGGATGACTCAAATACACATAGAAAAGCACAAAGAGAAGTGAAGTATGAAGAAGATCTTCGACATCAATTGCCAAATCCAAACCCTAGAAATTAGATATCACAACACTCACCAAGCCAGCTGGACATAACATGCAAGGGAAAAATAATACCAGATCACAAGACTTGCCAGCCCATGACAAAAATTGCAAAGGAAAAATAATGGCACTTGCAAAGAAGATGCAAAAGCTAGAGAGAGATGGAGGGGGAGAGAGGTTCCATCGAAACAAGGAAGACTGTAGAGCCCCTTAAAATAAGAAAGAATAATAATGGTGGGCGAAAAAGAGAAAGTGAAACCCTCGAGTAGTGTAAGAGTTAAAAAAAACACAGTGGTACAATTATCTAGAAGATAAACTACTGCCCTCAGTGGTTCAATATTGTATAAAAGCGAATGTCATCGGACAAATAAAGGGGCCTGATCTTTATCCCAAATTTAAAAACCCTAATACGTTTACGGCCGGCCTGAGTAACTTTCTTAAAAACAAAAATGGTTATACTACTTTATTTAAGACTTCCGGTCTATATTGAGTATTTCAATCTAATGGTTATATTATTTTATTTAAAATTTTTGGTCTTATTTAGTATATTGTATTATACTGAATATTTCAATTCCATGGATTAGTCTATCTAATGATAGATTAATTATTAATTAGTCAAGCATTTTGTGCTTTATCAAATTAAAATACTGACTATATTATATTGGTTTAATTACATTATAATAGGTAATATAAAATATTTATATCATAAATATTATTTATATATTATTAATAATAACAATAAATATTTGTTTTAATTAAATATTGATATATTATGATTATTACTATTTATTAAATTATTATTATTATTATTATTATTACACTTTTCAAAATTGCTAGTCATCTGACTATTTAATACGGACAATTTTAAGGGAATTATTTTAACGTGTCTAAACCGTATAAAATCACTCAAATGTATTAACTTATACAATAACTAATTAATTAATACAATTTTTACCAAATACTAATTTCGTAGTATATTATCATATTCAATCATTTATACATCCTATCAAACGTACCCCAATATGTATAAATTATTTGTTTAAATCTTTTGTTAAAAAAATAGAGCAAATATTTAATGCCTCATATATATTGGCTGGAATAAAAGTTTTATAGTTTCGAATTTTAATTTGTGGTAAAATAATTAGAAAAAAAAATGAAATATAAATTTAACATTTTACTGAAAATTATATTTAAAAAATGTATATTTCCATTGTGATCCACACTTACATTAAATCTAGGTATTATTTTATTTTAATAAAAATCTAGATATTATTTAATGATAAATAGTGGATTTAATACGATTATATCCGATGGCAGATCAAATATAAATTTATTTGGAAAAACAGTTGAGATCAAACTGCAGAATGAAAATGTAAATTATATATCCCAATATTTACAATTTCTTCCATAAATAAAAATAATTTTATATTTTTGAATATTCTAATAAAATGTCACTAAAATTATAAAATAGCATTACATTTTCAAATATACATCCTTGCATTGAAAATGACAATAAAAGTTCACTTTAAACGATCTCTATTTATAATACTTATATATTTTTTTAAATAAAGTAATGTGTTAATTAACAACTCCAAAATAAAAAAGATGCCACATTAATTAATCGGTGTATACAACTTAATTGGTGCCGATCCCGGCCTACTCTCCCCTTCTCTAAAAATGGGAGTTCCACAATTATCAATTGTAAGAGTTATTTATACAAATACTCTTGCCATCTTTTGTATTTTCACAAACATTTTTTCAAGTTTAAACTTTACAAAAAATCCCTTCCGATTCAAAAAAAAAATATACATAACTCATAAAATATGAAAAATCTTTAATCAGATATGTAATATAATTTTTTTAAATATTGAAATGCTCTTACGATTACTTGAATATCCTATCATTCCAATTCAAAAATTATTAATTTATTCAATTTTTAGGTTAATGTCAAGTTTTAATTGATAATAGCTTAATAAACGAATTTAATTATACGTAATGTTTTTTTAATTTAAGGGGGTGTTTATGTAATGTCTAAAATTTGAGGAGGTATATATTTGTAAAAACGCAAAAAAATTCAGGGAGTATATATTTGTATAAATAACTCTAATTGTAAAGGCGGAACTTTTATTTGATTAATTTTCCCTAATCTTAAATATGCCCATGCACAAGCAAAATTGTTAAACAAAAAATAAAAGAAAAAAAAAATTAGAAGAACGATAAGGATTAAAACAACTGCTCGATCGATCACTTTTTAAGAAGAAGAACTGCGCATTCTTAAAAATCTGATAACCCACGTTTCATATAAATTGATGACCATATTTGTACCTTCTTCCTCTCTTCACGTAAAATTAACTATAAAATTCCATTTATCACTTCCATAGAATTTCCTAATTGTGAGAAGGCATCGAAAGTGAAAGAGTTATGTGAGAGAGATGGAGAGATAGTGATGGTGATCAAGAACAAAGAAGATTGCTGTATTGATGTTTTCAGAATAAAGAAGATGAAGAGTACAATCGATGCATAGAGAAAATTATACAGATAAAGATTACACTTATACTCTAGCTACAGTACTAACTGTTTTACCTAACTTCTTAACAACCTAACTACTTTCTTAACCGACTCATCCTTATTTCTTATACGTTCAACATCCCCCCTCAATTTGAAGGCTCTAGAGTCAAATTGAAAGAGTGAAGGTGAAAGACAGGTTCAGGCAAAGCTTTGGTGAATATATCTGCAACTTGATCAGCAGAAGCAACATGTTGAACATCCAGCTCATGTCTGATAACTTTCTCACGAACAAAATGATAGTCCACCTCAATATGTTTAGCCCGAGAGTGAAAAGTGGGGTTGGCAAACAGACTAGCTGCAGAGGTGCTATCACAATGAACTAGTGGAGCTTTGAGCAAAGGCACATGAAGAACCTGTAGTAGTTGACAAATCCAGGCAATCTCAGCAGAGGTAATAGCAAGAGCTCTATACTCAGCCTCTGTGCTTGATCGGGACACCGTGTTCTGCTTCTTGGAAGACCAGGAAATGGGGTTGGAACCAAGGTACACCACCAAACCAGTAGTGGAACGACGATCATTAGGGTCACCTGCCCAATCAGCATCAGTAAAGGCTTCAAGGACTAAGGAACCAGGCTGATAGAGAAGGCCATGAGTCAAGGTACTTTTGAGGTACCTTAAGATCCTCTTAACTGCCATAAAATGGGAATCACAGGGTGATTGCATGAACTGACAGACTTGATTCACAGAAAAGGCTATATCTGGTCTAGTGAAGGTGAGGTATTGGAGAGCACCAACAATACTGCGATAATTGGAGGGATTAGAATATAGGGGGTCATCATCTTTCCTCAATCGACAACCAGGGACGGATGGAGTGTCCACAAAGCTGCTAAGGATCATGTCTGTCTTGGTAAGAAGCTCAGTTATGTATTGAGACTGAGATAAGAACAGACCTGACTTAGTATGTGTAATCTGGATCCCTAGGAAGTAGCTTAAGTCACCTAGATCCTTCATGTCAAATTCAGAGGTGAGAGCATCAATCACATCCTGTATTTCTGAATCAGAACTTCCAGTGATGATGATATCATCTACATAGAGAAGTAGAATCACTAGGCCAGCTGGAGATTGCTTGACAAATAGAGAGGCATCAGACCATGTGGAGGCAAAGCCTAAACCAGGAAGATAGCCTGTGAACTTCTCATTCCAGGCTCTAGGGGCCTGCTTCAACCCATAGAGAGACTTCTTAAGGGAGCACACAAAATCAGGGGGAACAACAGCCTCAAAACCAGGTGGCTGTTTCATGAAAACCTCCTCTTTCAGCTCGCCATGTAAGAAGGCATTTTTAACATCCAATTGCCTCAACCTCCAATGAAACTGGGCTGCCAATGCTAATACAAGCCTGACAGTGGTAGGCTTTACTACAGGGCTAAAAGTTTCCCCATAGTCCAATCCTTCTTCCTGATTGAAAGCCTGAGCAACCAATCGAGCTTTATGCCTGGCAATTATGCCATCTGCTTTCCTTTTGATCCTATAAACCCACTTACATCCAATGAGATTGCGGTTGGGAGGAAGAGGAACAACATCCCAATTGTGTTGAGCAAGAAGAGCCTCAATTTCCTCCTTCATAGCCTGCTGCCAAACAGGTACAGAAGAGGCTGCCTTATATGAGGTAGGTTCTACCATAGAGAGATCAACATCTGATGTTGAGTGGACAGAATGAAAAGCCTTCTTCTTGGATATCCCACTTTTGGATCTGGTTTGCATAGGGTGCATATTCACCCCACAGATAGGAAGGACAACCTCAAGTAATTGAGGCTGAAAAGTGGCCATGACAGAACCCTCATCTGAGGAGGAACCTGTTGAACCAGCATCCAAAGACGATACAGCAGGTGGAGTCTGACCAGAGGTGGAGAATGACTGATTCTGAGGCTGAAGAACAGAAGTCACAGGTGCTGGACTGGCATGATCAGTGGGAGTTGGGAGAAAGAAGGAAAACAAAGGAAGGGCTAAACAAGGAGGGGAAAGACTTTCAGATGAGGCACAAGGGGAAGGAGAAGGACTCACCAAGGACTGGTATGGAAAATCAGACTCATTAAAGAGGACATGCCTGGAAACCACAATATGAGCATTGATAGGATTGTAACAAATATATCCTTTTCGATGAGTGGCATAGCCAAGAAACACACACTTGACTGTTTTAGGTTGAAGTTTATGCAAATTATAGGGTTTGAGTAGGGGAAAGCAAGCACAACCAAAGATTCTAAGATTAAATAGATCTGGTAATGCATCAAACAATTTTTCAAAAGGGGAGGACATATGCAAGGTATGACAGGGCATACGGTTTATGAGGTAGACAGAACATGAACAAGCATAGGACCAAAATTTTGAGGGTAGTAATGCACATTGTAACAAAGTGACTGCTGTTTCAACAATGTGCCTGTGTTTTCTTTCTGCAAGGCCATTTTGTTCTGGTGTATAGGGGCAAGAAGTCTGATGTGTGATGCCTTTAGACAGAAGGAATAGCTTGAGTTGTGAGTTAAGATATTCCCCACCATTATCAGATTGAAGAATTTTAATTGAAACAGAAAAGGTGTTTAGGATAAAAGCATGGAAGTGCAGAAAAATAGAACACAAATCAGACTTGTTTTTCATTGGAAACAACCATGTATATCGGGTACATTCATCAACAAAATTCACATAGTACCTAAATCCTTCCAAAGACTTAACAGGAGCTGGACCCCAAACATCAAAATGAATGACCTCAAAGAACCTCACTGATTTAGATGCAGGAAATACAAAGGGAAGCTTAGTGAATTTGCCTTGTAGACATGACTCACAGATGTCAAGACCAGACTTAGCAGGACAAGAAATATTGGCCTTATGTAAGGACATAGAGACAATCTCATTAGATGGGTGACCTAATCGTTTGTGCCAAACCTGATTGTTGACTTTCTTGCACAGCAAGGCTGAGGTAGCTGGAAGACAGACACTAAACTGAGAAAAGAAAGGAAGATGGACAGGAATTTGATACAACCCCTCATTGCTCAGTCCTTTGTACAGCACCTTCCCTGTGATTCTGTCCTGTATAACAAAGCAAAGTTCATCAAAAACAAAGCGACAGTTATTATCCTTGCAAAAACAATGCACAGAAAGCAGGTTTTGAGAAATCTTGGGAACATGAAGCACTTGCTTCATTTTGAAACATTGTGAGGAAGGATTGTTTGTAATAAGTGCAGTGTTCCCAGTGTGAGCTACTTGCAGACCTGTACCACCAGCTGTCAGAATTGTATCAGACATAGATGAGGGGGTAGCTGCACCCAATTTGGATAGGTCTGCTGTCATATATGCAGATGCACCACTATCAGCAATCCAGTATTCCTGATTCTGATACTGTTGAGCAGGGACAAATTGAGGTGAGTTCTGGACCTGGGAAACTTGCATGAACTGTGGAAAGACCTGGTTCTGAGAAGTAGGCAATGATTGAGAAGTGGCTGACAGTGCAGTGTACTGAGAAGCATCTGGATGTTGTGGAACTGACATATACTGAGGGCCAATGGTCATAGCAGCTAGAGCAGGTGGAGGTGGAGCACCTTGATAGGTGTAGTTTCCTCTTTGATAGCAATTGACTGCAGAATGGCCAAATTTCCAGCAGATTTGACAAGCTTCAGGATCCTGAGACACCTGTGTTTGCTCCTGATGCCTGTGATAGCAGTCTGCAACACAATGTCCCTTCTTTCCACATATCTGACATTTAGGTAGTGCACCTGAGTAACCAGAATTGGGCTGAAAGTGCTGAAAGTTGCTATAGCCCCTAGCTTGATTCCTGCCTCCATAATTTCCTCTTCCTTTCCTGCCCTACCCCCATTTTGATAAGGTCTGTAATAGAGTTGTGCACTGTCATAGCCACCCCCATAGCCAAAGTGTTGAAAGTTGTCACTAAACTGTTGGGAAGGGCAACCGGATTGCAGTGATGCTGATCCCAAGTAAGGAAATTGAGGACAGGATCCTTGTATTCCAGGTGAATCTGAAGCAGGAAACTGACTGAGATGGGTATTCTGGCCACTAGCAATAGGTCTGGGACCTGAAGAATTAGAGGATCCATGATGAAAGCCAGGTAGTGTAGAATCAGGAGTTTTGGTGGCAACCATGGCTGATAGGAAATGAACCTGTTCATTTGAATGATCCAGGACACTTTCCTCAGCAAGAAGCTGGGTTCTAAATTCCTTCAGTGGGATTGTGTTTTCTCTTCCCCTAATCACACACCTAAAGGTGTTATATTCACTTGGAAAACCCCTCAAGGATAAGATGACAATATCATCATCACCAAAATGCACACCACAAGACTCTAGCATATCTCTAGCATTCTTTATTCTCTGCATATACTGTGTCATGTTTTCAGGCCCTTTCTTTATATTTTGAAGCTCAGTTTTCAACTGAAAGATAGAAGCCTTAGTGACAGAAGCAAACCTTTCCTTGAGGTTAATCCACATTTCTTGAGCTGTATGACATCCAATAACACAGGACATGGCAGTGGTTGAAAGAGTTGTTGTGATTAGCTGCATTAGAGCTTGGTTGTGCATATTCCAAATCTGAATAGCCTCCATTTGAGAAACACTGTCACTATTAGTCTCAGAACTGACCAACACAGGGCACGGATTTGTGCCATTGACAAACCCAATGATGCCATGAACATTCAACAACAGCTCCATTTGAAAGTTCCAAGTTAGGAAGTTGTGATCATCTAGTTTAACACTAACAGAATTGCATACTGTGGAAATAAGGCTGGTTATAGGAGATTATAAAATCTGTAGTTGAGAGGCGGTAACCATTGTCACAGGACTATGATCACACGATTTCAAGAGAGGAAAGAACAGAATTGAGATAAAGAAACAACAAAATTTCCAAGAAAGAAAGAAAAAACGTTTTCACAAACACCTGGTGTGCGCAGTTTTTTTCTCTACTGGCCTGCAGGTTTTACTGGAGAAAGACAGATGATCTTTGCAGTTTTGCTTTACTGCTTCACAGATTCAACTGATGAACAACAATCGGTAGTCCTTCGCAATTTTCTTGCTATGTAGATTCTACCATGAAAAACTCTTAAACAGAAGAAGCAGTGGAGAAAGGAAGAAAACCAGAACCGTTTTCACGGCTCTGATACCATGTGAGAAGGCATCGAAAGTGAAAGAGTTATGTGAGAGAGATGGAGAGATAGTGATGGTGATCAAGAACAAAGAAGATTGCTGTATTGATGTTTTCAGAATAAAGAAGATGAAGAGTACAATCGATGCATAGAGAAAATTATACAGAGAAAGATTACACTTATACTCTAGCTACAGTACTAACTGTTTTACCTAACTTCTTAACAACCTAACTACTTTCTTAACCGACTCATCCTTATTTCTTATACATTCAACACTAATCTCTTCCTTTCTTGCATCATCCAGAAGCCAAATAATTAAATACTACGATAGAAAGGTTAGATTATGGAGAAATATCGTGAAAAAAATTTATAGATAACAACCCCATGTTTGTTAATGACGTCAATCTGTTATTCAAGTGATGGAAAAGTTCCTTCTTCATCTTTTTGTTTCTTTCTGTTAAATTGCAAAGTAATTTAATGATAATTAAATGTATGCTGCTGATTTCTTCGGTTCCTATATATTTCATTTTTTATTTATTTATTAATTTCATTCCATCTTTTAATCCCACGTACATTTTCCATCCATGAAGATTTTTGTTGATGTAGGTTGTTCATTGAAACTGAGTTGTTTTTTCAATTAAGTATATTTGAATCTTTGGATACCCAAATTACAGTAAAGATTAGCAGAAGGGGAATTAATAATTTTAATTCCATTGCAGCAACAGAAGCTGCTGCATCAGATTCTTGGGGACGAGAGAGAGGGAGGATTTTTCAAAATTAGTTTCAATTTAAAATAAATAATTTTAATATAAAATTAATAAAATAGTGCCGCATCAGCGCCGTTATTAGTAAAAACTGTTGTGAATCAATTAAGAGAATGGGAGATTGCAGAGAACGTTTTCCTGTGAAATAATACGTACGTTTAGAATGAGTTAGTGTTTACAAATGTAACTGATCTTTTATATAAGAAGGGATAAATAATACATACAAAATGACTATACTACCCCTAGTACCATTTACATAAATAGACACAACTGTTTAATTATTTACAACACTCCCCCTTGAATATTTCATGTAATGGTACTGCTTGGCTACGCGCTTATATGTTGCCTCGTTAAAACCTTGGCAGGTAACAAAAACCGTATGAGACAAAAATAACCCTAGTTGAAAGAAAAAGAGTGCAACGCGCGTGTAAGTGATCACATCGGAATCTTCTGAGGTAGTTGATGTCGTCTCTCCTGGAATACGGATAGATAGTCCGCCTTTGAGATAAAATGCATTAGTGTTGCTTCACCAAAACCTTGCCCGGTAAACCCAATGGGAAAAACCTGTGGTCAAGGGAAAAGATGAGCAAATGCATATGAGTCAAATCATGGCATCTTCAGGATGCATTGTTAGCGGGGTGATCATACCAAAATGTTCCTCATTAAAACCTAGCTAAGTAACAAAACCCAATGAGACAAAATAACTCTGGTCGTAGGACAAAAGAGTATACGATGATCATGTGAGTATACTTGAGGATACTCAGTATACTTCAGGATACTTGGTACACTTCAGGATACTCTCCCTGATCTTGACTCCCCCTGAAAGTTATAAATTAGGTAGATCAACTAGTTTACATAAACCAATACTTCGCACATACTACTGGAATGTGGCCTTTGGTAACGACTTGGTAAATAGGTCTGCATGATTATCTTGAGACCGTATTGACTTGATCTCAATCTTCCGATGCTCTTGCTGTTGTTGGTTAAAGAAGAATTTTGGTGTTATATGCTTGGTGTTGTCTCCCTTAATGAAACTGGTCTTCATCTGCTCTATGCAGGAAGCATTAACTTCGTAGATAACTGTTGGTTCATTATAAGTGGAATTCAGTCCACAAGTACTTCGAATATGCCCAGTAATGGCTCTTAGCCATATGCATTCACGAGCTGCTTCGTGTAGGGCTAGAATATTTGCATGATTCGAAGACGTAGCAACAAGTGTTTATTTCGTAGACCTCCAAGATATTGCTGTGTTCCCAATAGTCAAGACATAACCGGATTGAGGACGCGCCTTGTGTGGGTCTGATAGGTAACCTGCATCAGCATACCCAACAAGGCGTGCATCATTCCGAGGACCAAGTGGGTTTAATTCATTTCTCGATGCATAGGGATAAAATAAGTCTATATCCGTTGTACCTCTAAGGTATCAGAAGATGTCTTTTATGCCATTCCAGTGGCAGCGTGTTGGCGTAGAGCTAAATCTAGCTAGCAAGTTCACAGCGAAAGAAATATATGGTCTAGTGCATTGAGCCAAGTACAATTGTAACGACCTGTCCCGAGTATCAAGATTAAATATTAACTAATTATGGTTTAGAATGACTAATCTAGGATTAGTTGAGTGAAATCGGACGAAATGTGCAAAATGACCGTTTTGCCCCTAGGCGTGGGCAAAATGTTGACTTTTAGTTCAGGCGGTCAAATGGACTTTGACCAATGACTGTGATGTAGTTCGAGACGTCACGAGTTCATAGACAGGTGGCACGTCCGATTCCGACATTCGAGGAAGAAGTTATGACGTTTCGGAACTCGAGGGATATTTTGGTAATTTGGTTAAAAAGGGGCCAAATGTTGACTTTTGACCCGAGAGGTCCAATGGCGAAGGGCCAAGGACCGTTACGTAGATCGAGTCTATACGAATCCGTAGACAGGAGGCCCGCCGAAATCGGAGGTTCGACGATGAAGTTGTGGTCACGGGAACGAAATCGATTAATCGAACGAATCGAGGTTTGAATTAAAATAATAATATAATATTGTGATCTGACCGAAAAGTTGGAATTAATCTAGACCCTTGGATGAGTGAAAAGTGTCACTCATCCCCACACTCCCTAAAATCTGGATCATGTCTCCAGTAATGAATTAAAATATAATTTATATCCTCCTTTTATTATCAGCTGTCCATCTAACTCATCAGATTGCATCTACACCGTTGATCCCATCTTCCTTTCCTTTATTTTCTGATCAGACTTCATCTCCCTCACTCTAACATTTTCCCACCCATGAACACACACACACCCACTGCTCGACACCTTAAACAACACACACCATCACCCACTATCCAACCTCCTCTATGCTTGTGTATGAAAGACTGAGTTAGTGAGGGAATGACCAGGGGACACGGCAGCGATCACGGTGGTTCACGGCAAAGGGTAAGTTGACCAGAGAGCTCATTATGTTCAAGTTTTGAAAGTCGACTTTTAATTGTAGTTTTGAGCTCCTGATGGATTCTAATGAGACCTAGGGACAGAAACGAACCCAATGGACATGATTTCGAGGCTCGTGGTGGTGTGGATCGAGAGGGAGGATGATCGAAAAATTTTGGGTTTCGGGTTTATGTTCAGAGGTAAGATCTAAACGTGTTTTCATGTTTTTATTCCATAAACCTCTTAGTTGGACTTAGAAGAACATGTAGGAAGAATCCCCGT
Source organism: Prinsepia uniflora (assembly GCA_032719365.1). Lineage (NCBI taxonomy): Eukaryota > Viridiplantae > Streptophyta > Magnoliopsida > Rosales > Rosaceae > Prinsepia > Prinsepia uniflora. The sequence goes on from CM064874.1 coordinate 11,498,654, forward strand.
AGAAAATGGTTGAGGAATGACTGAGAACCGGCCGGGTCGGTTCAGCGGTTCAGCGGTTCGACTGAACCAGTTCGAACCAGTGAACCCGGTTCACCAGAGGTAGACGATGACACTGTTCACCGCGTGTGGGCTTCACGCGTAGCCCCTTTGGGCGGCGCGTGGAGGGTATTTTGGGGAAACTTCCAACATGACTTTTAATCTATTCGATGTAACGAACATTTTGGGATTGGTTTTGTAATGACCCGTCCTGAATTCCAGGATTATATTAGTGACTAATCACGATTAGTGAGATTAATCCGTGATCAGTTGGGCGAAATCGGACGAACGATGCAAAATGACCGTTTTGCTCCTAGTCGTGGCAAAACGTTGACTTTTCAATTGGGCAGTCAAATGGACTTTGACCAATGACCGTGACGTAGTTCGTGACGTCACGAGTTCATAGACATGTGGCACGTTCAATTCCGACGTTCGAGGAAGAAGTTATGACGTTCAGAAGTTTTGGGGCATTTTGGTAATTTTGGTTAAAAGGGGCAAATGTTGACTTTTTGATCGGGAGGTCCAATGGCCGAGCGTCGAGGACCGTTACATAGATCGGGATGATACGAATCCATAGACAGGCGGCATGCTGAAATCAGACTTCGAACGAGAGAGTTATAGGTCACGGAAGGTCGATTTCACTATGCACGTACTTCGAGGCGATGATGATTTGGCATAATCTGATTGGCCAAGATATTTTCAGTGGGTCCCATGGATGAGTGACAAGTGTCACTCATCCCATTGGTCCAAACCTCTAAAATGTGGATCTACCTAATTAAATATTATTATTTTTATTATTTAATAATTAATCTCCCCATCATTCAATCTTGGCCATCCATTCCAAATTCATCTTTAAATCCACACCCTTCATCCCATCTCCCTCTCATCTGATCAGCCTTCATCCTTCTTCATCTTCAAACCCGAAACACCGTCACCATATTTCTCCATTTTTCTTCAAAACACAAACCACCACCTTGCTTCCTCACCACCATTCATCATGTGTGTCGTGTGTGACCATGAGAGGTGATGAGTGACTGAAACAACGAGCCACGGCTGAGGACTACGGTGGTGGCCACGGCGGGGAGAGGGAACCCGTGAGGTAAAAATATTCAAATTTTGGATATTGGTTTTTGGTACGTTTTAATTGATGGTTTTGATTAGAAATGGCTTCTGGGGACTTTAGGAGATGAATGGGATTGGTTTCGAGACGTTGGACGGCCTGGAGCAGCCATGAACGGTGGGGGAAAGTTCGGCCGCCATGAACGACGGATTAAGGTATGGGTTTTACGGTTTTTACTTCGTTTTCAACATTCAAAATGGTTAGAAATGACATTAGGAACATATTAGGATTAAAAGGAGATGAAATGGACCTAACATCGGTCTGAAAACCAGAGAAAACCGAGGTTGAAGACGGGTGAACAGCACCGTGAACAGTAAAACTGGTTCAGTCCAAGGTTAGGGACGATGAACAGTGATCTGAGCCTTCTTGGAGCGTGTGAGGGCGCGTGGGCCATAATTTGGAAAAGTGTTCAACACGTGAAATCTTCTATTCGATGTAACGAACATTTTGGGACTGATTTCGTGTCGATCGGACACCGTCTCGATAATGTTCGGGGCATCGGAAGGTTTCAGATCGAGTTTTAAAGTAGTTAAAAATACCGGAAAATTACGGAGCTTTAGTGGGAGGTTAATTAAGTAGTTAGTAACCTTTTATTAAAATTTGGACAAGTTTAGGAGTCCCAGTGACAGTGATCGGCTCGGGAGAGCCTATGGCACGCAAATCGAGGCGGCAGCTCGGACGGTCTGTGAGTGGACCTTGGTTTTCTAAATTGGTGCATGCATAAATGTTTATTATATGTTTTATTACATGTTTGATGATGCCATGGGTGTATTTGTATGTGGTTACATATAAGCACGTATTTCGAGGTTTCGGCCTTATACGGTGCTTATACGAGTCTGTATTTCTTTATTGGTTTTAATGAACTGAATTTGGATTTCAAAAGGATAAACTCGGGTATGAGACCCATTTAGTTTTGTCTCGGGCATATGACCTCAGATTTCGGGCACGGTGCCCAGTTGATGTCCTTTGTTGGCACGAGACCCAGGTTACTTTACGGTTTTGATTTCAGGTAAGGGAACCTTAAATGTATTCCCAGGTTCATAACGGTTTATGGGAACCGGCATGAACCCTTGTTATGGTATCGTGGTTCATGACGGTTTATGGGAACCGGCATGAACCCTTGTTGGTCATTACGGTACATGACGGTTTATGGGAACCGGCATGAACCCTGGTTATGTTATTCTGGTACATGACGGTTTATGGGAACCGGAATGGTTATGTTATTGTGGTACAGGACGGTTTATAGGAACCGGGAATGGAGGTTGTTGTTTATATGTATATGAACGGATTGGATGTTATGGATCATGACGGTTCAGGGGAACCGGGCATGAATGTTTATGTTATGTATATATATGTTCATATACCTTCCTTTACTTGTTCTATCTCCTCCGGGGAGGGTCGTTGGCCTGGGTGGACCCCGGAGTAGTCACGGAGCACCAACTGAGTGGAGTCACCCCCCAGTTGGGTTCCTTACTCTCAAGAAGGCTATGATTACTATTACCTCGGGTAGGGTGAGTGGTATGCGGACAATGATCTTGACTTTGAGAAGACTCGGATTGAGACCTGGGTAGCACGCACATAGCTTTGGAAACCGTGACAGGATTGGTTGTGTGAATTATATGTGTATATGATATAAATATGATATATGATATTGATGTGTGGTTACACAGGATTTGAGCGGTGGCTCCTGTACTTGGTTTACTTCTGATTTGGGTTGAGTCCCTTATGGATTTGGGAAGTGGCCCGTATGGTCGTTTTCATTATGGTTTTGGGCTTAGTTCCCACATATGGTTCTTTCGGTTAAATGGTTTTCGAATGCATGCATGCTTTTTAGTGAAGGGTACAAATGTCTCTCGTTAAAATATTTTTATAAGCTTTGGTTTTGTCCACTCACAGCTTTTAATGTTTTGACTGCCCTTCAAGTTGACAGCGGATGTGGACTATAGCAGAGACCGAGATATCACATGCCTCCTCCGGATCCTGGCGTACTCTGATAGCCCGGGAAGGCAAAGGTCGAAAATATCCCTTGTCTGACACTTTGCGTCAGACGGGAGCAAGGTCATCCCGTTCTAATCCCTGGGGGATTGGGATGGGTCCTGTCAGGTTTCGTGTCGATCGGACACCGTTTCGATATTGTTCGGGACATCCGAAGGTTTTGAACCAAGTTTAAAAATAGTTAAAAATTCGGGAAAATTACAGGGCTTTGATAGGAGGTTAATACAGAGGTTAGTGCGCCTCTATTGTGATTTGGACAGGTTTGGAAGTCCCGGTGATAGTGGTGTGGCCCGGGAAGGCCTATGGCACGTGTATCGAGGCGCAGCGTTGTACGGTCTGTGAGTGGACTTTGGTTTTATAAATACTATGCATGCCTAACTGTTTTATATACGTGATTTCCATGATGATGAATGTGATTATTGATTTCACGTATGTTGCACGTATTTCGAGATGTTTTCCGTATTGCACGTATATCGAGGCTAACGATTTTATTGTGGTTTTACGTGCTTGTGGTTTCATGAATGATTTGATGAAATGGTTTTAAAATTGGAAAGATGAACTCGGGCATGAGACCCAATTATTTTGGAAACCTCGGACTTGGAGTCCATTTGACCCAGTGGTTTACAAAATCGGGCATGAGGCCCAATTGGGTTATAAATGTGATTTCGGGTCTGGGACCCTATGTTTCATAAATGTGATTTCGGGTCTATGACCCTATGTTTCATAAACGTGATTTCGGGTCGAGGACCCTAAATGGAATTGTGATGTTTTATGGAGATTTCGGGCAGACCCCATTGAAATATTGTGAAATGATTTGATAAAACTGTTTTCCATATACCATCTTGATACGAGGATATGTGATGGTCTCCTCCAGGTGTCTGGGACACTGGGGAAGTCACGGTGCATTGCCTACGAGGGGTCATTGTACGGAACTACCAGACCGTATAGTGACTCAGGAGCAGGATTGCTATGATTAGACGTCTGGGACGTCAGACATTTGGGATGTCAGAGATATGAACCCGGAGAAACCCCGGGTAGCACGCGTTGCTTATTACCGTCAAATATGACGTCTGGGACGTCAAGCGTCTAGGACGCTAGGCATCTGAGATGCCAGAGATGGTAATGTGGTAAATATGGACCATTGGATCTATGAAATGGTTTTTTGGTTGGATTTGTGTTTATGGATTTGGGCAGTGGCCCACTTGGTTTTGTATTTACAGATTTGGTATTCTATAGTTTTGGGCTGAGTTCCCACACTTTTTTTTTGAGTTACGATTTTTGGGCTAAGGCCCTAATGGCTTGTTTGAGTAAATGTTTTGATTACTGGTATTCGATGCATGCATACGTTTTAATGAAGAGCATAAATGTCTTTGTGAAATGTGTTTTATGAACTTAATGATCTTCGTCCACACACAGCTTTTGGTTGTTTTTAATGCCCTTCAGGTTGATCACGCATGCGACTGCAGTAAAGACTAGGACATCGCATGCCTCCTCTATCGATCCTTGCGCACTCTGGAAGCCCCGAATGGGCAGTGGCATCAGGTTATCCCTTGTCTGACACTTCGTGTCAGACGGGAGCATGGCACATTCCATGGAAATCTTGGGGAGATTTGGATGAGTCGTGTCAATTTGGTATCAGAGCTAGGTTTTCTCCTTTTGTGCGCGCAGGTCGAGGGTGTGATGTCTCTTGGGACTGCAGTTAATTATCAACCAGATAGATAGTTTTTGGGTTTGAATAGTGGATAGAGTATGATTGGCCCGATACGCCCTGCGTTTATATGATTCGACCCAAGTGGGGTTGTATGTGATGAATTGGTAATGTGGGACCGTCGGTTCGGTCATGTGATATTAGATTGTTATGCTGTTGGGCGCAGCTGGGTTCGAGGAACCCCATTTGAGTGGTGATTTTGAAATGTGAACCTCAGTTGAGTAATGGTCTAAAAATTTGAACCCTGGTGGTGATTGCTATTGTGAGGGACGTTGGTACATCGGAGTTAGCCGATGACCTTAGTGGTGGAACCCACGTTAAGTTGATGGTAGGATTGGATTTGATGTCTATACGATGTCAGGACCGCAGGGTCAGTCAGGTTGTGGATTACACTACAGAGGACAGTGGGGTTCAGAGGAACCATAGGGTGTGATTGTGGAACCCTAGTATATGATGGATTGGAAAGGTGAGCCTTAGTTGTGACTTGTGGATGAGAACTTGTGCTGCGACGAGCGACTGAGGTCATGGATGACCATGTGGATGACTCTAGTAAGTCTAGTCAGAACTATGGGATTCGATCCACGAATACGGTATGAGATAAAATATGGAATCCCGGGTTAGACCGGGTAATAGTGTGATGTGTGGATACAGATCTTGATAGCGATGGCTGTTGTTCGATAATCGTGTGGAGATGACTAGCTATCGAGGGTATTTGGTGTGGTTGTAGTAGTTGAGAATCAGGGGGCGTTCAGGGAACGTGCATTATCTTGATGTGGATTGTCAGAATGGTGGTACCCATAGTTATGGGGTACGAGAGAGGCATATTTCCTTTCACCTGAGCGGAGATACGGAGTTGTTGCTCGGTATGAGTAACGACTCGGGGTTGTCTAATTCGCATGCAATGTACCGGTGTTGGTGATTGTGATGACGATGAGCCACGAGTTGGGATGTGACTCCGTCACGACGGACTTATGTTCGGTATTTGAGATTCAGTAATGATTAAGTCATGGACTGGACAGGATCTAGAAAAGATTGTGATGTGGTGGGATAAGTCCCAACAGTTATGAGATGACAAGTGATGAATGGATAAAAAGGTATGATTAAGACATGAGGAGTCCTTGGATGAAGTAGGGGACGTCATGGGAATTAGTGGATTTGGGGAGTTGTTGTCAACTCCGAGATTGGTGTGATTGTATGTTTCTAATATCCCCAGAAAGTATAAGGAAATGACTGGAATTGGAAAAGAGGAGGAAAATCATTGGTGGTATAGATGTGGGATTTTGTGATTGTAAATAACTTGGAAACCCGAGGGTTGAACCTATAAAGGTTGGGATGTGAGACAAAGGTAGTAATGTATGCACATCCAAAAATGAGTTGAGTGATTCCCAATCGGAATAGGTGTATGTGCGTAAACGGTTATTAACGGACATGGGGTCTAATTAATGGATTGATTGTGGACACCTGGTTGTCCAAGTGAGTTGAGGATGTGGGAAGTCCAGTGGTTGAACTTGACATCTCGTTGGGAGCATGTCTGTTTCCAACATGGTTGGAACTTCAGATTCGAGGAGAGTTGTGATTGAGGAGACGAGAGGAGTGCTCGTTTCCGCATTGGTGATAGGTATTCTGAAGTCATTGGGGGTGACTTCTTAATTCTTGCCCGTGGCAGACGATGTCTGTGGTTACCACTACGTTGAGTGTGTATTGGTTGGTGGACCCACGATGGGCTTTGGGTCATTGGACACAAGGAGTTGTGTTTAATTCTGGATTTGGGTGGTGAAAAGCGAGGTCATCTTTCCACCAAGGGAAATTTGACGAAGGATTCAAAGAGAGTGTAAGACCCTACGATCAGATTCCAGGTGGATTGCTAGCTACGTAAGCATATGTGGATCCTAGGTGGATCTGGATTGTGATGTTGTGAACATTGGGCATGGTGACGATCTAAGATCATGATGTTACCAGTCGGGTGATGTGGTGATGGATTTGAATTATGATCTTGTTGATCAGGTTAAGTGAAGAGCTTATTGTCGTGTCTTAAATATTTGGATATGGGAATGGTTGGATTGAACTTTTTTTCGAAGTTAATCCGGTATGAGATGTTACTCGAGCGAGTTGGAATGTTTACAAATTGACTCGAGGATTTGACTTTGTGAATGAGTGGATATCCAACAAGGTCGAATTGGCCAGTCTTGGATATATGAATGATGGGATTGGCTTTTTTTTGAAGTCCATCGAATGTGGTATGGAAATCGTTTGAGCGAGTATCCAATAGATCCGGAGTTGGTGTGTATCGGTAGACGTGAGTGAGATTAGATGCTCATTTGGCATGAATGGATACGCCTTGGTGGGCGTGCTTAGATTGGTATATTTTGGATGACGTGATTAAGAGTAGACTTTGTAATGTTGGTCAAATGACCATGGGACTCGTGATAGGTGTTCAGTTGGAATGTTTGGTTTGTCTAGTACTAGATTAGACAGTTGGACCCCAGAATTGAAGCGTGTTTAGCTACGAGCTATGTTGTAGGTTGGTTAGTGGATGGATATACGTACCCTATACGTTGTACGAGGATCAATACTGGATAGGTTGAGTGGTGCCTAGTGACGGTACGTGGAATGTATCAATGGTGTGTGGTTGAACGTGTTGGTAATTGGCTTAGTTCCGATATCATTGGATTGGTTGTGGTCGTGGACTGGACATTGGATACTGTGCATTGAGCAGAGCAATTTTGGCGGATTCAGTGATTGTATGAGCAGGTGTTCTTAGCCATGGATGGCTAGTCAAACTCTAGTGTTGAGATGTGTGATCACTACTAGGCTGGTTTTCAATGTGTTTCAGTTACACCACCTGATTGAGTGAGATGTCAGTATACGTATACTCAGGTTAAGGGAGTTGGTGGTTAATGTAATCACAAGTTGCTTTGCGTGATGTTATCACGTCGTGACTTTACCAGCGTCTTGGATCACTGAGGGAGTTGACAGTTGTGGACATTGAGATCGATATCTGTCGCAAGATTGAGCTTACCTTGCGAGGTGAGATCCTGTTGTTGATCTTACGCTACATTGAGGGAGTTGTAGTACGAGGCGGTGTCATTGATTGGTTGATGATTGGAGCTTTACTAGGGTGATAAAGCTTAGTGGTGACAGTTTGGCTGGTAGTGTCAGCGTGGACTAACAAGTGAGATTTGGTGACTCCCAATGGGAGTAGATGTCAGGATGTATTAGCAATTGAAAGGAACCGTCAAGCTGACGGAGTCAGCTTAATGGTGAAATTGTCAAGTTGTTTAACGTGCATCAGGTGATCAATTTCACTCGAGGAGTTCGTGTAACAATCCGTCCCAGGAGTCGGGATTAGATTAGAGTTTAATGACGGATTAACGAAGAGAATCGGTGTTTAGTTGGACACTTTTGGACATACGGCGCAGAATGGCGATTTTGCCCCTAGAATGGGCAAAATGTTGACTTTTAGTTCGGATGGTCAATTGGGCATTGACCGATGGCCGTGACGTAGTTTGGGACGTCACGAGTCTGTAGACAGATGGCACGCCCGATTCCGACATCCGAAAAGGAAGTTATGATGTTCGGAAGGTTGAGGGCACTTTTGTAATTTGGTTAAAAAGGAGGAATTTGTTGACTTTTTTTTTACCATTAGTTTTCACGCAAACTGAGGACCGTTAGATAGGTCTCGACATCCTGAGTACAACGACAGGCGGCACGCCTTCATCGGACATCGGACGGATAAGTTGTGGTTCTAGAAAGGTGAATGGCAAAATGGTAATTTGGACTTGCAGGGGCATTTTGGTCAATTGGCTAGTATTGGGATTAGTTCCAGTGATCAGGAGACATGTGTCTGTTTTTGAAATAATTGCCCACAGAAAAAGTGACAGCTGGCCCCAATCTAGAGGTTTGTGGAACCTCCCTGCCGTTTCATGCTATGTTTAAACAGAAAAATCTATTTGGTGCACGGTGTGTGGAGTGAAAAAGCACAGAGAAAACAGGGACAGAGTGATCGTGCTAATTGATCCTATTGAAGCCCTCAACCCTTTATGAGCACCGGTGAATGGGAATGCAGGGGAAGGCTGCGGTGGCGCTGCTATGATAGCCGCCGTGTACGGCGGCCCAAAAACCTTGGAAAACAGAGAAGATCGTGAGGGGACTGTTCTACTCGACTCATCTGAAAACTTAATCAATTTTTGATGGTTTGTGAAGGAAAGATGGAGAAGAAGTTGAGGGGATGTTGATGGTGGCCACGGCTAGTGACGACGGCAGCTGTGGGGTAAGTTTGCCGTGGATTTCTTAAGAAATAAAAAATGGTAGTCTCAGTTTTACATGGCTTTACTTATAATTATTGATTGGGTTTGGTTTTGGAGGACTTAACGGACTGAACAAGCATCAAACTGGGGGAAATGGTGGACGAAATCACACTAGTCGAACATCCATCCGAATAATTTTAGGACAGTCAGGTCGAGAATCCCTTGTCCGACTTACGTGTCACATGGAGGTTGGACGTCAGTTTAGCCTCCGTGACATGCGTAAGTTAGACGGGAGCAGGATTTAGCCCTTAATCCCGGGGGATCAAAGGTGGGTCCTAACAGATCGAGTGTAGTCGGTACGACGTGAGACTATGATGGGACGTCTGAGTGCATACGAGTTTTGTGTTGGTTAGTGGGTGTGCACGTGTACACGTGTTGTGAGGCCAAATTTGCTTTCCACCAGGTGGATGGGGTGTAACGACCCATCCCGGAATTCGGGATTATATTAGTAACTAATCATGATTAACGGGTTTAATCGGTGATTAGTTGGGTGGAATTGGACGAACGATGCAAAATGACCGTTTTGCCCCTGGTTGTGGGTAAAACGTTGAGTTTTAATTCGGGCGGTCAAATGGACTTTGATCGATGAGCGTGATGTATTTTGGGACGTCACGAGTTCATAGACAGGTGGTATGTTCGATTCGGACGCTCGAGGTGAAAGTTATGACGTTCGGAAGCCCAAGGGCATTTTCGTAATTTGGACGAAATAAGGGAAAATATTGACTTTTTGATCGGGGGGTCCGATGGCCGAGGGCCAAGGACCATTAGGAAGGTCTCGATGCCCTGAGTCCGTAGGCAGGCGGCACGCGCCGATCCGACTCCGAATGACCAAGTTACGGGTCACCGAGGTCGGAGGGCATTTTAGTAATTTTTCAAGTAAGGGCAAAATGGTAAATTGGCCATTGTTTTTGGACAGCCGTGTGCGGCGTGGTTCTCCTTTCAGAAACAGGGCATGGGCTGAGGGAATTGTTTAGTCTGCCCAATAAATTGATTATTAACGGTTAGTGACATTGGGAAAAGAATGTTTGGCACTGCAAACTTAGTGCTAGAGGTGCTGGGTTGTTTATACAGTGGGGTGTTTTGGGAAGTGCACGGGCACAATGCCGTGTTGGTTTTTGAGGAAGCACAGGGATCGTGCTGGCGAGTGCTCAGTGTGGGTGAGAGTGTTTGAGTGGAATTTGAGGCCACGGGTGACTTGGAGTGGGTGGAGCAGAGGTCGAGTGGTGTCTGTGCGGGAAACAAGACGCTGGGCTGGTGACATGGGAGCTGAGAAAAACAGAGACATTGATCAGGCCATGATCGACCTTTCCAAGGCCAAATTGAGTGAAATTGTGAGCGAGAAGGGGATCCAGGAGGTGAGAGCGGAGTGTTGAGACTGAGAGAAGGATGAATGGGATGAAAATGGTGAGAAGAGAGTCCAAAATCCGAAACGGATTCTTGAGGGAGTGAGAATCCAATTTCAAAATGTAGGCCAGCCCATGGCAAATTAAGGATTCATTGAGTCTTCTGGGATCATTCCCAGTCGATCCAGTGCAAGAGGGAAGTTAATTGCTGCTGTTCTGGCTTCGAACGGACTTGGCGACTGAGGGGAAAATCGAGCTTGAGTCGTGGAGTTGGAGGGGTTTAAGGGAGAAATTGGCCTGAGAAGAAAACTTATACAAACCCTATGAAGCCTCTGAGTGGATCAATTTCAAGGAAACAAACGAAAATGGTCGAGATTGATGAACGAACAGTGTTCGTCTGTTCTTCGATGCCCATCGTCGAGTCGTGGGTTTTTAGGTAAGTTCTTACAAATCTAACGTTACGGAACAACAATTGGACTTAAACCGAAGATGTTTGATTACTCAATTGAAGGGATGGAGGTTGGTTTGGCAGGAATTGGAACGGGTTATAGCGCGGGTTACGGGACCCGTTTCACAGTGGAATCGGGTGAGGAAGGTGAACAGTGTCCGCACTGTAGCAGCGCATGAGTCTCACGCACAGCCACCCACAGCGGCGAGTAAGGGCGCGTGGGTCCGATTTTCGAGGTAAGTCCAACATGAATTTTGTCCTACACTTTGTAACGAACATTTTAACGTTGGTTTCGAAATTATCGGACACCGTTTCGATGTTGTTTCGAGGGTCCGAAGGTTTAGGTTACGTTTTTAATTAACGATTAATTCCCAGAAAATTATGGAAAATTAGTATGTTGTTATTTGAAACCTTATTGACCCGGGAATGTGTTTTCGGACAGGACTTGGATTTTCTGGAAAATGCCGGAAATTACGGAAACGCGTGCGGCGCAAAACCGAGCACTAAGGACGGTGTGTGAGTGGACGTTGCTTCCAAAATTTAATGCACGCATAAGTATTTCCATGATTTTTATGATTATGATTATAAGTTGTGATTGATTTCGATTTCCGTATTTTTATGTGTTTTTCTATACATACGAAATTACACGTATTTCGAGACTATGGTTACTCTTATGCTTGATGATGGTTTAACGAATGGTTTTATATGAATTGTGTGTGTCATGTTTTCATAATGTTTTGAATATGAATGTGAGTATGAGTTACGATTTTGACACGTTTTTCGAGAATGTTCCGAATTTGCACGTTTTACGAGATTTTGAATATGTTGCGATTTGACCGTGATTTTGGCGATTATGATTGTGGGTTTGAGGTTGTAATAATAAGATTTTAAAATGATGTGATTTCAAGGATGTAAAATGGATTTTAGAAAAAGGTGATTTCGGGCTTGACGCTCGGGGCATAAAAGTAATTTTTGATGAACGAGATTTCATTTTCGGAAGTTTGAAAACGGATTCTTGGTTTGGGTTTGGGATGATGTTTCCGGATGCCGACTTACGGAATCATTATTGCGAATTCGAATTCGGGAATGAAAAAGGATTCAATAAAGTGATTTGGTATGATTGTACATGCCCCGTGTGTAATGATGATTTGAATATGTTTTGTGAAGTATGATTTGGGAATTCGAATGTGGAAATTCGGACCATGAGTCCTGTTGTGAAAAAAAAAGTGATTTTGGGATGGATCCCACGTTGTTGTGTTTGACAAATGTTTTGGCTTTAAAGACCCGTTGAAAACTGTTTTGGGTTTAAAGACCCGGTGCTATTGCTGGAGCACGTTTTGAGTTTAAAGACCCGGTTAATTGATGACGGGGGAGGGCCCTTAATGAGTTTAAAGACTCGTGAGTTTAAAGACTCGGTTATTGTGATACCCCCGAGGCCTATTGATTATGTTTTGAGTTTAAAGACTCGTTGAAATCCCGGGAAGGCCTGATTATGCGCATGGTTTTGAGTTTAAAGACTCGAGCGCACTTGATACCCAGCAAAAATGTTTGACTTGTGATTTATTATGGTTCTGATGTTTCGGATGTGTGGGGTTGTGGCCCGGTTTATGTGGTTGGTGGTTTTGGATCATGGTAAGTATCTGGTTTTGATTCGTGGTTTTGGGCTGAGGGCCCTGTGTTCATGATTGCGGGCTGAGTCCCGAAGGTTAAGAAAAGGAAAATGATTTTGATTCCATGCACTGTTTTTCTTATGTGGAAAATGTTAACCGATTGCGAAATGATTTTTGTATGCATGCATTGGTTTTTACTTGGAGGGTAAAAACGTCTTTCTGTAACTGTTTTATACACTGATTTCTTTTTGTCCACTCACACCTTTGGGTTTTTATTGACCCTCCAGGTCGTGGCACGTTGTTTGAGGATGATCGAGAGGCGGAGGCATGAGTAAGCACGTGTGGCTATCCCTGGTCTGGCACGTATCGAGGGTAACTTGGGAGTTTTCAGTCGACTTGCCAGACGGGAGCAGGACCAGGCACGGTTATCAATGTCCCTTCGGGGGCGGTCCTGTCATGGGGAATAAGGATAGTTGGAATTTCGAGGACGAAATTATTTAAAGGGGGAAGATTGTAACGACCCGTCCCGAGTATCGGGATTAAATATTAATTAATTATGATTTAGAATGACTAATCTAGGATTAGTTGTGTGAAATCGGACGAAATGTGTAAAATGACCGTTTTGCCCCTAAGTGTGGGCAAAATGTTGACTTTAGTTCGGGTGGTCAAATGGATTTTGACCGATCCTGTGACGTAGTTCGGGATGTCACGAGTTCATAGACAGGTGGCACGTCCGATTCCGACATTCGAGGAAGAAGTTATGATGTTCGGTAGTCGAGGGGTATTTTCGTAATTTGGTTAAGAAGGTGCCAAATGTTGACTTTTGACCCGGGAGGTCCAATAGTGAAGGGCCAAGGACCGTAACGTAGATCGAGTAGATACGAATCCGTAGACAGGAGGCACGCAAAATCGGAGGTTCGACGATGAAGTTGTTGTCACGGGAACGTAATCGATTAATCGAACGAACCGAGGTTTGAATTAAAATAATAATATAATATTGTGATCTGACCGAAAATTTGGAATTAATCTGGACCCTTGGATGAGTGACAAGTGTCACTCATCCCTGCACTCCCTAAAATCTGGATCATGTCTCCACTAATGAATTAAAATATAATTTATATCCTCGTTTTATTATCAGCCGTCCATCTAACTCATCAGATTGCATCTACACCGTCGCATCTTCCTTTCCTTTATTTTCTGATCAGACTTCATCTCCCTCACTCTAACATTTTCCCACTCGTGAACACACACACACACCCAAGGCTCGACACCTTAAACAAACACATCATCACCTACTATCCAACCTCCTCTATGCTTGTGTGTGAGAGACTGAGTTAGTGAGGGAATAACCAGGGGACACGGCAACGATCACGGTGGTTCACGGAAAAGGGTAAGTTGACCCGAGAGCTCATTATGTTCAAGTTTTGAAAGTTGACTTTTAATCGTAGTTTTGAGATCCTAATGGATTCTAATGAGACCTGATTTCGAGGCTCGAGGTGGTCTGGATCGAGAGGGAGGATGATCGAAAAATTCTGGGTTTCGGGTTTGTGTTTAGAGGTAAGATCTTAACGTGTTTTCTTGTTTTTGATTCCATAAATCTCTTAGTTGGACTTAGAAGAACACGTAGGAAGAATCCCCGTAGAAAATGGTTGAGGAATGACTGAAAACCGGCCGGGTCGGTTCAGCTGAACCAGTTCGAACCAGTGAACCCAGTTCACCAAAGGTAGACCCTGACACTGTTCACCGCGCGTGGGCTTCACGCGCAGTGTCAGGACCCACCCCGGTTTCCCCCCCCCCCCCCCCCCCCCCCCCCCCCCGAAACCCGAGGTAAATCCTGCTCTCGTCTGACTCCGCGATACAACACCAAAGTAAAACTCACACACAACCACCACAGTACTCAGTCAGACGCAGGAGAAACTATACAATACATCCCGAAGTTAAAAGTTTACAGAGCATAGTCCCAAATACACAGGAAAGAAAACCGATAAACTAGATACACGCACGCGGAAAAGAAAAACACTCCGGGATCCCTCTCGCGACTGCTATGCCTCAGACGCTGCCTCAACGCCAAAACCCCGCTCTAGCTCCACGACCTCGAGGGCAATTTAAAACAGAAGGTGTGAGTGGACCAGAATAAAATAAAAGTTCCAAAACCATTTTATAAGAAAACCGGGTTTAGTCCTCCGTTTTGAAATCACATGCATAACTCAGTTATTAAAACAGTTATAATCAGTCGTCATAAATCATCATAAGAAACAGAAACGCTATAAAACACTGTTAAATAAATCAGAGTATAAACATCATAAAACCGTATCATAAACCGTGAATATCAATCATCATTTTCCGATCAAACCTGCTGGACCTATCTGAGTCGTTAAACTCAATCCAGGCCTCAATAATATCCGAGTCTTTAAACTCAACAGGCCTACGGGGGAAAATATCAATATATCCGAGTCTTTAAACTCTCGAGTCTTTAAACTCAATCCGGGCCCGTCACCCGTTAATCATAATCCGGGTCTTTAAACCCAATAACCAGATCCAGCAAATCCAATCCAAAACCATTTGAAAACAATTTCTAAATACACACCCAAATTGGAATCCGAAATCACCGGTCTGAAGCCCTTCCGGCTCCCCGAACCGTCATTTCGAACCCAAATCCGGAAATCCACTGTTCAACTTTAAAACCAAATTCCGCTTTTCGAAATCCGATTCTAAAACCGAAAACCTTGATCACCGAAATCATGTTCCAAAATCCCTTTATAATCATTGAAAACCCTTATCGTTTGAAATCCCAAAATCATGGCATCATTATAAGAAATCAAACCTTCATCGTAAAACGTGCTGAAAACCGTACTTCCTCGAAAAATGTGCAATTAAGTAAAACAATTATAGCATATTCAGAAAACATGAATTCACATATAAAACCATAAAACAATTATAGAAAAACAGTTATGCATGCTCAGTTATAGAGAATGGGTCCACTCACAGTATCGAGCCCTCAATCGCGTCCTGAACGTCTCGTACGTTCCTCAGCTTCCTCGGGAACTCCCGATCCTGTCAACAACCACCAAAGTACATCACTAACACGTCTACGAAGGTCCACCTAATTTCCCTAAAAAATCCCCGGGTCCTAAACGTAACGAATCGGAACCCTAAGCCTTCACCCTCGCGGAACTACATTGAATCGACGTCCGATTAACCCGAAACCAACTCCAACGGACTCGTCACAACACCTAGACCAGAAACCTAGTTGACACCTTCCCCAAAGACCACCGCACACGCCCCCCACGCGCCGCCCAAAGTGGCTGCGCGTGGCCCTCACGCGCCTGCTACAGTGTTACCGTCTACCTCGAATAAACCCGGTTCGACACAGTTCTGCACCTCGAACCTGCGAGGACGGTTCTCCGCCGTGCCTGCACCAAAACACCTCATTCCTTCACCCCCCTGATTCGTCTAGTCCTAGGCTACCCATTCCCGTACTCCAATCACCTCGACACGGCCTAATAACTCATCGACTCAAACTCGAAACAAAACCCGAACACTGCCCTGTTTCCTTCTCCGGCCACCCAGGTCACCCCCTATCACGGTGGCAAGCTTAAACCCTTCCTAGGACCATCCTAAACCCTCACCCAACTCACCAACACCGTCGACTCTACCCCAGACTTCACGACTCTACGTTTGAAGAAAACGGAAAAACAGGGCACACAGGGGCACCTTCCGTCGTCTAGCCTCCACCGTGCACTTCCCCGTGACGGCAGTACAACCAGAAGACACCCAGGCCTCAACTGAGTCCCCTAGACCTCCCTAGACTCTTCCATTCAACCCCTAAACTCACGACTTTCAATTTGAAAATCGACGGAAAAACAGAGTATCGAAAGGGAGAATAAGAAATTACCTGCCTCCTGTCGCCGTCGTGAGCTCAGCCGTGAGGCAGAAGCTCCTCCCGTCCACCTCCAGCCTCTGGACACCTCCTCTGGCCTCGCTTGATCGATCACAGCCGCAACACCACCCACAACTGTCAAGACCCACCCCGGTTTCGCCCCGAAACTCGAGGTAAATCCTGCTCCCCTCTGATTCCCCGACACAACACCAACGTAAAACTCACGTAAACACACCAACACACCTAGTCAGACGCAGGAGAAACTATACAATACAACCTGAAGGTAACAGTTTACAGAGCATAGTCCCCAAATACACAGGAAATAAAACCGATAAACTAGTTACACGCACGCTGAAAATTAAAACACTCCGAGGTCGCTCTTGTAACTTCTATGCCTCCGACGTTGCCTCGACGCCGAAACCCTGCTCTAGCTCCACGACCTGGAGGGCAATTTAAAACAGAAGGTGTGAGTGGACCATAATAACAGAAAAGTTCTAAAACCATTTATAAGAAAACCGGGTTTAGCCCTCCGTTTTAAAACCACATGCATAACCCAGTTATGAAAACAGTTATCCATCAATCGCCATAAAACATCATAAGAAACAGAAACCACTGTAAAACAGGTATAGAAACCATATCATAAGCATCATAAAAAACCGTAACGTAAAGCATAAAGTTCAACCAATCATTTGCCGATCAAACTGCTGGACCTATCCGAGTCTTTAAACTCCCGAGTCTTTAAACTCAATCCAGGCCTCAATAATATCCGAGTCTTTAAACTCAACAGGCCTACGGGGGAAATATCAATATATCCGAGTCTTTAAACTCCCGAGTCTTTAAACTCAATCCGGGCCCGTCCCCCGTCAATCAATATCCAGGTCTTTAAACCCAATAACCAGATCCAGCAAATCTAATCCAAAACCATTGAAAAACCATTTCTAAATCCACATCCAAACCCGAATCCGAAATCACTGCTCCGACGCCCTTCCGGCATCTCGAACCGTCATTTCGAACCCAAATCCGGAAATCCACTTTTCAACTTTAAAACTAAATTCCGCTTTCCAAAATTCGATTCTAAAACCGAAAACCTTGATCATCGAAATCAAGTTCCAAAATCCCTTTATAATCATTGAAAACCATTTATTGTTTGAAATCCCAAAACCATGGCATCATAATCAAAAATCAACCATTTCTCGTAAAACGTGTCAAATACGTTATTTCTCAAAAAAAAAACGTGCAATTAAGTAAAACAGTTATAGCATATTCGAATGACGATGAAATCACATATAAAACTACAAAACGATTATAGAAAACAGTTATGTATGCTCGAGTTTAGAGAAGGGGTCCACTCACAGTACTGAGCCCTCAATCGCGTCCTGAACGTCTCGTACGTTCCTCAGGTTCCTCGGGAACACCTGATCCTGTCAACAACCACCAAAGTACGTCACCAACACATCTACTAAGGTCCACCTAAATTCCCTCAAAATCCTCGGGTCCTAACCGAACCGAACTGGAACCCTAAACATTCACCCTCGCGGAACTACTTCGATTTGACGTCCGATTAACCCGAAACTAATTCTAATGGACTCATCACAACTCCTAGACCAAAAACCATGTTGACCATTTTCCCCAGAACCGCCGCACGCGCCGCCCAAAGTGGCTGCGCGTGGCCCTCACGCGCCAGCTACAGTACATCTTCAACCTCGAGCAGACCCGGTTCAGCACAGTGTCTGCATCTTGAACCGGCGTCCACGGTTCTCCGCCGTACCTGCACCAAATCGACTCCTTTCTTCGTGCACTGCTTCATCCCATCCTAAGGAACTCATCCCCTTCACTCCTATACCTCGACACGGCCTAAAACCTGTCGACTTTAACTCGAACTACAAACCCGATAAACCCCTGTTTCCTTCTCCGGCCACCCAGGTCTTCCCCCGTCACGGTGTCGACCCTAAAATCTTCCTAGGACCTTACTGAGTCACACCCAACGCACAGAAACCCTCGACTCACTCCCTAAGTCCACGACTCTTGGTTTGAATCAAAACGGAAAAACAGAGAACGGTGGGTACTCTCCATCGTTCTGGACTCCACCGTGCACTCCTCAGTCACGGCAACCACCGTAGACGGATCCTAGGATCTCACTGATCCTCATCCAAGTCACCAAAACTCTCGACTCAACCTCTAAAGCTACGACTTTCGATTTGAAAATCGACGGTAAAACAGAGCATATACACAGGGAGAAAGAATTACCTGCCGTCGAGCGCCGCCGTGCTCACCGCCGCACTCCCTGAAGTCCCCTGAATCGTCTTGGTTCCCAGTCGAGTCCAATTACACCACACACGGCCACACCACCACCAAAATCTCCCACTTCTCTATTTGCCCTGATTTTCCCGTGGCTCACCTCTCACCCACGCACAACCACAGCACCACCAAACCTCCTCCCTATCTCCTTCTCACTGCTCTGATCACTCCTCACTTGCTAATTCACACAACACACTCACACCCATCACCGCCCAATTCTCTCAATTCTCTCCCTCTGTTTCTCTCTGGGTCGAGGAACACACACTGCACTATTTAATCCCAAATAATTGGGACCGTGCACACAATCCTGGAACCAACCAGAACCCCTACACGTGTCACCAATCCCTCAACTCCCTCACATCTGTTTCAATCTCAGCCCTCCATCTATCCCTATCTGTTGCACACATCCCAGAGCACAAAAGACCAAATTGCCCTTCTGTTTTAACCAAAATTACAACTTTGCCACTACCTTTCTAGACCCGTAACTCCCACATCGTAAGTCCGATGAATACGTGCCGCCTGTCGTCGAATTCAAGACGACGAGATCTACCTAACCATCCTAGGTCAACATCTCAAAACCCGGTCGTACGAAAAGTCAACTTTTCCCCCTATTTTAGCCAAATTACGGTTATGCCCTCAACCTTCCGAACATCATAACTTCCTCCTCGGATTTCGGAATCGGGCGTACCACCTGTCTACGGATTCGGGACGTCCTGGTCATCGGTCAAAGTCCATTTGACCACCCGAGCTAAAAGTCAACTTTTTGCCCGAACCAAAAGTAAAATCGTCATTTAACCATGAGTAACCGATTACACTCACTAATCCCGTCTTAATCACTTTCTTAACCCTAATCTCTAGGACGGGTCGTTACAATCTACCGACCTAAAAAGAATTTCGTCCCTGAAATTCCACAGTTAGCTCCCGACACCTAGGGGTCTCCTACTTAGGAACAACAACCACTTTTGGGTTTCCTGTCTATCATCTCCACCTTGGGTATTTCACTCCATCCCCAAATACTAATATACCACATCAAACCCTTCCTCCGTACTACAAGACCTTATGGTGTACACAAGGGAAACCCTATGAACAGTAAACAAAGATATTTTAAAATACCTCATATGGAGTACCCAATAGAATTCATAGAGTACATCCTCACGTACTACCACCTCACCAAACTCTTCTCAACTCCTACCCAGGACAAGCTAGGCCAACAGGAAAACCTATTGTCAGAATAAGTCTACAAAGTCCTAAGGGAAAACTCTAGATTGTGGGTTCTCTTCCTTCAATAACCTCATATCGATCAGTTATAGTCACTCCCTTCCTATTCCTTCTGTCCGCCTTCACGGAACTCACCGTAACACTCCAGGTCACCTAGGGTAACTCTTAGACTCTACTCTGGGATCCAACAAAAGTACGTACAACACATCCAAAAAGAATAAAAATACCTGTCCCCGCATCTGGTGCCGACTGAACTTCTGCTGAGTCATCGAGAACAAGCGGGCCTGAGACCCCGACGCTCTACCACGTCCCCTCGAACTACTAGTGGCACCACCACCTCCTCTAGTGCCCCGCTGTCCCTGACGCTGTACTCTGTCCAGGATCCGCTGCTCCTCGGCCTACACCACCTTCCTGTGGTAACAGTGGACACTCACGTCGAAAGTGACCTCGTTCTCCGCAGTAAAAGCAAACATCCCGACCGTAAAGACCTGGTCGCCCTGTCGACGCAACAGACGTCGCACTAGCTTGCGGAGTCGGCTGTGCTCGGTAACCAAGAAATCCTGAACTTTGGAAACTACCAGGTCTACCGAAACGATTATCGCCCGACGACGATGCTTCACCGATGTTACCTCTCTTCGGTGTCCTCTGACTCGAAGCTCCCGGAAAGGTGGCTCTCGGCGTCGCGCCGGCAAACTCGCCTCAACCCTCACCACAGCATCTGACAACTCTGGAGGGTCGCAAAAGATCCAGCTGTCACGATGGCACGAATCTCACCTCGCAGGCCCAACTCAAACTGACGACACTTCTCGGCTTCAGTAGCCACGAATGCAGGAGCAAACCGAGACAACATCTGGAACTTCCGTTCGTACTCAGCCACTGTTAGATTCCCTTGTTGAAGCTGCGGAAATTCAGCCTCCTTGGCATCTCGGAAAGAACGAGAGTAGTACTGATCTAGGAATCTCTCCCGAAATGTCTCCCAGGTCACCGTATGGGCATCCCAGCCAGACAACTCGAGGGTATACCACCACTCGTACGCGGCACCATCCAGTAAAAACGTAGCCAACAACACTCGCTCCTCCGGTGGACAATGCATTACTGCAAAAATCCGCTCAAGTCCCGTGATCCACCTCTGGGCTTCCTCAGGATCTGTCCCGCCACTAAAAGTAGTAGCCCCGAGCCGCTGGGCTCGCTCAATCGTAGCACACTCTGTCTCTCTTGCTACTTCGTCTTCAGGTCGTGGAGAGGGTCTACGTCTCGGAGGCATCGTCAACCGCACGATGAGAGAGGCATAGAAGTAGTCAAACAACCGAAACACAACCTCTCTCACTAAAAAACCTCAACAGCCTCGACAAACCTAGGCTCTGATACCAATTGTCAGGACCCACCCCGGTTTCGCCCCGAAACCCGAGGTAAATCCTGCTCCCGTATGATTCCCCGACACAACACCAACGTAAAACTCACGTAAACACACCAACACACCCAGTCAGACGCAGGAGAAACTATACAATACAACCCGAAGGTAACAGTTTACAGAGCATAGTCCCCAAATACACATGAAATAAAACCGATAAACTAGTTACACGTACGCGGAAAATTAAAAACACTCTGGGGTCGCTCTTGTAACTTCTATGCCTCCGACGTTGCCTCGACGCCGAAACCCTGCTCTAGCTCCACGACCTGGAGGGCAATTTAAAACAGAAGGTGTGAGTGGACCATAATAACAGAAAAGTTCTAAAACCATTTATAAGAAAACCGGGTTTAGCCCTCGGTTTTAAAACCACATGCATTGTAACGACCCGTCCCGAATATCGGGATTTAATAATATTTAATTATGATTTACTAATCTGGGATTAGTTGGGCGATTTCGGACGAATTGTGCAAAATGACCGTTTTGCCCTTGGGCGTGGGCAAAACGTTGACTTTTATTTCAGATGGTCAAATGGACTTTGACCGATGACCGTGACGTAGTTCGGGACGTCACGAGTTCATAGACAGGTGGCACGTTCGATTCCAACGTTCGTGGTGAAAGTTATGATGTACGAAAGTTCAGGGGCATTTTGGTAATTTTGGTTAAAAAGGAGGAAATGTTGACTTTTTGACCGGGATGTCCGATGGCCGAGGGCCAAGGACTGTTACGTAGGTCTCGTCGATACGAATCCAATGACAGGCGGCATGCTGAAATCGGAGATTCGACGACGAAGTTATGGGTCACGGAAGTTTGGTTTCGTTATGCACGCATTACGAGGCAAGGACAAGTGGCGTTCTCTGATTGGTCTGAGATTCTGAGTGGGATATGTGGACCACTAACTTTAATTTATTGGACTCAGATCTGGATTGGTGGGTTGGATTAAAATATTAGGATTTAAATAATTAAAAGAATTCCCACTTATTGCACCTTTTAATCTGAGCCATCCATCTCTAACCACAGATTGAATCTGGGCCGTTGATTCTTTTCCCTCTCTCTCTTTAATGGATCAGACACCTCACTCTCTCATTTTCATTCCCTCACCGTGGACACTTCTCTTCATCAAAGTCATTCTCCTATTTTCTTCTACAAACCCAAAAACACCATATGCACCATTTTCCTTCATTTTTCATTTTCTAACAAACACACCACCCACACCTCACCACCATGAACGTGTGAGCTGAGTGTGACCGTGAGTGAGTAGGAGGTTGTAGACACGACGGTGGTGGCTCACGGTGGAGGACGGCGGAGCTAGACCGTGAGGTAAGAAAATATTCAAAAATCCAAGTTTCGGTTTTGTAGGTTTTTAGCTAATTCTATGAATTGGAAAATATTTCTGGGCACTCTAGGAGTCTAATAGGATTGTTTTTGAAGGTTGGAATGGCCGGAAATGGCCGGAAATGGCCGTGAACGGCGAGGGAAACTCCGGCCGTCATTGATGACGGATGAAGGTATGGTTTTGGACACTTTGTTCCGTTTTAATTAACTAGAAAGATTAGAAATGAGATTAGGAACATATTGGGATTAAAATGGGATGAAATGGACCTAAAATGGACCTTGAACCGATCCAAAAACAGAGAAAACCCGACGGTGAACAGTGCCATGAACAGTGCTGTGAATAGTAACTGGTTCAGCTGGGATTGGTGACGATGAACAGTAATATGAGCCTTCTTGGGGCACGTGAGGGCGCATGAACAGTAATTTGGGAAAATGTTCAACATATGAAATCTTCTATTCGATGTAACAAACATTTTGGGACTGGTTTCGTGTCGATCGGACACCGTCTCGATATGTTTCGGGGCATCGGAATGTTTAGGGACGATTTAAAAATAGTTAAAAGTTCGAGAAAATCACGGGGCTTTGGTAGGAGGTTAATTAAGTAGTTAGTAACCTTCTATTAAAATTTGGACAGGTTTGGGAGTCCCGGTGATAGCGATTGGCTCGGGAGAGCCTATGGCACGCATATCGAGGCACTCGGTTAAACGGTCTGTGAGTGGACATTGGTTTTATAAATTCGATGCATGCATAACTGTTTCATGATTGTTATAACTGTGATTAAATGATTTATTTTGGATATCAGTGAATTTAAAATGATTTCACGTATTTCGAGGTGAATTACGTATTTGCACGTAAACCGAGGTTTTTCTGGATTTACACCGATTTCCATAAATGTAGTTGGATATGATTTCATGAAACTGTTACGAACTTGAATAAAGTAAAATCGGGCCAGGGGCCCAGTTAACTTATGAATCGGGCCAGAGGCCCAGTTAACTTGTGAATCGGACCAGGGGCCCAGTTAACTTATGAAATCGGGCTAGGGGCCCAGTTGATTTCTACATGTGATTGCGGGTCGGGGACCCTAAAATGGAATTGAATAAATGTTTTCTGGTTTACATTTTATATATATTCACATGCTAAAAACAAATAACGGTTTGATGATATGGAAATTATGGTTATGGCACGTTTCACGGTATTTGGGCTTGAGACCCGTCTGATGAAACTTAAAGATTGGTTTGGATTTTATCTATGTATATATATATATAATTTGCATGTGGATATCAATAAAATGTATTTGGTACTGCACTGTATAGATCCTTCCATATTATATTGTCTCCTCCGGATGAGGTACCCCGGAGAGGTCACGGACGTCTAGTACGTCCAGCGTCTATGACGCTAAGCATCGGGGATGCTGTACCCGAACGGGGTTTGGGGATTGAACTCGGAAATTGAGACCCGAGTGGCACGCGTAGCCTTGTGATTGTGACCTTATTGACGTCAAGGACGTCAGACATCAGGGATGTCGGATTGGAGTGTATGGTGCAGTGGCAAAAATTATGTTTATGGTTCATATTATATGATATATGATTTTAAATGATGGTGCATGCATATGTTTTTACTGGGGGGGCATAAATGTCTTTATAAATGTTTTAAACAGACTTGTTTATTTTCGTCCACTCACAGCTTTTGTTTTTAATGCCCTTCAGGTTGATTCCGGATGCGACTGCACCAGAGACTGGGACATCGCACACCTCCTCCATCGATCCTTGCGCACTCTGGAAGCCCGTTTGGGCAGTGGCAACAGGTTATCCCTTGTCTGACACCTCTTGTCAGACGGGAGCATGACACATTCCATGGTAATCCCGGGGGGATTGGGATGGGTCGTGTCAAGTGGTATCAGAGCAGGTTTTGCTCTTTTGTGCGCGAAGGTCGTGGGTGTGATGTCTCTTTGGGCTGCAGTTCCGTTGTCAACCTAATAGATAGTTTTTGGGTTTGTATGGTGGATTGGGTGTGTTTGGCCCGATACGCCGTGCAATGACGCGATTCAACCCAAGTGGGGTTGTATACGATTAACTGGTAATGTGGGACCGTCGGTTCGGTCACGTGATGATGGATTGTTGTGCTGCTGAGCACAGCCGGGTTCAGGGAACCCCATTTGAATAATGTATTGGAAATACGAAACTCAGTTGAGTAATGGTCTAAATTATGGACCCTGGTAGTGTTGGCTAGTGTACGGGGTGTTGGTGCATCGGAGTTAGCCGATGACCTTCGTGGTGGAACCCACGTTGAGTTGACGATTGGATTGGATTGGACGTCTATACGATGTCAGGACCGCGGGGTCGGTCAGGTTGTGGATTTTACTGCAGAAGGCAGTTGGGTTCGGTGGAACCCTAGGGTGTGAATTTGGAACCCTAATCGATGGACCGGAAGAGTGGACTTTAAATGAGAACTTGTGCTGCGACGAGCGGCTGAGGTCATGGATGACCATGTGGATGACTCTAGTGAGTCTTATGGGTTTCGATCTACGGATACGGTTATGAGAAAATATGGAATCCCGTGTTGGATCGAATATTAGTGTGATGTGTGGATACGGATCTTGACAACGATGACTGTTGGTCGACAGCTGTGTCGAGATAACTGGCTATCGAGGGTATTTAGTGTGGTTTTGACACTTGGGGATCAGGGGATGTTCAGGGAACGTCCATTATCCTGATGTGCCAATGGTCAAATTGGAGGTACCCATAGTCGTGGGGTACGAGTGGTGTTACGGGATCGTCGTTTGGAATGAACGGAGATCCAGGGTAACAACTTTGCACACAGTATGCTAGCATGGACGTTCGTGTGCTAGTGTGGATATTCGTGTGCTATGTATGGATGTTGGTATGTTGGTACTTTTATGCCAATACTAGTATGGATGCCCGTGTGCTGATACTAGTGTTGATGATTGTACGCTGGTGCTGGTGTCAGTGATTGTGTGATGACGATGAGCCACCAGTTGGGGTGTGACTCTGTCATGATGGACAGATGATTGGTATCTGCGACTCAGTGGTGGTTGAATCTTGGACTGGATGGGATTCAGTGGAGGTTGTGTCGGGTTGGGATAAGTCCCAACATATTTATGATGACAAGTGATGAACGGATAAAATGGTATGATTGAAACTTGAGGAATCTAGGGACGATGTTCCCTATGTCATAAGAATTGGTGGATTTGGGGAGTTGTTGTCAACTCCGAGATTGTATGATGGTATACTTCTTATATCCCCAGAAAGTACAAGGAAATTATTGGAATTGGAAAAGTCGAGGAAAACCATTCGTGGTATTGATGTGGGATTTTGTGATTGTGAATCATTTGGAACCTGAGATTGAACCTGTTTAGGTTGTGAGACGAAGGCAGTATGGTATGCACATCCAGGTGGAGTTGTGGATTTCCGTTCGAAATCGGGGTGTGTGCATACATGAGTATTGGCGGACGTGGGGTCCGAGTAATGAATTGATCTTGGACACGTGGTGGTCCAGGTGAGGTATGGACATGGGCAGTCCAGTGGTTGGACTTGACATCTCATTGGGAGCATGCCTGTTTCCAACATGGTTGGAACTCCCGATTCGGGGAGAGTGGTGATTGGGAGACGAGAGGAGTGCTCGTTTCCGCATTGGTGGTTGGTGTTCCGAAGTCATTGGAGTTGACTTCTTATTTCCTGCAGTGGCAGATGATGATTGTGGCTACCAGTACGTTGAGCGTGTATTGGTTGGTGGACCCATGTTTGGCTTGGGGTCATTAGACACAAGAAGTTGTGTATGATTTTGGATTTGGTAGTGAAATGCGAGGTCATCTTTCCACCAAGGGAAATTGACGAATGATACAATTGAGGGTGTAAGACCCTACGATCAGCTTTCTGATGGTTTGCTTGCTATGTGAGCATGTGAGGATCCTAGGTGGATCTGATTGGTGATGTTGTCTACTTTGGGCATGGTGACGATCTAGGATCGTGATGTTACTTGTCGGGTGACGTAGTGATGGATCTGGATCGCGATCTTGATGATCCAGATGGGTGGAGAGTTTATCACTCTTACCTTGATATGTGAGTCGTAAATGACGGGACTGAACTTCTTTTCGGAGTGAGTCCATATGGTTTCTGACTTGGTTGAGTAGGTTTCTGATGTGGTCGGATTTTGTCAACCTTTGACGTGTGGATATTGGGATTGGCTTCCCTCTGAAGTCAATCGAGGGTATTAAGCAGGTAACCGATAGGATCGGGTAGGTTACGTCTTGGTGGACGTAAACGAGATTTTGGGTTTTGGAACCGAATTTCTGGGTGACGATTCAGGATTCGATTGCGAAGCTCGAAAATGGATTACTGGATTTGGGTGCGGAATGATTGTTCCAATGCTAGCTTACGGAATAATGATTTCGGATTCGGATTTGGACATGGATTAAAAATATGATTTCTGGGTTCGGGTTCGGGATTTCTTACGAAATTGCGGATTCGGATTCGGAATTGGAACTAGATGATGGGTGGAGTTCATTTTGTCTCATGATGGTTTGGGCAACTGTACTCCATTATTGGAACGTGTTTGACTATGACCTAGGTGGTTGTAGTTTGGTCCATGGATAGATGTACGTACAAGGTACGTTGTACGAGGATTGGTACTTTGCAGGCTTGTTGTGCCTGGTGACGGTACATGGGATGTACCAGTGGTGTGTGATTAAACGTTTTGGTAATCAGCTGGTTCTGATATCATTTGTTTGGTTGCGTTGTGGACTGGACATTGGATACTGTGCGCCGAGCAGAGTGATTTTGTCGGGTTCAGTGATCGTATGGGCAGGTGCTCTTAGCCATGGTTGGCTAGTGAACCCCAGTGTGGTGATGTGTGATCACTGCTGGGCTGGCATTCAATGTGTTCCAGTTACACCACTTGTATGAGTAAGTTGACGGTATGCGTACACTCAGGATGAGTGAGTTGGTGGTCAGTGTAGCTACGACCAGCCTTGTGTGATGTTATCACACCGAGATATTTCCAGCGTCTTGGATTCGTTGAGGGAGTCGGTGATTATGGACATTGAGATTACTTTGTGTCGCAGGTTTGGGCTTGCCCTGCGAATTGCGATCATGTGGTTGATCTTACGCTACATCGAGAGTGATGTAGTAGGTGGTGTTGTCACTGATTGGCTGATGGTTGGGGCTTTACCAGGGTGGTAAAGCTTAGTGGTGACAGTTTGACTGATGGTGTCAGCATGGACTGACGAGTGGGATTTGGTGACTCCAAGGAGGAGTAGACGTCATGTGTATTGGCAATGGAAAGGAACCCTCTAGCTGAAGGAGTCAGCTTAATGATTAAGCGATTTTATTGCGGATCAGGTGATTATGTCCACTCGAGGTGGTCGAGTGTTGTTGTTGTGACGTATGACTGTGATGGGATGTCTGGGTACAGACAAGACTGGTGTTGTTCCAGTAAGTGGGTGTACAGGTGTACACAGATGTGAGGTCGAAATGTTTTCCACAAGGTGGTTGTGGAATAAGGTTATTGGTAATTTCGAGGACGAAATTCTTTAAGGAGGGAAGGTTGTAACGACCCGTCCCGAATATCGGGATTTAATAATATTTAATTATGATTTACTAATCTGGGATTAGTTGGGCGATTTCGGACGAATTGTGCAAAATGACCGTTTTGCCCTTGGGCGTGGGCAAAACGTTGACTTTTATTTCGGATGGTCAAATGGACTTTGACCAATGACCGTGACGTAGTTCGGGACGTCACGAGTTCATAGACAGGTGGCACGTTCGATTCCGACGTTCGTGGTGAAAGTTATGATGTACGAAAGTTCAGGGGCATTTTGGTAATTTTGGTTAAAAAAGAGGAAATGTTGACTTTTTGACCGGGATGTCCGATGGCCGAGGGCCAAGGACTGTTACGTAGGTCTCGTCGATACGAATCCAATGACAGGCGGCATGCTGAAATCGGAGATTCGACGACGAAGTTATGGGTCACGGAAGTTTGGTTTCGTTATGCACGCATTACGAGGCAAGGACAAGTGGCGTTCTCTGATTGGTCTGAGATTCTGAGTGGGACATGTGGACCACTAACTTTAATTTATTGGACTCAGATCTGGATTGGTGGGTTGGATTAAAATATTAGGATTTAAATAATTAAAAGAATTCCCACTTATTGCACCTTTTAATCTGAGCCATCCATCTCTAACCACAGATTGAATCTGGGCCGTTGATTCTTTTCCCTCTCTCTCTTTAATGGATCAGACACCTCACTCTCTCATTTTCATTCCCTCACCGTGGACACTTCTCTTCATCAAAGTCATTCTCCTATTTTCTTCTCCAAACCCAAAAACACCATATGCACCATTTTCCTTCATTTTTCATTTTCTAACAAACACACCACCCACACCTCACCACCATGAACGTGTGAGCTGAGTGTGACCGTGAGTGAGTAGGAGGTTGTGGACACGACGGTGGTGGCTCACGGTGGAGGACGGCGGAGCTCGACCGTGAGGTAAGAAAATATTCAAAAATCCAAGTTTCGGTTTTGTAGGTTTTTAGCTAATTCTATGAATTGGAAAATATTTCTGGGCACTCTAGGAGTCTAATAGGATTGTTTTTGAAGGTTGGAATGGCCGGAAATGGCCGGAAATGGCCGTGAACGGCGAGGGAAACTCCGACCGTCATTGATGACGGATGAAGGTATGGTTTTGGACACTTTGTTCCGTTTTAATTAACTAGAAAGATTAGAAATGAGATTAGGAACATATTGGGATTAAAATGGGATGAAATGGACCTAAAATGGACCTTGAACCGATCCAAAAACAGAGAAAACCCGACGGTGAACAGTGCCATGAACAGTGCTGTGAATAGTAACTGGTTCAGCTGGGATTGGTGACGATGAACAGTAATATGAGCCTTCTTGGGGCACGTGAGGGCGCGTGAACAGTAATTTGGAAAAATGTTCAACATATGAAATCTTCTATTCGATGTAACGAACATTTTGGGACTGGTTTCGTGTCGATCGGACACCGTCTCGATATGTTTCGGGGCATCGGAATGTTTAGGGACGATTTAAAAATAGTTAAAAGTTCGAGAAAATCACGGGGCTTTGGTAGGAGGTTAATTAAGTAGTTAGTAACCTTCTATTAAAATTTGGACAGGTTTGGGAGTCCCGGTGATAGCGATTGGCTCGGGAGAGCCTATGGCACGCATATCGAGGCACTCGGTTAAACGGTCTGTGAGTGGACATTGGTTTTATAAATTCGATGCATGCATAACTGTTTCATGATTGTTATAACTGTGATTAAATGATTTATTTTGGATATCAGTGAATTTAAAATGATTTCACGTATTTCGAGGTGAATTACGTATTTGCACGTAAACCGAGGTTTTTCTGGATTTACACCGATTTCCATAAATGTAGTTGGATATGATTTCATGAAACTGTTACGAACTTGAATAAAGTAAAATCGGGCCAGGGGCCCAGTTAACTTATGAATCGGGCCAGAGGCCCAGTTAACTTGTGAATCGGACCAGGGGCCCAGTTAACTTATGAAATCGGGCCAGGGGCCCAGTTGATTTCTACATGTGATTGCGGGTCGGGGACCCTAAAATGGAATTGAATAAATGTTTTCTGGTTTACACTTTATATATATTCACATGCTAAAAACAAATAACGGTTTGATGATATGGAAATTATGGTTATGGCACGTTTCACGGTATTTGGGCTTGAGACCCGTCTGATGAAACTTAAAGATTGGTTTGGATTTTATCTATGTATATATATATAATTTGCATGTGGATATCAATAAAATGTATTTGGTACTGCACTGTATAGATCCTTCAATATTATATTGTCTCCTCCGGATGAGGTACCCCGGAGAGGTCACGGACGTCTAGTACGTCCAGCGTCTATGACGCTAAGCATCGGGGATGCTGTACCCGAACGGGGTTTGGGGATTGAACTCGGAAATTGAGACCCGAGTGGCACGCGTAGCCTTGTGATTGTGACCTTATTGACGTCAAGGACGTCAGACATCAGGGATGTCGGATTGGAGTGTATGGTGCAGTGGCAAAAATTATGTTTATGGTTCATATTATATGATATATGATTTTAAATGATGGTGCATGCATATGTTTTTACTGGGGGGCATAAATGTCTTTATAAATGTTTTAAACAAACTTGTTTATTTTCGTCCACTCACAGCTTTTGTTTTTAATGCCCTTCAGGATGATTCCGGATGCGACTGCACCAGAGACTGGGACATCGCACACCTCCTCCATCGATCCTTGCGCACTCTGGAAGCCCGTTTGGACAGTGGCAACAGGTTATCCCTTGTCTGACACCTCTTGTCAGACGGGAGCATGACACATTCCATGATAATCCCGGGGGGATTGGGATGGGTCGTGTCATGCATAACCCAGTTATGAAAACAGTTATCCATCAATCGCCATAAAACATCATAAGAAACAGAAACACTATAAAACAGGTATAGAAACCATATCATAAGCATCATAAAAACCGTAACGTAAAGCATAAAGTTCAACCAATCATTTGCCGATCAAACCTGCTGGACCTATCCGAGTCTTTAAACTCCCGAGTCTTTAAACTCAATCCAGGCCTCAATAATATCCGAGTCTTTAAGCTCAACAGGCCTATGGGGGAAATATCAATATATCCGAGTCTTTAAACTCCCGAGTCTTTAAACTCAATCCGGGCCCGTCCCCCGTCAATCAATATCCGGGTCTTTAAACCCAATAACCAGATCCAGCAAATCTAATCCAAAACCATTGAAAAACCATTTCTAAATCCACATCCAAACCCGAATCCGAAATCACTGCTCCGACGCCCTTCCAGCATCCCGAACCGTCATTTCGAACCCAAATCCAGAAATCCACTTTTCAACTTTAAAACCAAATTCCGCTTTCCGAAATCCGATTATAAAACCGAAAACCTTGATCATCGAAATCAAGTTCCAAAATCCCTTTATAATCATTGAAAAACATTTATTGTTTGAAATCCCAAAACCATGGCATCATAATCAGAAATCAACCATTTCTCGTAAAACGTGTCAAATACGTTATTTCTCAAAAAACGTGCAATTAAGTAAAACAGTTATAGCATATTCGAATGACCATGAAATCACATATAAAACTACAAAACGATTATAGAAAATAGTTATGCATGCTCGAGTTTAGAGAAGGGGTCCACTTACAGTACTGAGCCCTCAATCGAGTCCTGAACGTCTCGTACGTTCCTCAGCTTCCTCGGGAACTCCCGATCTTGTCAACAACCACCAAAGTACGTCACCAACACGTCTACTAAGGTCCACCTAAATTCCCTCAAAATCCCCGGGTCCTAACCGTACCGAACTGGAACCCTAAACCTTCACCCTCGCGGAACTACTTCGATTTGACGTCCGATTAACCCGAAACTAATTCTAATGGACTCATCACAACTCCTAGACCAAAAACCATGTTGACCATTTTCCCCAGAATCGCCGCACGCGCCTCCACGCGCCGCCCAAAGTGGCTGCGCGTGGCCCTCACGCGCCAGCTACAGTACATCTTCAACCTCGAGCAGACCCGGTTCAGCACAGTGTCTGCATCTTGAACCGGCGTCCACGGTTCTCCGCCGTACCTGCACCAAATCGACTCCTTTCTTTGTGCAGTACTTCGTCCCATCCTAAGGAACTCATCCCCTTCACTTCTATACCTCGACACGGCCTAAAACCTGTCGACTTTAACTCGAACTACAGACCCGATAAACCCATGTTTCCTTCTCCGGCCACCCAGGTCTTCGCCCGTCACGGTGTCGACCCTAAAATCTTCCTAGGACCTTACTGAGTCACACCCAACTCACAGAAACCCTCGACTCACTCCCTAAGTCCACGACTCTTGGTTTGAATCAAAACTGAAAAACAGAGAACGGTGGGTACTCTCCATCGTTCTGGACTCCACCGTGCACTCCTCAGTCACGGCAACCACCGTAGACGGTTCCTAGGATCTCACTGATCCTCATCCAAGTCACCAAAACTCTCGACTCAACCTCTAAAGCTACGACTTTCGATTTGAAAATCGACGGTAAAACAGAGCATATACACAGGGAGAAAGAATTACCTGCCGTCGAGCGCCGCCGTGCTCACCGCCGCACTCCCTGAAGTCCCCTGAATCGTCTTGGTTCCCAGTCGAGTCCAATTACACCACACACGGCCACACCACCACCAAAATCTCCCACTTCTTCTCTATTTGCCCTGATTTTCCCGTGGCTCACCTCTCACCCACGCACAACCACAGCACCACCAAACCTCCTCCCTGTCTCCTTCTCACTGCTCTGATCACTCCTCACTTGCTAATTCACACAACACACTCACCATCACCGCCCAATTCTCTCAATTCTCTCCCTCTGTTTCTCTCTGGGTCGAGGAACACACACTGCACGATTTAATCCCAAATAATTGGGACCGTGCACACAATCCTGGAACCAACCAGAACCCCTACACGTGTCACCAATCCCTCAACTCCCTCACATCTGTTTCAATCTCAGCCCTTCATCTGTCCCTATCTGTTGTACACATCCCAGAGCAAAAAAGACCAAATTGCCCTTCTATTTTAACCAAAATTACAACTTTGCCACTACCTTTCTAGACCCGTAACTCCCACATCGTAAGTCCGATGAATACGTGCCGCCTGTCGTCGAATTCAAGACGACGAGATCTACCTAACCATCCTAGGTCAACATCTCAAAACTCGGTCGTACGAAAAGTCAACTTTTCCCCCTATTTTAGCCAAATTACGGTTATGCCATCAACCTTCCGAACATCATAACTTGCTCCTCGGATGTCGGAATCGGGCGTACCACCTGTCTACAGATTCGGGACGTCCTAAACTACGTCCTGGTCATTGGTCAAAGTCCATTTGACCACCCTAGCTAAAAGTCAACTTTTTGCCCAAACCAGGGGCAAAATCGTCATTTACCCACGAGTAACCGATTACACTCACTAATCCCGTCTTAATCACTTTCTTAACCCTAATCTCTGGGACGGGTCGTTACAACAACACTCACTTCCTCCCTGTTTTCCTTACTGTTTTCCCGTGGCTCCCAACTCCACCACACACTACCACCGTACCTCAAAACCGCCTCTTTGTCTCCTTCTTGACCTCTAATCACTTACTCCCTCACCAATTCACACGACTCACACAAAACACCGTCCAATTTCTCTCAATTTTCTCCCTCTGTTTCTCTCTGGATCGAAGAACACACACACGAGCACCCCAAATAATTGGGACCGTGCACACGCCTAGAAGCCACTAGGCCCTTGCCATGCGTCACCATCCTCTCCTCTCCCTCACATCTGTTTCAATCGCAGCCCTCCATCTGTCCCTATCTGTTGCACACATCCCAGAGCACAAAGACCAAAATGCCCTTCTGTTTTAACCAAAATTACAACTTTCACACTACCTTTCTAGACCCATAACTCCCACATCGTAAGTCCGATGAATACGTGCCGCCTGTCGTTGGATTCAGGACGACAAGATCTCTCTAACGGTCCTAAGTAAACAAGGCAAAACCTGATCATACAAAAAGTCAACTATTCCCCCTATTTTAACCAAATTACGGTTATGCCTTCAACCTTCCGAACATCATAACTTCCTCCTCGAATGTCGGAATCGGGCGTACCACCTGTCTACGGATTCACAATGTCCTAAACTACGTCCTGGTCATCGGTCAAAGTCCAATTGACCACCTGAACTAAAAGTCAACTATTTACCCGAACTAGGGGCAAAATCGTCATTCTACCCTATCGGTCCAAAAGTACCCAACTAAGTACTACTTAAACTCACTAATCCCACCTTAATCACTATCTTAACCCTGATTTCCGGGACGGGTCGTTACACGCAGCCCCTTTGGTCAGGCGCGTGAGGACGCATGGAGGGTATTTTGGGGAAACTACCAACATGACTTTTAATCTATTCAATGTAACGAACATTTTGGGACTGGTTTCATGTCGATCGGACACCGTTTCGATATTGTTCGGGATGTCCGAAGGTTTTGAACCAAGTTTAAAAATAGTTAAAAATTTGGGAAAATTACGGGGCTTTGATTGGAGTTTAATGCAGAGGTTAGTGAGCCTCTATTGTGATTTGGACAGGTTTGGAAGTCCCGGTGATAGTGGTGTGGCCCGGGAAGGCCTATGGCACTCGTATCGAGGCGCAGCGTTGTACGGTCTGTGATTGGACTTTGGTTTTATAAATACTATGCATGCCTAACTGTTTTATTTGTTTTATATACGTGATTTCCATGATGATGATTGTGATTATTGATTTCGCGTATGTTACACGTATTTCGAGATATTTTCCATATTGCACGTATATCGAGGCTAATGGTTTTATTATGGTTTTACGTGCTTGTGGTTTCATGAATGATTTGATGAAATGGTTTTGAAATTGGAAAGATGAACTCGGGCATGAGACCCAATTGTTTTGGAAACCTCGGACTTGGAGTCCATTTGAGTTACGTAATCGGGCTAGGGGCCCAGTTATTACGAAATCGGGTTGAGACCCATTTGAGTTATATTATCGGGTCTGGGGCCCAGTTGATTTATGAATTAGGGTCGTGGGCCCAGTGGTTTTCAAAATCGGGCATGAGGCCTAGTTGGGTTATAAATGTGATTTCGGGTCTGGGACCCTATGTTTCATAAATGTGATTTTGGGTCTGGGACCCTATGTTTCATAAACGTGATTTCGGGTCGAGGACCCTAAATGGAATTGTGATGTTTTATGGAGATTTCGGGCAGGGCACATTGAAATATTGTGAAATGATTTGATAAAACTGTTTTCCATATACCATCTTGATACGAGGATATGTGATGGTCTCCTCCAGGTGTCTGGGACACTGGGGAAGTTACGGTGCATTGCCTGCGAGGGGTCATTTTACGGAGCTACCGGACCGTATAGTGACTCAGGAGCAGGATTGCTATGATTAGACGTCTGGGACGCCAGACATCTGGGATGTCAGAGATATGGACCCGGAGAGACCCCGGGTAGCACGTATTGCTTACTACCGTCAGATATGACGTCTGGGACGTCAAGCGTCTGGGACGCTAGGCATCGGGGATGCCAGAGATGGTAATGTGGTAAATATGGACTATTGGATCTATGAAATGGTTTTTCAGTTGGATTTGTGTTTATAGATTTGGGCAGTGGCCCATTTGGTTTTGTATTTACAGATTCTACAGTTTTGGGCTGAGTTCCCACACTTGGTTTTGAGTTACGGTTTTTGGGCTAAGGCCCTAATGACTAGTTTGAGTAAATGTTTTGATTACTGGTTTTCGATGCATGCATACTTTTTAATGAAGAGCATAAATGTCTTTGTGAAATGTGTTTTATGAACTTAATGATTTTCGTCCACTCACAGCTTTTGGTTGTTTTTAATGCCCTTCAGGTTGATCACGCATGCGATTGTAGTAGAGACTGGGACATCGCATGCCTCCTCCATCGATCCTTATGCACTCTGGAAGCCCCGAATGGGCAGTGCCATCAGGTTATCCCTTGTCTGACACTTCGTGTCAGAAGGGAGCATGGCACATTCCATGGAAATCCTGGGGGGATTGGGATGAGTCGTGTCAATTTGGTATCAGAGCTAGGTTTGCTCTTTTTGTGCGCGTAGGTCGAGGGTGTGATGTCTCTTGGGACTGCAGGTAATTATCAACCTGATAGATAGTTTTTGGGTTTAAATAGTGGATAGAGTATGATTGGCCTGATACGTCATGCGTTAATGTGATTCGACCTAAGTGGGGTTGTATGTGATGAACTGGTAATGTGGGACCGTCGGTTCGGTCATATGATATTAGATTGTTGTGCTGCTAGGCGCAGCTGGGTTCGAGGAACCCCATTTGAGTAGTGATTTGTAAATGTGAACCTCAGTTGAGTAATGGTCTAAAAATGTGAACCCTGGTGCGTCTCAACATCTTCTCGATGTAATTCGATTGGTGGACCAAAATTCCATCTGCACGGTGCTCGAGCTCCAGGCTAAGATAGAAGTGTGTTATCCCAAGATCCTTCATTTCAATTTCTAACTTCAGGTGGTTAGCAGTTTCTTAGATCTCTCCAGGAGTACCAATCAGATTCATGTCATCGACATAAATTGCCACTATAGCGAACCCGAAACTTGTTTTCTTAATAAACACGCATGGGCACAATTCATTATTAACATATCTCAATCTGTTCAAATATTCACTTAAGCTGTGACCACATCCAAAATCTGCATACTTAGTTTTTCGGAAACTACCAAACTGATAAGGTAGCGGAACGTTATAATGTCCATTACAGGAGAATACACCTCCTCGTAATCAATCTCAGGGAGTTGAGAAAATTCTTACGCCACTAGACGAGCTTTGTAACTCACAATCTCGTTTTTCTCATCACGCTTCCTTATAAATACCCATTTAAAGCCTACAGGTTTAACATGGGGAGGTGTGGGAGCTACAAGTCTAAACACCTTTCTTTTTTTCAAGGGATCAAGTTCAACCTAGATTGCTTCTTTCCATTTTGGCCAATCTTCTCTACATTGTCATTCATCAACGGAGCGAGGTTCGATATCATCACTAGTTATTATTTCAGTAGCTACTGCGAATACAAATATATCATCAATGATAATATTATTTTGATTCCATATCTCATTTAAGCATGCATAGTTTATTGAGATCTCTCTATTGTCGGAAGTTGGTCCAGACGTTGAGGCGTCCCCCAACATTGTCTCTTCTAAGACATACCCATAATCCGAAATTATCTCATGAGATGGATTAGATGATATTGTGATATCCAAGGGAGTCGATTCCAAATTTGTCCTCTTCTAGGGATGAGAATCCTTCAAACCTATTGTTCTACCTCGCTTCTGGGCAGGGACATATGATTGATTAGTCTCCATGGTCGTACTTCGTCCATTTGGGACAGTGCGTCCTATAAGGCCGTCTATCGTTGCAGGCACGTTTGCAGCAGGTATGTGTGATCTCGTCACTTTGGCTAGATGAGAGAAAGCATCTGGCATATTATTAGCTACACTCTGTAAATCTAGAATTCTCCGCACTTCATTCTCACTTTGTGCGTTACGGGGATGAAGATGAGACATAGTGGAGACATTTCACGTCAATTCGCATAGTTTTTTAGGAACGTTGACGTTCTTATCTCCCCTTCATGGCGGGAAGACTGCCTCATTGAAGTGACAATCTGCAAATCGTACGGTGAAGAGATCGCTTGTCAAGGGCTCTAAATAGCGTATAATGGAGGGGGATTCATAGCCGACATATATGCCCATCTAGCGTTGAGACTCTATTTTTGTACGTTGTGGCGGTGCAATTGGCATGTAAACTACACACCCAAAAATGCGTAAGTGCGAAACATCAGGTTCCTACCCAGTTACCCGCTGTAACACGGAATAGGGTTGGGTGGCAGTGGGCCTCAAACAAACCAACATAGCTGCATGCAAAATTGCATAGCCCCAAGGCAGAAATTAAGAGCTTGGTGCGCATAACCAAGGTCTGTACAATCGTTTGTAATCGTTTAATGAATGCTTATGCGAGATCATTTCGTGTGTGAACATGTGCAACTAGATGCTCAACATCAATCCCAAGGGATATGCAATAATCATCGAAAGATTTCGACATAAACTCACCGGCACTATCAAGTCTGATGAACTTTATAGGATAATCTGAATAGTGGGCCCTTAATTTAATGATTTGGGCAAGGAATTTAGAAAACGCACCATTGCGTGTGGACAATAGGGTCACATGGGACCACCTCATCACCTCGTCGATGCATCAACCAAAACCATGAAATATTTAAATGGTCCACCTGGTGGTTGGATGGGTCCACAAATATCCCCTTGTATTCTGTACAAGAAAGGGAAATATTTTTTATCTATCTTTGCATATGATAGTCTAGTGTTCAATTTTCCCATTGAGCAAGCTTGGCAAAGTGTTTCACTAAACACGAGGTTCTTATTTTTAAGGGGATGCCCGTGTGATGTATTAAGGATACGACACATCATACCTTGACCTGAGTGTCCCAATCGGTCATGCCATAATAAGTAGTTGCTAGGGTTAGGTAGCTTCCGGCTAGCCATGTGATTTGTCTCAATGGTTCTAATAGTGGTCATACAAATTGAAGGTTATGCAAAGATATTCCACATTCTTTTCTTTTGTGGTTTCAACATGATAATCATTAGCTCGAATATCCTTAAAATTCAATACCATTATTCTGGAACGTGGGGAGTATAAAGCTTCAGCAATGATAAATACAGTACCATTAGACAACATAAAGTGGGCTCTTCCAGAGCCTTCAATCAAATTTGATTGGCCAGATATAGTTGTCACGGGGTGGTGGTTATGTATTAATTTTGTAAAAAATATCCTATCATGGAGGATAGTGTGCGTAGTAGCACTGTTGGCTAGGCAACAAACTTCACCACTTGACATTCCTAACCATCAATGTAACTAAAATAATCAAGAATCACATTTATGAAAAATGAATAAATGGATTAAATAAATAATATCCGAGCAGATAACCAAATAAGTCCAAAACAAATAGAAATCACCAAACATTATCCAGAAATAGTAATAAAAACAATATCCATAAAGAAAACGGCATAAACGCCAATCATATCCATGTATAGGCAAAGATCTCAATCCTTATCATGTCTAACTGCAGTCTGAAAATCAGTAATAGCAAGAGTAATATCAACGGGGACTGGTCTTGCAGCAAAGTTAGCCTCTCGAGTACCACGTCCAGCATGGTATTCTGCAATAACTTGGGTTGATGCACGATAGGTGCGGGACCAGTGATCACGTCCTCCACATTTATAGCATAAGTTATATGGGTTCTAATTCTGGTGGCGACGGGCCGGACCAGGGTTCCTCTCATTTCGAGCTCGTGG
This sequence comes from Prinsepia uniflora, assembly GCA_032719365.1. Lineage (NCBI taxonomy): Eukaryota > Viridiplantae > Streptophyta > Magnoliopsida > Rosales > Rosaceae > Prinsepia > Prinsepia uniflora. Next base: position 11,538,286 of record CM064874.1, read on the forward strand.
ACCTAGACCACGATTACCACGACCACGCGAGACATGGTAACCTTGAGCTCGGTCATATGGGTGTCCACCACCTCTAAGACGGTTACGTCCTCCACCTCTACCATGACCTCGGTTTCTTCAGTGGCGGTTTGCATCGCGAGGTGCAACAACGTTTACTTCAGGCAAAGGTGTTGTACTAGTACCCACAGGTTGGGATTGATCATTCTTCATTTACAGAATGATGTTCTTTTCAGCAAGCAACAAAGTGATGATCAACTCCGCGAACTTGGTAAATTTCCTCTCTCTGTATTGTTGCTGCAGGACGATACACGAGGCAGAAAATGTGGAGAAAGTCTTCTCAAGGAGGTCAATTTCAGTGAGCTCCTCCCCACAATATTTGAGAAAAGACCGGATACGGCATACCTTAGAATTGTATTTTTTTTACAGATTTAAAATCCTGGAAACGAAGGTTATGTCAATCATGTCTTGCTTCGGGCAAGAATATATCCTTCTGGTGATCAAAACGATCAGCCCGCGAAACCCACATAACTCTCGGGTCCTCTTGACCCAGGTATTCATGCTGCAGTGCACAATCCATATGCCTCCGGATGAGGATCATAACATCCGCCTTTTGATACTCAGAAGCCACATTATCTTCCTAGATGGTGGATCAGATTCTCTTTGCAGTGAGATGAAGCTTCACATCTTCAGTCCACTAGTAATAGTTTGTTCCGAAAATTTCTAGTGCGTCAAAATCCAGTTTGTTGAGATGTGACATTCTCTACAAAGATTAATTAATAATATTATTGCTTTGTGAAAGACACATCCAAAAGCAACTAATGAGAACTTCAGGTTCTATAACATGGTATGATAATTCAGGATATCTACGAAGGAAACGTCAGGTTCCTTTTATTTACAAGTAGTCTATTACATTTCTAAATAACATGTAAAAAATAAGTATACCAGGAATTTAAACAATGAAAAACATATACAAACAATTAAGTAATGTAACATGCATAAATAGTAGGAATAAATGCTACTTTGGTCCTTAATTTAGGTGTATTGCAATGCTCCAGGCATGTATGAGTACATTTTAAGGCCCGAGAAGTGTAAAGGAAGATTTTGTTTTTTTGTTTTTGTTAGAGCCGAGCCACGGCAAGCCGAGTCGTTGAGAGCAGAGCTGGCGGGAGCCGAGTCGTGAGCTGCGTTGGCAAGCCAAGCCAAGCCGTCTGTGAAGGGGCTGCTGAGCCCAATCTATGGGCTGCAAGCTCTTTGGGCTTCAGGACTGGCGAGTCACGGCCTGCTGGGCCATTTTTCTTTTATTTGTTGGGTTGGCCTGCTAGGCCATTTTTCCTTTTTTTTTCCCTCTGGTTTTTTTTTCAGGTCCAATTACCTCATTGGTAATTTCTGGTTGAATTGGCAACTGCTGGTGCCTTTTTTTTTTCTTTTTTTTTTCGATGATCTCCTTTGTTCTTCGGTAACTGAGTCGTGTAGCAGCAAGTATCAACAAATATCAAAGAAATTACAGGAGCCAATTTTAACAATGTCAAATATCAACATGCAAAGTGAACATTCAATGATGATTATTACATAATTATCATAATATCCAAACCACACATTATCACGTTGCAGTATTGCTCCCCCCTTTATATTTTATTTTTATTTTTTTACGTAGCCCACTTAGACGTAAAAGAAGGTAGCCATGTTTCTGGGTAAAAGTTGAGCCGCACATCATCATATTGTGTCGTGATTTGTGTAGCAAATTATGAAATAAATCAAAAATTGATAAACAGAAAACATCAAACATGCTTTTTATATAACTATCTAAATTCAAACATGAATTATCAATTAGTAATTCAAGCAATCAAACATATTTATCACCAAAAATCAATAATCCAAAAAATCATATTTCTAGGGTTTGATTCAATAAAAGAATAAATTGAACTTTTTTCATGGGATTCGAAAAGCATACTTGATTGGAGAGCAGTAATTCTCTTCTTGAACAATCCTCAATTTTGAGACGATCGTATTGATAACGTATTGTGAATCAATTAAGAGAATGAGAGATTGCAAAGAAGGAGGCAGAGAAGAAACGTTCTCTATGAAATAATACGTACGTTTAGAATGAGTTATCGTTTATAAAGGTAACTGATCCCTTATATACGAAGAGATAAATAATAAATACAAAATGACTATACTACCCCTAGTACTCTTTACATAAATAGACACAACTGTTTAATTGTTTTCAACAAAAACTAATTTTTGGTGCAACCGATTTGATAAAATAGGCATTCAAAAAGAACATTATAAAAATTTAATGTTAAGAGAATAAATTGAAATTTTACAGTGAATTCAGGAAAATTGAAATTTTACCGTGACTTCAGGAAATATTTTGGATAATAAGCATTTTATAGTTTTTGCTTTATTCAATGTTGCTAATTTTGTTCAGGTTGTAGGTCTTGGTGTTCAGACTTGTTTTACCTCATATTTTATTTGGTTTGTCTCTTCTAGGTTTTCATTAAAGATCGCATACTAACTGCTTTAAGCTTTATTCTTTCCTTCCTTCATTCAGGCCTGTTCTAATTTTGTTTTTGTAGATTTCAAACACCGAGTTAGACTCCTCTCGATCGTGTCGGTTCTCCATGCTAGGATGCGCAGTCCTCATAACATTCATGCCTGTTCTAATTTTGTTTTTGTAGATTTCAAACACCGAGTTAGACTCCTCTCAATCGTGTCGGTTCTCCATGCTAGGATGCGCAGTCCTCATAACATAGCAAATGCGATGAAATCTCTTTTTTCTTTTTTCTTTTTTGTTTTGGCTTTTTCCTATTGAATTTTTTTGAGAAAGATTTTTTAACGAAACAGCATTATGTGCACCACTTAAATTCCATCCTGTTGCTAAATTCTATATTTCACTGTAAGATTTTTTTGAGAAAGATTTTTTAACGAAACGGCATTATGTGCACCACTTAAACTCCATCCCGTTGCTAAATTCTATATTGTTGGCTTTTTTGTAATCATATTATTTTTGGACCACAAGTATATTTTTTCTTTTTTCTTTAATTCCATGTGAAGCTACTCAAACTTAGATTTTTTCGGATCATGTTTTCGGCCCTGATATTTAGTTTTGGGTTCTAGACTTAGCAGCTATTCTTATACTCATATCTCTTTTAACCAAAAAAAGGTGAAGTACTTACTATAAAAAAATGAGGCAGTTCGACTTTTTTTGGGGGGGGGGGGTGGGGTGTTGGGGTGTGTGGGTGTGTGGTTTGGGAGGGTTTGATTCCCTATAAAATGGAATCAAAATCCAATTTTCCGGTCTAGTGATTTGTCGGATACGTAATATTGTAAGGTTGAGTTCTTTATCCGAGTTCTGCCATTAACAAAAATTCTAACTTGATTAAGGAGAGAACTGCAATTATACTTACTTATTTTTATTCACTTAGATCATCAATAAAACTAAATTTATAGCTAACATTTGAAGAATGTGTGTATGGTGTTGAGCTGCAGCTGAGGACCAGAAAATGCCTATCCCTAAAAGCCCTGACCCACCATTTCTGCTTTATGTTTGCGATCAACTACGGCCCTCTCCCGCCTTGCTACCGTTATTACAGTTAACAAGCAGTCGCCATGGCAGCCCAAGCCAAAAGCCCCTCTCTTTGTTATTCTCATGAACTTCAACTCATTCTTCACACTCCAATTCCTGCATCTCTGTCTCTTGTTGGTGGTAAGGCCCACAAGAAGCATCCCAAACTCAGTTGCAGAGCCAACGGCGAGGATGTATGATTCTTATGTTTGATTTACTTCATTAGAGATTCTTAAATGACACAGAATTCTGGCCACTGCGTCTCAGTTTTTCTACTTTCTATTGATTTCTTACTGAATTTTATTTTTCCAGGATTATTACATAGATGCTCCTGTTGAAGTGGGTGATGGCTTCTCTTTCAGTGGAGGTGCTTATTAGGTTTATTACTTAATTGTTTTTATAGTAAATTTGAATTCGGATGCATACGTAAAATTTTGTGAATTGGGAAACTTTTAAGTGTGTCTTTGGATTTAAAGCTGAGGGGAAATGTGGGTGTTTTGGCAGGGAAGTATTCAGATGGACCAAGCCCTTCTGATGAATGGTTTAAGCAAGGGAGGACTGTGAGTCAATTTTCCCATTTTTCATTTATATATATATATATATATATATATATTTTTCATTTATATATATTTTTTTTTGTTAATGTAACAGTAAAAGAGAATTAAAAACCCAATTTTGGTTACCTTCTAGTATTTTTGGTTTGGTTCCATATAACTCTTTTATTTCTGTAGGTGAAAGCTTATACCGTTTTTGGTTCCGGTCAAAAGGCAAAAGACCCAATTTTTGGACTTGCAATGGGCGCTGATTCTCAGGCCTCCACTGACGTTTTCAGGTAAACTTATAAATCTTTAGGGGACTACTTTCGGGCATGTTTGAGAGTTGAAACATGATAATTTAGACAGAGATTGGATTATTTGCAGGGTTTACCAATTGAAACATGCTCTGTATATATGATTTTGTTCAATAGATGGTTTTGCGTTGAATCCGGAAGTGCTGATACTCCTTCAGTTATATTAATTCATGGTTTCCCTTCTCAGGTGAGTGAGTCTTCTTAATTTACAGTGTAGGAAACTATGTTCAATCTTTGTGTTGTATCTGAATGATGAATGTTCTAAGTTCTATGTTTGCTTCTTTTTTTTGGGTGAAATCCATTTTCATGTTTCCATCTATTAACATTATATGCCATTATGTCATTGCGATACCGAAATTTTGTTGTTAATTTGCTGCGTAAGGATTGTATTTTGTCTGAGCATCAGCGGTTGTAAACTTTGTAAAAAGAATGTTGATGCAGATGGAAATATAAAATTGCTTCAATAATAATTGTACTTGGTTCCTTATAATTCATAATGTGTCCAAATCATCAGGCATACTCATATCGCAAGGTTCTTCCCATACTTTCTAAAGACTATCACGCGATTGCTTTTGATTGGCTGGGTAAGATCATAGGTTTAGCTTATCCTTAACTGTTGGTTCAGTTAGAAGTTCATGTCATATTACATCTCTCATCATGATTATGCTAAGCTGGAAACATTCCTGCGTTTTCGCCTTTAATTACAGGCTTCGGATTTTCAGATAAGTCTCAACCCAAGTATGGATTTGACTACACTCTGAATGGTAATTTCTTTAATTGATGAGCGCAGATGAATGCTAACATTTTAGTTTATTTACTTCAATTCTCTAAAATAACAAACCTCTTGTGTATTTCGAATTTTTTATGACTTGCAGAGTACGTATCATCCTTAGAGTCAATTATTAATGAAGTTACTGGTAACAAGGTCACACTCGTTGTCCAGGTATTTTATTTCCCCTGTGAATTTATAAACACGTGGGAGTCAAATTAATTATTGCATAACATAAAAATTGAAAAAACCAGCATCTGAAAATCTGAAATAAGGATATCTTTGGCAACATCTTTGATAATGTGGAAGAAAACTTCTGATCTTTGATGTGATTCTCAGGGATACTTTGCGCCGGTAGTTGTGAAATATGCTAGCAGTCGTCAGGAAAAGATTGACAACATAATTCTTTTAAATCCGCCGGTATGATTTCTCCAGAAACTACCATTCCTTTTCATTCTAAGTTTCTAACTTTTCTTCTGTCATTGATCATCATTTTTATCATACTGGCCTACAAGAGGATTGATTAAATTGGTACCAAGTAGGTGGTGAAGTTGCAGATTTTCGTGAGGTTTTCTTAGTTTTGCACTCGCTGCCTTAGTTCCCAAGAAAAGACTGATTTTTTTTTGGCCATTGAGATTGATTTCATCTACTTTATATGATATGGTCCTATTTTTTCTTTACAGCTAACAACGAAGCACGCCAACCTTCCATCAACCTTGTCCATATTCAGCAACTTTTTGTTAGGTGAAATATTTTCTCAGGTAGGAAGATTTTGTTTTTTAGTTTCTCACTTTATCTAGTGTGTTTGTATGCTTAATCGTGTTTGTATGCTTAATCATATACATTTTCTGTTTGTATGCCTCAGAATAAATTATTCAATGTAAATGTGATCATACTTTCTGTGCTCAACTAGGATCCTTTAAGGGCTAGTGACAAAGCTCTGACAAGTAGCGGACCTTACAAAATGAAAGAGGATGATGCTATGGTTTATAGAAATCCTTACCTCACATCTGGGGCGTCTGGTTTTGCACTAAATGCAATTAGCAGGGCTATGAAGAAAGAGTTGAAGGTTAACTTTCTTCTTTTGATATTTTACTTTCCATTGAAAACCTGTAATATTGGTCGTGGTACTAGATAGATAGATTTGGGGTTCCAAAAAAAGCTCAAAAGAAGATTCTGGCTCTTTGTGAGATATCTATTCACTATTGAACTATCAACATATATATATGTATTTGGGTAGTATATTGTCGAGTCTCCGCTTTCTCTCCCTCGCGTATTGAGATATGAATTGACCACTTGGTCTTGGAAAATGCTTCCTTTTAACTTTATCAAAGGGTTTATTTAAACATACAACATTTATTTGGTGTAGGGTTGCTTTATTGTTCTTGTTTTATATTTTGGCTGAAAGGAAGATTGATTTTTAATGAAAACAGGCTATTAAGCTGCTAATGTTGTTTATTTTGCTGCTTTTTTTGTGGTTGCTTTGACTTGGCAGAATAGTGTTCAGGAAATGAGGACAATACTAACAGATGAAAATTGGAAAGTTCCAACTACAGTATGTTGGGGCAAAAGAGACCGCTGGTTGGCTTATGATGGAGTTGAAGAATTCTGCCAAGACTCAAAGCATAAGCTCATCGAAATTCCTATGGTAACATCTTCTTTTATCAACATATGCATAAAAAGCTTTACACACACATATACACCCCTTGCTACTTTGTTGATGTACGTTTTGCTTAATTGTTTATGGGTCGTTGTTAGTTTTGAACTCATGCAAATAGTTTGCCGGGTTTGCAGGCAGGCCACCATGTTCAAGAGGATCGTAGTGAAGAACTGGGAGAAGGCATTAAGGGAGTTATCAGAAGAGCCCGCCTTGGTTTGTGATACTTTTTCTCATACCTTCTGAACATGTGATCATTTTCTTTGACTCAGCCTATTTATTTGAGAGAAGCCATCTGTAAAAAAAGGGTAAATCCACCTCTATATATATTTCTTGTGTTTCTCAAAATATGTTTACATAATTACATGGCTGTAGCAGAAAACTTTGATAGGCTGTTAGGAAGAGAAAGAAAAAAAGTATAAATTGGAATATATTGTGTTAGAAAGGAATAATCTCTAGTCTTAAAGGTTGAATTATTTTGGACGCAGCTTTATTGTCTTCATTTCACCATTTTAACGAATGCTTGTGTGATCCGATTTTGGGATGCTGTTTGTCAGGAAATCAATCTCTTAGTTTTAATGACTTTAAGTTGGAGGGTCTTCTGTAGGCACTAGGGTTTACTTTGCTGTGGTGTTTTTCTGGTATGGATCAGTCCAGCAATTATCTTCTCTAATAGCCTTTTTCCATCTGTTCTTGAAAATTTCCAATTCGACAAATGATAGCTTCCTCACCTAAGCCAAATAGATATAAGAGAATTGAATCAAAGTTCATCCCAATAAAGCATTAGTGGTTAGTACAAAATTGTTTAGGTAGAAAGTTCACTAGAGCTCGTACCTCAGTTCTAGGGTCCAGTGGAGGAGGTGATGATGATGGTGCCTGAAAATTCAAAGTTACCAACTGCCACTAAGACTAGTTAAAAAAATACATATGTTTTGAATAGATATCGGTTGTTCTGAACTAGGCAAGGTTGTGTTTTGAGCAGTCTGCTTATGTGCTTCAGCATTTTTCTGTGTCTACGATGATCATCATTAGTGAGTAATAACTAGATTACACAATTAGATAGTCATTTATTTCAAGGTTCTAACCTTGTTTGCAGCCGAACCCCCTAGGGTAGGAAGACCATAATGACTTATGTACTCAGAATCAACGATTCCTATGTTTTTGGTTCGATCACCCTGTCAAGAGCCAATTCAAATATAAGAACATGTGGAAAAGAAAAAGAAAAAAATAAAGAAAATTAAATTTATAGGAGGGTGAAAAAGAAAATTGCCTGTGCACAATAGCCTAGCTGGAAATCCAAGCCCCATGCATGAACTAAGTCATTCTGTTTATCAGAGAAAAAAGTAATACCAAAGGAGATAATCAAATACGAAGATTTATAGAAACCCTAGCTGAAATCTTGTAGAAGTGACAAAGCCAAACCTGAATCATATGCCATATACAGCGCCAGGACGCCCTTGAAAAAACCGGAGCCATCATTTCTACAAATCTGCAGCATGTTCAATTTCTCAGTTCTCATTTCAACTGATCCCAAATGTACTGTTGGCATGATTTAGGTCTCGGTAAACTATGTGTTTGTGTGTGCAAATTTCTTACCCAGTGCATGGAGGATCTGTGCTATTTTCGTCACACTTCCTTCCACCACGCAGTAACTTGTGTATCTTCCTATGAATGCAACACCAAACAAACATTAGGTCGATATTTAGGGAACCCGAAAGAGAAACGTGTATATTTTGTCATAAATCTTCTTTCTTTAGGGAAATGTAGCAGGTCACCTGTGTACTTGTGTGCTGTTGTCCCTCGCCGTAAGTTCATGATGAACCTCGGAGTTCTCAGGATCAAGTCCTGGCTGTGAAATCTCAAGCCCCTCTTTCTTAATGATTGATAAGTACCTTCACATAATCAAAATGCATGTACCATCAATTTCATTCGTCTTAACAATGAAAGATTCAGCACCAGGTGAGTTTATGTACCTTCCAACATTGAAATTTTCAATTCCAAGATCCTCATCCCATAGGAAGATGAATGCATACTCAAAAACAATATCCGGATGTAAGAAACGCTTAGCATACCACCTAAGAAAACAGGAAACCCTATCCAGGTTACAAGAACCCTAGGTGAAGCTAAGCAAGTGACAATTCAGTTAGGGTTTGGCTAGGTACATTACCACTTAGTTTGATTCATAGCAGACACATGAATGGCCTGGCCACCCCATTCTAAATCCCTCCACTCATTTACATGGCCATCATAATGGAAAAGCATGACAACGAAATCACTTGATAAAAACTGCAAAATCGAAGAAAATGAGAAATCAAATCCAGTGACTTCAAAGATAACAGGAACTAGACAAAGAATTTAGGCATGACAAAACTATTAGGCTTCTTTACCTTCTTTACAATCTTGTTCACATTTTTTTTTTGCTTTATTCCAACTGCAATGGCCAATAAGTTTGTTGATGACTTTGAGTTCTAAAAAAAAGAGAAAAAAAAATGCACAACATATATTATCATTCAAATTAAAATTAAACCGAGTATCGAACTATTGAAGCTACCTTCTTGTTTCGGGGACCCCATAAGGGTTGCATTAGCAAGTCAGAGCTCTTGGAAACAATCCCTTTAGGCAGAGCTTCAGTTCCATCAGGCCTGCATTGAGTCTAAATGTGCATGATATCATAATCACAACTACAAAATTATCTGAAAATTACATGAAATTTTGAAGAGAAAATCATGCGCCGGAGCTACAAACCTCACAGGTCTTGGATATTGTATGCTGCATAGCATCAACCAATCCCCAGGCTAAAAACCTCTGTAAATCATCGTCAAATGCCTTATTAGTACTGATAATTATACAACAATTATCCGACGTGAGACCGTTGTTTCCTTTACAGGAAAGAGAGCGTAGAAACTAATAATTGTACCTCTTTATAATCTGTGACTACAAGTTGGCTGCCAAAGAAGAAAACTGCAGAGAGCATAGCAATGGCAGAGAAGAAACGGCAGCTAAAGAAGCTCCTTTTGGTTGGGTCCTTGTGAGAAATCTGATGTAAGATCAAAAGGGCAGGAGCTTATCATGGTCCTTGAACAAGATTCAAGGTCGAAAACAACAGAAAATCAATTGAAAACCCAGATTTGGTTGATCAATTCAGAGAAAAAGCAGAGAGTTTGAAGGACTTACATAAGAGGAGGGCTTCATCATCTTCAACTCCAAGCAGGATAATCAAAATGTTATTGGTGATTGGAAGCAATAAGTATTATAAATTTTGGGGTTTGTGAATTAATTAAAGCTGTCAACGAAGGGCTTGAAAAGCAGTGCAGCAAATGATGTGGTTACGTTACTTGAAGCTACAAAAGGCATTGTATCAAAGGGATATTAAATGAATGGAATTGGGATATGGATGGAATATAATGAAATAGAGCTGTTTTGATGGGAAGCTGAGAGCTTAAACAAAGCTGTAGAGACTTCTTAGTGGCAGCCAGGTCAATTTTCAAATGAAGACGACCAAATTCATGCCACGTGTCAATTAACTTTCGCCGATACGCGGGAAGACTGCCTAATTTTGTTGGGGGCAAGCCCACTCGAAAGTCTAAGAAGAAAGAAAAAAAGACGGATTATACATTTTGTAACGCGATGAAGGAAGAGGAAGTATTGGACCTTTGGTTTACAGAAATTGTGAGATTTGACTGATCACGTAATCCATGGAAATTTCTCAATTTCGGCGCGAATTTGCGCTTGAAATCATGCTCCGCGTTTATGCTCCTTAATTCTCTCAAATCCTAAGGTGAAAGATTGCGTAGTTCACACCGTGACGGCAATGGACGACGGTAAATTAATAAATATTAGTAGTATTAATTAATAATCAAAGTTAGCTAAAAAAGTGACGAAATTGCATGACATGCGTCACGTGGTTTGAACTTTGAACATCGTTTATGAGTAAATATGAAAGCTAGCTACCACCTCGATTGCACATCAACATGAAACTTTGTAATTCATGAAGAAAAGGATATAGGAAAAGGTGTCATGGATATTGTATATTATTAATTGATTCACCACCTTATTGTGATTAGAAAAGTATAAATATAAAAAAAAAATTATTTTTATGATTGAATGAATCATTTTGTGCGATTTAGTTTGTTATATATTTTTTAATAGACAAGGTCGGTTTTAAGGGTAGCTGAGTAAGGTGGTCGTTTAGGGCTCCCACTTCAGACGGGCTCCGAAATTTTTTTACATAATTGTTAAGTAACTTTCATATATTATTATGTAGCTACCATAAAAATCAATATATTCTTTTTGGACAAACTAATTGAGGGGAATGCCTCTTAAATTGAGGTCCCTTGTTGGAGACTATTGGGGGGGGGGGGGGGGGGGGGGGGTGGGGGGTGGTGTGTTGGGGGCTGATTTTTACTTTTTCCCCTGTTTTTGCTTTACTTTTTTCCATTTTTTTTTTCTATTTTGATTTTTCTTTCCTTCTCTAAAAACATCATTTTTTTTTCTATTTTTTTCTCTTTTATTTTCTACCTCTTCTTTTATTTTTTATTTTCCCAAATGAACCAAATAATCTTTCCTAACTTAGACCAAATAACTTTTCATATTTATTTTATTAAATAATAATATAACTTCCTCTATTATATTTAAGTTAATTTTTAAATCATAAACACTCTGTCTCCTCTTCTCAAAATTTTAAAGAAATTAAAGAAATAGTTTTAATGCAAAGGGATATTTTTTTTATTTACCTCTCAAAATAGTGCCATATTTAAATAAAGTTTCCTTATATTTATTAAGTATATGTATTTTTTTTTTGAGAAATTATTAATTAAGAAACTTAAATACTTATTTGATTATATTGTTTGGTAATTATTGTCGGTGACCCCAATTTGAAGGCTTGTCTTGGACCCCAAATATCTCAAAGTCGGCCATGTTAATAGATAATATTTGTATTTCACCTTTTGGGTACTTTCTTATATAATTATTTTGATTTAATCAATTATCCTTGTATCTATATTATTGTCAGAAGTGTTTTAACTCCTGAATCATAATTTCAAATTTTAAGATCATTTATAATAAAAAAATTTAACCAAAATTGAGATCTTTTAGTCATTTATATATATCAACTAACGAACAATTCACCATGAGAATTCTAATTATTACCAATTTCGTTGATTTGTTTAATACAAATTAATGACTAAAATACATTCAATTTTGTTGATTTTTTAAGGATGATTTAGAGAATAAATTGTTTGAATTATGATATATGTTTAAAGATAATTCAATCAATCGAAATGGTGGTACTTGATGACAGGATCCACTTAAAAAATGTTCATAGTCCTACTCCCGTTTAACAAGCAATTCAAAATCTCGAAACGACCCTTAACACTTGTTAGACAAGGGATACTTGTACCGATTTACTGCTCATGCTTCCGCCTCTCGATCAGCCGTGATTTGTATAACGACCTAAAAATTCGAGAAAAATGAATTTGGAAAATTCATAAGAAAAATGATGATTTTACTCCTATAAAGTCAAAAAGTTGAATTTTTTGATCGGGACACTTTTTGGACGTTCTACGAGGACCGTTAGGTGGGCCTCGAAATTCTGAATCCGTCGATAGGTGGTGTGACCAAATTGGAGATTGATTAGTATCGTTATGGTGCAAAATTGTCTAAGGGCATTTTGGCAATTATGTCATGAAGGGTATTTTGGTAATTTTTCTAGAGTGACCTAGGGTACTCTAGAAGACTCCTCATGTTTATTCCTCCTCCTTTCCATCGACTTACCATGTTTATATATAGGAGATTAGGTGTGTGTGGGTGCAATTTCGATGAAGGGGAGCCGAATAGGAAACAAAAAAACCACGTGCAATCAACCCGTGAAGGAGAACCAGGGAAGGAAAACCCAGCAAAAGAAAGAGAAGGGCGAGAAAAGAGAGTTAGAGAGATAGAAGAACCAGAAAGTTGCAGAGAATGAGGAGTTATCCCCAGACCCGCAGACCCAAAACTAAACCTAAAAACTCACCATTGAGATTCTGACATGGAAGCTTTAAACTAAGCTTCCTAACAACTTCTACACGTCCCTGCGACTCTAAAAAGTCATTAAACTGATAATTTGGACACTGGGATTGCTCAAACAACAAGGTACGACAATGGCCATGAGGTTAAGATCGATCACCGTGAACTCGAGGTAAGGTATTGAACATTGAAGAGTTGAAAAAAAAAAGTGAAAATCAAAGAAGATACGATCGGGTCCGATCGCTGAGTCGGACCACTTGAAATTGCAGACCCGCTCAAGGTTGTAGGAGACTAAGCATGTAACTACAACTGCAGGCGCACGAGGCCTGGTCGCAGGGAAGGTGGGTGGCGCATGTGGGCGCACAGGCCACCTTCTGGGAATTCGGCCAACATGAAAGTTTCTTGTTTCGATATTTTGAATTCAATGATGTAATTTTTAAATTAATTGGACATCATTTGAGTATAATTATGAATTTTCCGAAATTTTGTATTTATGTTTTATTTTGGAATTTAATATGGGAAAATTATGGGTACACAAAAAATTAAGGATAAACTAGATATTTGTGAACTAAATATGGTAAGGTTGGTAAGTAGAATATTTATAAGTTAATATGGAATTTCATATAGGATTAATTAGAGGTTTATGATGGAATTTGGTTTCGAGAAGTTAGAGAACTTGTTTACAAAATTACTTTGGATATAAATAAATTATAATGGCTATTATGATAGGAATTAGGGAAATTTGGTTATGTACATGATATGCATATAAGTCATACAATTAGACATTATTTTTGTTTAAGACATTACGTATAACATTGTGTATGGTAACATTAGGATGATAAGTTATGATGTATAAAGATAATATGATCATGGGCATGTGTTATTAATCGTAATATGATCATAATTATGTGGGCGGTTGTGTATTTTAAGTTTATAGTTACTTTATTTATTACATGTTGGACATTGCAACTGTGATAGAAATAATAATGAAAATAAGATGGCTAGTAAATTCCACTATTTGACGGGATTAGTGGGTTGGAAGTGGATGGTAATACCGCAAAAATGGGTTTAATTGGTTAATTTAAGAAAGGAACAAGGTTAAATCTGGTGATATCTCTTGTCTAACAAGAATTGTCAGACGAGAGCAGAACCGGCCCGATTTGCAAGGAAATTTAGGGACGGGCCCTATCAACTTGGTATTAGAGCATAGGTTTGAATATTTTATTTCTGAGATATGAAGTTCGTGCATAGCATATTTGATAATTTTATGGAATTATTTGGAAAATATGTTTTACAGATTGGAATTTGGTTTGATTTGAAATATGTGCCCATGGTTATTAAACGATTTATGTTACAATGATTTGAATTTGGTTTTCAAAATGATTTTTGAGAATTGTAAATGGATCTAGAGTATACGTTTACGAGATGTTGTAGAAATGGTGTTGAGTTGAGAACTGGGCTTCAAAATGGCAATTTGTTTTTATTTTTTTATTTTTAAGAAATGCATTTATGTTGAAATGATTTAAATATGATTTTCAATAAATTACTTGGTGATGTTTTTTGAAAGGATTTATTGCCTGAATGCACGTTCTACGAGATTAAATGAAAAATGTGTTTTGGGCTTAAGCCCGAAGTTTGAAATATGGATAATATGGTTATGGTTTAAGGGATGAATCTATATTATAAATGTGTTTCTCAAGATTTGTGTATAATTGAGAACATGGACTTTGGATTGCTAGCTAGTACTCAGATGATGTATTCCGAGTAGATTTGTGATGTGGTGGTTAGTCAGTCTCAAACATCGAGTAAGACTCTATATCCTGAAGCACAATAACCACATATAACCATTCCAAGACCGTCATCACATAAAACCATACACAGTCAACCCATCCTCGATGGACAATATCAGTCACCACATCCAATGCACTACATGTATGCACACCATTCGGAATATAGAGCCCAGCTCGACGTCCGAATGACACTGGCTCAAGAACTGGAGCCTTGTTCGACGTCTGAGCCATCACAATACTAGTCTCAGGAACTTGAGCCTGACTTGACGTTTGAGTAGGGCTGGCCAAGGGCCACAAGGGCGATTGCTCTAGGATTATGAATAAGAAGGGCCCAAATTCTTTTAATTTTGACTTATTTTTGTGGAAAAAAATAAAAAAATGTTTAAATTGTTTGAAAAATATCTAAATTGAGTTTGAAGAAATATTTTATTAAAAATTTGGGCCCATATTCTTAAAATATTATAAAAGTTCTTTCGATTAATATATAGTTATTTAGTTTATCTTATAAAGTCATTAAGACTCTAACTCTAAATTTTTTGATAAAATTTCACCGTTTTCTTTCAAATATATTGCAAGATGACTATGTTTTTTTATTTATGATTGATGTTCTTAAATTCTTGATTTTTTTTAGTATATTGCTAGGAAGATGAAAAAATATTAAAAATTGGAAAAAAAAAACTAATTTTTATATGTGTACATAGATTATAGGGGCACTTTTATCATTTTCACCATAGACCTCCAATTTATTGGACTGGTCTTGCATCTGAGACTGACAGACTAACACAAATCACAATGAGGGTTTCCGCTACATTCATCACACACAGATAATTCACATCACAATGCACAAATGCCGATGAATCATATACTTGTATCACACATCATTGTCATAGCCAAATCCATGTTCCAAAAATTCAAGCCAACACTTGAAACACACAGTTTTGTACCAAACCTCATAATACGTGCATAAACATCATTTTCAACAAAAATCATCAAAAACCATATAAAAGTCCCAATCAATCAATATGACAAAAAACACATAGGAAAGCAATTAAAATATGTAAATATGCATGCATAATATTTTAATAAAAAGAAACGTCAACTCACAAACTATCCATATAGTCGAATCCCGTATTGTACGTATTTTCGTAACTTTTGAAAGCTTAGAATCTGTCAAAAATCACATCTAAAGGTCACCAACCATCTCCAATAAATCCCCCATTTTTTTTTGGATTTTTAATCAAATTTAAAATAACACCTAACCTTTCGGACAGCAAAACTACCCTTATATATGATCTCCTATAAACCCACCAAAATATCTGTAACATCGAAAATATTAAAAAACATGTTGGCCACACCTGAGATATGCTAGCATGCGCCCCCACGCGACAGTACACTGTTCATCATCCGTCACCTGATTCTCTAGTTTTTCGAGTCTACTAACCCGACGATCCAACCTGATCTTAACTCACTCAAAACTCCACCATTTTCACCTCTGTTTTAACCAATCTACTCTAAATTAGCTTAGCAAGGGATCTACGCATTCAAAACTAAAGGAACTTACCTACAAATCGTCCATCAACCACCAACCACTTTGGTCGTCTGTCAACCTTGTTATCTGGGTGATTTCTGCATCCAAACCCCGACCCAATAGCTTTTTAAGGTTGTAGGGACTGAGAGAGATAGATAACAAACTTTTTTCCAAAATTCCTAGCCAAGAACCTGATCGTGCAACTCAAACCCGCAAAATTCCTTCTTGGGTTTGTTTCGAGTCTGAGACTTCCAAACCACCATTCCTCTCTATTTGTTTTCTTCCCCCAATCTCCTCTTCTTCTTGTCTTTTGTCTCTTTTCTCTTCTTCTGTTTCTCCCTCTCTTATCTGGTTTTCAATTTCTTTCCTTTTCGGTCACACAACATACACAACACGCACACACAACTTAAACACACACAAACAAAGACACACCAGCTAAGGTGGTGCACACACCCATAAAAGATAAGTGGACACTTGTTCCTATCTCAATCATCCATAAGAAAAATCTCCCAAGAAATTACTAAAATATCCTTCTTACCAAATTACCAAAATACCCCTACGTAATTTAGACCCAAAATGAACTCACATGACCTCCGAATTTGGCGTGCCGCCTATCGGCATATTTAGGAGGCCAAGACCTTTTCAATGATCTTTACGAAAAATCCAAAAACTATCCCGATGAAAAAGTCACCTGTTGACCCTATAGGGACAAAATTTTCATTTCTTTTTTTACTTTTCCAATTTTATCCTTGTTGAAAGTCCTGGACGTTACAACCTACACTCCTAAAAACATTTTGTCCCCGAAATTTATGATTAAGTCAAATCCAATATTTTGAGCCTTGTCTAAATTCTAATCAAAGATCCAAATACTCGGGGCCTAACCTTATACTCATCATTTCCCAAGAAGTATCCAAGTTACTACCATGTAACGACCCGTCCTAAATTCCGTGATTAGATTAGTGACTAATCATGATTAGTGAGGTTAATCGGCGATTAGTTGGGCGAAATCGGACGAACGATGCGAAATGACCGTTTTGCCCCTAGTGGTGGCAAAACGTTGACTTTTCAATCGGGCGGTCAAATGGACTTTGACCGATGACCGTGACGTAGTTCGTGACGTCACGAGTCCATAGACAGGTGGCACGTTCAATTCCGACGTTCGAGGAGGAAGTTATGACATTCGGAAGTTTAGGGGCATTTTGGTAATTTGGGTGAATAGGAGGTCAAAAGTTGACTTTTTGACCGGGAGGTCCGATGGCCGAGGGCCGAAGACCGTTACGTAGATAAGGACGATACGAATCCATAGGCAGGCGGCACACTGAAATCGGACTTCGAACGGGAGAGTTATGGGTCACGGAAGTTCGATTTCACTATGCACGAACTTCGAGACGGGGACGTTTCGGCGAAATCTGATTGGGTGGATATTTTGGTGGGCCCCATGGATGAGTGACAAGTGTCACTCATCCCATTAGTTTGATCCCCCAAAATGTGGATCTAAATAATTAAATATTATTATTTTAATTATTTTATAATTAAACCTAACAACTATTAATCCTAACCATCCATTACCAACTAACTATCAATCCTCACCATCAATCTCTCCTTCTCTCATCAGCCATCCCCTTCTTCTTTGTTCCTTACCACCCGAAACCCATAACCCCATTTTTCTTCATTTTCTTCATTTTCTTTCAAAAACCAAAACACACAATCACACTTCACCATTCATCACTTGTATGAGCTGGGAATGACCGTGGGGGAAGTGTGAAGGGCTGAGGACGGAAAGGGTGGACGGTGGCCCACGGTGGAGGACACGGCGGAGGAGAACCCGTGAGGTAAGAAAATTTCAAAAATTCGAAATTGGGTTTTAATGGGTTTTACTCGATTCCATTAATTGGGTGAGGTTCCTAGGACTCCCAGGAGATGAATGGGATTGGTTTCGAGGCATTAGACGACCTGGAACAGCCGTGAACGGCGGGAGAAGTCACGGCCGCCATGGCCAAGCTCGAAGGTATGGGTTTTGATGTTTTCCTTCCATTTTAATGTCATAGGACTGTAGGTTAGGATTAGAGGATGAAAATGGGACAAACGGGAACGGTTTTGGTGGCCGGACGGCGGAGAACCGGCCTGGTCAAGCCGCGGGTCACGGCGACCCGGTTGCAGACATTCGGGTCGACCCGCGAGGAGGCAGGGATGACTGATGACGTCATTCTGATGACGTCATCATGTCAGGGATGACGTCATCATGTCAGATCTGACAATGTCAGACTGACATGTCAGACAGTGGGCCAATGGGAGCGTGACACGTGTCACTGTCAGGGGCTGTCAGTGATGACGTCAGCAGGTACTGTAGCGGCGCGTGAAGCCCACGCGCAGCCACTTCAGGCGGCGCGTGAGGGCGCGTGGCAGGGAAGCTGAGGAAGGTTCCAACATACGAAATCTTCTATTCGATGTAACGAACATTTTGGGACTGGTTTCGTGTCGATCGGACACCGTCTCGATATGTTTCGGGGCATCGGAAGGTTTAGGTTCTGGATTAAAAATAGTTAAAAATATGGGAAAATTACGGGGCTTTGGTAGGAGGTTAATTAAGTAGTTAGTAACCTTCTATTACGATTTGGACAGGTTTGGGAGTCCCGGTGACGGTGATCGGCTCGGGGAGCCGTATGGCACGCAAATCGAGGCAGCAGCTCGGACGGTCTGTGAGTGGACCTTGTTTTCTAAATTGGTGCATGCATAAATGTTTATTATATGTTTTAAATGCTTGTTTGTAATGTCATGGGTGCATTTGTATGTGGTTACGTATAAGCACGTATTTAGAGGTTTCGGCCTTATACGGTGCTTATACGGGTCTGTATTTCTGTATTGATTTAATGAACTGGATTTGGATTTCAAAAGGATAAACTCGGCTATGAGACTCATTTGGTTTTGTCTCGGGCATATGACCTCAGATTCCGGGCACGGTGCCCAGTTGATGTCCTATGTTCGGGTACGAGACCCAATCACTTTACGGTTTTGATTTCAGGTCAGGGAACCTTAAATAGATTCCCAGGTTCATGACGGTTTATGGGAACCGGCATGAACCCTTGTTATGGTATCATGGTTTATGACGGTTTATGGGGACCGGCATGAACCCTTGTTGGTTATTACGGTACATGACGGTTTATGGGAACCGGCATGTTACCTGGTTATGTTATTACGGTACATGACGGTTTATGGGAACCAGCATGTTACCTGATTATGGATATTATGGATCATGACGGTTCAGGGGAATCGGTCATGAATGTTTATGTTATGTATATATATGTTCATCTACCTTCCTTTACTTCCATTATCTCCTCCGGGGAGGGTCGTTGGCCTGGGTGGACCCCGGAATAGTCACGGAGCACCGACTGAGTGGAGTCACCCCCCAGTTGGGTTCCTTACTCTCAGGAAGGCTATGGTTACTATTACCTCGGGTAGGGTCAGTGGTCTGCGGACATTGACCTTGACTTTGAGAAGACTCGGATGGAGACCCGGGTAGCGCGCGCGTAGCTTTGGATACCGTGACAGGATTGGTTGTGTGACTTATATATATGTATGTGATGGATATATGATATATGATATATGGTGTGTACAGGTGTGCACAGGATTTGAGCAGTGGCTCGTGTACTTGGTTTCTCTATGGTTTGGGGTCGAGTCCCTTATGGATTTGGGCAGTGGCCCGTATGGTCGTTTTCATTGTGGTCCTTTCGACCTTGGTTTATATCTGCTTGGGCTTAGTCCCACATATGGTTTGTTTTGGATAAATGGTTTTCGAATGCATGCATGCTTTTTAGTGGAGGGTACAAATGTCTTATGAAATGTTTTTATAAACTCTTGTTTTGTCCACTCACAGTTTTTAATGTTTTGACTGCCCTTCAGGTTGACATCGGATGTGGACTGTAGCAGAGACCGAGATATCACATGCCTCCTCCGGATCCTGGCGTACTCTGATAGCCCGGGAGGGCAAGGGTCGGAAATATCCCTTGTCTGACGCTTCGTGTCAGACGGGAGCAGGGTCATCCCGCACTAATCCCGGGGGGATTGGGATGAGTCCTGTCATACCAAGTTTCCATACAACTTCCACCACCATACTAAGCTGATCGAGCTTATAATATCTTAAGTCTTTCTCGAGCTCCTCATTCCATATCCATGACTAAAATCAATAATCTTTTAGCTCCCTCTCGAGCCTTGGCCCTTTTCATCCGGCTCTTTTCGAATCTTAACTCATAATCCTAATCCATGTTCGAGTCCTATGTCACAATCCTGATATGCTGCATCATTATCAAATCCGAAAAAAAAGAACTTTCCATCATTTAAGCATCTCAATTATTTACTCAACTAGAAAACGTATTCGTCCATTTGACCCATACATACTATTGTTTTTCACTCATGAACCTTACACATTATCCAAACCCATACAATCCTTACAAAGTTCCTCCTATAAAGGAGTATAACATTCACAATTCAACCTAGTAATCCAAATCCATTTACAGCCCTATAACTATCCGGGGTTTATCTACTCATCTCATCACCAGGTCGTGCACAGGGCTCGTATCTTAGAGGCAAGACAAATACAATTCAGAAGTTTAGCTCTGCTACCAAGTTAACACGACCCATTTCTAAAATATCTCAAAAATAGCGTCTGATCCTACTTCCGTCTCACAAGTAACCCACAATACCAAAATTACCCTCACACTTGTTAAACAAGGGATATTCGTCTTATCATTCATGCATCTGCCTCTCGTTCAGCCCAGAACATCGTGCTACAGCACTAGAGGGTTACAAAACCATGAAAACCATGTGAGTGGACAAAAACAAATATTTTAAAAACATAGTTAGAAAACGTCCAGCATTTACCCTATGTTTTATAAAACTATACATGCACATGAAAATCGATAAACCTCGAGTAAAAACAGATAATAAACCAAAATCTCGTAATACACATAAAAATCCATAACAATCACAGCAGCAATCCAATGCAACATATAACATCAATCCAAGGAACATAAACCCATATAACCAGTCCAAGACCATCATCGCATAAAACCATACACAACCAACCCATCCTCGATGCACAATATCAGTCATCACATCCACTACACTACCGGTAGGCACATCACTAGGGATACAGAGCTCAACTCGACGTACGGGTGACAATGACTCAGGAACTGGAGCTCTGCTTGATGTTTGAGTCATTATAATACTAGTCTTAGGACCTGGAGTCTAGTTCGACGTTTGAGACTAACCAACTAATACGCATCACGAGGAGGGTTTTTGTCACATTCATCATACACAGATAATTCATATCACAATGCATAAATACGAAGGAATTATATACTTGTATCACACATCAACGTCATACCCAAATTCATGTTCCAAAAATCCAGGCCAACGCCTAAAAACACAGTTTTATACCAAACCTCGTAATACGTGCATAAAAATCATTTTCCAAGAAAATCATCAAAAACCACATAAAAATCTCAATAAATCAAATATCACAAAAAAAAGGAAATCATTTAAAATTTGTAAATATTCATGCACAATATTTTAATAAAATGAAACGCCCACTCACACACCATTCATATAGTCGAATCCCGCATTGCATGTCTTTCCATAACTTCCGGAAACTAGGAACCTGTCAAAAATCACATCTAAAGGTCACTAACCATCTGCAATAAATCGCTCAATTTTTGGGATTTTTAGACAAGTTTAAAATAACACTGAAACCTTCGGACAATCAAAACTTCCCCAAGACAATATCTAATCGCCTCAAAATCTGCGCCAAAATGTCCGTAACATTGAAAACATTGAAAAACATATTGATCTCACTTCGAGATACGCTGCACATGCCTCCACGCGCAGGACATTGTTCATCACCCTCACCTGATTCTCTGGTTTTCCAGGTCACCCAACCCAACCCGATCCTAACTCACTCAAAACTCCACCGTTTCACCTCTGTTTTGATCAATCTATTCTAAATTATCTCAACAAGGGATCTACACATTCAAAACTAAAGGAACTTACCTACAAATCGTCCATCAACCACCAACCTCTTCGGTCGTCCGTTAATATTGTTATTTGGGTGATTTCCGCGTCCAAAACCACAACCCCGTAGTTTTTTAAGGTTGTAGGGGCTAAGAGAGGTCGATAAAAAACTTGTTTCCAAAGTTCCTAGTCGAAAACCTGATCATGCAACTTAAACCCGCGAAATTCCTTTTCGGGTATGTTTTGGGTCTAAGACTTCCAAACCACGCTTCCTCTCTCTTTATTTTCTTCCTCCCACTCTCCACATCTTCTTCTCTCTTCTTTCATTTCTGTTCTTCTATTTCTCCCGCTCTTCTCTGATTTTTCTGTTTCTTTCCTTTTTGGCCACACAACATGCACACACAACTTAAACACACACAAACACAGACCCACCAACTAAGGCGATGTGCACATCCTTAATAAGATAAGTGGACACTTGTCCCTATCTCAATCATCCATAAAAAAAATTCCAAGAAATTACTAAAATACGATTCTCACCAAATTACGAAAATGCCTCTACGTAATTTAGACCCAAAATGAACTCACATGACCTCCGATTTTGGCGTGCCGCCTGTCGATGTACTCGGGAGGATGAAACTTTTACAATGACCTTTACGAAAAATTCAAAAACTATCTCGGTCAAAAAGTCAACTACTGACCCTATAGGGACAAACTGGTCATTTCCTTTTTGACTTTTTCCAATTTTATCCTTGTTGAAAGTCCGGGCCATTGCAGGAAAATCGAAAAACAGTCGTTTGAAGATTTCAAGTTTGCAACCAAGCTCACTAACACCTTGGTTGAGTTCCTGAGATTTTTTTGAGACGAAAATACTGAAGGTTTGGACGTGGGAAATGCGGGAACACAAAGCTTAGTTTTGGCCAAAAGCTTTGAAAGTTGTATAATGATTTTGGGCTAAGTTTTTCCCAGCTATTTTCCCTGTTTTGAACCCATAGATCTCTTCCTAGGATAGTTTACACGAATGATGGTTATCGGAACATGAAAAATGGACAAGAAATAGGTGAGTTCTGGCTGGGTCATCTCGCTAGGTCGGTTTGAATTGTGTAGACCCACAAGAGGTAGAAGATGACCCCCATGCAGGGCGCGTGAGGCCCACACTCAGAAAGGGTGTGGTGACACATGGGGGCGTGTGCCACACCATCTTGGTTTCTGGTCAACACACCTTTAAAGGTAATCAATGTTACGAATATTTTTGCATAGGTTTCGTGTCGATCAGATATCGTCTTGGGATAGTTTTGGGTGTTTGAAGTGTTATGCTTAGGTTTTTAATTCGCATTTAATCCCGAAAATTAGGGGACTTTAATGTAAGGTTATTTGGGATGTTACTGTCTCTCAATTATGAATGTTGAGAGACTCGATAGCTCCTAGGACTTCAGAGGAGTGTACAACTGGGAATTGAGCCGCTTGGACGGTGTGTGAGCAGACTTTGTTTTTTTTTATAAATTATGATGCATGCATAGTTAAATATTTTAATTGCTTTATTTTATGATTTATGTTGCCTAATTTGAATAATAGTTTGGGGATGATTATTTGATAATTTTTTTGGATTTATGGATTGATTACTAAATATGTTGTTTTGTGGAAATGGTATTTTGGGCCCAGGCCCAATTCAGTAACGTTTGACTTGATTTTAAGTCAAGGATTTGCGTTAAATGTGTTTAGTTGGTTTTGTGAACAACTTTCCATGGTAGTCATCCTCGTATGATACTAGTACAGTCTGCATGATGCATGAATGTAGTTCCCGGACGTGACCTGGATGATGCGTGAGTGCAATTCCCGGTGATAATATTACAGTCTGGATGGTGCGTAAATGTGTTTCCTAGACATGTCCGAACGATGTGATAGTGCAGATCCCAGATGTGACTCGATCGATGCTAAGTGCAGTTCATGAGTTAGCCTATGTGTATTGTTGTTGTTTATTGTGACTGATGCTTGAGTTTGAGGATTGGTTGTATCTAGTTATGATGCTTGTATGATCCATTTTTCTTATGAGGAGTTCCTAGACGACTGAAGCTTAGAGTTATTGTTATGGTTATTGTTGTGGTGTTTATTCCCAAGCAGTCGAAGTTAGGGGTGTTTCCCAAACGACTGATGCTCAGGGGAATCGATGATTAGTTGTTGATTTGCTTTTCATTGGTTATAGATATTAGTGTGCATGTTTTCTCACCTGGTTTTATTGTAACAACCCGTCCCGAGTTCACGGGATTAATTAAGGATTGTCGTAACTAATAGAGAATTAGTTAAGAATTTTCGGACGGTCGGTATAAAATAACAATTTCACCCCTAGAATGGGTAAAAAGTTGACTTTTGACTCGGGAGGTCAAATGTACGAGGACCGACGCTCGTTACGTAGATTGGGATGTCACGAGTCCATAGATAGGCGACAAGTCAAAATTACACGTCGTACGAGAAAGTTATGGTTCACGGAAGAAAAATGGCATTATTCATATTTTACTAGAAATGGGACTGTTGGCAGATTTGGATTGGGTAGAAATTTGGGTGGACCCATTTGATGAGTGAAAAGTGTCACCTATCTAATTGGCCCAAAACCCAAGTGTTTGGGATATTTGTTCATCCTCTTTGTTCTTGTGTTACCCGAAACCCATACAAACCCACCCGAAAACATCCATTTTCTTCTTTTTCAGTTAATACTAGAGAGAAGGGAGACTGAGAGGGAGTGAGAGACGAGGAGACGACGTAAAACGCAGCAGGACCGCCGTAGACGGTGGAGGAAACCCGCGAAGAAAGGTAAACCCGAAATCGTTCTTTTTCGTGAATTCAAATTTGGGCTGTGGACGTTTAGGATTGCTTATGATGATCTGTGGGTGTTCTCTGAGCTCACACGAGCTGGAAGGTATCAAAATTGACGGGAAAGGACCACGTGATGGCTTTGGGTTCGAGGTTGAAGATGGTTGTGAGATTTTGAGCTTAGACAAGTAATTAACTCTTTCTTCTGATTTTGAGTCCATGGATCGATTTCTGGGTGGTAGACAAGTCTAGGGGATAAAAAAATAATAAGAAATGGTGGCTGGAGGAGTGAAAACCAGTTGAGGGTCTGGTTGACCTGATTGTAGAGGTTCGGGTCGACCCGTCATGAGGAAGACGACGATGACATCAGCAGGTGACGTCATTGTCTCTCAGAGGTGTCAGGCCACATGGCCAATCAGGGACTGCCATGTGGCAATTGTCAGGTCCAATCAGCACTAACAGGTGCTAGACACGTGGACCAATCAGGGGCTGAAACATGGCATTGTCAGACCTGTCAGGCTGACGTTAGCATGACATCATGATTATGTCACCCGTTGACTTTGACGTCAACATTGACTTTTGCTGACATTAGCGTTGACTTTGACCAGAGTTGACTGGGACTTTAATCGGCGCGTGGGGGCACGTGTGCACAAATTTTTAGGTGAGACTGATCCCATTCAAAAGGCTTCGACATTCTGAATCCAATGGTGGTGGTTTCAGGTCGATCAGAGATCGTTTGATAGGTCAAATTTAGGTTTTTATCGTAGGGATGCGTGTTTAGGACACTTTGACATTTCCGGGAGTTTTGAGGATTTTGTATTAGGACTTATCTAAGTTGGTAGTGACCTTTAAATGTGTTTTGGATAAGTCCGGACGACCTGGAGAGTTCAGTATAACCTGGAGTGGCTTACAACGCAACTTGCAGGCGCGCAGCTTGGACGGTCTATGAGTGGACACTTGATTTCTAAATATGATGCGTGCACACCTGTTTTATATGTTTTATGAACATGAATGAGATGCCTTGAGTTCATATGGTATATGTATTTGATTGCTATGTTTTGGCATTCTTGTGGAAATGTGTTCTTGCATGTATTTCGAGATTTGTATTTTATGTGATACCTTGGGCTTATGCCGAGTTTTATACATGCTTGTGTTTTCAAATAGTTTGAAAAATGAAATGATTTCGAATTTGTAAATATGATATCGGGCTTGAGGCCCAATTGGTTTATGATATCGGTCTTAAGGCTCAATTGGTTTATGATTTCGGGCTTGAGACCCAGTTGGTTTATGATATCGGGCTTGAGTCCTAATTATTATTTATGAAATGAGATTTCGGGTTTGAGACCCTATTGAGATGATTTTAGGCTGAGTCCCTATGTGGTATGGATTGGATCGGATTCTCTGAATCCTGACTTTATGGAAACAATTTGTGAAAATTATACCTCGGGTCGAGACCTTGTTGAAATGTTTTAAGACTGGATTTGAGGTATAAATGGTTTTACAATGATTTTCCACTAGATTTGATTTTGGTTACGTATACCGTCCATTTGTGGTTGTCTCCTCCAGACGTCACGTAGTAACCTGTAGTAGTCACGGTGCACTACTTGGGAGGAGTCGCTCCGAGGAGAGTCTCAAGACCAGGAGTGCAAGTATTGCTTGAGAGGGGTCGCTTCTCGCTACCACGAGGAGAGGCTCAAGATCAGGATTGCTAGATATGGATATCACCCAGGACAGTGTCCGGTGATATCACCGGGGCACTGGTGGATCCTGGGAGTACCTGAGTGGCACGGTAGCCTTAGAGACCGTGATATTATTGCTTAGACATCTGGGACGTCGAGGATTGGTTAAACTGTATTTGACTGATTTGGGCAGAGACCCCACGTATTTTGGTTTTGGCCTAAGACCCTACAGAGCAAATGACTTTTATTGAATTTTTTTTCACTACGTGATGATTGGAAAGCCTTATGATTTGATTTAAATAAAGTGCTTGTTGTAACTAGTTTTCCGATGCATGCCTAATTTTTAGTGAATGGTATAAATTTCTTTTCAGAAATGATTTTATAAACTCTTTATTTTCGTCCACTCACAGTTTTTCTTGTTTTTAATACCCTTCAGGTTGATCGCAGATGCGGGCTGTAGTAGAAACTGAGACATCACATACTGCAACAGATCCTAACGTACTCTAGAAGCCCCGAGAAGGTTTAGGTGTATCCCTGGTCTGGCACGAGGTGTCAGACGGGAGCATGGCACATCCCAGGTTAATCCAATGAGGATTGGGATGGATCGTGTCATTTATAACGAGGATTACATGGAAATATGGGCCACATGCTATTACTTGTATTTTATGATTGTTTTGGATCCACGGTTTATAATTTGTTTTACTGTTTTAAGCGTTCCTATTATGCATGCATAGTTTAGAAACTGGAGGGAAAATTTTTATTTTCTTCGGAAAATGTGTTTTAAATGTTTATTTGTTGTCTACTCACACTTTTAATGGTTTTATTGACCCTCTAGGTTTTTGCACGAAAATCGGGGTTGATTAAGAGGTGGAGGCATGAGTAGTAAATCAGTACGAGTATCCCTTGTTTGGCAAGTATTGAGGGTAGTTTCAGAATTTCGGATCGCTTGTCAAACGGGAGCAGGATTAAGTACAGTTATCAAAGCAATCTAGGAGCGGGTCCTGTCAAGTTTTGCACTATATGCTATCCTTGCGAGATATTATGATTATTCTCGAGTGTCACTGATCTCGGAGAGAGATATTGTAATTATTCCCAGACATCACTGATCCTAAGGAGAGATATTTTGATTATTCCCCAACGTCACAGATCTCGAGGGAGAGATATTAAACTCCGGGTAGTTCCTAAGTAGTCGAAGCTCGGGATTTTTCTCGGACGGCTGGTGGGGAGGAATTGTTGACTTTTACGATTTGGTAAAGTTGAAATTTTAATGTAAAATCACCATTTTGCCTCTGGTAGGGAGGAATTGTTGACTTTTGACTCGGACTGTGTTTTGGAATTTGATCTATGACCATGTCGTAGATCGGGACGTCACGAGTCTGTAGACAGACAGCACGTCGGAATCGGAGTCCGGACGAAAAAGTTATGGTCAAGAACGCGAAAATGGGACTATTTACAAAATCCCGAGAATGTTACACTTGGCGGAATCTAATTGGATAAGGACAACCTGGTGGGACCCTTGGATGAGTGACAAGTTTCACTCATCCAATTAGTGGGTTTCCCCATGCATTGGATCAGTTTAGGGTTCCTTTCTCATCATCTTTTCTCTCATTTTCTACTATCTTCATCATCATCTTCCCTTATCTCTGAAACTCTCTTAACCCGTGAAGGACCAAAACACACAAACACCATACCACCCTAACTTCTATTTCTTCATCATCTCCTAACTCATCAGTGACTTTGAGTGTGTGAGGGCGTGAAGGATGACTAAGAGAGGTGGTACACATCAGCGGATCACGGCAGAAGGTGACGAACCTAAAAACCCGAAACACCTATTTTGACCCAAGTTTGGAAATCCATTTTAAGACGTGTGTCGATCGATCTAATGACCCCTAACATGTTCTAGGAACTGAGACGATCACTCTAGGCTTGGTTGGATGGTCTACAGCGGTCGGCGTTGGCCGGAAAACTAGTTCAAAGTTCACAACTCATTGTTCATCGACTTGCAGGTATGTTTTAGCTTGTTTTTCCTTGTTTCAATCACCTAGATCAATTACTTAGGCTGAGACAAACACCTAGGAAGAAACGAGAACTAAAACGGTTGAGAAATATGAATTTTGGAACCGGGTCGGGTCGCGGGTCTGTGCGACCCAAATAACAGACCCGTCGAGAGGATAAGGACGATGATGTCATCAGCTGACGTCATCACCCTGTCAAGTGTCAGATAATGTGGTCTATTGAGGGAAGGACACGTGTCACATGTCAGTGCACAATCAGCACTAACATGTCCGTGATGTGGCCCAATTAATGGATGCCACATGTCACTGACATGTTAGTGACGTGGACTAACCAGCAGCTGACACGTGTCAGACCTGACACTATCAGGTGACGTCAACATTGACTTTGACCGTTGACCTGACCTCATCATTGACTTTTTGGTTAACGTTTACTGCTGATTTGACCAGCGCGTGGGCACATTTTTCGAGGTGGAACTAGTACAATTTTAATGGTTTTTATGATCCGAATTCAATGGTGGTGACAGGACCCATCCCAATCCCCCCGGGATTAACGTGGGATGACCCTGCTCCCATCTGACATGGAGTGTCAGACAAGGGATATTTTCGACCTTTGCCCTCCAGGGCTATCAGAGTACGCCAGGATCCGGAGGAGGTATATGATATCTCGGTCTCTGCTACAGTCCACATCCATTGTCAACCTGAAGGGCAGTCAAAACATTAAAAACTGTGAGTGGACAAAACCAAAGTTTATAAAACATTTCATAAGAAGATACCAAACACACGGGCCACTGCCCAAAACCTGTGCACATCACATATCACATATTTATATCACATACACATATAATTCACACAACCAATCCCGTCACGGTTTCCAAAGCTACGCGCGTGCTACCCGGGTCTCAATCCGAGTCATCTCAAAGTCAAGATCAATGTCCGCAGACCACTGACCCTACCCGAGGTAATAGTAATCATAGCCTTCCTGAGAGTAAGAAACCCAACTGGGGGGTGACTCCACTCAGTCGGTGCTCGGTGACTACTCTGGTGTAACACCCCGGAAATTTGTAGATTGTAATATTGTAAAATATTGAATGAAATGACATTTTTACCCCTGTGAATGGTTTGGTCGAATTGTAGACTTTTTGATTGGTGGGTCGAACGGACCTTGACTGATGGCCGTGACGTAGTTCAGGACGTCACGAGCCCATTGACAGGTGGCACGTCCAATTCGGACGAACAAGGGAGAAGTTGCGACGTTCGGAAGTTCAGGGGCATTACCGTAATTTGGACGAAATGAGGGAAAAAGTTGACTTTTTGAAATACCGTGAATTTTCACACGACCCGAAGACCGTTGGATTCGTCTCGACGCCCTGAGTACAATGACAGGCGGCACGCGTGAAACGGACATCGGATGACCGAGTTACGGGTCACAGAAGTTGGAGGACATTTTGGTAATTATTGCATTAAGGGGCATTTTGGTCTTTTTACACGGCGGTTACTTTAGCACCACCGTGAAAAACAGGGTACACGGCCATGACGTGGTGTTTAGTGCGTGCAATTGTTTAAGGCATTAGTGGACTGGTGAGTGGGTTTAGTTCATGGACTTTGAAACTATAACGACCCATCCCGAATATCGGGATTTAATAATATTTAATTGTGATTTACTAATCTGGGATTAGTTGGGCGATTTCGGACGAATTGTGCAAAATGACCGTTTTGCCCCTGGGTGTGGGCAAAACGTTGACTTTTAATTCGGATGGTCAATTGGACTTTGACCGATGACTGTGACGTAGTTCGGGACGTCACGAGTTCATAGACAGGTGGCACGTTCGATTCCGACGTTCGTGGTGAAAGTTATGATGTATGAAGTTCATGGGCGTTTTCGTAATTTGAACGTAATAAGGGGGAAATGTTGACTTTTTGATCGGGAGGTCCGATGGCCGAGGACCGAGGACCGTTAGGAAGGTCTCGATGCCCTGAGTTCGTAGACAGGCGGCACGCATCAATCGGGGTCCGTATGACCGAGTTACGGGTTAGGACGCGTGAGGGGCATTTTGGTAATTTTCTGCACAAGGGCAGAATTGTAATTTCACACGGAGGGGCACTGTTTCATTGAACAGCCGTGAAAGTGGAATGTTTGTGCGATCGATCCCATGGTTGTTTATCAATTTAAGGACTGAATTGGGACAGTGTGGGGTGTGATTGCACATGTATTGTGCTGGCAATCGATCACAAGAACGTGGGAACCATTTTATTATGTTTTCGGGTCAGTGCAGGGGATCTTTACACAGTGGATTGAGGACGGTTTTGGGTGCTTTTAAGAACTGATTTGGATTGTTAGAATTGAGAGTGAGTCGAGAGGGTCACTCTGTGATTGAGAATGAAAAGAATGAGTGAAATTGGTGCTGGATATCTCTGAAAACCCGAAACTGGTTTTTGAGAAATTCAAATTCGAACTTCTAGTTTTAGGCCAGCCCAAGCCTAATTGATGATGGATTGAGCTTTCTGGAACCTCAACGAGTCGAACCAGATCAAATGGGGCAAGCTTTGGGGCTCCTAGGGCCGTGGACGGACGAGGTGGATGGCCGGAAAACTCAAGCTTGAGTCGTGATGATTGAGGTAATGTCGTGTTCAATTAATCATGCAAATTGGTTCGTATTAATCCTAGTATATTTCTTGTGAAGTTAATTTGGGAATGGACTTGAGTTGGGTGAATTACTAAGGATGACCCGTTTTGCTGTTCGGGCTTGGATTGGTTGATTTGATCCCTATCGATGTTGATTATTGACACAGAACTGAAATTTATTGGATATTGATTGTTTTAGGATCAAGAGAGGATGGAATCAAGGTTGAATTGATGGTTATCTGGCCGGGTCAGATCGCGGGTAATCCGACCCGTTTACCAGACATACGGGTGAAGATGGTGACTGTAGCAGTCACTGTAGCAGGCGCGTGGCTTTCACGCGCAGCCACTCACGGCGGCGCGTGACGGCGCGTGGGCACGAATCTCGAGGTGAGGCCAACATGACTTTTATCCTATACAATGTAAAGAACATTTTGGCGTTGGTTTCGTGTCATTCGGATCCCGTCTCGACATTGTTCGGGATGTCCGAAGGTTTTAAATCCAGTTTAAAAATACTTAAAAATTCGGGAAAATTACGGGACTTGAATAGGATGTTAATGATGAGGTTAGTAATCCTCTAATGTGATTTGGACAGGATTGGGAGTCCCGGTGATAGTGGTGTGGCCCGGGAAGGCCTATGGCACGCGTATCGAGGCGCTCGGTTAAACGGTCTGTGAGTGGACATTGGTTTTATAAATTAGATGCATGCATAACTGTTTCATGACTGTTATAATTGTGATTAAATGATTTATTTTGGATATCGGTTAATTTAAATGGTTTCACGCATTTCGAGGTGATTTACGTGTTTGCACGAAAATCGAGGTTTTCTGGATTTGCACCGATTTCCATAAAATGAATCGGGCCAGGGGCCCAGTTAACTTATGAATCGGGCCAGGGGCCCAGTTGACTTATGAAATCGGGTCAGGGGCCCAGTTGATTTATATATGTGTTTTCGGGTCGGGGACCCTAAATTGGAATTGAACAAACGATTTCGGATTTGAATCAATTATTTGGACTTATGACGGTTTTATGGAAATTCGGGGCAGGTCCCTTGTGATATTTTGGAAATGAATAATAAAATGTGTTCCATAAAACCATCTCGATATGAGGATATATATATCCTGGTCTCCTCCAAGTGTCGGGGACACTGGAAAAGTCACGGTGCATTGCCTGCGAGGGCTCATTGTACGGAGCTACCGGACCGTATAGTGATCCAGGAGCAGGATTGCTGGACGTCATGGACGTCAGCCATCGGGGATGTCAGAGATATGGACCCGGTGAGACCCCGGGCAGCACGCGTTGCTTAATACCGTGAGATATGACGTCTGGAACGTCAAGCGTCTAGGACGCTAGGCATCGGGGATGCCGGAAATGGAAAAATAATAAATGAACATTACTGAATTTATGAGATAACTCTTGGATTGACTTTCGGGATTTGAAACTATGCTTTGGTTTCCGGGCTAAGGCCCTAATGGTTATTTCTAAATAAATATGGGATTATTGGTTTTTGGTGCATGCATATGCTTTTACTGAGGGGCATAAATGTCTTATAAATGTTTTAAACAGACTTGTTTATTTTCGTCCACTCACAGCTTTTGTTTTTAATGCCCTTCAGGTTGATTCCAGATGCGACTGCAGCAGAGACTGGGACATCATACACCTCCTCCATCGATCCTTACGCACTCTGGAAGCCCGGTTGGGCAGTGGCAACAGGTTATCCCTTGTCTGACACCTCTTGTCAGACGGGTGCATGACACATTCCATGGTAATCCCGGGGGGATTGGGATGGGTCGTGTCAAGTGGTATCATAGCAGGTTTTGCTCTTTTGTGCGCCAAGGACGAGGGTGTGATGTCTCTTTGGGCTGCAGTTCCGTTGTCAACCTGATAGATAGTTTTGGGTTTGAATGGTGGATTGGGTGTGTTTGGCCCGATACGCCGTGCATTGATGCGATTCAACCCAAATGGGTTGTGTACGGTTAACTGGTAATGCGAGACCGTCGGTTCGGTCACGTGATGATGGATTGTTGTGCTGCTGGGCACAACCGGGTTCAGGGAACCCCATTTGAATAATGTTAGGGAAATGCGAAACTCAGTTGAGTATTGGTCAAAGTTTTGGACCCTGGTAGTGTTGGCTAGTGAACGGGGTGTTGGTGCATCGGAGTTAGCCGATGACCTTCGTGGTGGAACCCACGATGGAACCCACGTTGAGTTGACGATTGGATTGGATTGGACGTCTATACGATGTCAGGACCGCGGGGTCGGTCAGGTTGTGGATTTTACTGCAGAAGGCAGTTGGGTTCGGTGGAACCCTAGGGTGTGATTTTGGAACCCTAATTTATAATCGATGGACTGGAAAAGTGAACCTTAAATGAGAACTTGTGCTGCGATGAGCGGCTGAGGTCGCGGATGACCATGTGGATGACTCAAGTGAGTCTAGTCAGGATTATGGGATTCGATCCACGGATGCGGTTACAAGATATGATGTGGAATTCCGTGTGGGATCGAATGGTAGTGTGATGTGTGGAAACGGATCTTGACAACAATGACTGTTGGTCGACAGTTGTGTCGAGATGACTGGCTATCGAGGGTATTTAGTGTGGCTTTCACACTTGTGGATCAGGGGACGTTCAGGGAACGTTCATTATCCTGATGTGCCGATGGCAAAAATTGGAGGTACCCATAGTCGTGGGTACAAGTGCTGTTACGGGATCGTCGTTTGTAATGAACAAAGATCCAGGGTAACAACTTTGCACACTGTGTGCTAGCATGGATGTTCGTGTGGATGTTCGTGTGCTATGTTGGTATGTTGGTACTTTTATGCCAATACTAGTATGGATGCCTGTGTGCTGATACTAGTGTTGTTGATGGTGCGTTGGTGCTGGTACTAGCGCTGGTGCTGGTGTCAGTAATTGTGTTGACGATGAGCCACCAGTTGGGGTGTGACTCTGTCATGATGGACATATGATCGGTATCTGCGACTCAGTGGTGGTTGAGTCTTGGACTGGATGGGATCCAGTGGAGGTTGTGTCGTGTTGGGATAAGTCCCAACAGATTTATGATGACAAGTGATGAATGGATATTAAGGTATGTTTGAGACTTGAGGAATCTAGGGACGATGTTCCCTACGTCATGAGAATCAGTGGATGTGGGGAGTTGTTGTCAACTCCGAGATTGGTATGTTGGTATACTTCTTATATCCCCAGAAGTACAAGGAAATTATTGGAAATGGGAAAGTCGGGGAAACCATTTGTGGTATTGATGTGTGATTTTGTGATTGTGGATCACTTGGAACTTGAGGATTGAACCTGTAAAGGTTGAGATGTGAGATGGAGGCAGTATGGTATGCACATCCAGGCAAAGTTGTGGATATCCCGTTCGGAATCGGGGTGTGTGCATACGTGATTATTGGCGGACGTGAGGTCCGAGTAATGAATTGATTTTGGACACGTGGTGGTCCAAGTGAGGTAAGGACATGGGCAGTCCAGTGGTTGGACTTGACATCTCATTGGGAGCATGTCTGTTTCCAACATGGTTGGAACTCCCGATTTGGGGAGAGTTGTGATTGGGAGACGAGAGGAGTGCTCGTTTCCGCATTGGTAATTGGTATTCCGAAGTCATTGGGGTTGACTTCTTATTTCTGCAGTGGCAGATGATGATTGTTGTTACCAGTACGTTGAGCGTGTATTGGTAGGTGGACCCATGTTTGGCCTTGGGTCATTGGACACAAGATGTTGTGTATGATTTTGGATTTGGTGGTGAAATGCGAGGTCATCTTTCCACCAAGGGAAATTTGGCGAATGATTCAATGAGGGTGTAAAACCCTACGATCAGTTTTCAGATGGATTGTTAGCTATGCGAGCATGTGTGGATCCTAGGTGGATCTTATTTGTGATGTTGTCGACTTCGGACGATGTGACGATCTAGGATCGTGATGTTACTTGTCGGATGACGTAGTGATGGATCTAGGTCGTGATCGTGATGATCCAAATTGGATGAGAGTTTATCACTCTTACCTTGGTATATGAGTCGTAAATGACGGGACTGAACTTCTTTTCGGAGTGAGTCCATATGGTTTGTTACTCGGTTGAGTAGGTTTCCGATGTGGTCGGATTTTTGTCAACCTTTGACGTATGGATATTGGGATTGGCTTCCCTATGAAGTCAATCGAGTGTTTTGAGTAGGTAACCGATAGGATCGGTTATGTTACGTCTTGGTGGACGTAAACAAGATTTTGGGTTTTGGAACCGAATTTCTGGGTGACGATTCAGGATTCGATTGCGAAGCTCGAAAATGGATTACTGGATTTGGTTGCGGAATGATTGTTCCAATGCTAGCTTACGGAATAATGATTTCGGATTCGGATTTGGACATGGAATAAAAATATGATGTTTGGGTTCGGATTCGGAACTAGAACTGGATGATGGGTGGAGTTCGCTTTGTCTCATGTTGGTTTGGGCAAAGGTACTTCATTATTGAAACGTGTTTGGCTATGACCTGGGCGGTTGTAGGCGGATTGATGGATTGACGTACGTTCAGGGTACGTTGTATGAGGATTGATACTGGTTAGGCTGAGTGGTGCCTAATGGCGGTACATGGGATGTACCCGTGATGTGTGATTAAATGTGTTGGTAATCGGCTTGGTTCCGATATCATTTATTTGGCTGTGTTGTGGACTGGACATTGGATACTGTGCGCTGTGCAGAGTGATTTTGTCGGGTTCAGTGATTGTATGAGCAGGTGCTCTTAGCCACGATTGGCTAGTGGAACCCTAGTATTGTGATGTGTGATCACTGCTGGGTGGGTATTCCATGTGTTCCAGTTACATCACTTGATGGAGTAAGTTGACGGTATACGTACACTCTGGATGAGTGAATTGGTGGTCTGAGTAACCACGAATAGCCTTGTGTGACTTGATCACTGTAACAACCCGTACCTACGGGAAGGGTAAAAATGTAATTTTTGTGAAGTTTTGTAAAAAGGACGATTTTGCCCTTGTGAATAGTAAACGAAAAGTTGACTTTTGGTACCATCGATTGGATGAGTGTTAGCCCTTGACCGTGACGTAGTTTAGGACGTCACGAGTCCGTAGACAGGTGGCAGGTTCGATTCGGACAACCAGAGGAAAAGTTATGATGTACGGAAGGTTGGGGGCGTTACCGTAATTTTGATAAAATGAGGGAAATGTTGACTTTTTGAGGGACTCGTGATTTTCACGTAGACCGAGGACCGTTGGATAGGTCTCGACGTCCTGAGTTCAACGACAGGCGGCACGCTGTCATCGGACGTCGGACGGAAAAGATACGGGTCTGGAAAGTCTGAGGGCAAAATGGTAATTTGTGCAGGAGGGGCATTTTGGTCATTTCCCCTCAGCCCAATTAGATGAGGGCAAGTGGCAGAGATTTTTTGGGCTGGCCTATGGTTAGTGGACACGTGCAGGGGACTGGATGGTTCCACTACGTTCTCAAGTGTGCACGGCCACACGTTATCCTCATTTGAACCGTGCACACCTTCGAAGGAAACAGAAAACAGAGAGAAGAGTTGGGTGAGGCGGTGATCGATTTTGATGCTAGGGAGAGTGAAGAGTGAGTTGATAGAGAGACAGTGAGGCAAGGAGAAGCTGGTGATCGTGGTTTGGAGTTGCAACCGTGCACGGAGGCGACGTGGTGGACGGCTGGATATTTGGAAGAAACAGAGGAGGCAGTGGACGGTGGTGGCTGTTGTGTTGTGTGGTGGACCGATTTAAGCCATTAGAAGACTCAGGAGGCTAAGGGGAGTCCCACGAGCACCGTGGTGGGTGACGGTTCTCACGGCGGCGCCGGAATCGAAGGTAACCTCTTTTGCTCTGTTTTTCGTGGATTTTCATTTCAAAAGTCGTGGACCTAGAGCTAGAATCGAAGGGTTTGGTGAATGAAGTGTGGTTTAGGGAGGTCCTAGGAGTCGTTTTTGGTGGTTGCCGTGACGGGAAGTTCACGGTGGGAGGTGGTTCGACGGCGGGTACTCTGTACCCTGTTTAGCCGTGATTTTCAAACGGAAAATCGTGGAGTTTGAGGGTGAGTCGAGGGATTTCGTGAGTTGTGTGTGGTTCAGTGAAGTCGTGGGAGGAGTTTGGAATGACCACCGTGAAGGGGGAAGTGCGGAGTGGCCGGAAAGAAAAACAGAGGATTGGTTGGTTTTTCTTTCGAGCTTCAGTTGTGAAGCTATGGGTTGAGTCGAACCAAGAGAGTGAGGGGGATGGATTCCCTGAGAATGGACGAAGCTTTAGGTGAAGATAGGAGGGGAAATGGTGGCCGGACGGCGGAGAACGGTTCTCGCCGGTCCGGGTTGCCGTCTGGTGCGAACCGGGTTCGAGCAAGGAAGACGGTGGCACTGTAGCAGGCGCGTGAGGCCCACGCGCAGCCACTTTGGGCGGCGCGTGGAGGCGCGTGGGGAGGAATCCGGCCAAGCTTCCAACATGAGTTTAGTCCTAAATGTTCTAACGAATCCAATGGTATCGTTTTCGGGTTGATCGGACGGTGTTACGGGATGATTCGGGAATCCGTAAGGTTTAGGGTTTAGGATTAAAATATGATTAAATTCCCAAAAAATTGGGTAAAATAGGGAAGGTATCCTTGATGTAATTGTGACCCTATTTGGTATCTATTGACAGGACGGGAGACACCAGAGACGGTTGAGGAGCGCACGGAGCGCGAGTGACTTGCTCTGAACTGTGAGTGGACTCTTTCTTACTTCCGAGCATGCCTAACTGTTTTTATTAATGTTTTATGCTTTTTATGTGTGTTTATATGTGATTGAGATGTTTGCACGTTTTTCGAGACGTTTTCGGGATTTTGCACGTTTTTCGAGAAAAAGCGGGTTTTCAGAGTTCGATGTTATAATTCAGAAATTCAACCTAAAAAACGTTTCTGATGATGGTAAATAGGTTGTGGAATATGTTTTGGGATTTTCCTATGATTTTGTTATAAACATGGATCTTTTTCCGGATTTGGGTTCGGAATGTCGGTTCTGAACGCCGAAAGGGCTTCGAACTAGGGATTCCGAATTCGAGTTTGTGATGGGTTTCGGAACGGTTTTACACTGATTTGGATTGGATTTGCTGGATCTGGATATGGGTTTAAAGACCCGGATATATGTGACGGGGGACGGGCCCGGATTGAGTTTAAAGACTCGGGAGTTTAAAGACTCGGATATTACGATATTACCCCCCATAGGCCTATTGAGTTTAAAGACTCGGATTTATATGTGAGGCCTGGTTGAGTTTAAAGACTCGGATAGGTCCAGCAGGTTTGATCGGAAAAAGTGTTTTGATGTTTATGCTCTGGTTTCTATATCAGTTTTATAGTGTATCTGTTTCTTATGGTGTTTATAGTGTTTCTGTTTCTTATGATGTTTCATATTATGACTTTTCTAATACTTCATTGGCATGCCTGGTTTCAAACCGGAGGGAACAAATGATTATATTTCTTTACTTTGATTTGATGGTAAACGGTTTTAAAATATTTTATTCCTTTCGGTCCACTCACACCTTCTGTTTTTTTTAATTTCCCTCCAGGTCGTGGTGATAGCGCTGGGGTGAACGTTGAGGCAGATATCGAGGCATAGAGCTTCCGACGTTCTTCCGTTGCGGACTTAGACTTGTAGGACTTTTGGTGCCCGTTTTGTAGTACTATGCTCTGGATTCTTGTTGTATATAGTTACTCCTTCGTCTGATAGTTATGCTTATAGTTGTATTAAGGTTATTTTTGGGTACTGTAAGTGTGATTGTCAGACGGGAGCAGGGTTCATCCCGAGTATCGAGGTGATATTTGGGACGGGTCCTGACAATCACACCGTGATTTCCCAGCGTCTTGGTTCGCTGAGGGAGTCGGCGATTATGGACATTGAGATTAATATATGTCGCAGGATTGGGCTTGCCCTGCGAATTGTGATCAGGTAGTTGATCCTACGCTACATCGGGAGTGATGTAGTACGTGGTGTTGTCACTGACGAACAGATGGTTGGGGCTTTACTAGGGTGGTAAAGCTTTGCGGTGACAGTTTGATAGGACGTTAAAAAGACATTATTTTATATTATTTTATACCCTTTATACTTGATTTTTAGTATTAAAATATTAAATAAATTGATAAAATAAATTATTTTGTGATTTTTATGCTTAGATAAATAAAGTTTGTAATCTGGTGCATTTTGGCGAAAGAATCGTTTCGATCGGAATTATAGCGAATAAATTATGGACGAAATTCGATAAATTAATTAATTTAGTTAAATTAATTAATTTCTGCAGCCCAAAACCCAATTGTACAAACCAGCCCGCAAGCCCAAGGCGCGCAGCCCAGGCCCGCGTAACCAGCTGCCCAGCCCAAAATCCGCACGGCCCGCAGGCCCAGTCACGAGCAGCCCACACGGCCCAAACGCGCGCGGCCTGCTTCAGCTGTCCAGAAGGAGTTCGGCGCGCGCCTACCGAAGACAGCTTCTCCTTTCCAGCTCACGCCTGCCGACCGGCCGCCACCTTTCCAGCACAGCTTTGCCGACCAGCCGCCTCCTTTCCAGCTTGCAGCCACCGAAAATTCTTTCAGCAACAATTAAGTGGATTTTCTTGCTGTTTTTCAAGCTTTTTCCTTTGTTTTGTTTAATTTCTCTTCCCCAAAAACCACCCATACTCATCATTTCACTTTTGAATATTTTTATTATAATTTTTGTTTAGTTTTTATTTATTTTCTAGGGTTTAATTTGAGTTTTTCCCCTATAAATAGGAGTTGATTTCACTTGTTGAAATCACTTCCAAGTAGCACAAAATTGAGCTTCTTTTAGGAGAAATCTTGGCAAAATAGTTCCAATACAATTTTGAGAGTTCAAGTCCAAATTTCCTTGTTTAATCTTCTTCCATCTTCATAAGGTTCCAGCCGCTGTTCGGTGTTCCTTGTGAAAAACAATCCATTGTTCTCATCCAATCTGAAAAGTGTAACATTTGCTCTCCATTCTCTTAAACTTTCTTATTTGTTATTGGTTCTAATTATAATGCAATATATGTATTGGTTTCTCCTTCCTATCTTTTGTGAAAATTGAGTATAATCTCCATGTGTTTTACTTTCTAAAAATCATTTACTTCTTACATTTTAGAGCTTAAACTTCATTTCGAAACTAAATGTTGATCCGCTGTTCGGGGCATTTAGAGTAGATTTGGAGAGATTTAATGTATGACCGCTGTTCGGCGCATTAAATCACAAACTTAAGGTAATTATATTATAAGTAAAAATCTGCTGTTCGGTGCATTTATAATATGATTAATGTATGAGGAAATATGAGTTTGTGAAGGTATAATTTCGTGATTAATTCAAATATTTGCAATTGTAGTATGTTGTTGAAGTTTGTGTTTACGGGAAGTCTACTTTGTGCATAAGTTAGAATAGAAATAGAATGAGTTTATCTATGCTTTTACTTATTTACATAATTACAAACCTCTTCAAAACCCCCCTTGTTTATTCTTTATTCTTTTATTCTTTATTCTTTTATTCTTTCATTCCTTTATTATTTAATTTATTGATTCTTTGATTAATTAATTCCTTTATTCTTTGATTAACTAAGTCCTTTATTCTTCTATTATTTCATTCTTTAATTCGTTAATTTATTAATTCTTTGTAATTCATTAATTTATTATTATCTTGTTCATCTATTCTTTAATTTATTAATTCTTTGATTGTTTAATTCTTTTATTATTTAATTCTCTAATTCATTATTCTTTTATTCATAATCCACTAACATATTATTAATGTTCCCTAATTTCCCCGGTTAAGAACGATCCCTATTTATCAATACTACATCTACACAAAAAGGGTTTAAATTGCATAACACTCGAATTGCATGTTTAATTTAATGCGTAGTTTGGGCGTAGTCAATTTTTGGCGCCGTTGCCGGGGAAATTGAAAATCATTTTAATTTGTTAGTGTATGTATATAAATTGTGCATATTATACTTGTTTATAAATTTTATTTTTGTTAATATTATATTTGTTTATAACATTTACTTACTTGTTTATATTTTATTTATCCATCTTATTATTGTTCTTATTATGTTTGTTTATAATGCTCATACTTTACTTTTTCTTAATTTCTAATTTATACTTGTTCATAAATGTTAATAATTTTTTTTTTTATATATATTTGTTCATAATAAATTTGATACTTGTTCATAAATGCATATTTTATATGTTCACTTTTCTTTACTTTTACTTTTATTTATTCCATTATACTTTATTCCATTAACTTAATATTCACACTTTTTCTTTATTCCCTTAACTTAAAATTCACACTTTTTCTTTATTCCCTTAACTTTAATTATATTATATTAACTTTATTCCATTAACTTTCTTTTAATTTTATTACATAACCTTTATGTTCCACTAACTTTATGTTTACACTTATTTTATTTTTATGTAATCAATTATTTGTTTATGTCTTGTTAAACTTTAAATCTGAAATGAAAAAAAGAAAATTCGGAATAAATAAAAAAAAATTTAAAAAAAATATTTAAAAAAAAAAAAAAATTTAAAAAAAAAAAAAATTAAAAAAAAAAATTAAAATTTTTTTTTATGAAACTTTATTCATCTTTGAATTTCCTAAAGTGTAAGTATTGTTTCCTATTAATTGTTTTAGAGTTGCATGAATCTCTTAGTCCCTTTTTTCTTCAAAATCTTACTTTCGGGAACAGGTAGTGCCCCTCTTATTTACTTTCTCCTTAACCCTTCATGATGTGTGGATTTCATCACCACATACCATAGACTCGAATCTATGGACATGAGGTTGGGGCGGAGTTTGTAAACACTAGGGTTTGGTGATTCTCTACGTCATCATTTGGATTAATTATGGTGTCTAGGAGAGTTATGACTGGTGACAAGTTTTGGATTAAGAAAGGGAACACCAATGGAGTATATGCCAAGCTAGCCTCGGGGTGCTCTTAAAATTATCCTTGCTTCTCGCGTTACATCTATCTCAACTGGCCATGATTAATGTTGAATGGTGGAATGGTGGTTATCAGTACGCGCAGGCCGTACGCCCAGGAAAGTACTATGAGAAGCGGAAGGAGAAAGTTATTCATGACACTCTAAAACTCTATTTATTGCATTATTAGTTTGAATTTGGAACTTGTGCATTTTCTTTCCATTAACGTAACTTTTTGTTAATCCTGGTTTCCATTTATGTGATACTTTATGAAATCTCTACTATCTTACACTTATTATCTTTTCTTGTGTATACTTGCCTTCTAACTTAGAGTTTTGTTTTCATAGAGGTACGAACTTATGAATGCGTGCTCATCAATCTAAGCTTGATCGGCTGAGAAGACAACTTGACATCTCACCAAGCAACGCCACATTCAGAGACGCACTTAAGCAAACCAGTTCGTTCGAACCTCCATCCCCAATATTCGGTGAGTCCAAAAGCGAGAAGAGTAATTCAGAAGAAGAACAGATTTTCGGAACACCGATAACCATGGCACGAAACCTGAGTATCCGGGAGCAGACATGTGCAAACACAAATGGCACTACAGACTTCTGCATCCAGTATCCCGAGCCTCGAACCAACAAGAAAGATATTGAGCTTAAGAGTGGAGTTCTTCATCAACTACCCAAGTTCCGTGGAATCAGAAATGAAGATCCACACAAACACTTAACGGAGTTCCAATTCATCATTAGTAGTATGTGTCCGGATGATGCGGACTTGGAAATCATGAAGCTGAAAGCTTTCC
Organism: Prinsepia uniflora; assembly: GCA_032719365.1. Taxonomy (NCBI): domain Eukaryota; kingdom Viridiplantae; phylum Streptophyta; class Magnoliopsida; order Rosales; family Rosaceae; genus Prinsepia; species Prinsepia uniflora. Next base: position 11,581,309 of record CM064874.1, read on the forward strand.
CATTGTCCTTGGAAGAAAGAGCACGGGTATGGCTTTTAAGTCTCCCACCCAATCATATTGACTCTTGGGAGAAGTTGGTTCAGGAGTTTCTTACCAAGTACTTCCCTGCCTCAAAGATTACGGTCTTAAGAAAGGAGATCACTGGAATCAAGCAGAAAGAACATGATGAGAATTTCAGCCAGTACTATGAGAGGTTTAAGGAACTTTGTGCTTCATGCCCTACTCACGGGATCACAGAAGGCTATCTTTTAACCTACTTTTATGAAGGACTCAAAGGTTGGGATAGAGGACTGCTCGATGCTGCAGCTAATGGAAGTTTCTTAGCTCGGAGCCTAGTAGATGGTCGTGCACTACTTGAAAGCCGTGCACTCAATGATGCACAATACGAAGGTGCCGATCCCATTTCTAGAAAGGTACATGAGGTAAGTTCCCATGCTATAAATGATTCAAAGTTAGATAAAATCACCTCTATGCTTTCGAATATGCTTGAGCTAAAGAAACAGGTAGCTCCAGTTTGTTCCATATGCTCTCAAGGCCATCTTGAGGAACAATGTCCCTACACTGCAAGGGAAGAAGACTCCGGAACTGAAATGGCACACGCCATTGGAGGCTATCAAGGAGGGCCAAGGACCCAAGGTTACAGTTGGAGAGATCCGAACAACGTCCTAAACCCTCAGCACATGTCGACCGGGCCAAACCGTGTCCCAGACCAGTTCCCAAGGCCCACATGGCAACCAAGGCCCACATGGCAACCAAGGCCCCCGGTCCCATTTTCTAACTTTTCTCATAATCATGCAAATAATCATTCTTCTTCAACTTCTAATCCTGATTATGATAAAATGCTGGCTGCTCTTTCCCAAGGGCAGCAAACACTAATGGCGTCAACTCAGGCTCTTGTCACAGGTCAGCAAAATCAACAAAAAGACATCGCTGATCTCAAGGACCAAATGGGCAAGGTCGTGGACTTCATGGGTAAGATCCAAGCTAGCGGGGTGCTTCCACCTCAACCTACACCCAACCCAAATGTAAGACCTGAAGCCAATGCAATCACCACTCGAAGTGGTAAAGTGCTCGGAGAAATAGAACCAGATCCAGCCGTTTCTGAGGCTGAAAAGCACAAGGTGGCAACTAAGACCACCATGACACAACCGCCAGTTCAACCTACCCACACACAAGGTAATAACCCAATCCCTTCAAGTTCGGTTGTTACTAATTCCCCGTTTGTGCATGCACCATTTCCAAGTAGGCTTGCCAAATCTAAGAAGAATGAATCCGATGAGGAAATCTTGGAGATCTTCAAAAGGGTGCAAATCAACATGCCCTTGATCGAGTGCATCAAACAAGTGCCGAAATACGCAAAATTTCTGAAAGAGTTATGCACTCCAAGGCGCCAGACGAGGGAGAAGGAGGTTGTGATGGTGAGTGAAACAGTTTCTGCTGTAATCCAGCGTCGGCTACCCCCAAAGTTGAAGGATCCAGGGAGTTTTTCTGTTCCCTGCGTGATTGGTAACAAGTCATTTGATAAAGTCATGCTAGACTTAGGAGCATCCATTAATGTTATGCCATATTCACTATATGTTGCCCTAGGTCTAGGTAAATTACAGCATGACGATATTATCATTCAGTTAGCCGATCGCTCTAATGTGTATCCTAAGGGATACATAGAAGATGTTCTTGTGCAGGTTAACCAGCTCATCTTCCCAGCTGACTTTTATGTCCTAGACATGGAGGATTCCCCTACGAATCAAGCTCCACTAATGCTGTTGGGAAGACCATTCATGAGAACTGCCAAGACAAAGATTGATGTGTTCAATGGAACATTAACTATGGAAGTAGACGGAGAGGAGATTGGCTTCAACATTTTTGATGCCATGAGGTACCCTAGTTCCGCAACTCATACTACTTTTTCTGTTGACGTGTGCACTTCTCTCGCAGAGAAACATTTTGATTCAATTCGAGAAGACACACTCAACATGATAATCCAGAAAGGAGTTGGCCTAACGCAATCAGGGGACGCCTTGGTTGAGGATACGGATTACGAACTAGAACCTCGAATTTGGGATGAAGTCATGACCCTAAATGAGACCCCCAGAATGGTGAATCATCAGGTACCCTCGTCATTTCCAATTAGTACTAATGCCACTCCTCCTTCAGTGATTCAGGCCCCAGTTCTCGAGCTCAAAGTTTTGCCTGACCACCTGAAGTATGCCTATCTTGGCTCGGACGACACTCTGCCCGTCATAGTGTCTTCTGCACTAACCGAGTCACAGGAAGATAGACTGGTACAGGTCTTGACAAAGTACAAGACAGCCATTGGATGGACTCTGTCAGATATCAAGGGAATCAGCCCTACAACTTGTGTGCATCGAATCTTACTGGAAGATGATGCAAAACCCTCTCGCGAAGCCCAACGTCGCCTCCATCCTCCGATGATGGAAGTTGTGAAACAAGAGGTCATCAAACTCTTGGACTGTGGTGTCATCTACCCAATTTCAGACAGTAAATGGGTCTCACCAGTCCAAGTAGTCCCAAAGAAAAGTGGAGTCACAGTTGTTGCGAACAGTGAAGGAGAGCTAGTGCCCCAACGAACAGTGACCGGATACAGAGTCTGCATCGACTATCGACGCCTGAACAAAGCAACTAGGAAGGATCACTTTCCTTTGCCCTTCATTGATCAAATGCTTGAAAGGTTAGCAGGTCACTCCTATTATTGCTTTCTTGATGGTTATTCTGGGTACAATCAAATCTGTATCGCTCAAAATGACCAAGATAAAACGACTTTCACTTGTCCTTTTGGCACTTTTGCCTACCGAAGAATGCCTTTCGGTTTATGTAACGCCCCAGGTACTTTCCAAAGATGCATGCTTTCTATTTTCTCTGAATACGTCGAAAAAATAATTGAAGTATTTATGGACGATTTTAGTGTCTTTGGGGATAGTTTTGATGCATGCTTAGAACACTTAGCACTTATCTTACAAAGGTGTGTCGAAACTAATCTGGTACTTAACTGGGAGAAATGCCATTTCATGGTTAGACAAGGGATAGTCTTGGGCCATATTGTCTCTGAAAGAGGAATTGAAGTCGATAAATCTAAAGTTGATACTGTGCGCCACTTACCCTCTCCCACTTCGGTGAGAGGAATCCGTTCATTTCTTGGTCACGCAGGATTTTACAGAAGATTTATCCAAGACTTCTCCCACATTGCAAGGCCCTTGTGCCGACTGCTTCAGAAAGAGACACCCTTCGTCTTTGATGCAGACTGTCAGGAAGCTTTTGAGAAGCTTAAAAATCTCTTAACCACTGCCCCCATTCTTTGTGCCCCTGATTGGTCCTTACCCTTTGAACTAATGTGCGATGCCTCTGATTATGCAGTTGGAGCCGTACTCGGACAAAGGCGGGATAAGAAGCCCTACGCCATCTACTATGCATCCAGAACCTTAAATGATGCCCAGATGAACTACACCACTACAGAAAAGGAGTTGCTTGCTGTTGTATTTGCTTTAGATAAATTTCGTTCTTATCTACTTCGAACTAAAGTCATTATTTACACTGATCATGCAGCACTGAAGTATCTCCTAGCCAAGAAGGAAGCGAAACCAAGACTGATCCGATGGATTCTTCTTCTTCAAGAGTTTGACATCGAGATTAAAGATAAGAAAGGCGTAGAGAACGTGGTGGCGGATCATTTGAGTCGCATTGCACATGAGCGAGATCCTGTGGCGATTCAAGAGATGTTTCCAGACGAACAACTCTTCAGAATCGAGGGAGGTACTCCTTGGTATGCTGATATTGTCAATTATTTAGTCACCAAGCAGTTGCCCACCACCCTCTCCCGTGCACAAAAAGATAAACTTAAGAAGCATGCTAGGCACTATATTTGGGATGAACCTTATTTGTGGAAACACTGTGCAGATTTATTGATTAGGAGATGTGTCCCTGATATTGAACATAGGTCAGTCCTAGAGTTCTGCCATAGCCATGCTTGTGGAGGCCACTTTGGATCTAGAAAAACTGCACTCAAAATCTTAGAATCTGGACTATATTGGCCCACACTTTTTAAAGATGCACATTCATTTTGCTTAGCCTGTGATAAATGTCAGAGATCAGGAAACTTAGGACGCAGGGATGAAATGCCACAACATTATGTTCTTACTGTTGAAATATTTGATGTTTGGGGTATCGATTTTATGGGTCCGTTTCCTCAATCTAATGGCTATCTCTATATCTTACTTGCCGTTGATTATGTATCAAAATGGGTGGAAGCTAAGGCCACCAGGACTAATGACTCTAAAACTGTTGCAGAATTCCTCAGAACTAACATTCTTTCCAGGTTTGGGATCCCGCGGGTCCTAATAAGTGATGGAGGAAGTCATTTCTGCAACAAGACCATTGAAGCTTTACTGAAACGGTATGGTGTCACTCATCGAGTATCTACACCTTACCATCCTCAAACGAGTGGAATGGCGGAAGTCAGTAATAGAGAAATCAAGAAGATACTAGAGCGAACTGTGGGTCCTAATCGAAAGGATTGGAGCCAACGGTTGGATGATGCACTTTGGGCATACAGGACGGCCTACAAAACACCTATAGGAATGTCTCCCTATAGGTTGGTGTACGGAAAAGCATGTCACCTTCCGGTGGAACTAGAGCATAAAGCATGGTGGGCCGTCAAAACGTTCAACATCAAGCTAGATGACGCCGGTCTGCATCGGAAGCTCCAGCTGAGTGAGCTTGAGGAAATAAGAAATGATGCATTTGAAAGCACTCTGATCTACAAGGAAAAGGCAAAGGCATTTCATGACAAACAGATCAGGAGTAAAGCATTTGACATTGGCCAGAAAGTTTTGCTTTTCAACTCTCGACTCAGACTCTTTCCTGGTAAGTTATGTTCTAGATGGGTAGGACCTTTTGTTATCACTAATATTTTTGCCCATGGAGCCATACAGATAAAACACGTTGGAACTGGAAAAGAGTTCAAGGTCAATGGCCATAGATTGAAGCCTTATATCGAGGCAATTGGCGAACACGATGTGGAGTCAGAAAGAGTGCTACGACGTCCCATCAGATGAACTAAATTTGGTCTAGGCTGGATGGACGTTAAACTTCAAGCGCTTGTTGGGAGGCAACCCAATGTGTTCGCGAGTGTGAAGGAGTCATCAACACAGATTTGCTTTCTTTCAACCCTTCACTCTCTTTTATGTTTTTCTTTCTTATTTCATTTTCTTAAATCATCTTCCTTACTTTGATTCTATGTTTAAATTACTTCGTATTTTCCTACATTGAGGACAATGTAGAATTTAAGTGTGGGGGAATGGTTTACAAATTTATTTGTGTTAATTTTCAATTGTTTTATTTCTTTCTTCAAAAAAAAAAAAAAAAAAAAAAAAATTTTGAGTCTTTTTGTTTTAAACGTAGCGTTTTTACGAGTCATCAAGTTGCCCTTTAACTTGTCAATGATATAAGTGAATGGAAATGATTATGTTATGGCCATAAAGATAATCACTACAACTTGAATTTGTTTGTTAATATTTTGTGATTAAGTGTTACTACTTGAAGATAATGCATGTAAATTGGTACATAAATAAGCATGATATGATAAGTATGAATCATTTGAACCTTATGTGAGCTTTAGAACTTATATACATCTTTGATGAGTGATTTATAAGTTCTTTGTTTAAATTGATATACATATGCCTCATAACTGCTTGCCATAGCTTTTATTGAACTCTAGAGCACTAGAACTTATTCTATGTGATTTTCAAAGCTTTTAAGTCAATAAATTCTCTGATTTTGGAAATGATTAAGGCATTAGGGTTAACACCACAAATTCAAACATCCATGTTCCCTATTTTGTGCGCACAAGTTGCGACCCCCTTAGTTTTACCCCTTTTGAGCCCACATTAAGCCTTTCTTTCCTCACCATGATTATCTAAACACTTGAGCTTAGTATAGACATCTTTTACCTTTGTTCCAAGGACTCGGTTGAAGACATAATGATTATGTAAAGAGAAAATGATGATGTTGAAAGACTTTTATGTGTATTTTGTGGATTTACTTACTCAAACATTGTTGTATTTTTGACACATGTTATTACCTTGATATATGAGGAAAAAAAAAAAAGAGAAGAAAAAAAAAAAAAAAAAAAAAGAGAAAGATATATTTATCAAGGTAATAAGGTTTGATTATGAATATTTGAGTTAAGTCCTTTACATTTGTAAATCTGGCACAAAAAAATGAATTCGAGGCCCAACAAGATGAAATTAGGCCTATGTTCGAAGGGATGGATTACTGACATCATTGCACTAAGGTTGGGAAGTTATGATACGTTTTGGGAGTCTATTGAGTCTTGGAACGAATTTGAGCACCACTTGTCCTATATATTCCTTGCCTCTAAACTTAGCCCCATTACAACCTTCGTAAAGACCTTATGATCCTTAAGATGGTAAATTTTGATTAGTTGAGTCAATCACTTAAGTAAGCTTATGGTTTTGGTTCATTTGTGCAAGTATGTTTTGTTTTTTTTGAGGTGGACGGTGGTGGCTGTTGTGTTGTGTGGTGGACCGATTTAAGCCATTAGAAGACTCAGGAGGCTAAGGGGAGTCCCACGAGCACCGTGGTGGGTGACGGTTCTCACGGCGGCGCCGGAATCGAAGGTAACCTCTTTTGCTCTGTTTTTCGTGGATTTTCATTTCAAAAGTCGTGGACCTAGAGCTAGAATCGAAGGGTTTGGTGAATGAAGTGTGGTTTAGGGAGGTCCTAGGAGTCGTTTTTGGTGGTTGCCGTGACGGGAAGTTCACGGTGGGAGGTGGTTCGACGGCGGGTACTCTGTACCCTGTTTAGCCGTGATTTTCAAACGGAAAATCGTGGAGTTTGAGGGTGAGTCGAGGGATTTCGTGAGTTGTGTGTGGTTCAGTGAAGTCGTGGGAGGAGTTTGGAATGACCACCGTGAAGGGGGAAGTGCGGAGTGGCCGGAAAGAAAAACAGAGGATTGGTTGGTTTTTCTTTCGAGCTTCAGTTGTGAAGCTATGGGTTGAGTCGAACCAAGAGAGTGAGGGGGATGGATTCCCTGAGAATGGACGAAGCTTTAGGTGAAGATAGGAGGGGAAATGGTGGCCGGACGGCGGAGAACGGTTCTCGCCGGTCCGGGTTGCCGTCTGGTGCGAACCGGGTTCGAGCAAGGAAGACGGTGGCACTGTAGCAGGCGCGTGAGGCCCACGCGCAGCCACTTTGGGCGGCGCGTGGAGGCGCGTGGGGAGGAATCCGGCCAAGCTTCCAACATGAGTTTAGTCCTAAATGTTCTAACGAATCCAATGGTATCGTTTTCGGGTTGATCGGACGGTGTTACGGGATGATTCGGGAATCCGTAAGGTTTAGGGTTTAGGATTAAAATATGATTAAATTCCCAAAAAATTGGGTAAAATAGGGAAGGTATCCTTGATGTAATTGTGACCCTATTTGGTATCTATTGACAGGACGGGAGACACCAGAGACGGTTGAGGAGCGCACGGAGCGCGAGTGACTTGCTCTGAACTGTGAGTGGACTCTTTCTTACTTCCGAGCATGCCTAACTGTTTTTATTAATGTTTTATGCTTTTTATGTGTGTTTATATGTGATTGAGATGTTTGCACGTTTTTCGAGACGTTTTCGGGATTTTGCACGTTTTTCGAGAAAAAGCGGGTTTTCAGAGTTCGATGTTATAATTCAGAAATTCAACCTAAAAAAAGTTTCTGATGATGGTAAATAGGTTGTGGAATATGTTTTGGGATTTTCCTATGATTTTGTTATGAACATGGATCTTTTTCCGGATTTGGGTTCGGAATGTCGGTTCTGAACGCCGAAAGGGCTTCGAACTAGGGATTCCGAATTCGAGTTTGTGATGGGTTTCGGAACGGTTTTACACTGATTTGGATTGGATTTGCTGGATCTGGATATGGGTTTAAAGACCCGGATATATGTGACGGGGGACGGGCCCGGATTGAGTTTAAAGACTCGGGAGTTTAAAGACTCGGATATTACGATATTACCCCCCATAGGCCTATTGAGTTTAAAGACTCGGATTTATATGTGAGGCCTGGTTGAGTTTAAAGACTCGGATAGGTCCAGCAGGTTTGATCGGAAAAAGTGTTTTGATGTTTATGCTCTGGTTTCTATATCAGTTTTATAGTGTATCTGTTTCTTATGGTGTTTATAGTGTTTCTGTTTCTTATGATGTTTCATATTATGACTTTTCTAATACTTCATTGGCATGCCTGGTTTCAAACCGGAGGGAACAAATGATTATATTTCTTTACTTTGATTTGATGGTAAACGGTTTTAAAATATTTTATTCCTTTCGGTCCACTCACACCTTCTGTTTTTTTTAATTTCCCTCCAGGTCGTGGTGATAGCGCTGGGGTGAACGTTGAGGCAGATATCGAGGCATAGAGCTTCCGACGTTCTTCCGTTGCGGACTTAGACTTGTAGGACTTTTGGTGCCCGTTTTGTAGTACTATGCTCTGGATTCTTGTTGTATATAGTTACTCCTTCGTCTGATAGTTATGCTTATAGTTGTATTAAGGTTATTTTTGGGTACTGTAAGTGTGATTGTCAGACGGGAGCAGGGTTCATCCCGAGTATCGAGGTGATATTTGGGACGGGTCCTGACAATCACACCGTGATTTCCCAGCGTCTTGGTTCGCTGAGGGAGTCGGCGATTATGGACATTGAGATTAATATATGTCGCAGGATTGGGCTTGCCCTGCGAATTGTGATCAGGTAGTTGATCCTACGCTACATCGGGAGTGATGTAGTACGTGGTGTTGTCACTGACGAACAGATGGTTGGGGCTTTACTAGGGTGGTAAAGCTTTGCGGTGACAGTTTGATAGGACGTTAAAAAGACATTATTTTATATTATTTTATACCCTTTATACTTGATTTTTAGTATTAAAATATTAAATAAATTGATAAAATAAATTATTTTGTGATTTTTATGCTTAGATAAATAAAGTTTGTAATCTGGTGCATTTTGGCGAAAGAATCGTTTCGATCGGAATTATAGCGAATAAATTATGGACGAAATTCGATAAATTAATTAATTTAGTTAAATTAATTAATTTCTGCAGCCCAAAACCCAATTGTACAAACCAGCCCGCAAGCCCAAGGCGCGCAGCCCAGGCCCGCGTAACCAGCTGCCCAGCCCAAAATCCGCACGGCCCGCAGGCCCAGTCACGAGCAGCCCACACGGCCCAAACGCGCGCGGCCTGCTTCAGCTGTCCAGAAGGAGTTCGGCGCGCGCCTACCGAAGACAGCTTCTCCTTTCCAGCTCACGCCTGCCGACCGGCCGCCACCTTTCCAGCACAGCTTTGCCGACCAGCCGCCTCCTTTCCAGCTTGCAGCCACCGAAAATTCTTTCAGCAACAATTAAGTGGATTTTCTTGCTGTTTTTCAAGCTTTTTCCTTTGTTTTGTTTAATTTCTCTTCCCCAAAAACCACCCATACTCATCATTTCACTTTTGAATATTTTTATTATAATTTTTGTTTAGTTTTTATTTATTTTCTAGGGTTTAATTTGAGTTTTTCCCCTATAAATAGGAGTTGATTTCACTTGTTGAAATCACTTCCAAGTAGCACAAAATTGAGCTTCTTTTAGGAGAAATCTTGGCAAAATAGTTCCAATACAATTTTGAGAGTTCAAGTCCAAATTTCCTTGTTTAATCTTCTTCCATCTTCATAAGGTTCCAGCCGCTGTTCGGTGTTCCTTGTGAAAAACAATCCATTGTTCTCATCCAATCTGAAAAGTGTAACATTTGCTCTCCATTCTCTTAAACTTTCTTATTTGTTATTGGTTCTAATTATAATGCAATATATGTATTGGTTTCTCCTTCCTATCTTTTGTGAAAATTGAGTATAATCTCCATGTGTTTTACTTTCTAAAAATCATTTACTTCTTACATTTTAGAGCTTAAACTTCATTTCGAAACTAAATGTTGATCCGCTGTTCGGGGCATTTAGAGTAGATTTGGAGAGATTTAATGTATGACCGCTGTTCGGCGCATTAAATCACAAACTTAAGGTAATTATATTATAAGTAAAAATCCGCTGTTCGGTGCATTTATAATATGATTAATGTATGAGGAAATATGAGTTTGTGAAGGTATAATTTCGTGATTAATTCAAATATTTGCAATTGTAGTATGTTGTTGAAGTTTGTGTTTACGGGAAGTCTACTTTGTGCATAAGTTAGAATAGAAATAGAATGAGTTTATCTATGCTTTTACTTATTTACATAATTACAAACCTCTTCAAAACCCCCCTTGTTTATTCTTTATTCTTTTATTCTTTATTCTTTTATTCTTTCATTCCTTTATTATTTAATTTATTGATTCTTTGATTAATTAATTCCTTTATTCTTTGATTAACTAAGTCCTTTATTCTTCTATTATTTCATTCTTTAATTCGTTAATTTATTAATTCTTTGTAATTCATTAATTTATTATTATCTTGTTCATCTATTCTTTAATTTATTAATTCTTTGATTGTTTAATTCTTTTATTATTTAATTCTCTAATTCATTATTCTTTTATTCATAATCCACTAACATATTATTAATGTTCCCTAATTTCCCCGGTTAAGAACGATCCCTATTTATCAATACTACATCTACACAAAAAGGGTTTAAATTGCATAACACTCGAATTGCATGTTTAATTTAATGCGTAGTTTGGGCGTAGTCACAGTTTGACTGGTGGTGTCAGCATGGACTGACAAATGAGATTTGGTGACTCCCAATGGGAGCAAATGTAAGGATATTTTGGTAATGGAAGGGAATCGTCTAGCTGTAGGAGTCAGCTAAATGGTTAGGCGATTTTATCGCGGATCAGGTGATCAATTCTACTTGAGATGGTCGACTGTTGTTGTTGTGACGTATGATTGTGATGGGATGTCTGGGTACAGACGAGACTGGTGTTGTCCCAGTAAGTGGGTGTACAGGTGTACACATTGTCAGGACCCACCCCGGTTTCACCCCGAAACCCGAGGTAAATCCCGCTCCCGTCTGACTCCCCGACACAACACCCAAATAACACTTACGCAACTCAGTCAGACGCAGGAGTAATTAAACAAAATATCCCAACCTTATCGTTTATAGAGCATAGCACTAAATTACAAGGAAACATAAAAAAAAACTGATAAAGTACACGCACATAGAAGCTTTTAAACTCTTCTAGGATCCCTCACGTCACTTCTATGCCTCGGACACTGCCTCGACGTTAAGACCCCGCGCTAGCTCCACAACCTGGAGGGCAATTTAAAACAGAAAATGTGAGTGGACCAAAAAGTACAAAAAGTTCAAAATCACTTTATATGAAAACCGAGTTTAACCCTCCGTTTTGAAACCACATGCATAACCAACAGTTATGAACACAGTTATAAAATAATCGTTATAAAACATCATAAGAAACAGAAACACTATAAAATATCATAAGAAACCGTATCAAAAACCATAAACACCAAATCATCATTTTCCCGATCAAACCTGCTGGACCTCTCCGAGTCTTTAAACTCAATCCAGGCCTTAATCATATCCGAGTCTTTAAACTCCCGAGTCTTTAAACTCAAGGCCTACGGGGGAAATCAATATATATCCGAGTCTTTAAACTCCCGAGTCTTTAAACTCAATCCGGGTCTTTAAACCCAATCCGGCCGGTCCCCCGTCACATATATCCGGGTCTTTAAACCCAATATCCAGATCCAGCAAACCCAATCTCAAAATCATTTGAAAACCATTCACCAATCCACATCCAAACCCGAATCCGAAATCACTGGTCCGATGCCCTTCCGGCAGCCAGAACCGTCATTTCGAACCCAAATCCGGAAGCCACTTTTCAACTTTAAAACCAAATCTCGTTTTCCAAAATCCGATTCTAAAATCGAAAACCTTGATTATCACAATCATAGTCCAAAATCCATTTATAATCATGAGAAATCACTTATCAATTGAAATCCCGAAACTAGGGCATCAATTTCAGAAGTCAACCACTTCCTCGTAAAACGTGTAATAATGTAAAACCAACCAAAACATATTCGATAAACATAGAATCATAATCAAAACCATAAAACAGTTATAGAAAACAGTTATGCATGCTCGAGTTTAAAGAAAGGGGTCCACTCACAGTACTGAGCCCTACTCGCGTCCCGAACGTCCAGCACGTTCCTCGGCTTCCTCGGGAAATCCCGATCCTGTCAAACACCGTCAAATTACGTCACTAATACGTCTACAAACATTCTCCTAAATTTCCTCAAAAATCCCCGAACCGAAGACCTAGAACCCCGGGACCCTAAACCTTCACCCTCGCGGAACTACACTCAAACGACATCCGATTGACTCGAAACCAACTCCATTGAACTCACCACAACTCCTAGACCAAAAGTCATGTTGATCGTTTTCCCAACCACCGCCGCACGCGCCCCCACGCGCCGCCCAAGTGGCTGCGCGTGGCCCTCACGCGCCAGCTACAGTAGCATCATCAACCTCGACTTACTGTGTCGAACCGGCCGCTGCAGGCTGAACCGGCGAGAACTGATCTCCACCGTCCGGCCATCAATTTAACCTCTCTTTTCTCTCACGGCTGCGTCCAGACCTGCCCGATCTCTTTCCGTACTCCGTTCACCTCAACACGGCCTCTACACCGTCGACTGAAGCTCGAAATCAGACGGCCTACTTCCCCTGTTTTCCTTCCCGGCCACCCAGTTCACCTCCCTTCACGGTGGCTACACCAAACTCATCCTAGGACTTCACTGAACCTAGACCACCTCCGTTACCTTCGACTCACCCCCAAACTCGTCGACTCACCGTTTGAAGTTTACGGCTAAACAGAGGAACAGAGACTCCACTTCAACCGAGCTCCGCCGTGAACACCCCCCGTCACGGCGACCATCCCAGTCGACACCTAGGACCTCCCTGGACATAACCCTGACCTTCAATCCCATCGACACTAAGCCTAGACACACGACTTTCCAACTGAAGTTTCACGGCAAAACAGAGCAAAGAAGCCTTACCCTTCGATTGCAGCTCCGCCGTGCGCACTGCCGCCTACCACTGTGGTCGTTGGACTCCTTGCAGTCTCCTCAGCCTCCCCTTGCCTTGGTTTGCCTCGCCTCACGGCGTAGCCACCACCTCAACCTCACAAGCTCCCTGTTTCCCCCAAAATTTCTCCACACCACCGCCGTGCCGCCGTGCACGATTGCACCACCAATTCACGGCCACTAGCTCCGCCTTGCCTCACTATCACACTCACAACTCCCTATTTACTCACCCTTGCACCCAGATCGATCAATTGATCTCAAACTCTCACCCTCTGTTCTCTGTGTTTGTCGAAGAACCACACACACACACGGGTTCACCCAATTATTTAGGACCGCACACACACAGAAGAACTCCCCAGAACCCACTACACCTTTGCCATGTGTCACAATCCAGGTCATCCTTATCCCACCTGCTTAAACCCCAGCCGTCCATCTTGCTTCTCTCTGTACAGATGCCCAGAAACCAAAAAGACCAAAATACCCTCATGTTTTACACATTTTTACGGTTTTACCGAAACTTCCTAGACCCGTAACCTTCGCCTCGTAAGTCTGATGAATACGTGCCGCCTGTCATCGAACTCAGGATGACGAGATCTATCTAACCATCCTCGGTCAACGTACCAAAACTCGATTATTCAAAATGTCGATTTTTCCCCCTAATTTACCCAAATTATGGTTATGCCCTCGACCTTCCGAACATCACAACTTCCTCCTCGGATGTCGGAATCGGGCGTGCCACCTGCCTAAGGATTCGTGACGTCCTAAACTACGTCCTGGTCACTGGTCAATCCCCAATTGACCACCCGAAATAAAAGTCAACATTTCTGCCCGACCCAGGGGCAAAATCGTCATTCTAAGTTCCCGGACCCCTCGGGACCACCTAACCCTTGATTACCCTCACTAATCACACCTTAATCACTCTAGTAATCCCGATTCTCGGGACGGGTTGTTACACACATGGTATGTGGTCGAAATGTCTTCCACAAGGTGGTTGTGGAATAAGGTTATTGGTAATTTCGAGGACGAAATTCTTTAAGGAGGGAAGGTTGTAACGACCCGTCCCGAATATCGGGATTTAATAATATTTAATAGTGATTTACTAATCTGGGATTAGTTGGGCGATTTCGGACGAATTGTGCAAAATGACCGTTTTGCCCCTGGGTGTGGGCAAAACGTTGACTTTTAATTTGGATGGTCAAATGGACTTTGACCGATGACCGTGACGTAGTTCGGGACGTCACGAGTTCATAGACAGGTGGCACGTTCGATTCCGACGTTCGTGGTGAAAGTTATGATGTACGGAAGTTCATGGGCATTTTCGTAATTTGAACGTAATAAGGGGGAAATGTTGACTTTTTGATCGGGAGGTCCGATGGCCGAGGACCGAGGACCGTTAGGAAGGTCTCGATGCCCTGAGTTCGTAGACAGGCGGCACGCATCAATCGGGGTCCGTATGACCGAGTTACGGGTCAGGACGCGTGAGGGGCATTTTGGTAATTTTCTGCACAAGGGCAGAATTCTAATTTCACACGGAGGGGCACTGTTTCATTGAACAGCCGTGAAAGTGGAATGTTTTTGCGATCGAACCCATGGTTGTTTATCAATTTAAGGACTGAATTGGGACAGTGTGGGGTGTGATTGCACATGTATTGTGCTGGTAATCGATCACAAGAACGTGGGCACCATTTTATTATGTTTTCGGGTCAGTGCAGGGGATCTTTACACAGTGGATTGAGGACGGTTTTGGGTGCTTTTAAGAACTGATTTGGATTGTTAGAATTGAGAGTGAGTCGAGAGGGTCACTCTGTGATTGAGAATGAAAGGAATGAGTGAAATTGGTGCTGGATATCTCTGAAAACCCGAAACTGGTTTTTGAGAAATTCAAATTCGAACTTCTAGTTTTAGGCCAGCCCAAGCCTAATTGATGATGGATTGAGCTTTCTGGAACCTCAACGAGTCGAACCAGATCAAATGGGGCAAGCTTTGGGGCTCCTAGGGCCGTGGAAGGACGAGGTGGATGGCCGGAAAACTCAAGCTTGAGTCGTGATGATTGAGGTAATGTCGTGTTCAATTAATCATGCGAATTGGTTCGTATTAATCCTAGTATACTTCCTGTGAAGTTAATTTGGGAATGGACTTGAGTTGGGTGAATTACTAAGGATGACCCGTTTTGCTGTTCGGGCTTGGATTGGTTGATTTGATCCCTGTCGATGTTGATTATTGACACATAACTGAAATTTATTGGATATTGATTGTTTTAGGATCAAGAACGGATGGAATCAAGGTTGAATTGATGGTTATCTGGCTGGGTCAGATCGCGGGTAATCCGACCCGTTTACCAGACATACGGGTGAAGATGGTGACTGTAGCAGTCACTGTAGCAGGCGCGTGGCTTTCACGCGCAGCCACTCACGGCGGCGCGTGACGGTGCGTGTGCACGAATCTCGAGGTGAGGTCAACATGACTTTTATCCTATACAATGTAACGAACATTTTGGCGTTGGTTTCGTGTCATTCGGATCCCGTCTCGACATTGTTTGGGATGTCCGAAGGTTTTAAATCCAGTTTAAAAATACTTAAAAATTCGGGAAAATTGCGGGACTTGAATAAGATGTTAATGATGAGGTTAGTAATCCTCTAATGTGATTTGGACAGGATTGGGAGTCCCGGTGATAGTGGTGTGGCCCGGGAAGGCCTGTGGCACGCGTATCGAGGCGCTCGGTTAAACGGTCTGTGAGTGGACATTGGTTTTATAAATTCGATGCATGCATAACTGTTTCATGATTGTTATAAGTGTGATTAAATGATTTATTTTGGATATCGGTTAATTTAAATGGTTTCACGTATTTCGAGGTGATTTACGTGTTTGCACGAAAATCGAGGTTTTCTGGATTTGCACCGATTTCCATAAATGTGGTTGGATATGAGTTCATGAAACGGTTACGGATTTGATAAAATGAATCGGGCCAGGGGCCCAGTTAACTTATGAATCGGGCCAGGGGCCCAGTTGATTTATATATGTGATTTCGGGTCGGGGACCCTAAATTGGAATTGAACAAACGATTTCGGATTTGAATCAATTATTTGGACTTATGACGGTTTTATGGAAATTCGGGGCAAGGCCCTTGTGATATTTTGGAAATGAATAATAAAATGTGTTCCATAAAACCATCTCGATATGAGGATATATATATATATATCCTAGTCTCCTCTAAGTGTCGGGGACACTGGAGAAGTCACGGTGCATTGCCTGCGAGGGCTCATTGTACGGAGCTACCAGACCGTATAGTGATCCAGGAGCAGGATTGCTGGACGTCATGGACATCAGACATCGGGGATGTCAGAGATATGGACCCGGTGAGACACCGGGCAGCACGCGTTGCTTAATACCGTGAGATATGGCGTCTGGAACGTCAAGCGTCTAGGACGCTAGGCATCGGGGATGCCGGAGATGGAAAAATAATAAATGAACATTACTGAATTTATGAGATAACTCTTGGATTGACTTTTGGGATTTGAAACTATGCTTTGGTTTCCGGGCTAAGGCCCTAATGGTTATTTCTAAATAAATATGGGATTATTGGTTTTTGGTGCATGCATATGCTTTTACCGAGGGGCATAAATGTCTTATAAATGTTTTAAACAGACTTGTTTATTTTCGTCCACTCACAGCTTTTGTTTTTAATGCCCTTCAGGTTGATTCCGGATGCGACTGCAGCAGAGACTAGGACATCATACACCTCCTCCATCGATCCTTACGCACTCTAGAAGCCCGGTTGGGCAGTGGCAACAGGTTATCCCTTGTCTGACACCTCTTGTCAGACGGGAGCATGACACATTCGATGGTAATCCCGGGGGGATTGGGATGGGTCGTGTCAGAAACTGTGGGAGGCATTCAGGCGTGTCTAGGCAGAGTCTCAGAGCACGGGTAAGGTTTTAAAATTGTTCTTGGGGTCTGTTCGCGGGAAACAACTGCTCAGTGATCATCTGAAGGATTCCCACGTGTTGTCGTCTCATTTCGATCGATTAACCGAGTTAGAGGGAGTGGGGAGTTCATTTGGTTTCAGTTTGAGAGCTGGGTTTGAGAGAAACTGTGAGAAAAACCGTGAAGAACATTTTCGGGTTTTTGGGGGGAAATTTCAGAGTTCAATTTCTACGGGTTTTGAGACCAATCTATGCACTGTGTAAGCCTTCTGGGAGTGACAGAAACACGACCGTGCAATAATTGAAGGGGAATGATCATTGTGTGCCCAGGAACCTGAGTTCCAGTCCAGAAAAAACCAGTTTGGAGGGAAAAATCTAAGTTTAATTTCTATGGCTTATTGGACAAAACTAATCACTGATTGAGCCTTCTGGGAGCATTTGGAACTCGTCCATATCGGAATCGACGGCAACCAGCCACAGAGGAGCTGGGACGGTGACCGCCGTGTGCAGAGGAAATCGCAGCGTTTGGACGGCTACTTCCAGGTGAGCTCTTGTTCAATTGGGTGTGTTAGAGTGTTCGTCTAGGTCCCCTTAAGCTACTGTCTGAGTTAATTGGATATTGGAACTGTTTTGGGTGAGTTCTAGAGGATGACCCGTTCGATTGTTCGGGTCTGGGTTGATCGATCTGGGGCGTGTCGAAGTAATTAAGTGATCTAGAACTGTAATTGAATGATGATAGAACATGTTAGGATCAAGAATAAATGAAATTAAGTAGAATTTGAGGGTTAATTAATTGGGTCACACCAATCGGGCAGGGATGACGACACTGTAGCAGTGTCACTGTAGCAGCGCTTGACTTTCACGCACATCCATTTTGGGCGGCGCGTGAGGGCGCGTTGAGCACTATCTCGGTTCACGGTCAACATGACTTTTAATCCTCTCATCATTTTGAACATTTTCTGTGAAATAACCATGTTGATCTGAGATAGTGAGGAAGGTCAGTTTGGGGCCGGATGTCTCGGGAAGCGTGTTGGCCGGCTTTCCCGAACCGGTTTCTGTTTTGGACTTTTTGAGAGTATATTAAGGACCTATAATGACACGTGCATGTGATTTGAAATGACAGGAAACTTACGTTAATCCCGGAGACAAGTTCGTACGCGCATTATTCGCAGCGGGAACGTTCAGTGAGTGAGCCCGTTTTTATAAACACTTGCATGTATAACTGTTTTCATTTCCGTATATCTATATGTGTGTGTGAATCAAATAATGGATTTTGATTACCTCAATTTACGGTTGCGACACGTTTTATGGTGTTGGACTTGAGACCCGTTTTACAGAAATTGAACACTGTTTTGGGGAATGTATATATATGTATATACGCATATGGATATGGATGACTATCTCAGGTACTGCACTGTATAATCCACCATATGATACTGTATCCTCCGGATGTGGTACCCCGGAGCGGTCACGGTGCATTGCCTGCGAGGGGTCATGCTACGGAGGTGCCGGACCGTAGGATGACTCAGGAGCAGGATTGCTATGATTGGACGTCTGGGACGTCGAGCGTCTGGGACACTAGGCATCTGGGATTCCGGAACCGAACTGGGTTCGGAGTTTGGACTCGGGATTTGAGACCCCGGGTGGCACGCGTAGCCTTGGGACAGTGACCATTACTGGACGTCAGGGACGTCGGACATCTGAGATGTCGTTATCGGAGTGTATAGTGCAGTAGCTGTGTTTATATTACATTTCTGGCTTAGTATAATGCTTGTGGTATATTATATGTATTTATGGTTTTTAAATACTTGCATGCATGTTTGGAAAACAGAGGGGTAAATTATATATTTTACTTATTAAACTGTTTTATAAACCTGAGTTTCGGCCCACTCACCTTTCATGTTTTGGTAACCCCTCCAGGTCGTGCTGCTGAGGTTGGTGAGGACCCCGAGGCTGAGGCATAGATTTCGTACTGCGCACCTGAACCCCTGTCGGGTCAGATTACTCGCAGGATTTTTCTAGAGTCGTGCTCGGACCTTATAATTTGGATTGTATCCCTTGTCTGACATCTGTAAAATTTGGGGTTTATGTATGACTTTATATTTCGGACATTTATGCATTTAAGTTTTTAAGGTTAAAATTTGAATTTGGTTCGGGTGTCAGACGGGAGCAGAGCACGTCCCCTTGTGGTCCCCGGTGGATCGGGGCGGGTCCCTGTCATCCGGGGTCCACCCAGGCCAACGACCCTCTCTGGAGGAGATAATAGAAGTAAAGGAAGGTATATGAATACATATATATACATAACATAAACGTTCATGCCCGGTTCCCTTGAACCGTCATGATCCATAACATCCATTAACCAGGGTTCATGCCGGTTCCCATAAACCGTCATGTACCATAATGACCTGACAAAGGTTCATGCCGGTTCCCATAAACCTTCATGAACCATATTGACCTTTCTAGAGTTCTTGCCGGTTCCCGTAAACCATCATGAGGTCATATGCCCGAGACCTCGAAATCTGAGGTCATATGCCCGAGACAAAACCAAATGGGTCTCATACCTGAGTTTATCCTTTTGGAAATCCAAAACCATTTCATTAAAACTAATAAATAAATACCGACCCGTATAGGCACCTTATAGGGCCGAAACCTCGAAATACGTTCCTATACGTAACCACATACAAATGCACCCATGGCGTCATCAAACAAGTAATAAAACATATAATAAACATTTATGCATGCACCAATTTAGAAAACAAGGTCCACTCACAGACTGTCCAAGCTGCCGCCTCAATTTGCGTGCCATACGGCTCCCTGAGCCGATCACCGTCACCGGGACTCCCAAACCTGTCCAAATTTTAATAGAAGGTTACTAACTACTTAATTAACCTCCTACCAAAGCCCCCTAATTTTTCCGAACTTTTAACTATTTTTAAACCGACCCTAAACCTTCCGACAGCCTGAAACCTATCGAAACGATGTTCGATTGACACTAGACCAGTCCCAAAATCTTCGTTACATCGAATAGAAGATTTCCTGTGTTGAACACTTTCCCAAATTATGGCCCACGCATCCTCACGAGCCCCTAGAAAGTCGAAAATACTGTTCATCGTCTCCTACCTCCAACTGAACCAGTTTTTACTGTTCATGTCATTGTTCATCTCGGTTTTCTCCAGATTTTGGACCCATTTTAGGGCCATTTCATCCCATTTTGATCCTAATATAATCATAATCCTATTTCTAATCTTTTAGACATTAAAAATTGAAGGAAAAACACCAAAACCGTGCTCTTCAATCCGGCCATGGCGGAGGTATTTTCCTCCGCCGTCCACGGCCCTTCCCGGCCATCCTCAACCTCAAAACCTATCCCAATCGACTCCTAGGACCTCCAGATAGCATTTCCAATTAATGAAATCGATTAAAACCCCTTAAAACTAAAAATCCAAATTTTGAATAAAATGTACCTCACGGGTTTTCGGTTTCCCCCGTCGTGGTCCGCCGCCGTGAGTCCTCGCCGTCGCGTCCTCATCATCACGGTCCTTCCTCACGGTCACACATAAGATGAAAAATGATGAGATGTGGTGGTATGTGTATGGTGTGGTGTTTGAAGAACAAAGAAGAAAATGAAGAAAATGCATACATGGGGGGTTCGGGTTTCGGGTGTGAAGAAACAAAGAAGAAGGAGGATGGCTGATGAGAGAAGAGAGGATTAATTGAATGGCTAGGATTTGAGGGATTAAGTGAAATGGATGGCCAAGATTGAATGATGGAAAGTTTAATTATAGAATAATAATAATAATAATAATAATATTTAATTAAGTGAGATCCCCTTTTTAGGGGAATTAACCAATAGGATGAGTGACACTTGTCACTCATCCATGAGGCCCACTAAAATATCTTGGCTAAACAGAATTTGCCAACTCAGCCTCGTCTCGAAGTACGTGTATAGTGAAATCGAACTTCCGTGACCTATAACTCTCCCGTCCGAAGTCCGATTTCAGCATGCCGTCTGTCTATGGATTCTTATCGTCCTTACCTACGTAATTGTCCTCGGCCATCGGACCTCCCGGTCAAAAAGTCAACATTTGACCCCTCTTTAACCAAAATTACCAAAATGCCCCTAAACTTCCGAACGTCATAACTTCCTCCTCGAACGTCGGAATTGAACGTGCCACCTGTCTATGAACTCGTGACATCACGAACTACGTCACGGTCATCGATCAAAGTCCATTCGACCACCCGAACGAAAAGTCAACGTTTTGCCCACGCCCAAGGGCAAAACGGTCATTTCACATCGTTCGTCCGATTTCGCTCAACTAATCACGGATTAGCCTCACTAATCGTGATTATTCACTAATCTAATCTAGGAATTTGGGACGAGTCGTTACAGGTGGTGGTTTCAGGTCGATCAAAAATCATTTGGTGGGTCAAAATGGAGTTTATAGCCTCGGGAAGCGTGTTCAGAACGCGATTTCGGGTCGACACTGATCCTAGGTTTTAGATATGGATTTGTAGAGACCAGTAGTGATCTTTGGATGTGTTTGGACAGGTCAGAGACCGTGATTTAGCTTCAGGACAGGTTTTAGACGTTGATTAAGTAGTAGGATAGTACTGTGAGTGGGTGTTTTGGTTTATAATTAAATGCATGCATAACTATTTTCATTATACTATTATATGATTGTGGGTGTGAGTATGTTGGGTCTTATTTATGGACTGTGCACCTATATATTATACTATATGGGCATGTGACCCGTTTGGTTATTATGCGAGTTGTCGAATCATATCGGGATGTCACAGGTTCATACTATTGCACCGGATATATTGACCATATGGATTACTGTCTCCTCTAGTTAATGTACCTTGGAGCGGTCACGGTGCATTGCTTGCGAGGAGTTATGCTACGAAGCAACCGGATTGTATGGTGGCTC
This sequence comes from Prinsepia uniflora, assembly GCA_032719365.1. Taxonomy (NCBI): domain Eukaryota; kingdom Viridiplantae; phylum Streptophyta; class Magnoliopsida; order Rosales; family Rosaceae; genus Prinsepia; species Prinsepia uniflora. Next base: position 11,603,225 of record CM064874.1, read on the forward strand.
AGGAGCAGGATTGCTATGATTAGACGTCTGGGACGTCAGACATCTGGGATGTCATACCCGGACTGGGTTCGGGATAGGACTCGGGATTGAGACCCCGGGCGGCACGCGTAGCCTTAGGACCATGACCTTATTAGACGTCTGGGACTTCCGATATCTGGGATATCAGAGTTGGGATATACGGTACAATATGATTATGGTGGATGCATTATTATTATATTATTGTGTGTGATGATATGATATATGATTGATGATGTGTGATACATTTCGGTTTTACTATGTATATATATATATATATATATATATATATATATACGTTTTGACTCAAATGCATGCATGATTTGAAAACTGAGGGATAAAATAGTATTTTTACTATGTATTTTGAACGGTTGTTGAAATATCTTTTGTTTTCGGCTCATTCACACTTTCATTATTTTCTTGACCCTTAAAGGACGTGATCCAGAGGTAGAAGCAGGTCCCGAGGCGGAGACATATTCACATTACTGCTGCGTACCTGATACCCTAGTTGGGTAGGTTGAGCACCATTTTGTAAAACTATTATTCATGCTCGTAATTTTATAGTGCTCTCTATCCCTTGTGTGGCATTGTTGGACCCATTCTCAGATGTATGTGATGTTTAAAATGTTTAGTGTGCATTATTTAACTTGTTATGGGTATTGTGGTCATTTTATGGGGTTGTGTCATATGGGAGCAGAGCGCATCCCCACGTGGTCCCTGAGGAATCAAGATGTGTTCTGTCAGTGATTCCCAAGCAACTGAAATTCAGAGTAGTTCCCAAACAGTCAACGCTTGAATTCTTATTTAAAAGTATAAGTATAAAAATATTATTTAGTGTAAATCACATAATACTAATTTGCCCAAATTAAAAGCATTCTTATTGCTATTCAAAAAGCCTATATTGGGCCATACGAAACACTCAAGTTTAAATCTTAAACTGATCTAAAATTGGTTCAAAGACCCAACCCAACCCAATTACAAAAGCGGAGCCACAATCCGTAGACAGAGAGTCAGAGATGGCGCTTCAGCTTCTCAAGTTCCCAAATCACAGCATCATCTCCCGCCGTTTTAGCAGAGCACCTTCAAGCTTCTTTTTCCTTGTATCCCAACCCAATTTTCTTCATAAGCTCCCTGGTACATCTCTTTCGTCTCCATTTGATTGTTGCTACTATTATATGATTCTGGAAAGTCCTGCTTTTTATCTATTTTTCATTAGGGAATTTTCACGAGCACGTGGTGGTTGTCATTTGGCGTTGTCCTATTGTGCTTTGAATGGCAAATTGGCAACTGAACAAATAAATTTGTTTTTTTTTCTCGTTAAATCTCTGTTATTTTGCTCTAATATTTGAAATCTGTAAGTTTTGAAATTTGGTTTTATGCTCAGCAAGATGGGTCAGAGTGCCAATACATAGAAGCTTTGCTGCTGTGAGGTTAGAAAAGGTTCAGCCAGCAAAGAAGTAAGCTTTTTGACAAACCCAATATGTATAATTTGCCTATTTTGAAGTTAGTACTGAGTTCCCAGAAATCAATTTATAGTATATAGTTACTATTGTGTTTGACTAATGGCACTTTCAGGAGAAGAAGGCTAGATGAGGTATGCCTCGAAAGATATGAACAATATAGCCGAACCTTCATACAGTCATGGATCTTACAAGGTGAGCTATAACAGTTGCAATTTATTGTATATTTTCATCTTGTTGTATATGTGATATTATATAACATGTCATTGTAGGGAATTAACTTTAGTTGTTCATTTTTGCTGGAGTAGGCAAAGTATTTGTGGATGGAAAAGTTGTCAACAAGGCTGGTACCCCAGTCTCCGATAAGTCTGTTGTACAGATAATGGCTGAAGTCCCGAAATATGTATGTAGGTGATTACCTCACTTTGAGATACCAACTTACTATTTTTTTTACAACGATTCCTTTATGCAATAGCTTTGGTGAGATCTCTAGTTGTGTTTATTCGTCCATCCAGAGCAGGACACAAGTTAGAAGCTGCCATTGAACAGCTAGGTATTGATGTTTCTGGCAAAGTAGCCCTTGATTCAGGGTTGTCAACTGGTGGATTTACTGACTGTTTGCTTCAGTATGGTGCATCATTTGTTTATGGAGTTGATGTAGGTTACGGGCAGGTAATACAATTATGTTTTAGTAAATCAAGTTTTGTTCCATTAGTTGAAAGTCAAGGTGTAGGTTTATCAGTTTTAACTTTTAAGGGGTTTTTATGATTAGAGAAATACCTGTCGAATCGAATTTTCATGGCCTGTGCCTTGCTTCTTTCTGATATTCTTCTGCTTTGCATTTGTCATTGGTGTTTCTTGACTTCTTTTGCATACTGGCTTCATTAGGTCGCAGAAAAAATTCGAACCCACGAACGTGTTAGTGTGATAGAACGGACAAATTTAAGACATCTTCCTGGACTCCCTCAAATGGTTGATTTGGTGACTTTGGACCTTTCTTTCATCTCTCTTCTTTTGGTAAGGTTTCAAAGGCTGTAATTGCTATGTACCTGATTCTTTGGTTGATTTCAATCTTAGTTTAATTTCTGTGAGGGGCAATCCATAGGATTTATTTCTTGTCTAAGCCAATATGTTCTCTATGTACTACCCAATAGGCAAAAAAATTCTATGAATTTCCTATAGCTTTTTTCTTTCACTATTATGCCTTAAGGTTTTACAAAGTTGAGTTATGGTTTCTTATTATCTGGAAACAGGTCATGCCTGCTGTACTCAATGTGATGAAGGAAGAATCAACATTAGTAACCCTGGTTAAACCTCAATTTGAAGCTCGCAGATCACAAGTAAGAAAGCTGTCTTATATCAACCATTACACGTTTGGAAGCTAATTCTGGTTTATTTTTTACTGTAAATTAGCAAGAATAGATATACCATAGGTAAGGAGGTACCTTCCTTATCTGGGATGCAAAACTAATGCCAACTTAACTGCTAATTTATATTAAAGTAAAAGCTTTATGAACATGGTAATTATACGAGCATTGTGCTTTTACTTCTGGATGTTGCAGAATGATGACTTATGATTATATCCTTGTGTATATGCACCATTCTGTATAAGAATGCTGTGATAGCTCTGATCAAACAGAATTCTCATTGCATACTAAGCGTCGGATAAATCTTATGGAGACTTTTGTAGGTCTACATTGTAAATTTCCTCCCTTTTTTTATCGTGGTCAATGCTTGGAACAATTGCTACATTATTTGCACATATTTTATTTTTGTTTTCGGGGTAAGTTGCATGTTGGCTATTGGTAACTTTTTGAGGGATGTAAATAGCAATTGTTTCTGAATTCAGAAGTTCATTTTCTTTGCAGGTAGGAAGTGGTGGAATTGTGAGAGATCCATTAGTTCATCACGAAGTAAGCTTTTATTGTTCAGAAGTTCATTGTTTCTGAATTCTGAAGTTCATTTTATTTGGTTCTTTCAATTTAATATCCTAATGAGAATAAGATTTTATTGTGCATCATTTTGTTAAGTTTGATTTGAAGCATAACAACTATTATGAGCCCCAATTGCGACCTAATTCATGCCTCCTGGAGTCGGGCCTTTTCACTAATTTTGAATTCACCAGCTTCAAATTCATGATAATAACGCAACATAATTACCTGACCACCCCACAACTCATCCGAAAGTGGAATAAACCCATCTGTTTTTTCATTATTTTCTGGATTTTGAATGAAGCTTTGTTGTATAGGTCCTTGATAGGATCATCAAGGGTGTAGAGAATTTTGGATTTAGCAGCAAAGGATGGATTGAGTCTCCTCTTAAAGGTGCCGAGGGAAATACAGAATTTCTTGTTCACTTTTCACGAACAGCTAAGAGAAGTGCGGATGAACGGGAAACGCTAAATACAACAGAATATGTTCAATTTCCCTGAAAACGCCGAATGTGTGCCATGAACTGGAACATGGCTAGCATCCGGACTACCCGGTGTCTCGATGTTTTAACTTGTAATTCATGAATTAGCTTATTTGAAAAGGTTTTTCTATGTTTGTAAGTAGATGAAATACATAGTCTCTCTTTGAAGATTGAGATTTGAGGAAAATGAAGTTTTTGCATGACAATTTAAACTTGTTCATAAAATGATCGTTAGTTACAGTTACGACCCTTGTGATGAATATTATTGAGCATTTGGAAAGGGATTCTAATCCCAACCACTTGACCAACAACTGAGAGCCAAGACACCAAATATTGTTCTACTGCCGCTACTCCATTTTTGTCACTCAGGAAAAGCAGCTTCATCCACTCACTGGTCCCGCATGGATGCAGCTTGTACCATGGCTTATTCAAGTATGGATGCTCCTGCACAGATTCAAACATTTATTAGAATTAAATATTTCTATGATAGAAAATTTGAACTCGAGTGCGTAGATACATACCTCTAGAGTTACAAATGTCCATTTTGATTCCAATAACACCTTTGCAGAGCAAGCAGGTAAGTCTTTTTGTATTTCTTCCAATGCCAATGGCTGCCCATCTGTATACATTCACAAATCAATATGTTTAACCAGAATCAGCTCTAGCACATTCTCAAATGCGATGTCGATGAACATACCAATGCAGTACCCCGAAAATACAGCACAGGAACGCGGTACGAATCACTGTACACTATATGGAAATCGTAGTAACGTACTTGAGCATTGTTGTTACCAACCTGGCAAACAAATGCAGAAAATCATAATGAATCAAAATTTGATTAAAAGACAGATTTCTTACCCAGCAAGCAATCATTATATATTTTTATGAGTTTTACCAGAGTGGCATTATCAACTGGCTCAGCTTCCTCTTCTTCCTCGCTAAAATCTTCCTGTAAAAACCATTAACAAAATATGGAGACTTAACATATCAATTAACTCTGCTAGTGGCTAATGGTGATGTAACAAAAGATTATTAAGCCTCAATACCTGAGAAGCCACGTGTCCTCCCTTGGTTGATCCACCAAGGCATATTTTCTCCAATGACAAGTAGCGGCGCTGCTGCAGCTGTTGTTTTGGGGAAGGAACCCACGTCCATGGAGGAAAGGCGGGGTTGAAATCTTTCCATTTGCCGGAAAACGCACGTGCTGCATCGTGGAATTCACGTGACGATAGGGCTCCATCCCATGCCGAAACATCCATCGATTCCTCTATTACGTTGGGTTTCTTCCAATTTTGAATGAAATTGTGGGTTGGTGACTGCCTCATGAGATTTGGATTTCTGGATCGCGGTTTAACAGGGTTTCAACAAATCGAACGGTTGTGGCAACCTATTGAAACAATTAAACATATTCGGCCGGCATCCACCGTATCCCTGTACATGTTTCGTCAATTTTCCATCAATTTAACTCTTATCTTGTATTCCATTCTTTCCTCTCTTTTATGTCCTATTTTTTGTTCATATATAAATATATACATAAGGTTAGTCAATTTATCAGTGAACATGTACCTCATTTTCAATTTTCTCCTTTAACTTTTATTTCAAAAATTTTTGTTATCATAGAAAACTATTTGCAAATGCGACCATAAATCGAAGCAGATCGAAACATTCTAATTTAACAGACAAACGACTGCAAACAAAAGTCGATCTTTTCGTAAAGTCACATTTCATACAGGTTCTAGTTAAACGTATCAATAACATTAATAAGAAAAAGCATTACTTATAATAAAACGAGTCATATTGAAAAACTTAGCATGTGATTTTTTTGAATTAAAATTTGAACAATGCGATAAAAGGGATAAATGAACTATTATTAATGATATCTCAAAAAAATAATCGAAATAACAGCCCTTGGTTAAATTCACAACGACATACAAGTTCGAACGGTAAATGGGAAATATTCATCCAAAAGAATTCCAACAATAAAAAAGCCGTATGTTTAAAAGAAACGTGGGATGGACACAATGTGAAATAATTTGGAATGTTTTAGTACAAGATCGATTGCAATGATCACAGCTTTAGTACACAGGTTACATACAAAAATATACAGCTCAGGCTCGCATGAAAAATCACACCTAACAATTTACTCTGGCATTAAGCATACAACAGCACTCATTTCTCAATAACCTTCTCCTTAATCAGATACATGTATAGCTAATGACTGGCAAAACTTGCAAACAAAAAATATTATTGCTTCAGCCAACCGGAGGTGGCATTTCTGAGCAAGGTAAGTCATCGTTGATTTCAGGGCTTCGATGGAGTTGGGGAAGATGGCGGTTTCAAATCTGGGTACTGCATCCAAAATGCCAAAAAGAAAAACAAATAAGCAAACCAATAGACATATCTGGAATGCATTTTTCTTCGATGCATTCATGCTTGTGGAAGTTACACATATTCTAGGTTACATGTCATTATTGAAATGCAATTTCAGTAGAATGTTTGTAGAATTGGAAAGGTTAGGTTGCGCGGTTAGTTCTACCAGGAAAGCTAAAAGCCTGTTCATATAAACTGCCAATGATTGTGCAATCCGGCCACCAAATAGGAGCAATCACTACAACTACTGAGATGAAATCATTGTTTAAGGTAAAACATATGATACTTAACAATTAAGGATCGGTAATTTATTTGTCGTAACTAGCATGACTAATACGAAAGAAGCTGGAACATACACTTGGGTAGGGAGAGGATGATCTAGCGCCATTTTTCACTCGTGAAATGGAGTCCGTAGACTTGGTTGTGTGCCCGGTTTCTGTCCTTCGACTTCCTCCGCTAGAAATATTTCCAGAAGAGGCAGCACCATTACTGTCTTTGTTTCCCCGAACAACTCCATTTGTACCAGTTTCTTGTGAAAGTTTAACCTTTTTCTTGGGATAGATATGCATAGATGGTGGCAAAAGAGTTTCTTGTGATTCCTGAGGACAAAAAGAAAGTCCAGTAAACATAATGTCTAAGAAACAAAAAATGCCCAAAATACTTGGCAACCCCTCCAATTCAAAAAAAAAAAAAATTAATTAAAAAAAAAATTAATTAAAAAAAAAATTCGTTTCATTATTCTCATATGCATTTTGAGTGGTCTCATAACAGTCTAGAAGCAATTTCAAAACTATACTACAAATCATTCCACCAGAAAAAGTTGGAAACTTTTACTCTAGCTAGCCAGTTCAGCAAGAACCAAACAGTCAGAGCATTCCAAATCTGCCCATATGGATCATTCTTGAATTCATATATTTGTATGGTTCTGGTATACATCTAGAAAAGAGTAAATGTTCCTCAATATAAGGAAACATTAAGCCGAAGTTTTACCAAAGATTCAATCAATTAACAAATAATCGAACCAAATACTAATGTGCGCAAACATCGGAAAAAAGTTAGATCACAATGGAGCTCCTGGAAAGAAACTAGAATTGAAATACATCATAGATAACACGAAAAAAACAGCAACTAGAAGAAAGGAAAAAAAGCTGACCAACCAACCCTTTGTGCCTCCAACCCCACCCTTGATGGCATAAGCCTCCTTGAAACCATTCTTGAACAGCAACTCAGCCACTTTGATGGAAATTCCATCAAAACTACCTTACAACAAGAGAAGCACATGTAAACAATTGTTCCTATCTTTGCAAAACATGAACTTCACCTTACTTAACTTTTAAAATTAAAATTCATAAATCCATGTAAAAAATAAGATAAAGCAAAATTTGTACACTTACTTGCCCAGAACAATGAGGACAGTGTCTGCTGGGTTCCTAAAGTTCTTTAAAACCCTTTTTACAAACCCATCTTCGTCATCCTCAGAAAACGGAACCTGCACTGAATTCTTATTCAAAATCTTCAAATTTGGAGACTTTAGATACGTCAAACTCTTCTCGTCCCTGATATCCAATAGCTGAGCATTGGGATCGTCTCGGAGCTTTCCAAATGCATCAAGGAGGAGGAGAAACTTGTATTTTTTCAAATACGCTTGAACCAGAGGAATCACAACCAGCCAAATGAATGTGCATCCAGAAACGAAAAATGGGTTTCGATTGAAGAAGTCATCAATTGAGACTAAGATTGATTCCAAGTTGATTTTGTCTGTAGCTTGCTCGGTTGAGGAGGCAACGGCTTCAGAAGCAAAAGATGGGAGAGTGAATGCATTGGCTGCTATGAGCTCAGCGAGAAGAAAGGAGAGCTGGGTTTTTTGCGAGGTTTGAAAAAAAGGGGAGGGTTGGGTGTGATGGGTGTTTTTGGAGGAGGGGAAATGGGTTTGGGAAGAATAGGATAGTTGGGAAGTGACAATGGAGGTAGTGGCGGTGTTTTGGGGAAGAGAAATTGGCGGTGCGGTGGGTGGTTTCTGGGTTTTGAGGTGGTTTTTGGGCGGTGGAGAGCAGGAGAGGATGATGGAAAGAGACTCCATTGGAGGAGGCAGAACCAGAGTGAGAGGGATACAGAGGATAAGGCCAAGAAGAGAAAGGATGATCATTGGACGGTGGATTGGGTAGAACAAAAAACGGCCCATGACCAGGGAGTCCGGCCCGATTAAATGGAAGATGCCGTAATCCGGGTGGCATTTTCCAACAAGTCTATAAATAACCTGAAACTTACAAAATTTATCTAAATTAATCATGATTTAAATAATGATAAATTGTTTTTCTTGTACAATAGTATCGGAGATTATATACCTTATATCGACCACGTCTTTTTTAGAAGTCGAATCCAGGCCATCCACCCGCTATAACGCCATAATGTTTGTAAAGACCCGTAAATTTAATTAGTGCATTTTTGGAAATTATTTTGAAAAATGACAAATTTTTAAGAGTCCAAAAGTCAATTTTTGTTTGTGGATACTTTTATGAGTTTTTCTTGGCCCATTGCGCGAGTCTCGAATTTACGAGTTTGTAGATATACGGCGAAATCAAAATTCGTACTGAAAAGTTACAAATCTAGAATGAAACGTTTGTATATGCATCGAGTAGAGGGCATTTTGGTCTTTCTGCTTATACGTGACTCAGCACCTCACATATGTTGAGCTACAGATGTGTGACATGTGTCACACACCAGTCGGTGGGCCTTTTAACCCACACATTAGACTTAATCATCTTCATCCTTTCGTTCTTTGAACCGAAAACAAGGAAACACCTAAGCTCAAAAATTAGGTTTTCGATTTAGGCCATTTCAATTTAAACCAATGACAAAATCAGTTTCATCCTCTTCCCACGAGCACAACCATATCATTTTGGAGCCATGAGGACTTCGGTGGACAGTGAAACAACCATCTTACGATTGAATTTCCGACCACCAAAGGTATTATTTCTCAATTTGGACTTCATTTTTATATTTTTAGGAGAGTAGATAAATTTCCATTATTAGAACGCTAAATTTGGTTGCGAAATGAGAAAATTATGAAGTTTGGCAGTTTAGGTTGGCTATAGAGTATTTTCTGTGATGAACAATAACCGCAGTTGAAGGTAGAAGGCAAGTACGCCTTCTAGTTGCAGGCGAAAGTGGATGTGGGAAGAGTTATTGCCTCTTCATCGGGACGTGGTGCCCTTTCCCGGGGTCTTGTGAACACGCATTTTCATGTTCTCAATGTGTTGGACTTATTGGCGTCGGTTTCAAGCCGATCGGAGTCTGTTGAGGGATTTTTTATGTAACAACCCGTCCCGAATTCCAGGATTAGATTAGTGACTAATCACTATTAGCGAGGCTAATCCGTGATTAGTTGGGCGAAATCGGACGAACGATGCAAAATGACCGTTTTGCCCCTAGAATGGGTAAAACGTTAAAATTTTTCATTCTGGCGGTCAAACGGACTTTGACCGTTGACCGTGACGTAGTTTAGGACGTCACGAGTTCATAGACAGGTGACACGTTCAATTCCGACATTCAAGGAAGAAATTATGGCGTTCTGAAGTTAAGGGACATTTTGGTAATTTTGATTAAAAAGGGGCAAATGTTGACTTTTTGACCGGGAGGTCCGATGGCCCAGGGTCGAAGACTGTTACGTAGATCGGGACGATACGAATCCGTAGACAGGCGACACGCTGAAATCGGACTTCGAACAGGAGAGTTATAGGTCACGGAAGTACGATTTCATTATGCACGTACTTCGAGACGGTGATGATTTGGCAACATCTGATTGGGCTAGATATTTTCAGTGGGTCTCATGGATGAGTGACAAGTGTCACTCATCCCATTGGTCAATTCCCCCAAAATTTGGATCTAGTTTAATTAAATAATATTATAATTATTATTATATAATTAATCTTTTCTTCACTCAATCCTAGCCATTCATTTTATTTAAACACTCAATCCTCACCACTCATCTCATCTAATCCTCATCCCTCTCATCAGATCAAGCATCTTCATTAGCATCACTTCATCTTTGTTCTTCACAAAACTCGAACCCACCCTTATGCACATTTTCTTCATTTTCTCTCTAACACACAACACACATTCCTTCATCACCTGCGACTGAGACCGTGAGAGTGTGAGTGAGGTGACAAGGACGGTGAGCCACGGCTGGGGACGGTGGAGAGAACCCGTGAGGTAAGGAAATATTCAAATTTTGGAATTTCGATTTTATTGGGTTTTGTTCAATTCTAAGGACTAGGTTATGTTTCTGGGGACTCTAGGAGACTATTAGGATTAGTTTTGTGGCTTGGGACGGCCGGGAATGGCCTTGAACGGCGGAGGAAAATCGGATCGCCATTGTTGAACTTGGAAGGTACGGGTTTTACGGTTTTTGCTCCGTTTTAATGGCCTAAAAGATAAGAAATAGGATTAGGAGTAGATTAGAATCAAAATAGGTTGAAATGGGATTGAAAATGGACGGTTTGAAGGTTGAACCGATCGAGTCGGTCCGGTCCGATTCAAACCAGTCGAACCCGGTTCGACCAAGGAAGGAGATGATGAATAGTGCCCGCGTGTGGACTTCACGTGCAGGAGGTTCCTAGGGTGCGTGGGGGCGCGTGCCCAATCTTTTGGGAAAGTTTTCAACATGTGAAACACTCTATTCGATGTAACGAACATTTTGGGACTGGTTTCGTGTCGATCGGACACCGTCTCGATAATGTTCGGGGCATCAGAAGGTTTCAGATTGGGATTTAAAATAGTTAAAAATATCAGAAAATTACGGGGTTTTAGTAGGAGGTTAATAAGGTATTTATTAACCTTCTATTACGATTTGGATAGGTTTGGGAGTCCTGGTGACTGTGATTGGCTCGGGAGAGCCGTATGGCATGCAAATCGAGGCAGCAGCTCGGATGGTTTGTGAGTGAACCTTGTTTCCTAAATTGGTGCATGCATAAATGTTTATTATATGTTTTAATACATGTTTTGGTGATGCCATGGGTTCATTTGTGTGTGGTTACGTATAGGCACGTATTTTGAGGTTTCGGCCTTATACGGCGCCTATACGGGTCTGTATTTCTTTAATGGTTTAAATGAAAAGGTTTTGGATTTCTAAAAGGATAAACTCGGGTATGAGACCCATTTGGTTTATCTCGGGCATATGACGCTATTGATGGCCTTCGAGTCTGAGTCGTGGTCGTGGCAGATGCTTGGTGCACGGTGACGGACGACGTGACGCTCACCTCCAGATTGGGATGTGTTCCTTCCGGAAAGGTCACGATGCACGATTCGTGGTTGGGCATCCTGGGGAGGCTCGACTTCGGAGTGCTGATGGTTCAGGATATCGATCGGTGATGAGTGCACCATGATCTTGTGGTGGTCGCGTCGGTTGATTGGTTCACGGCGACATACCAGGATTGCGGACGGTCCTGGATGGATGGTTGCACGCATCACTACGATCGGAGTCGTGACTAACCCTTAGATATCGGGCACGATGCCCAGCTGATGTCATATGTTCGGGCACGAGACCCAGTTTTACATTGGTGAGTTCGGGTCAGGGACCCTAGATGGATTTCCAAGTTCATGGCGGTTTATGGGAACTGGCATGAACCCTGAAAAGGTTATTGTGGTACATGACGGTTTATGGGAACCGAGCATGAAGGATGTTTTCTATATATATATATATATATATATATATGAATGGAATGGATATTATGCATCATAACGGTTCAGGGGAACCGGGCATGAATGCTATGTTATGTATATATATGTTCATATACCTTCCTTTACTTCTATTATCTCCTCCGGGGAGGGTCATTGGCCTGGGTGGACCTCGGAGTAGTCACGGAGGACCTACTGAGTGGAGTCATCCCCTAGTTGGGTTCCTTACTCTCAAGAAGGCTATGGTTACTATAACCTCGGGTAGGATCAGTGGTCTGCGGACATTGACCTTGACTTTGAGAAGACTCGGATTGAGACCCGGGTAGCACGCGCGTAGCTTTGGAAACTGTGACAGGATTGATTGTGTGAATTATATGTATATATGATATGTGATATGTGATGTGCACAGGATTTGGGCAGTGGCCCGTGTACTTGGTTTCTTTATGATTTGGGCTGAGTCCTACATGGTTTTAGGTAGTGGCCCGTATGGTTGAATCTTTATGATTCTTTTATTATGGTTTTGGGCTTAGTTCCCACAGATGGCTCTTTCAGATAAATGGTTTTCGAATGCATGCATGCTTTTTAGTGAAAGGTACAAATGTCTTTCTTATAAACTGTTTTTATAAACTCTTGTTTTGTCCACTCACAGCTTTTAATGTTTTGACTGCCCTTCAGGTTGACATCGGATGTGGACTGTAGCAGAGACCGAGATATCACATACCTCCTCCGGATCCTGCCGTATTCTGATAGCCCGGGAGGGAAAAGGTCGGAAATATCCCTTGTCTGACACTTCATGTCAGACGGAAGCAGAGTCATCCCGCGTTAATCCCGGGGATGATTGGAATGGGTCCTGTCATTTTAGGTGTCTAAACTTACTTGGTATGTGTTTAGCACGTGTGAACTCCTGGAGTTTAGGATAAAGACTAAACAGAAATCAAAGGAATATGCAGGAACGAACGAACATTGAGGCGGGTGGACTTGGTTCCTAGGTTGCTAGGTATGCGTATTATTTATGTTTATCCTAAGGTTATAGATTACAAGTTATTATAATTATGACACTCGGTGAGGTACATGTAAGGGAGGATTCCCTCATACACCCAGGGAGATGCGAGGTATATCAAAAAGGATTCCCTCATACGCTCTGAGGGGTATGGGTAATTTTAGAAAGAATTCCCTCATACACCCGGGGAGATATGAGGTATGGTAAGGATGATTTCCCAAGACGGACAAGGTGCGGCCATGGTGGCTAGCCATTCATATGTCTCTGCTTAGAAGCGAGGTAGACTAATAGGTTCGAATGACTCTTGTTGACACCATATCTGACCAGACCCACTGGGCCGTATACTTGAAGCCCAGACAACGCTCAAGGCCCAAGAACACCATACTTGCGACAGCCCTAACACCGGGCCCAATGCGGGATGCCACGTGGAAGCATATCCACTCTCGATTTACGTAACACATGTCCGCACGTAAATCGAGAAGCATTTGTCCCACATCGGAACTTTGGGAATTGAACATCCCACCTACCTATACATAAAGGGTACACATTTCCCAATAAAGGTAACTAAGTTTTACTATTACAATTACTCTACCGAACTTACCATTTACTGTTTCCTCTTACGAACAAAGTAACTGACTTGATCGTCGGAGAACCTTAGGCCGGCACCACACCGTGCCCGTACTAACGGAAACCCGCGATCCACTTGAGTTGACAGGTCACAAGAGGGACACGCGTCATTTGGTGATTGGGCAACGAGTACTCGACAGTTGGAACATTTAACGCTTCAACAGTTTGGCGCCGTCTGTGGGAAATCTGACTAAGGTTGCCCACGCTCAACCAGACCGAGTTACGACTCATCCACAAGTTATACCGAGAGTCAGCTCGTCGTCACTGAACATGCAGGGCGAACACGACCTCGGTGAAATCACACCCGGGCAAGGCCCCAGAACGAGGGGAGAACCCTCTCCTAACTTCTTGCAGATAATCGAGAAACTCCAGAGCGACATGGCCGAGGTAAAAGCTAAGGGCACCCAGGCTGAGTCGAGGTGTCAGGTGCTCGACGATCGATACACTGAGGTGGACGAACAGCTACGGGTCGCACAGGCAGAACTCGCTTCCCACCGAGCACGCGTCGGTAGCGCCGAGGCCGACAAGGTAGTGGCCGAATGCGCGGAGCGTGCCGAGAAGAATCGCCGACTGGCGGAAAAAGGAAAGGAACACGCGGTCGCTGAGACGCGTAGGGGAAGGCACGGGGACACCGAGCCGAGCAAGAAACCGGCTCGGATGTTGATCATCCCCGGCAGTCAACCCGGTGACACCAGGATCTACCGGGACGCCCGAGACGCCCTCAGTGAGGGAGGGCGGAACCGGTCGGTCAACGAACGACCATCACGCCGACCTGACCCTAGGTCGGAGGTGGCAAGGGGAGACCACCACCGAGGAAACATAACCGCTCGGTGGTCCCGCCCAAATGTCAGCCACGGGACCTTCTCGACGGGGGACCCTGTCCCCGTCACCGACTCGTCCATGGAGGCCGAGAGCACGGCCAAGTCCGCTCGGCATCTTGGCACCAGGACCAACCGCTCGGATAGGGGGAGGCAAACATCGGGGTCCCCTCGCAGCGACACAGAGCGGTCAACCCACCTCGGCCTCCCGCTCCCTCCTCACCCTGAACCAACCCGCCGAAGGAGCACCGAGCGGTCAGGGCAGGCTGGGCGGCAGAACGACAAGCCTCAGGAACGATCTCGCCTGCGGGACACCGAGCGGTCTAGGCCGTTCGGTCAAGATGCAAGTATATGCCGGAGCATACCCAAACAAGGGTACACCGAGCGGTCACGGCAGGTCGGTCACAGAAGGAGTGAATCACAGAGCCCGCCAAGCGGAGGTGGCACCGACCGGCCTTATAGGGTCGACCGCGACCAAGCATCCAGGGATAAACACCAATCCAAGACCGACTCGCTCGTCCAGCACCTCATGGACCGAGTCCGGACGCTTGAGGACGGGACAGCCCGGGAAGCGAGACCAGCCTGGTCAAAAACCAGCCCGGGCCCCTTCACAGAAAGAATCAACCAGTTCAGGATCAACCACGAGATTAAACCCTTGAAAATCCCCCTTTACAACGGGAAGGACGACCCGTGGAATCATCTGAACAACTTCTACTCGGCCATCGCCCTCAAGAACCTCGCCGATGAGGAACAGTGCCTCATCTTCAGTTCCACACTGATCGAGGCAGCTATCAATTGGTTCTACAAGTTGGAGTCTAGGTCCATCGACTCTTTCGAGCAGCTCACCTCCACCTTCATGAACCAGTTCATGATACAAACCGACCGCCTGTCCTCGGCCGAGGACCTCTTCCAGCTCAAACAAGGTGAAAACGAGTCGCTGCAGCGATATGCAGCGAGATTCAGTCATGAATACTCTCGGTGCGCGGAAACGGACGATCGAGCAGCTTTTACGGCCTTCAAGGGCGGCCTCCGAGACTCCCCATTCAGGTACGCAGCTCACACCCAAGGTTGGAAAACTTGTAACGAAATAATGAAACAGGCGGCGATCCACGCCAAGGCTGAGGCACTAACCCAAAAGTCCAACGCTGCCAATGCCTACCAACCCCCACGGGCCGACTCGGTGAAAACATACCCACCGAGCGTCCCGGAACAGCAGGGCCCGGCACAGCGTCCGCAGGAGCAGGGGCAACAGAGCTATGGGGGAAAACGGAAAGACTACCCCCACAGCAACAATCTGTACAGCCCTAGGAAGAAGGGTAAGAACCCGAATCACCAGGAAAGACAACCGGGGGAGCGGTCAAACACCGGGGAAAAACGGGTTCCTCGTTCCAAGTACGAGACATACACCATCCTCAACACCCCCTACGAGAATGTCCTCCTCAATGTGGAACACATGATCCCGAAGTCTACTTGGGCACCGGCGAAGGGCAAACTTGGCAAAGACACGGGAATTTATTGCCAATACCACAAATACAACGGCCATAGCATTGACCAATGCGTTGCATTTCGGGATCTGGTGGAGGCTCTGGCCCGAGATGGGAAGATCAACCAGTTTCTTCAACACGCTCCACCTCCACCTCGCAACCCACAGATCAACATGATCTCCGGAGGACCGTCAATCTCTTGCCCGCTCACTTCCAACCGGGCAAAGAAGAACTTTCTACGGGCCACCAAACAGAATCAGCAGCTCTTCAGCATAGAGGAGGGAAGAGCCAAGAAAACACATCGACTCGGTTGGGAGCCGATCACATTCTCCGAGGAGGAGGAGCGCGGGATCATCTACCCTCACGACGACCCCATTGTCGTTATGGCGGAGATATCTAACTTCGACGTACAACGGGTAATGGTCGACACTGGGAGCTCGGTGAACGTCCTTTTCATGCAAGCTTTCAAGCAGTTGGGCATCCCAGAAGCAAGTCTGGACCGCTCACCCACGCCGCTCTTTGGCTTCACAGGGGACTCCATTGTCCCGCATGGAACGGTCACTCTCCCCCTCTCCCTCGGAACACACCCACGGAGGGCAACCGTACTGGCACCTTTCTTGGTGGTAGATTGCCCCGCGGCCTACAACGCCATTCTCGGGCGGGGAATACTCAACCAGATGAGGGCAGTCGTCTCCACCCACCTACTACTAGTAAAGTTCCCAACCCCTATGGGGATTGGTCAAGTTAAAGGAGACCAAATGGCTGCAAGGGCCTGCAATTCTGCCACCCTCATCCAACCTCTGAAAGAAACCATGGCAGTGTCAGAGTCCGCGTTCGAGGCCGACCCCGTGACCCCTCAGGACGCACAGAAAATCTGGGCCGAACCAATCGAAGATCCTCGGGTCCATTCCGCAACACCCCATCCACAGCCCATTGAGGATGTCGAAGAGATAGTACTCTCCCATGACTTTGCGGACCGGAAGGTAAAGATTGGGACAACTCTTTCGCCCGACCTGCGCTCACAACTGATCCAGTTTTTAAGGGACAACTCCGAGGTCTTTGCCTGGTCGTACGCCGACATGCCCGGCATCTCCACCGACGTGATCTGCCACCGGCTCAGTATCGACCCTACCTACAAACCTGTCGAACAGAAACGCCGCCTCTACGATGCTGAGAGGACCGAGGCTATGAAGGCAGAGATCATCAAGCTCAGCACCATCCACTTTGTCCGGAAGGCCGTCTATGCTGCCTGGGTTGCCAATGTTGTACTCGTCAAAAAACCCTCTAGGGCGTGGCGAATGTGCATTGATTTTACTGACCTTAACAAGGACTGCCCCAAGGACAGTTTTCCTTTGCCCAAGATTGACCAACTGGTCGACGCCACGGCAGGACATGGGCTCCTGAGTTTTATGGATGCGTACTCAGGCTACAACCAAATCTTTATGCATCCGGCAGATCAGATCCACACAACCTTCCAGACGGATCAGGGGTTATACTGTTACAATGTCATGCCTTTCGGACTCAAAAACGCCGGGGCCACTTACCAGCGCCTAGTGAACTTCATGTTCGCCGACCAGATTGGGAAAACCATGGAGGTTTACGTCGACGACATGCTCGTCAAGAGTAAATCGGCTGACCTCCACATCCCCAATCTCTCGCGAATGTTCGACGTCCTCAAACGGTATCGAATGAGGTTAAATCCGGCGAAGTGCGTGTTCGGAGTCAGCTCTGGGAAATTTCTGGGTTTCATGATTAGCCAGAGGGGCATCGAGGCCAACCCGGAAAAAATCAAGGCCCTGGTCGATATGGAGCCCCCACGAACCCAGAAAGAAGTGCAAAGCTTAACGGGCCGAGTCGCAGCCCTTACACGCTTCATCTCCAAGGCCACGGACAGATGCGTGCCTTTCTTCAAGGCCCTAAAGGGCAGGTCCAAACACATCACCTGGACCGAGGAATGCACCAAGGCCTTCACTGAACTTAAGGAATACATGGGAAAAGCGCCGCTGCTAGCAAGACCAGACACTGGGGAAACCCTCTACATGTATCTATCTGTCTCCGCTTCTGCCGCAAGTTCAGTTTTGGTCAAGCGAAGGGACGGCGCTGAACATCCGGTATATTACGTCAGCAAGGCTCTGCAGGACGCCGAGACAAGATACTCTGACTTGGAGAAGCTCGCTTTCGCCCTCATCATGTCCGCCCGGAAGCTCAGGCCATACTTCCAGGCTCATTCTATCATCGTCTTAACCGACAGACCACTCCGGCAAGTACTTCAGAAGCCCGAAACTTCGGGCCGCTTACTGAAATGGGCAATAGAACTCAGCGAGTTCGACATTACTTTCATTCCCCGCACTGCCGAGAAAGGACAGGCCATGGCGGACTTTATCTCTGAGTTCTCCTACGTCCCAGCAGCGACCACAGCTGAGGTCCCACCATCTCCCCCTCTGTCCATAACACATACTTTGGACGGAGAGAACCCCCAACTCGACCCCACTCGGCCAACCTGGCTCCTTTATGTCGACGGGTCGGCTTGCCACAACGGGTCCGGAGCCGGACTTGTCCTTACCACACCGGACAAGGTCCGGATGGAGTATGCCCTTCATTTCCAATTCAAGGCCTCCAACAATGCCACCGAGTATGAGGCCCTCCTTGCAGGGCTCTGCCTCGCTAAAACCATGGAGGCGGAACAGGTCAAGATCTTCAGCGATTCACAGCTCATCGTCAACCAGATCAACAACGGCGAAAGACTCTTCCATGGCAGCATACAGAGCACTGGCGAAGACCCTTCTATGTAGTTTCCGCAGCTACGCTATCACTCGGATTCCACGCTCCGAAAATAGCCATGCCGACGCCCTGGCCCAGCTCGCATCCTCCCTCGATAAGAAGCAGAGTCGAAGCGTACTGATCGAAATTCTGGATCAACCCAGTACACAATGCTCGGCGGTCTACGCCATCAACACTAATGGCACGTGGATGGCCCCACTGATTAGATTCCTCGCAGATGGAACTCTTCCTTCTGGCAAAATCGAGGCCAAAAAGGTCCGAAGATGGGCAGCCCGCTATACACTCATCAACGACCAACTCTACAAACGGGGTTTCACTTTGCCCCTCTTGAAGTGTCTCGTCCCGGAGGCAGGCAGAGCCGTTCTTGAGGAAATCCACGCCGGTATTTGCGGAAATCATTCTGGACCACGGTCGTTGGCCCACAAGGCTTTCCGGCAAGGTTTCTATTGGACAACCATGCACGGAGACGCGGCCGAGCTGACCAAGCGGTGCGATAAGTGTCAACGGTTCGCCCCTCTTTTCCACCTACCTCCAGAAAACCTCACACCAATGGTCAGCCCCTAGCCCTTCTCGCAGTGGGGACTTGATTTGATAGGGAAAATGCCGGCGGGAAAGGGCAAGACAGAGTATGCGGTGGTAGCGGTGGATTACTTCACAAAGTGGGTTGAGGCGAAAGCTTTGGCTTCTATCACCACGGCCCAGATCGAAACGTTCGTCTTCCAGAACATTATCTGCCGTTTCAGTCTCCCCCACACAATCGTCACGGACAATGGGAAGCAATTCGACAACGCACGCTTCCGTGCCTTTTGTGACAGACACAACATCCGCCTTTGCTTCGCCTCACCAGCTCACCCTCAGTCCAACGGCCAAGTTGAGGCCATAAACAAAATCATCAAGCATACTCTGAAAACGCAGCTGGACGAGGCCAAGGCAAGTGGTCTGAAATTCTCCCCAACGCACTCTGGTCGTATCGGACATCCTACCGCACATCTACAAATGAAACCCCCTTCTCGCTAACTTTCGGAACGGAAGCAGTCATTCCCACTGAACTATGCGAAACTTCTTACCGAGTGTCGTCCTATGAGCCTGAACAAAACAACCATCAGATCGCACTCAGTCTAGACCTCATCGAGGAGCACAGAGAACAGGCCAACCTCAGAAACATTGCCTGCAAACAGCGGCTTTGCAACTACCATAATGCCAGAGTCAAACATCGGGGTTTTCAGGTAGTCGACTGGGTCCTCCGAAAAGTCAGCCTTGCCACCAAGGATAGCTCAGCAGGGACTCTCGGCCCCAATTGGGAGGGTCCATATCGGGTTACCAGAATCTGCCGGCCCGGAACTTACGAATTGGAAGACCCAGATGGGCGAAGGCTGGGCCACCCATGGAATGCAGACCATTTGAAGAAATACTACATTTAGGGCTGTACTTTTTCCTTCTTATGACTTGCTGTACTTTACCCGTTTCTTGCACCAGTTATTTATAAACTCTTCCATTCATCTAGCCTTTGTAACATACCATTACGACTCAAACATACGAGTCGGGGTTCGGTCTTACTCGGCCTACACCCCAACACTTGCTATTTTGACTCAAACATTAGAGTCGGTGTACAGCCCAACTCGGCTTGCACCACCATTACGACTCAAACATACGAGTCGGGGTTCGGTCTTACTCGGCCTACACCCCAACACTTACTATTTTGACTCAAACATTAGAGTCGGTGTACAGCTCAACTCGGCTTGCACCACCATTACGACTCAAACATACGAGTCGGGGTTCGGTCTTACTCGGCCTACACCCCAACACTTGCTATTTTGACTCAAACATTAGAGTCGGTGTACAGCCCTACTCGGCTTGCACCACCACTATGACTCAAACACACGAGTCGGGGTTCGGTCTTACTCGGCTTACACCCCAACACTTGCTTTTTTGACTCAAAAATTAGAGTCGGTGTACAGCCCAACTCGGCTTGCACCACCATTACGACTCAAACATACGAGTCGGGGTTCGGTCTTACTCGGCCTACACCCCAACACTTGCTATTTTGACTCAAACATTAGAGTCAGTGTACAGCCTCACTCGGCCTACACCAACACTCAGACAAACAGAAATCAAAGGATAACTCGGTCTACAATCTTTGATCCAGAAGAGTCTATTTTCATTCAACATGTGCAGACCTATTATGCTCGGCCTGCAAGAGCTTTACAAAATTCGACCTCTCGGTCGTCCCCACTATTCTTAACAAAAAAAAAAACAAACAAAAACAAAGAGGGGGAGAAACACAAGCGTCCTACACTAGCTCTTCCACCGGCTGCTCGGCTTGCTGAGCTCCCTCCACCTCCGGCTCAGGCTCCTTTTGCGGTTCAACCTGGTCGGCTTCCGGCTGGTCACTCGGCTGGGCACCCTCCTCATCCTCCTCCCCCGACTCGTCCTCAAACATCTCGGCAGTTATATCCTGGCCGAGCCAGGGGGTCTTCACGGCCAAGCCAGGGTTGTGCAGGAAGAGGTTGCGGAAGAACTCCTGCTCGCACTCGGCAGCATACTCGTTCTTGAGTTTATCGAGCTCCTCCGACGCCATGAACTCGGCCACCGCCTCCTCCTTCGCCTTTTGCAAGTCGGCCTCCCTCGCAGACTTCACCCGACACAGCTCTTTCTAGTGTTTCAGGCGGTCTTTCTCCTTTTCCTCTAGGTCGGCCTTCACCTGGTCCCTGGAAGCAAGAGCCTCCTGAGTCTTCCACCTCTCGACTTCCAACTTTCGAGTGAGGTCGGCTGCCTCTTTCAATGCCCTCTCGGCCTCCTGAAGCTTGGGGGTGAGCTCTTCCTGTTTCTGCTTCAGCCGCTCCTTCTCCCGCCGAGCAGACGCCACCCTCCTCTGGCTGCTCCCAAACTGGAGGTACACCTCACCGAGAGCCTGCACATGACAACCGTTAGCAACTCACTCGGCCTACCATACCACACTTGCAACATACAAAAAACTTACATTGCTCAGTAGCAGCAGGGCCTTCTCCATCCTCTGATCAGACGACCGGCATTGCACCTCGGCCAGCTCTTCCAAGGGCGTCGAAGCCCCCTGACAGACCCCATTCAGCAACGGCACCATTTGCCTCGGGCAGCAGAGGGTCGTCTCGGCACTGGATCCCTCGCCGATCGCCTCCCCGTCGGTGAACACACCGAGATTCACATCTCCTCTCCTCTGGAGCATCTCCAGGATCCTCGCATCCAACCGAGGGGGGGGGGGACGGTGGAGGATTGAACTCGGGTACCGACATCGACCTCTTGCCGCCAATTGCTTCCTGTGCCAACAGGATCGTCACGGCCTCTTTTCTCACCTTCGTCCGCCTTGGGTCGGGGGAGAGTACTCGGTCTCCTTCGACTATGCTCCGCTTCCGCTTTGGCGACCTGGGTGGAGGGCTGGGGGGCCTCAATTTTGAGGATTGGCCCTGCTGTGCTCGGTCGGAATTCCCAGGCTGCTTCTTCTCGGCTCGCTCATTTTTCTTCTTGAGCAGTAGCTCCAAGCGCTCGGCCGCCTTGGATAGGGACGCGGATTCTCCGGAGCCTTTGTCTGCCTTCATTCTCAGTTGCTCACAATCCTTGTAAATCCGGCTGCCGAGGTGGTAGGGGACTACAACACCGAGAAACAAGTCAGATATAAGAAAACAAATAGCAAACCAACAACAAAAACAGACTTACCCTCGTCGGTATCAATGAGGCCGGCCTTGTACTGAAACCCAGGTAGCCGAAGTATTCGTCGGTTCCGATTCAACTCGTCCAAAATCCCCCTTACTCGGTGAACGACCGCTTTCTCTTCTGGCGATATTTCTTCTTCTGGGAACAAACCTGCACACCGAGAAATGGTCAGCTACAACACTATTACTTAGCATACAACATATCAACATTCACATGAAGGGCGGCCTATGCTATAACTATCAACCTTGGGTCTGGAATTTGGACGGTATCGGGGGTCCCTCGGTGTTCCCCTCCCAGTTCCCACCGACCAGGCAGAACTTCGTCTTGTACGATTTTTGGGAGGTCGGTATGTCTAAGATGAACTCCCCCTGTTTGCTCTTCTTACGGTGACGGACGAAGACCCACCCGGTACTCTGCTGCTGAAACCCGAACTCGTACAAATACATCAGTTGGGCGTAGGTCGGCTCCGGTTGATCGGCCCACTTGAAGGCCGTATAGAGGGAGCAGAGCACAATCCACACGTTCGGATTAAGCTGACCGAGTGCCACCCCCATTTTCTTCACCATTCTCCGCAGCCAGGGGTGAAGGGGCAGCCTTACCCCGTGGTGCATCAGCTCGGTATAGAACAATGCCATACCGGCTGAGGGGTTGCTCGGTCTTTCCTCTCTAGTCGGTAACCTTGTTGTCACCGAGTCGGGAACGCCAAACTCAATCCTCATTTTCATCAGGCCCTTCTCGGTCTCCTTGTTCACCATTTCGTCCACGGTGAAGGCCGCCCTCTCAATCGGCACGGCTTCCGAGACCGACTCGTCCCCGGCCGTTTTCACTTTGTTCAGCCGAACCGTGCCCTTATCACGGCCGTGGGTCAGCTTCAACGCTCGGTGCACCCCCACTTTTACTATCGTTTCAGCATCTACCAGCAGATTGCCGCTACCCGACCTACCCGTCGGCCCAGCCCCAGAACCGGTGTCTGTGGTCCTACCGGACGACTCGGCTGTACTGTGCACCGACTCTACCCTTTTTTGTACCTCCGCCAAGGAGGCCTCGTCCTCACTCCCTGAGATGGGAGTGAGCACCTCCACACTACTATCTGATGACTCACCGCCCTGTGAGTCGTAGCATTTACCCTCAGCTACCGAGTCACTCTCGACCGACATCTACAAAAGAAAAAACAGAAAAACAGAACTCAGCCGACCGACTCGTTCCTATGAAGATCTGACCACAACCTTCACCACGTTCATGGCCAGTTCTTCACACCCTCCCACTTTTAATCGACAAACCAGAACTTGAATAAGTGCTTACCTTGTTTTTCACGGAGGACAGTAGGTCGGAAATCGGAGCCACCGTACGCACCGCCGTCCAAAGCTAGTCGGAAATCGCCTCTTTGGTTGGACAGAATTTCCCCAATTCTCTCAAAAAACACAAGTGAGGAAATCGGTGAAGAGCCCCCCCATATTTATAGCAATTGATGCACAGACTACGAAGCATCACTCCCCTCAGTGACAGACACGTGTTGCAACCAAACATTCTGACCGGACACGTGTCAACCATTTGTCCGAGGAAGCCCAACCGTCTTCCTACAGATCGACATCGACTTCCGTACACCGCTCGGTGTCTGGGGCTGCTTACCAGACGCTGGTCCTCCCACCGACCCATGTACACCGCTCGGTGCTCTCATCCGTGGGTGGGTATTGGCTCTATTCACCGACTAGTATACACCGCTCGGTGCTCTCACCCCCCGTACGGACGCTGGTCCTCCCTCACCGACCCGGGTACACCGCTCGGTCACCGCAGCTCCAACACGTCATTGGCTCCTATCACCGACCATGACGCCGCCACCGACCGACTGCGCACAACCGCGACCGACTGAGCCACTTTTCCGCCGAGTGCTCTTTATCACCAGCCGCCTACTCGCTACTTCCTCTCCATGACCGAGACTGTCTCGGCGGACTATCCCACCAGGGGACTTGGGGGACTACAGGTGTACTTCCCAACAGGGTCTGGGAGAATGAAAACAAGTCCCCGACCGAGAAATTCCACCTCAGTCAACGACTTGGGGGACTTCTGTTGACACCATATCTGACCAGACCCACTGGGCCGTATACTTGAAGCCCAGACAACGCTCAAGGCCCAAGAACACCATACTTGCGACAGCCCTAACACCGGGCCCAATGCGGGATGCCACGTGGAAGCATATCCACTCTCGATTTACGTAACACGTGTCCGCATGTAAATCGAGAAGCATTTGTCCCACATCGGAACTTTGAGAATTGAACATCCCACCTACCTATACATAAAGGGTACACATTTCCCAATAAAGGTAACTAAGTTTTACTTTTACAATTACTCTACCGAACTTACCATTTACTGTTTCCTCTTACGAACAAAGTAACTGACTTGATCGTCGGAGAACCTTAGGCCGGCACCACACCGGTGCCCGTACTAACGGAAACCCGCGATCCACTTGAGTTGACAGGTCACAAGAGGGACACGTGTCATTTGGTGATTGGGCAACGAGTACTCGACAGTTGGAACATTTAACGCTTCAACAACTCTCATCCTTGGAATAGAATGAATTTGGCACAATCGAATCCCCTAGATATCTTAATATCAGCTGATCCATCTCATGATATCATTACGAATTATGGGTTTATCTTAGAAGAGACGATGTTAGGGGATGCACCAACGTTTGAACCCACTTCCGAGAATAGAGAAATCTAGGTAAATTATGCATGCTTAAGTGAGATATGGAATCAGAATGATATTATCATTTATGATATATTTGTATTCGCGGTAGCTACCAAAATAATAATTAGTGATGATATCGAACCTTACTCTGTTGATGAATGCCAACGTAGAAAAGACGAGCCAAAATGAAAAGAAGTAATCCAGATCGAGCTAGATTCCTTGACAAAAAAAAATAAGGTGTTTGGACATGTAGTTCCCACACCTCCCCATGTTAAATCTATACGATTTAAATGGGTATTGTAAAGAAGTGTAATGAGAAGAATGAGATTGTGAGATAAAAAAAAAATCGTCTAATGGTGCGAGGCTTTTCTCAACACCCTGAGGTTGATTACGAAGAGATGTATTCTCTCGCAATGGACATCATAACGTTCCGCTACCTTATCAGTTTGGTAGTTTCAGAAAAACTAAGTATGTAGCATATGGACGTGGTTACTGCTTTTCTCTGTGGGCATCTGGAAATATATATATATATATATATATATATATATATATATATATGATACATACATATGAAAGTTCCTAAAGGACTTAAGATATCTAATGCAAATAGTTCCAAATCACAAAACAAGTTCTTCATTCGTTTAAGGCATTCACTTTATGGATTGTAACAATACGAACAGATGTGGTATAACTGCCTAAGTGAGTATTTGATTAGATTGGGATATGTGAATAATGAATTATGCCCATACGTATTTATTAATAAAACAAGTTCTAGGTTTGCTCAGTGGCAGTTTATGTCCATGACAAGAATCTGATTAGTACTCCCGAAGAGATCAAAGAAACCACTAAGTACTAGAAGTTAAAATTTGAAATAAAGGATCTATGGAGAGCACACTTCTGTCTCGGCCAGAAGCTCGAGCATCATGCAAATGGAATTTCAGTCCATCAATCGAATTACATCCAGAAGATGTTGAGACACTTTAATGAGGATGAAGTGAACCCTATAAGCACGCCCATGATCGTTCGTAGTCTAGAACCTAAGAAGGGCCTATTTTGACACTACCCATCCCAATCCCCTCGGGATTATCACGGGATGTGCCATGCTCCCGTCTGACACGAAAGTGTTAGACAAGGGATAATTCAAAACCTTCAGCCCGATCGGGCTTCCAGAGCACGCTAGGATCAGCGGAGGAGGAGTATGATGTCTCGGTCTCTACTACAGCCCGCATCCGTGATCAACCTGAAGGGCATTAAAACCATTAAAAGTTGTGAGTGGACGAAAAATAAATAGTTTAATAAAAACTCATTTATCTCACAAAGACATTTATGCCCTTCACTGAAAAGCATGCATGCATTCGAAAACCATTTACCAAACCATTTATTCAAATAACCATTATTAGGGTCTCAACCCCAAATTCCGTAAATCCAAGTCATACGGGCTCCTGCCCAAATCCATTTACACAAATCCATAACATATCAACCATATGTGGGAACTCAGCCCAAAACTGTAAATCCGAGTATGGGGGTCATTGCCCAAATCCATTTACCATTCACAAAACACCATTTTATAAATCCAAGAAATCATATTTACCAAATATCATATATCCAATCCTGTCACGGTTTCCAAGGCTACGCGTGCTACTCGGGGTCTCAAATCTCAAGTCTCCCCAGGGTCCACCCAAGTCAATGTCCGCAGATCAATGACCCTCCATGGGGGTTATAATCCATAAATGGCTTCTTGAAAATAAGGTATCCCACGGGGGCGACTCCATTCAGTTAGTACTCTGTGACTACTCCGGAGTCCACCTAGGCCAACAACCCTCTCCAGAGTAGACAATCCATAAATTAAAAAAAAAAGGTATATGTAAAACCTTCCACAATCATTCTCAAAACCTTTCAAATCCTTTCAAGGGTTCATGCCCGGTTTCCCATAAAACCGTCATAAATCTAGAAATCCATTCTTTCCAAATCCAAATCCATTTATCCAGATCCATTTAGGGGTCCCCGACCCGAAATCACATTCATAAAACACAATTGGGCCTCATGCCCGATTTCGTAAACCAACTGTGCCCCTGGCCGGATTCTGTAAACCAAATGGGTCTCTAGCCCGATGCCTTATTAAATCAAATGGACTCCAAGTCCGAGAGTTCATAAATCAAATGGGTCTCATACCCGATTCCATATTTCCAAATTCGAAATTAATCCATCAATCCACGAACTAATTGGGCCCCTGGCCCGATAATGTAACTAAAATGGACTTCATGTTCGAGAGTTTCCAAAACAAATTGGTCTCATGCCCGAGTTTACCTTTTCAAATCCAAAACCATTTCATCAAACCATCACTGAAACCACAAGAATGTTTAATCAGTGTAAAATCATAAACCTCGATATAAGTGCAAATACGTAAATCACCTCGAAATACGTGTAATCATGTAAATCACCAATACCATAATCATCATGATAGAAATCATATATATAAAACATATAAAACATTTATGTATGCATCACAGTTTAGAAATCAAGGTCCACTCATAGACGAAGCTTCCTTGATTTGCGTGTCATAAGCCTTCCCGGGCTAATCACTGTCATCGGGACTCCCAAACCTGTCCAAATCATACTAGATGGTTACTAACTACCTCATTAACCTCTCATTGAAGCCCTGTAATTTTTTTGAATTTTTAAACATTTTTAAACTCGATCCTAAACCTTCGGGCACCCCTAACTATATCGAAACGATGTCTGATCGACACGAAACCAGTCCCAAAATCTTCTTTACATCGAATAGATTAAAAGTCATGTTAATGAAATCACCAAAATCTATCCCTTGTGGCGGTGCGATGAACAATGTCATCGTCTACCTCGAGTGGATTGGGTTCGCCTGGTTTTCCGATTCGACCGGACCAGTGAACCGACCCGGCCGGTTCTCCCTTGTTTCTCAGCCATTTCGACTCCCGTTTCTTCCTATCGACTCAACTACCTCCCTAGAACAAGTCTAAAACCTCAAAACTAGCTTAAAGGTTCAGAATTATACCTTCCCAAACTTGAACAATCCGGCCACTTGCAACCTCGTCGTGCCATCGATTCTGGCCACCTCAGTTTCCTATTCTTGGTCCCTTAGCCTCGTAATGACCCAAGGAACAAGTCCCAATCATCAGAATCGATCAACAAACATCAAAAACTAACTTTCAAATTTCGAATCAAAACTCACCGTCCACGACGCTCCTCGACGTTGCCATCATTCAACTCGTCTCAATCCCCTCTCTCATCTTTGTTCAAGGTCCAACAACAATGGTTAAGGATTGAAGGCTGTTTGTGGGGTTGTGTATGTGTTTGGTTTGTGAGAAAATGAAGAAGATGATCGCGGGAAGGAGAGAGAGAATGAGAGAGAATTTTAATTAATTAATTAATTAATCAAATGGACAATTAGATATAAGATCCCTTTTTTAGGGAAAAACCACCAATGGGATGAGTGACACTTGTCAACTCGTATACTCCTGGGTCCTGAAACAAATATCTGGCCCACAAGAGGACAAAAGTCAACTCGTCTCGAAATCCGGGCAATCGTTCCTCGAACCTTCCATGAACTGTAACTTTCCCGTCAAAAGTCCAATTTTGATGTGCCGCTTGTCTACGGACTCGTGACGTCCCGATCTACGTCACAATCATTGGTTCTCATACGTTTGACTCCCCGAGTCAAAAGTCAACATTTTGCCCAATCTAGGGGCAAAACGGTCATTTTACACCGTCCGTCCGAAATCACTCAACTAATCATCGATTAATCTCACTAATCCTTCATTAGTCACTAATCTAATCTTGAAATTTGAGACGGGTCGTTACATGTTTCGTCATGCAGATGATAACAAAGATATATTGACACCAGAAGTGCCATATCTAAATGCAATAGGCACCACTAAAATGGCATAAAAGACATCTTCTGATACATTAGAGGTATAACAGATATGGGCTTGTTCTATCCTTATACATCCACGAATGAATCAAACCTTCTTTGTCATCAGAATGATGAACGCCTTGTTGGGTATGTTAATACCTATCAGACCCACACAAGGTGTGTTCCCAATCCGGTTATGTTTTTACTATTGGGAGCACAATAATATCTTGTAGGTCTATAAAACAAAACCTTGTTACTACGTCTTCGAATCATGCATAAATTCAAGATCTTCACGAAGCAGTTCGTGAATGTACATGGGTGAGAGCCATTATGAGGCATAGTTGAAGTACTTGTGGCTGCATTCCACCA
This sequence comes from Prinsepia uniflora, assembly GCA_032719365.1. Classification (NCBI taxonomy): domain Eukaryota; kingdom Viridiplantae; phylum Streptophyta; class Magnoliopsida; order Rosales; family Rosaceae; genus Prinsepia; species Prinsepia uniflora. The sequence continues at coordinate 11,632,501 of CM064874.1, forward strand.
ATAATGAACCGACGGTTCTTTATGAGATAATGTTGCTTGCATTGAGCAGATGAAGACTGATTTCATTAAAGGAGACAACACCAAACATATTGCACCAAATTTCAACTTCGACCAACAGCAGCAAGAACATCAGAAGATTGAGATCAAGTCAATCCGATCTCAAGACAACCAAGCCAACCTTTTCACCAAGTCATTACCAAAAGCCACATTTCAGCAGTATGTACAAGGTATTGACTTACGTAGACTGACTTATCTACCTAATCTATAATTTTCAGGGGGATTCGAGATCAATGGGAGTATCCTGAAGTATAAAAAGTATACAAAGTATCCAGGAGTATACTGAGTATCCTTTAATATACTCACATGATCATTGTGTACTCTTTTTCCCTACGACCAGGGTTATTTTCTTCCATTGGGTTTCTTACCTGACTAAGTTTTAACGAGGCGCATTTTGGTATGGTCACCCCATTAACAATGCATCTTGAAAATGTCATTATTTGACTCATATGGATTTGTTCATCTTTTGCCTTCGACCACGAGTTTTTACCACTAGGTTTACCGGGCAAGGTTTTTGGTGTAGCAACTATAATGCATCATATCTCATATGAGGAATATATGCTCATTCATCATATCTTATATGAGGAATATATGCTCATTATCTAGAAGAGATGACTTTAACTACCTTCAGAGACACAGATGTGACTACTTCGTATCCATGCACGTTGTACTCTTTTTCCTTTGGCCAGGGTTGTTTTTGTCCCACAGGGTTTTTATTACTTGGAAAGGTTTTAACAAGGCAATTCAAAGGCGCACATACAAGCAACACTTTTTTTACATGAAATATCCAAGGAGGAGTGTTGTAAATAATAGTTATTGTGACTATTAACATGTAAAGAGCATATGTGTCATTATACACATATGCCAAACCCTAACTATATAATGTTGTTTATTCTATTTCTAAATAATTTTATTCCGTATTATTAAGAGCCTCCAAAAACGTTCTTCTTCTTTTTAAAAAAAATTCTTGAATTTACAACATATATGAATTAATCATTGCTCTCAATCTCTCTTACCACTTAACTAGAGAGATATGATGATACTAAAATTTCTAATGAAATGACAACATGTTCATTTCTTCTTATTAAAAAGAGAGACTTGTGTTAACTCGCCATTAGAACTCGTTGGACCAAGCAAGAAAAATTACATGGATGAGGAAGACTGTTTGACCAGCTAACCAGTTAAATGCCTTCATATGGACGCACTTAAGAGATAAGACGTGTTGACCAAAGGTTTTAATGAAGCCCCACTACCATTGGATCCCTTCATTCCTTCATCTTTCAAGTCAAAGGGGTGCTTGTCCACTACAACTTGGATACCTGGTATAGGAGCCTAAAAAGTAGGACTGGTAATGAGGCGTGTCGTGTCGTGTCGTGTTGTGTTTGTGTCGTATTATAAACTTTATTTTACCCAAATATGTCTAATCAGAACCCGGCCCATTTAATAATCATGCCAATGGGACGTGGTTGCCGCCATGGGAGTGCTTTCGTGGGCCCGTCTCGAGATGTGTCTGACCGGTCTCCTCCATTGTCAGTAGGCCTTTTTCCCAGGGGAATTTGAGCCGAATTGGACTGAGCTATATGCGGTCCTGTCTAGAGGTGCCGCTCAGGACCTCGAGGTAAACTCTTGTTCCCTGAGCACCCTTCCGGGGTATGACCAGGAATTTCTAGTCTATGTCGGTCGGTGCGACCGTGGGGGCAGCCTTCTCTTTATGGGCTGCTCGGCGAATCCTCTCGGCGCGTTCAGCACAGTCGGCCACGGCCTTCTCGACCCCCGGATCTCGTCCTGTGCGCGATAGGCATTTAGTTCGGCCTGTGCGGTTTGCAGTTGGGCTCTGACGTCGGTGTATTGCCTGCTCAGTTCAGTGTACTGTACCTCGTCCTTAGTGTCGTTTGCCTTGATTTCGGCCATGTCACGTTGTAACTTTTCCAACGCCCGGAGTACCTCGGTGGAGGTGTCCCTCGATCCTCGAATGGGTGCGGGTGTAACTTTGTCGTCCACATTTTCCTACATGCTTGGAGGATGGGAGGGGAGCACGGTGCTAGGCTCAGTAGAGTGGTGGGCAAACTTAGTCAGAGTTCCCACAGACGGCGCCAAATTGTTGATGCACAAAATGTGCCAACTTAGGGAGCGAATGCTGCTCTACCACGTGCCCTCGAATAGACCTGAAAGGAAGGAAACTGGTTGGTCCATCAGAGTATAGGCACCGGTGTGGTACCGACCCAAGGGCACTCCGACGCTCAAGTTAGCGGTTTGAGGTGTAAGGGGTGTGGTGAATAGAATAGTGTAGAGTAATAGTGAATAATTAATACTTCTTTTTCTTTACGTGACAAATGGACCCCTTTTGTAGGGTGTGGTGTATGTAATAAATATATTCTTTCGATGTGAGACAAATGTCAGTCGTTGTGGAACTTACATGTGGAAGGTGGAGGCTGTCCACGTGTTGGCATTGGGCAGGCCCTGCTAGAGTTTGTTTGTTTAAGTGGGCCTGGACCCTTAGGCTTATGGAGATGTGTTGGGCACAAGTACTGGGCCTTTGGGTCAATCTGGGCTGATGTGGTGTTTGACAGATGGCTGGGCCTCCCAATTGGTCGGGGCCACTATAGTGTTCTCAGAGGGATGGGCCTCCTAGTCGATCGGGGCCGTCATGGTGTCCTTAGAGGGCTAGGCCTCTTGGTCGGTTTGCGCCGACGTGGTGTTGTCAGAGGGCTGGGCCTCCCGGTCGATCGGGGCCGACGTGGTGTTGTTAGAGGGCTGGGCCTCCTAGTCGATCTGGGTCTTCGGGGTCGGTCTGGACCAATATGGTATCAACACATTTAGTCCAAAAAGTCGAAAAATAATTATGTGTGCTTTATACTACAATTCGATGTGCATGCTCATGTATGCATTCGAATTTGAATTCGGCCCAACTTCAAGCTGTTTTAAGAGTAGTGACATTGAGTTATTCGACTTTTTATTTTACGATGAATCAAAACTATAATAGTACGAGCCTAACTAATTTCATTTATGGGAGATGTAGGGAAGAGTTTTCAATAAGGTGTTAACGGTATCTTTAATAGCTTCCAAAATTATCCGACGATTTGAGCTTAAACCTATCGTTTAGTGAATTCTCATTCCCGACACCACCTCCAATGTAGGTCATCACCAAATCCTCATGAGGATGATAAGGTTCCTTATCTCCTTTTTCCCTTGATGAGTTGTTATCTAGGAGTCGTGTTAATTTTAACGCAATTTCAGCTTATTATGAACCCTTGTGAATCGTGATAGCATCTCCTCGCACAGGAGCTATACGTCCTTTTGGTTTTCCTCCTTATATTTTCGTCAACGAAAGATGGAAATAGAAATTCATGCATCCAAGGGAAAGGGCATACAACTTCCTTCTCAAATAAATTCCTCTCCCATCTCTTTCTTCTCAAATAAATGAACGAAGACATTTATGTTTAATATTGATCCGAATTCACATGATCACAATTCACAATTTCCTATTGAAAATTGTGGTAAAAAAATCTAGGTTCATAATGGAGGGAGGTTCGGGTAAGAGGAGTGCAACTAAGACGTTAGGAAGATCAACCCAATTCTAGTTTATGTAAGTTTGCTGGTATAGATTGAGTGTGCTACTATATCAACCCAACCCAACCCCAGCCCAACCAATCCAAATAAATACTCGTATTTAGGTCGGATTAGATTCAAGCGAATTTAATCCATACAAAATTGACCCCCTCAAAATAAACATCGAATTAGACATAATGGTGTTCTAGTTGACTCAGCCCAAATTACACCTATACACCCATAGAAAAAAGTGCTATTTCTAGTATGACGTGCGACTTGTGTCATAAATATTTAAAGAGGCCTTACTGGAATTTTATAAATAGCATCCCCATGGTTTCAAAAGAAATTATGAGAACTTTTGCCTCAATACAAGTTTCTAAAATCCTGATGTCTCCCGCATCCTACGTTGTTTGCATGCAGTTACAATCGAATACAATAGCAGATTATGGAGATAAAAGAAAGAACGTGTATACAAAAGTAAAACATACATATATTAGAGGATCAAATATCTTCTTGTACATCCAACTTACAAATTAACAAGACAACTTTTTTTTTCTTTTTTTGGGTCTTTTTTTGGATACTAATATCATTCATACAAGGAACATCAACGAACTCAGAGGGTTAAAGACTAACCGTTAAGCTGAGAGGATCATAGTCACTTTTGGCCATCAAATTAGTGAAGATACGCGGGCTGATACTGGTAGCCAGTTGCCAAGTAGTTGCCATGAGCCGGAGACAAGTTGTAAGCAGCAGAACCCAGCAGGGAAGGGCAATGGTTGTCAGCAGGTCCAGGGTAAACAAAGTGCCTGTCGTACACATACTGGGGGTACCTATTATCAGCAACTCTAGGGTAGAATGTCTTGTCAGCAACAACATTAGTCACACGTGGCCCATATCCAACACCGTTAGCGCGAGGTCTCTTAGGCTGAGGCTTTGCAGCTTCAGCTACTCTCTTCTTGTCTGCCTTGGCTTTTTCCAGCTGAAGAACACGTTTCTGAAGTGGATCCACTGGATACTGCTCCTCAAGCTTATGCTCTTCAATGGACTTGAGCACAGCCTTCAGGGCAGCCAGCTCTCGGTCATTCACTTCATTCTGAGACAATGAACAATTTGTTATGTATATCCAATTGCATTCACATAGACACTTTTTCTTAGGAAAAAAAAAAAACATCAAATATCACTGCCATATCAGGTTAATTAGTCAGGTCAATAAAAGTCAACTTCAAATGAAGCAGACAATTGAAGACTGCCAAACTTAATACAAAGTATAATCTGATATCCAATTAAGATGAGAATGATGAACACACCTGTGCTGTGGGAGATGCATTTCCAGGTTTGATCGAGGGTGAAACTTTTCTTGCCTCCTTCAAGTAGGACTTTAGTAAAGGAACAGGAGAGAACCGCTCTGTCAGTTCAAATGCAAAAGCCAAGTTAACTGCATCAATTTGCCGCCCACTATTCACCAACACTTCAATAACACCTGTACAATACCAAAATAACATGATCAACTACAAGAAAATACAAACTGAAGGTCATGCAAGAAAGAAATCATCTTATACTTTCAGTTATTACAAGTCATATGATAGTATTACTAGAATATTTATGCATTTCCAGGAAAATTTTACACAATCAATCTAATGAAATGCATGCCCAGCCTATATAAGCCTCTGAGTAGCGAATCCACGGTGATAATAATTGAAAATCTCTGTGCCTACTTCCTCTAAAATACTCATTGAAGACCACTACGCACTTTAGAAGATTGGTTTGACTGCAGTGATTCTATGTTTGCAATTATATCCTTATATCAGAAGTTCTCTACATAAGAGAAACAAACAATAGAGACTTATAGAACTTTAAATACAACCATGCCAAAAATAAATGCAAACTAGTAATAGATCATGGAAATATTTAAGGTAGTATATCCGTTTAACAAACTAAAATTTGACAATTCACCTAAAAGGCTAGCCTTAAAAAATAAAGCACAAACCTGGCATCCTCTCAGTCAATCCAAGAGAACGACAAAGATCAGCTGTCTGGCGACGACGTGAAACCATCGGTATTAGCCTGAATAATTCTTCCTCATCAAAACCAGAGGCAATACCAAAAGTAGCAAGAAGTTGCAAAAAAGCATGAGCCTCGAGTGAGTTCCCATTGCTAGCATCCATGTCAAGAGCATCCAACTTTGGCTTCCATTGTTCAGCAATTGACACTGCCAGATCCTTAACCTCCTCTGTAATTACATCAGCAGCAGAGACTAAGTCTGTGTTTAATAGCAATATGGTCAGACATTCCATCAACATGATACACGTACGACGGACACCCAGCAGGTTTGAATCCTTCTTCCCATCCATATTGGGCCCCTCCAGGCGGTAAAAGTCTTCCAAAGACTCCAAAACAAAAAGGCCAGGGTTGAATGCAGCTCTTAATGCAAGTGGAATTTCCTCTTTTATGGAAGCAAGGTTCTTTCTATTATCTGATATAAATTTGTGGAGCCCTTCTGAGTCCATCTGTTCACATAACTTCACTAACTGGGGATAGGACTTCACCTCTATACTCCCATTGTTGGTACTTTTCATTTCTTCACAGTTATTATCAGAAACCATCACATCTGGTGGTTTCTCCTCCACAGTTGGTGGCTCACCTTGGCCATCATCAGTGACAACAGAAGACTCCTCAGTTGATACCTTCCTTTGCTTCTCCCGAGCAGTAGTAATAACATACATAGCAGCATCTCTTTTCTCTTGAAGAGTTGCCAGTGAAGCCTGTTCCTTGGCCACAACGGCTGCTTGTCGTTTCTCTAACATTTTTTGGGCTTCCACTGTTCTGGTTTCAAACTCCTTTTCTTGGCTTTCCAGCTCATGAAAACGCCTCTTTAAGGACTTTTCAAGCCCATGAAAATGCTCTTCAAGTTCTTTCCACTTCAAGTTCAGGGATACGGCCCGGTGACTCTCAAGTTCCGCAAATGCTTTCTGAAGCTGTTGTATCTTAGAGGTTGTAGAATCTATCAGCGTAGAAACTGAGTTGGTATTATCCATGGCAAAGGGTCTGGAATTAAAAAAGAGAGAAGTGTCAACACATGTAGAGATATGACAGTCAAAGAAGCAGAACCAGCAGCAACAACAACATGCTAACTTTAATCGGAAAGCGAATTCCCTTTCCTACAATATTGTCCTCACAGCATGCAAAAGAGTATTATAGACTTCAAATATGCATCAGATACCCACTTGTATTGTTTAAGCCAAAATCTTTGGCACCCAAAGGAGAGCAGATTATTAGACAACAATAAAAAATATCCATTCAGGTCTGGATAAAAGAACAACATAGGAGGTATGTAAAAATTGTTTTGGTTTCAATGGTAGGATTGCAGGGAACAAGGTAGGAGAAGGAGAATAAAGTAGTACAGTGGTTGCAGAAGAGGACTTGAACTAGCATAAACTGGATGTCATTGCCCTCTCAAGTTACCTCAAATAAATATTGGTTGTGCAGTCAGAGTATTGAAACATCTTAATAAAGATATCACTTGTTTGACAGCCCTTACTTTCCATATATAACTAAATTTCATAAACCAAACATGCACTGGTGGGGAGCTTCAAGGATGTATTTGGACAGGACCAGAGATCCCATAGCTCCCCACCAAACAAAGAAAATTTAATTGATTAAAAAAAATGGGAAGTGACATGGTGAATGGTCATTTTTTTCGTCTTGAAAGCAGAAAACCTTAAAATTGGGACAGAATTGCTTCCACTTCAAGCATAATTGATCACAACGTCATAGCTTAGAATTGGAATAATACTCACACTTCAGAACAAACAATTCATGCAAATAAAGCAACAAAAAGCTCAGTGGGGTAACACACAGCTTTTGAGTAAGTGGTCCAATGAATCATTTTCAGGAGAATGTAAGCCCAACAAATCCACTACAATTTTATATTCACAACTAATCAATTAATATAATTATCCTCAAATTAAAAAAATTACAAGTTTAAAGCAAAAGTAGCAACCTTGAGAAACATTAAGCTCAGTTAATCCAACTAACGAAAAAAAAATACAACAAAATTTCAAGAAAGCAACCAAAATTGGAAAGGTTAACGACGAAAAGCTTTATTTGTATAACAAATGATCTCAAAGTAGCTCACCAGTAATTACAGCAAGCTCGAATTATCGCAATGAAGATATCCTACGAGATCCCCAAATGTTAGTTCACAAAGTACACTCAGAAACCCTAACGAAGCAAATTCAAAACAAAAGGTCAAATTGAAGGGCAAAACACTAAATTAAGTAACAGAAACTCTTCAATTTCACTCAGAGCAGCTCCTCCTTCCCCGTGGCAACATTTCTTAGACTTTTCCGAAAAATGAAGGAACTTTCGAGGGAAAGTAGAGAAATTTCCGCCAAAATAAATGGGGCGGATCTGAAGATAAGCCAAATGAGCGAATTAGAAAGGAAAGGAGGGAACTTTACCCAAAAAGCCAGATGGAATTGTGGGAATTCCGACTGAGAGCTGATCAATCCATGGCTGCTGAGATTGGCGGTGGATGCGTGTGTGTGCGTGTAGGTGAGTGAGTGGCTGCTACTCTCGAAATCCCTACTTACAGAGAGACGAAGAGAGAGAGAGAGTAAGAGGAAAGTTAACACAAGCAAGAGTGTTTTAAGTCGCAGCCCTCTTTCTTTTGCTTTTTATGGGGCACTCTCGTTTTCACTATTACCAGGTTGGAGAATCTGTGAGACAGCGAGAGAGGACCAAGAGAAAGTTATGGGCTTGGGCCGCGGGAGTGTTGATAGTGAAATGAGGAGTGGCGGTATGGTTATGCCCACCTGCCTCTATGCGCTGGACAGGACTACGAAAAACAACCTTGTCTTCTAGGTTGTGTGTGCTTGTCAGGAAAAAGTAATCTAAAAATTTGTTATGTATGTAGACAAAAGAATTCTTAGGATTTAAAAATGGACAAATTATGAGTTCACAATCTTGCTTAAAAATGTAGGTTTCTAGCAAGTTTTGGTTTAAGGAATTTACGATCTTCCTTCTGAATGAGAAAACTATACATATTAAGTAAAGAAATAAGAGTAAGATCAAGAATTTGAACTTAGTTGATCCCATTCCATACCATTGAATTGAATGAAATATTTCAAATTTTAAACATCGATTATTGAAACTTCGTAAAATAATGCTAGGATATGAATTTAGATTGGGATCTCGAGTAGGGATGGGTACGGTGCAGTTCGATACATATATTGACAATATCTAAATCCAAATCGTTAAAATCTTAACGGTTCGATACGGTTTGGATTTTCTAAAATTAGAAATAAAATCATTTCAATTCAAACTGTTACTAATGGTTCGGTTTGGATCGAAACGGTTTAAACCCGTTAAGGAATAAAAAATATGGATATAAAAAAATAAGGATACAAAAAAAAAAATCAATACTCAATTTAGGTTGGGGTCTCGACTCTCCAGCACTAACTTTATATTTTGTATATTATTTCTAAATTTGACCAACTAAAAAGAACGGTAGAGTAATATAACTCTTCATTGATATACAGTGGTTAATAATATTTCGTGTTGGTCTTTCATATTTCGCGGAGTTTGCAAACTTGCATTAGTGATGAGTGACGGAAAACATGGTAGTGGCTTAGGAGTTAATTAGTAGCAGTTTTTTTCCAATTGATTCTGTAATATTGTTTCCTTTGTTGTATAGCTTAATTATAGGAGAATTATTGTATAAGTTAGACTACGAATGTAAATATACACTCAATATTGAATGAGAATCATATCATTCGATCAAACTCTAATTTCATACTTTACATGGTATCAGAGCAAGACCTCCAACCCTAGCTTACATGGTATCAGAGCAAGACCTCCAACCCTAGCTCTTTGTCTTTCAATTTTCTTTTTCTTCTCTCTCATCATGATGGACATCCAAGCTAGTTCTTCCACGCCAAAATCTTCGCAGAAGGATGGTGGTAAAGTTGAAACTTCCAGCCCCTATTTCATTATCATTCAGACCATCCTGGAATGGTTCTTGTTAGTAAACCCTTGAATGGTAACAACTATGGAACATGGCGTCGTTCCATGCAAATTTATTTGAGCGCCAAGATCAAGATTGTGTATTGATGGCACCATCAAAAGGCCCTCTGAAGATGTCGACCCGGAAATTTTTTCTCATTGGCAACACTATAACAATATGATCCTTTCATGGATCTTGAACTCTCCTGAGCAAGACATTGCTGATAGTGTCATCTACTCTGACACTACTCATGAAATCTGGTAGGATCTCAATGAGCGTTTTTCTCAAAGCAATATGCCAAGAATTTTTCAACATTAATGTGTCATTGCAACCCTCTCTCAAGATCATATGTTTATTGTTATGTATTACACAAAAATGAAGGGTTTTTGGGATGAACTTGCATCCTATAATGACATAGAATCTTGCACTTGTGGGGCTATGAGATCTCACACTGAGCGTGAAGAGTGAACTAAAATGATGCAGTTTTTGATGGGTCTCAATGACTCCTATGCTGCTATTCGTGGGCAGATTCTCCTTATGCAGCCATTGTCATCTATTCGTAAAGTCTACTCATTAATCTCCCAAGAAGAGAAGCAACGTGAGTTAGGTTCTTCTCGAGCATCCATTGAGCCGGCGGCTATGGCAGTTCAGCAACATCAGCGGGCTTCCAATTCTAATCGCAAGCCCCTCCACTGCACTTATTGTGACAAAGATCATCACACCATCGACACGTGCCACAAGCTTCATGGTTATCCTCCTAGTCACCGCCTACACAAATCTCACAAAAATGGAGGACGTGGAAAGACCGGTTCTTCTTCGGTCAATATTGAATTTCAAAGGTTGAATTGTATTTCTCTCATATAATCCTTACAATTTGTACAACTATATATAGGCTTAGGGAAACTAATTACCAACTTTTTGAATTAAAGGAATTGACAACAATTCTTTGAATTAAGGAACAACTCCCTTGAATTAAGGGAGATCCTTGAATTAAGGGAATTGACAACAATTCCTTGAATTAAGGAACAACTCCCTTGAATTAAGGGAGATGACAATAACTCCTTGAATTAAGGGAGTTGACAACAACTCCTTGAATTAAGGAAGGTGACAACAACTCCTTGAATTAAGGGTTCCAATACTCCTTGAATTAAGGGTTTCAATACTCCCCCTCAAGCTGGATCCAGAAGGTTGATGGATCCAAGCTTGGACAGAAGTCGTTGAAACTGATGAGAAGCTAAGGGCTTTGTGAAAATGTCAGCCAATTGGTCGGAACTTCTTGTGTAGTGTGTCTGAATTACTTGCGACTGCACCTGTTCACGAACGTAATGACAGTCAACCTCAATATGTTTCGTTCGCTCGTGAAACACGGGATTGGATGATATATGCATGACGGCTTGGTTATCATAGAATAGGGACATAGGAAGGGTTGCAGGAAATCCTAAATCACACAGAAGACCCTAGAGCCAGATCAACTCACACGCTGTTGAAGCCATTGCACGGTACTCAGCTTCGGCACTGGATCTTGCGATGACAGTTTGCTTCTTACTTTTTTAGGTGACCAAGTTTCCACCAACAAAGGTGCAGTAACCACTTGTGGACTTTCGATCGATAGCATTTCCTGCCCAATCTGCATCGCAGTACCCTATGATGTGAGTGTGGTCGTTCTTCGTCATGAGAATACCACGACCAACAGACCCTTTTAAGTAACATAAGATCCTTTTTACAAGGTTCAGATGCTCGATGGTGGGAGAATGCATGAATTGACTGGCAATACTCACTAAATATGAGATGTCTGGTCTGGTGATCGTTAGGTAGATCAATTTACCAACAAGCCTCTGATAGGAGCTGATATCCGAGAGTGGAGTGCCTCCCAAGTCAAGTTTGAGCTTGCTATCGAGAGGAGTAAGGGCAGGCTTAGCATCACTCATATTAGCATCCTGGAGGAGGTCCATGGCGTATTTTCGTTGATTAAGAAATAAGCCCTTTATGAGAAGATGCCATTTCGATCCCAAGAAAATACTTTAATACCCCAAGGTCTTTAATCTCAAATCTTTGTTGAAGTGACTGTTTGAGTTTGGAGATCTCTGCAGCATTATCACCTGTAATTATTAAGTCATCCACATATATCAACACAACTAATTTCCCACCAGCTCCAGTACGAACGAATAATGATGAATCGACACCACTCCTTTTGAAACCAACACTATGAAGAACTGAACTTAGTTTAGCATACCAAGCACGAGGCGATTGCTTCAGTCCATAAATTGACTTATGTAACTTACACACCAAATCAGGGTCCTGGCTTTGAGGATGTCCAGGAGGCAAGCGCATGTAGACTTCTTCTTCAAGATCACCATGGAGAAAGGCGTTCTTCACGTCCATTTGGTACAGGGACCAACCCTTATTGACAGCCACGGACAATAAAACCCGAACTGAGTTCATTTTTGCAACAGGAGCAAATGTTTCTTTGTAGTCCACCTCAAATGTTTGAGTGAATCCGCGAGCCACTAGCCTGGCTTTATATCTCTCAATTGAACCATCTGAATTAAACTTGATCTTATAGATCCATTTGCAACCCACTGCCTTTTTCCTTTTGGAAGTTTGGTGATGCTCCAGGTGTTGTGTTGGTCTAGAGCTTTGAGTTCATCTTGCATTGCTTTTTGCCACACAACATGGTTATTAGCCTCATGGAAGTTTTGGGGCTCACTGTAACTGGAGATGGTGTTAAGGAAGGCAGCATGAGATGGAGTCACTTTTGATACGACACATAATTTGATATTGGATGCCTCAGTTTATATGTTTCAAAATCTTGAAACCTTGTGGGAAGCTGCCTATCACGTTGAGGATTGCGTCGAGGTTTTGGGAGAGTTGGCTCACTCTCGTTCAAATTATCAGCTACACTTTGAAGGTTTTCTTGGTTGCTGTTGCCATCATCATGCATAGAACCATCAGGATGAGTGCCTTCATGGTTATCTTCATTGAGAGAAGCATCAGTGTTGGCATGATTGAGCTCACATTGTTGCGGACCCTCAGGTTCAATTCTTGGTAATGGGAACAAGTCCAAGATGCCATCCCCTTGATCTGTGAATTCACTTGTCTTTCCAAAAAGGGTTAGTCTCATGAAATCGAACATCTTTGGACACAATTAATCTCCTTAGTTGGGAATTATAACACTTATATCCCTTTTGAGTAGAGGAGTAACCAAGGAAGATGCATTTAGTAGCTTTAGGGTCTAATTTATCTCGGTGATGAGATTGAACATGAACAAAACAGATGCAACCAAACACTCTAAGATGTGAGAGATTAATTTTCCTTCCTTTCATGACCTCTATGGGAGCCTTGAATTCCAAGACTCGGCTAGGTAACCTATTGATGATATAAGCAGCTGTCATAACACCTTGGGACCAAAATCTCTTTGGTACATTCATTTGCAGCAGTAATGCTCTTGTTTTCTCAAGTAGGTCACGGTTTTTACGTTCGGCTACCCCATTTTGTTGAGGGGTTCCAACGCAACTTGTTTGATGCATGATGCCATGAGTGCTCAAATATTGTTTCATGATATGGGACATGTATTCAGTGCCATTGTCAGATCGTAAAGTTTGAATTTGAGATGAGAAATGGTTTTTAACAAGGTTATGGAAATCCTTAAACACTTCTATCATTTCATTCTTAGACTTTAGGAGATACAACCATATGACTCGAGAGAAATCATCCACAAAAATCACAAAATACTTGTAGCTATCAAAAGATTCCCTAATTGGTCCCCATACATCTGAATGAACTAGTTCAAAACACTTACTAGTCCTAGACAAAGAAGAGTTAAAAGGTAATCTAGTGGCTTTAGACAAGTGGCATGTTTCACAAAAAATAGCATCCTTACCTAATTTTGGAAATAAAGATGACAAAATGGGTGAGGAAGGGTGAGCTAAACGTTGATGCCACAATTGATTATCTTGAATGGGGTTGAACTTGGCTTGACACCCTCTGGGATTGCTCTTTGACATGTAATAGAGACCATCTAAATAAAACCCTTCACCAATCGTCTTCTTGGTGACACAATCCTAAAAGATCACTTTGTGAGGAGAAAAAATGGCTATACAATTCAAGGTATTTGTGATCCTTCCCACAGATAGAAGTTGAAATGGAAAGGAAGGAACATACAAAGCTATTGATTTAATTTTATTAGACATCAACTTTATCTTTTCTTTTCCTAAAACCTTTACATGCTCTCCATTTGCAATTGAAACTTGAGAAGGTTTTGCCAATTTTTCAAAATTTTGAGATTTAGACACATGGTTGGTCATATGATATGTGGCACCTGAATCTACAACCCAAAAATCATGCAACATATTTAATTTAAGAGCAGTTTTAAAGGCTTTCATAATACCTTGCATATCCTCTTGGGGTACAGGTTTCGTGTCTGCCAAGAACCCTGCAAACTTGCCGAGTAATGCTGTCGAGGTCCCTTCTTCCATGCTATCTGCACGGTCAATTCCAGCCCCTCCTTTCTTGCCTTGCAGGTACGTCATAAACTCAGTCATGAGTTCTGTTGGGTTTGCTGTGAAGTTCTTGAATGGATCTGACCTATTGGAGATGGAGGTAGATGCATGATTTGCTCGATGGGAAGTATGGTTCACCTTTTTTACGCCCTTGTTGTCCTTCATGAAATTAGGCTTTAACTCTGGATGTAAAATCCAGCATGTGTCTTTAACATGGCCTATAATGTTGCAGTGTTGACACTTCAAGTGCGGATGCTTTCCTTTGTACTTTCTCTCGTTGGTCATGTATGCCCTAGCCTCAGGTACGTTAGTCATTGTACTCAGGTTCATGACTTTCCTCCTTACTTCTTCACGTTGAATCGTTGCACACACACTGGTGAAGGAAGGAAGTTTAGTGTTCATGAGTATGTGGCATCGTAGATCTTCATATGTTGAGTCAAGACTGGACAAGAGTTGAAATATATTGTCTTCTTCTGCTCTCTTTCGTAGCAATGCTGCATCAGTTGTATGAGGACGATAAATTTCCAACTCATTCCACATGTTTTTCATGCTTCCTAGGAGTTGCACAAACGGCTTGCCATCTTGTTGCAAATTAGAGATGTCCTTCTTTAATTGGAAAACACGAGCAGCATTATTCTGGTTGCCATACATTTCCTTGACCGCTTCCCATAACTGGTACGAGGATTCTGAATAGCTGAATATTTCAGCTAACTTTCGTTCCATGGAATTCAAAAGCCATGACATAACTAGCTGATCCTTGCTAAGCCAAGATTCATAGTTTGGTGAGGAAGCATCAGGTACTTTGATGCTTCCATTTATGAACCCTAACTTGGATCTCCCACTCAGCGCCAAAGACACAGCTCTTGACCACGGCAAGTAATTAAACTCATTCAGTACAAATGAGCTTAACCTTTGATTTGGGTTGACGTCCACCTCATGCGCATTCAAGGAGGAAAGCTCCCGGGAACTTTCAGCTTCTAATGCTAAAGGATTGTCTTCAGACATTTTGGAGAGTGAATACTCTCGGATAGCAGTATAGCAGAAGAAGGTTAATTTCCCTGGTCTGATACCATATTGAATTTCAAAGGTTGAATTGTATTTCTCTCATATGATCCTTGCAATTTGTACAACTATATATAGGCTTAGGGAAACTAATTAACAACTCTTTGAATTAAAGGAATTGACAACAATTCCTTGAATTAAGGAACAACTCCCTTGAATTAATGGAGATCCTTGAATTAAGGGAATTGACAACAATTCCTTGAATTAAGGAACAACTCCCTTGAATTAAGGGAGATGACAACAACTCCTTGAATTAAGGGAGTTGACAACAACTCCTTGAATTAAGAGTTCCAATACTCCTTGAATTAAGGGTTCCAATAGTCAATAATGTGCAAACTAGCACCACCTTGGAGGAATTGCAGTCAGCCATGCCAAACCTTTCGAAAGGTCAATACCAACAAATTCTCAATATGGTAACAGAGAACAAAGAGTTAGAGGCACCACAGGCAAATGCAGCAGGTTTGTCCAAAACTTTTAAGCCTTTACATCAATGGATTATTGACAGTGGAGCCACCGACCATATTAATTCTTCTTCACGGTATCTGAACATCAAGTACTAGGAATAAAGATGGAAGAAAAAAAATAAAGAAGCCAATAACGCAAAAAATTTAAAGAGGTTCGGTCAAATAACTTGCCTACG
This sequence comes from Prinsepia uniflora, assembly GCA_032719365.1. Lineage (NCBI taxonomy): Eukaryota > Viridiplantae > Streptophyta > Magnoliopsida > Rosales > Rosaceae > Prinsepia > Prinsepia uniflora. Next base: position 11,648,312 of record CM064874.1, read on the forward strand.
TTCTTGGAGAGTTTCCTCCTTCATTATGAGAGAATACAAAATATAAGATTACACTACTCAAGTTTATACCTAACCCGAGCCCTTGTATCCAATAGGATGCTCCTTGTACACCCTCTCTCAATCCGAGAAGATCACTTTACCCAAGAGCTATGCACACTCTTGAAACACTATTTCACCCTCTCTCAACTGAGAAGATCGCTCTACCCCAAGAGTTATGCACACTCTTGAAACACTCACTCACTTATGATGTGTTCTCCTTGATGTTAAAAGGTGGACAAGATCTCCATCATATATAGTGCTTAAGGCACAAATTGTAGTTGTGTTTTTCCGATGTGGGACATTTTCCTCACATCTCAACATCCTTCATTAAAGTCCATTCATGAACCTTTTTCAATTATGTATTTATTCCCAATACATAATCACATGCATTGAAATTCCAATGCATTAATAATCCACTAAGGAGGCATTAACTGAACAATCTCCCCTTGCTGACTTAGGTGGATAATATTGCACCACCACTTCAATCCCTGAAGTTCATCTCAAATTGAGATACCGCTTGATATACCCACAAGAATTCTATTGACCTTATTCTTGTACCAACTACACATACCCCCAATCAGTTGCATACGGTCCTAGCTCCCCCTAATTCAAAATGGTTAATGTTATGTGCAGCTGACCGAGTTAACAATTACCAGTTGGCTCCGAAGAGGGACCTCGACTTTGCCTTTTCCCTAGCAGGATTATCCTTCTCACCATCGTCTGAAACTTGAAAAATATGTAGATAGCGTCTCTGTTGCGACCACAAACGAGACCGCTTCAGGTACTTGTTCCCCCATGCACGATGTTTCCCAACAACCTTCGAGGTCTGAGTTTTTCCTATCAGACGGAACATACTATTAAAATTTTCTCCCTTCATTAGGACCATGCAGCCACGTGACACTTTCATAACTCCCCCTACTGACGAAACTTTGCAGCCCTTGGAGTCTAGTTGGCTCAAGGATATTAGATTTTTCCGGAACTTTGGGACATACACCACATCACCCAATGTGCGAACTGCTCCATTGAATATCTTGATCTTCACAGTTCCCCGTACCCATGACACGATGTCTTATGCACATCACCCCAACTCACAAATCCTTGGACTTCTTGGAACGTATCAAAATATTTTCTCCTAGAGCAAAGATGATGAGAACAACCGCTATCTAATATCCAATCATCTTGAGAAAAAAGTAATTACCTTTGGAAACGATGAGAAGTTCTCCAAAATCTCTAGACATCTCCGCTACACCAGCCAATGAGCAATCTGAGCCCTTATCATCCTTCTCTTTCATCAATAGACAATCCGGCTTTATGTGTCCCTACTCCTTGCACTCGTAGCATTGCTTGCCATTTCCCCTGCCTCTGGATTTAGACTTGCTCATGCTCATGAAATCCCCTCGTAGTTAACCTTTCCTTACGATTCTATTCATGAGTAATAAAGATGGAACTTTGAGAATCATCGACTTTCCTTTTCTTCTCTTGTGATAAGAGAGTCGATTCTACATCCTCTATCCTTAGTGTATCCTTACCATACACAATTGTAGTAACAATATTCTCATATGAATCGAGAAGCGAGGTAAGAAGTAAAAGGGCTTGATCTTCTTCCTCAATTTTAACCTCAACTCTTGATAGTTGATTTATTAATCCTTTGAACACGTTCATGTGCTCCATGAGATTCACACCTTCTCCCATCTTGATCTTGTAGAGACCCGCTTTAAATTCAGCTTCGTTTGCAAGCCTTTCCCAAGATAAAGCTTCTCCATTTTCTCCCAAAGTTTAGGCGCAGAATCTACATCATTAACATTATTTATAATATTGTCAGCAATATAAAGCCTAATAGTGCTAACACACCTAGACTCCAACTCGTCCCAATCTTCATCTAACATCTTCTCCAGCTTCGTATCCTTCTCCTTCAACGGTCTTGCAAAGCCTTGTTGAACTAGGATGTCTTTCATCCTCTTTTGCTATAGAGTGAAATTTCCTTTTCCATCAAACCGCTCCACCTTGAAATGTGAGACGCTAGAACTTGCCATGACAAACCGCCCACGATCGATAAACCAGAGCTCTGATACCACTTGTTAGGAAATTAATCCTACGCCACACAAATACTAGGAATAAATATGGAAGAAAGAAATAAAGAAGCCAAGAACGTAAAATATTTAACGAGGGTTCGGCCAAATAACTTGTCTACGTGCTCGGAGAGTTTTATCCTTCACTATGAGAGAATACAAAACATAAGCTTACACTACTCAAGTTTATACCCAACCCGAGCCCTTGTATCCAATAAGATACCCCTTGTACACTCTCTCTCAACCCGAGAAGATCACTCTACCCCAAGAGTTATGCACACTCTTGAAACATTCACTCACTTATGATGTGTTCTCCTTGATGTTCAAATGTGGCCAAGATCTCCATCTTATATAGTGCTTAAGGCACAAATTGTAGTTGTGCTTTTCCGATGTGGGACATTTTCCTCACATCTCAACAGCCTTCATTAAAGTCCATTCATGAACCTTCTTCAATTATGTATTTATTTCCAATACATAATCACATGCATTAAAATTCCAATGCATTAATAATCCATTAAGTAGGCATTAACTCAACACATATTACTTCTTCTTCACGGTATCTGAACACCAAAATTGAGGGTTCTTCCATGCCACCAGTTGTGTTACCTAGCGGTGAAAGGGCTTCCATTGCCTCAACCGGAGACATTCCTCTTCATTCCAATATTTCATTAAAGGATGTTTTTATGTGTGCCCACTTTTAAAGTCAATCTCATGTCTGTGAGTAAAATCACGAGAGGATTAAACCCCACCTTGAAATGTGAGACGCTAGAACTTGCCATGACAAACCGCCCATGATCGATAAACCGGAGATCTGATACCACTTGTTAGGAAATTAATCCTACGCCATGCAAGTACTAGGAATAAAGATGAAGAAAGAAATAAATAAGCCAAGAACGCAAAAGATTTAACGAGGTTCGGCCAAATAACTTGTCTACGTCCTTGGAGAGTTTTATCCTTCACTATGAGAGAATACAAAATACAAGCTTACACTACTCAAGTTTATACCCAACCCGAGCCCTTGTATCCAATAGGATACCCCTTGTATACTCTCTCTCAATCCGAGAAGATCACTCTACCCCAAGAGTTATGCATACTCTTGAACCATTCAGTCACTTATGATGTGTTCTCCTTGATGTTCAAATGTGGCCAAGATCTCCATCTTATATAGTGCTTAAGGCACAAATTGTAGTTGTGCTTTTCCGATGTGGGACATTTTCCTCACATCTCAACAACCTTCATTAAAGTTCATTCATGAACCTTCTTCAATTATGTATTTATTCCCAATACATAATCACATGCATTAATAATCCTCTAAGAAGGAATTAACTCAACACATATTACTTCTTCTTCACGTTATCTAAACACCAAAATTGAGGGTTCTTCCATGCCACCAGTTGTGTTACCTAGCGGTGAAAGGGCTTCCATTGCCTCAACCGGAGACATCCCTCTTCATTCCAATATTTCATTAAAGGATGTTTTATGTGTGCCCATTTTCAAAGTCAATCTCATGTCTGTGAGTAAACTCACGAGAGATTAAACTGCTCAGTAATTTTTTTTCCTTCTTGGTGTGTTTTACAAGACTTGACAACCAAGACGACGATTGGTTTGGGTAAGGAATGTGGAGGACTTTATTACCTTGTGGCGTTGTTTGGCGATAGGTCACATTTTCATCCATCAACCACCCGTCTTCATTGCAACCATGTGTCTTCTTCATCCGATCTGTGCCACTAACGTCTAGGTCATATTTCATTGTCTCGTTTACAAATTTTTGCAAAAACAGTGTTGAATTTTCCTTTTAATCCCAGTAATATTTGTGAGGTTTGCTCATTGGCTAGGCAAACACGCTTAGCTTTTGGTACAAGTCCTAATTCAATTTCTTCTTCCAAGCCATTTTCTTAAATACATTGTGACATTTGGGGGCCTAATAAAACTGCTTCTCTTTCTAGAGCTCGATATTTTTTTACTATTGTGGATGACTATACTAGGTTCACATGGATTTTCCTTATGCATAACAAGTCAGAAACTCAAAATTTAATCAAATCCTTTTTTTCCTTTGCTCAAACACAATTCAAAACTCCAATCCAATAAGTCTGAGCAGATAATGGGGGTGAGTTTATTTCTCTGCGTGATTTTTTCAACAAAAATGGCGTTGTTTTTCAACATTCTTGTGTATATACATCACAACAAAATGGTGTGGTAGATCGCAAACATCGTCATATACTTGAGACCGCTAGAGCACTTCGTTTTCAAGCTCATCTTCCTCTTCATTTTTTTGTGGGGGGGGGGGGGGGGGGGGGGGGGGGGTGAGTGGTGTGAGGAGTGTGTGCTTACAACAACTTATTTGATTAATCGTTTCCCTACTCCATTGTTGTCTGGCCAAACACCTTTTTACAAATTATATGATAAAAATCCCTCTTATTCGCATATGCGTGTATTTGGTTGTCTTGCTTATGCTACCACTACGCAACCCATTCAAAAATTTGATCACTGGGCTAAGCATTGTGTTTTTCTTGGCTATCCCTTAGGTCAAAAGACTTATAAATTGTTTGAACTCCAAACTCGTAAATTCTTTACAAGTAGAGATGTTGTTTTTCATGAGTCTTTCCGTTTCAATCTCCTACTTCAGGTCAAACACTTGACCCATATTCATCTCTGTATGTTTTTCAAATCCCCCAAAATGAGTTAACACAACCTTTACCACCCCCAAACTCTCCGCATGTGACAAATGAGAGCTCCTCCACCTCATCTTCCATTCCACCTATATCTTATGTTGCCTCACTCTCTTTGTTGTTCCCTACGGTTTCATCACCTTCTGATCTTGTTGCAGCCACTTCCTCATCACCACCACCAATTACTTTGTCAACTCCTCATGTGCCTATTCGTCAGCCTCAACGTCCTAAGGTTTGGAATGTTCAACTTACAGACTATATTTACTCCCAAGTGTCATTGCCTACTCATGACCCATCGTTCGATCTGTTGTCAAGTCGCACCAAAGGTACTCGATATCCGCTCCCTAATTATCTTTCATATCATCGATTATCTGCTTCCCACTTATCCTTCATTGGACAGATTAGTAGGCATGTGGAACTTTCTTCTTTTACTAAAGCTTCATCTTTTCCTCACTGGCAAGCTTCTATGCAATCCGAACTTGAGGCTTTAGAGTCCAATAAAACTTGGACTTTAACTACACTCCCTCCGGGAAAAAGACCCATCGGTTGTAAATGGGTTTATAAAGTTAAGCACCAATCAGATGGTAGTATTGAGCATTATAAAGCTCGTTTGGTTGCTAAAGGTTATACCCAAACTGAAGGGGTTGATTATCATGATACATTTTCTCTTACAACTAAGCTGACTTCTGCTCGGTGTGTTCTTGCCATTGCTGCTACCCACAATTGGCCTCTCCAAAAACTTGACTTTAATAATGCTTTCTTACATGGTGATCTTAATGAGGAAATCTATATGTTACCTCCTCTCGGTCTTTAGCAACAAGGGGAGCATTTGATGTGTCGCCTCCACAAATCATTATACGATTTAAAACAAGCCTCTCGTCAATGGTTTTCCAAATTTTATGAGGCTATTCAAGCAGCTGGTTTTGTTCAATCAAAGGCCGATTATTCCTTTTTCACGTGCAAGAATGGCATGTAACGATCCGTTCCGAATATCGAGATTAATTATTAAATAATTATGGTTTAGAGTGACTAATCTGAGATTAGTTGAGTGAAATCGGACGAAATGTGCAAAATGATAATTTTACCCCTGGAATGGGAAAAATATTGACATTTTGATAGGCCGGTCAAACGAATTTTGACCAATGACCGTGACGTAGTTCAGGACGTCACGAGTTCATAGACAGGTGGCACGTTCGATTCCGACGTTCGAGGAAGAAGTTATGACGTTCGGAAGTCGAGGGGTTTTTTGGTAATTTGGTTGAAAAGGGGCCAAATGTTGACTTTTGACCTGGGAGGTCCAATGAACGAGGGTCAAGGACCGTTACGTAGAGCGAGTTGATACGAATTCATAGACAGGCGGCACGCCGAAATCGGAGGTTCGACGATGAAGTTGTGGTCCCGGGAGCGAAATCGATTAACCGAACGAACCGAGATTTCGATTAAAATATTATTAAAATATGGAATAGTGATCAGTGTTGGTTGACACTTGGATGAGTGGCAAGTGTCACTCATCCCTTGATTGAGGCCCTAAATTGTGGAATATGTCTGCCTTAATCCGTTTTAATCATCATCCTTCATCATTCTCATTCATCATCAATCAAACATTATTCTTCTTTGTTCTTTGAACCGTGAGCAAACACAAAGGAGAGCTGAGAGGAGTTTGAGTTGAGTGTGGTGGTGTGACCACCATGGACGGTGGTGGTGACCGGAAAACAAACCCGTGAACCTACACACCCACGACTCGACTTTTCGAACAAACACACCAGCCCATCTCCTCTGTGCTTGCGTGTGAGAGACCAATAGTTAGTGAGGGACTGAGAAACAGAAAGGACGACGGCATCGGCATGGTGGTTCACGGCATGTGAGTAACCCGAGAGCTCAGTTATGTTCAAGTTTTGAAAGTCAACTTTTAGTTGTAGTTTTAAGCTCCTAATGAATTCTAATGGGACATAGGGATAGAAATATACCCAGTAGACGTGAATTTGAAGCTTGAAGTGCCCTGGATCGACGGGGAAGATAATCGAAAATTTTGGGTTTCGGGTTTGAGTTCAGAGGTATGAATCCAAACGCCTTTTCCTTGTTTTTGATTCCATATACCTCTTAGTTGGACCTAGAAGAACTTGTAGGTGGAAACCCCGTCGAAAATGGTTGGATATTGGTTGAGAACCAGCTAGCTTGGTTCAGCGGTTCGGCTGAATCGATTCAAACCAGTGAACAGGGTCCAATGCGAGGTTGACGATGAACAGTGTTTGGCACGTGGGCTTCACGCGCAGCCCCTTTGGGCGGCGCGTGAGGGCGTGTGGAGGGTATTTTGGGGAACTTCCAACATGACTTTTAATCTATTCGATGTAACGAACATTTTGGGATTGGTTTCGTGTTGATCGGACACCGTTTCGATATTGTTCAGGACGTCCGAAGCTTTTGAATCGAATTTAAAAATAGTTAAAAAATTCGGGAAAATTACGGGACTTTAATAGGAGGTTAATGAAGAGGTTGGTAACCCTATAATGTGATTTGGACAGGTTTGGAAGTCCCGGTGATAGTGGTGTGGCCTAGGAAGGCATATGACACGCGTATCGAGGCACAACGTTGTACGGTCTTTTAGTGGACTTTGGTTTTATAAATATCATGCATGCCTAAATGTGTTATATGTTTCATATACGTGATTTCCATAATGATGATTGTGATTATTGATTTCGGGTATGTTGCACGTATTTCGAGATATTTTCCGTATTGCACGTATATCGAGGCTGACGATTTTATTATGATTTTACGTGCTTGTGGTTTCATGAATAATGTGATGAAATGGTTTTGAAATTAGAAAGATGAACTTGGGCTTGAGGCCCAATTGTTTTGGAAACCTCGAACTTGGAGTCCATTTGAGTTACGTAATCGGGCCGGGGGCCTAGTTGCTTTATGAAATCGGGCTAGGGGCCCAGTTGTTTACGGAATCGGGCTGAAACCCATTTGAGTTATACTATCGGGCCATATGCCCAGTTGATTTACGAAATTGGGCCAAGGGCCCAGTTGATTTGCGAATACATGAGGCCTAGTTGGGTCATAAATGTGATTTCGGGTCTAGGACCCTATGTTTCATAAATGTGATTTTGGGTCTGGGACCCTATGTTTTATAAATGTGATTTCGGGTCGAGGACCCTAAATGAAATTGTGATGTTTTTGGAGATTTCGGGCAGGGCCCATTGAAATGTTGTGAGATGATTTGATAAAACTATTTTCCATATACCATCTTGATACGAGGATATGTGATTGACAGGACCGCCCTCGGAAGGGCATCGAAAACCGTGCCCGGTCCTGCTCCCGTCTGGCAAGTCGACTGAAATACCCAAGTTTACCCTCAGTACGTGCCAGACCAGGGATAGCCACATGTGCTTACTCATGCCTCCGCCTCTCGTACAGCCTCGAACAATGCGCCACGACCTGGAGGGTCAATAAAACCAAAAGGTGTGAGTGGACAAAAATAAATCAGTTTAGCAAAACAGTTACAACAAACGTTTTTACCCTCCGCGTAAAACAAATGCATGCATACAAAAACCTTTCGTCATCGATTAAGATTTTCCACAAAATAAAAACTGTGTATCAAATTCCAACATAAGGAAGAACTCGCATGAGCCTCAAAATCTTTTTCCTTTCTCAACCATCGGGTCTCAGCCGGCAACCATAAACACCGGGCCTTAGCCCAAAAACCACGAATCAAAACCAAATGCACAACATGATCCAAAACCAACAACCATATACCGGCCACTGCCCAACTCAGCCGAAACATCAGAAATCATCAAAAAATCACAAGTCAATCATTTTGCTGGATATCGAGTGCGCCCGAGTCTTTAAACTCAAAACCATGCGCATAAACAAGCCTTCCCGGGATATCAACGAGTCTTTAAACTCAGAACACAATCAATAGGCCTCGGGGGTATTATAGTAACCGAGTCTTTAAACTCACGAGTCTTTAAACTCATTAAGGGCCCTCCCCCGTCATCAATTAACCGAGTCTTTAAACTCAAAACGTGCTCCAGCAATAGCACCCGGGTTTTTAAACCCAAAACAGTTTTCAAACACAACAACGGGTCTTTAAACCCAAAACAGTTTTCAACGGGTCTTTAAACCCCAAAACATTCGTCAATCATAACAACGTGGGATCCATCCCAAAATCACGTTTTTCACAACAGGACCCATGGTCCGAATTTCCCCATTCAATTCCCCAAATCATACTTCACAACATAATCATATTACCATTACACACGGGGCATGTACAATCACACCAAATCACTTTATTAAATCCTTTTTCATTCCCGAATTCGAATTCGTAATAATGATTCCGTAAGCCGGCATCCGGAAGCATCATCCCGAACCCAAACCAAGAATCCACTTTAAATTTCCGAAAACCGAAATCTCGTAAATCAAAGTTACTTTGTGCCCCGAGCATCAAGCCCGAAATCACCGTTCTCAAATCCATTTTAATTCTTAGAAATCGCTTCTTTCTCAAATCTCATTTTCATCACATCAAACCCACAATCATAATCACCAAAATTACGATCCAATCAAAACATACTCAAAACCCATTTTGAAAATCCTCAAAACCACAAGTCTCATTTTAATCAACAGTGATCAAATCACAATAACTCGAAATCTCGTAAAACGTGCAAATCCAGAACGTTCTCGAAAAACGTGTCAAAATCGTAAGTCACACTCGCAAATCATAAATAACCTTCTTAAATCACTTTACACCCATTTCGTATAACTTCTTTCATTAAACCATCATTAAGCACACGAGTGACCATAGTCTCGAAATAAGTGTAATTTCACATGCATAGTAAAAATACGTATAAATACGGGAATCGAATACGTGTAAATACGGAAATCAAAATCAATCACAACTTATAATCATAATCATAAAATCATAGAAATAATTTATGCATGCATTAAATTTGAAAAGCAACGTCCACTCACACACCATTCTTAAGGCTCGGTTTCGCGCCGCACGCATGCCCGTAATTTCCGACATTTTCCAAAAACCCGAATCCTGCCCGAAAACACATCCCCGGGTCATTAAGGTGTCAAATATCAACATATTAATTTCCCATATTTTTCCGGGAATTATTCGTTAATTAAAAACGAGACATAGACCTTCGGACCCTCGAAACAACATCGAAATGGTATCCGATAATTTCGAAACTAACGCTAAAATGTTCGTTACATTGCATAGAGCAAAAGTCGTCTTGAACTCACCCTGAAAAACTGTTCCACGCGCCGTCACGCGCCGCCGTGAGTGGATGCGCGTGGCACCCACGCGCTGCTACAGTGACAGGCACTGTTCACCATCCTCACCCGATCTCGCTGTAAAACGGGTCCGGTAGCCCGCGTTATAACCCGTTCCAATCCCTGCCAAAACAACCTCCAACCTTTCAATTGAGTACTCAAACATCTTCGTTGTAAGCCCAATTGCTGTTCTGTAATGTTAGTTTGGTAGGAACTTACCTAAAATCCCACGACTCGACGATGGACATCGAAGAACAGACGAACACTGTTCGTTCATCAATCTCGGCCATTTTCGTTTGCTTCCTTGCAATTGATCCACTCAGAGGCTTCACAGGGTTTGTATAAGTTTGCTTCTCAGGCCAATTTCTCCCTTAAACCCTTCCAACTCCACGACTCGAACTCGATTTTTCCCCTCAGTCGCCAAGTCCGTTCGAAGCCAAAACAGCAGCAATTCACCTCCCTCTTGTACTGGATCGACTAGGAATGATCCCAGAAAACTCGATGAAACCATAATTGGTCATGGGCTGGCCTACATTTTGAAATTGGATTCTCCCTTCCTCACGAAACCATTTCGGATTTTGGACTCTCCTCCCACCATTTTCACCCTTTTCTTCCCTCTCTCAGTCTCAACACTCCGCTCTCGCCTCCTGGATCTCCTTCTCGCTCACAATTTCACTTAATTTAGCCTTGGAACGGTCGATCATGGCCTGGTCAATGTCTCTGTTTTTCTCAGCTCCCATGGCACCAGCCCAGCATTTTGTTCCCCACACAGACACCACTCAACCCCTGATCAACTCACACCAAGTCGCCCGTGGCCTCAAATCCCACACAAACGCTCTCACCCACACTGAACACTCGCCAGCACGATCTCCGTGCTTCCTCAAAAACTAGCACGGCATTGTGCCCGTGCACTGCCCCAAAACACTCCACTGTAAAAACAACCAGCACGCCCAACACTAAGTCTGTAGTGCCCAGCATTCATCTCCCAATGCCACTAACAGTTAATAATCAATTCATTGGGCAGACCAAACAATTTCCCCGCCCATACTCTGTTTCTGAAAGGAGACCCACGCCGTACACGGCTGTCGCACAAACAGCTGCCAAACTTACCATTTTACCCTCAATTGACAATTTACCAAAATGCCCTCATGCAATCTAGACCCGCAACTTGGTCATTCGAACTCCGATCGACGCGTGCCGCCCGTCATTGTACTCGGGGCCTCGAGATCATCCTAACGGTCCTTGGCCCTCGGCCATCGGACCTCCCGGTCAAAAAGTCAACATTTTCCCCTAATTCGTCCAAATTACGGAAATGCCCCCGGACTTCCGAACGTCATATCTTTCGCCATGAACGTCGGAATCGAACGTGCCGCCTGTCTATGAACTCGTGACGTCCCAAACTACGTCACGGTTATCGGGCAAAGTCCATTTGACCGTCCGAATAAAAAGTCAACGTTTTACCCACGACTAGGAGCAAAACGGTCATTTTGCATCGTCCGTGCGATTCCACCCAACTAACCACCGATTAACCCTTATTAATCATGATTAGTTACTAACCTAATCCCGAATTTTCGGGACGGGTCGTTACAGTGATGGTCTCCTCCAGGTGTTTGGGGCACTGGGGAAGTCACGGTGCATTGCCTGCGAGGGGTCATTGTATTGAGCTACCAGACCGTATAGTGATTCAGGAGCAAGATTGTTATGATTAGATGTCAGGGATGTCAAACATCTGGGATGTCAGAGATATGGACCCGGAGAGACCTCGGGCAGCACGTGTTGCTTATACCGTGAGATATGACGTCTGGGACGTCAAGCGTCTGGGACGCTAGGCATTTGGGATGCCGGAGATGGTAATGTGGTAAATATGGACTATTGAATCTATGAAATGGTTTTTCGATTGGATTTAAGTTTATGGATTTGGGCGGTGGCCCACTTGGTTTTGTATTTACGGATTTGGTATTCTACAATTTTGGGCTGAGTTCCCACACTTGTTTTGAGTTACGGTTTTGGGCTAAGGCCCTAATGGCTTGGTTGAACAAATGTTTTGGTTACTGGTTTTCGATGCATGTATACGTTTTAATGAAGGGCATAAATATCTTTATGAATTTGTTTATGAACTTGTTCATTTTCGTCCACTCACAGCTTTTATTGGTTTTAATGCCCTTCAGGTTGATCACGGATGCAACTGCAGCAGAGACTGGGACATCGCAAGCCTCCTCCATCGATCCGTGCGCACTCTGAATCCCCGTTTGGTCAGTGACTTTTGGTTATCCCTTGTCTGACACCTCGTGTTGGACGGGAGCATGGCACATCCCACGGTAATCCTGGGGGATTGGGATGGGTCGTGTCAATTTGGTATCAGAGCAGGTTTGCTCTTTTTGTGCGCACAGGTCGAGGGTGTGATGTCTCTTTGGAATGCAGCTCGTTATCAACCTGATAGATAGTTTTTGGGTTTGAATAGGGGATAGAGTATGATTGGCCCAATACGCTGTGCGTTAATGTGATTCGACCCAAGTGGGGTTGTTTGTGATGGATTGGTAATGTGGGACCGTCAGTTCAGTTATGTGATATTAGATTGTTGTGCTGCTGGGCGCAGCTGGGTTCGGGGAACCCCATTTGAGTAATGGTCTAAAATGAGAATCCTAGTGGTGATTTCTAGTGTGACGGATGTTGGTACATCGGAGTTAGCCGATGACCTTAGTGGGGGAACCCACGTTGAGTTGATGGTAGGATTGGAGTTGACGTCTATATGATGTCAGGACCGAGGGGTCGGTCAGGTTGTGGTTTACACTGCAGAGGACAGTTGGGTTCCTCTGAACCATATGGTGTGATTGTTGAACCCTAGTGTATGATGGATTCGAAAGGTGAACCTTAGTTGTAACTTGTGGATGAGAACTTGTGCTGCGACGAGCGGCTGAGGTCATGGATGACCATGTGGAGGACTCTAGTGAGTCTAGTTAGAACTATGGGATTCGATCCACAGATACAGTTAATCCTGAGTTTGACCGAATAATAGTGTGATGTGTGGATACGGATCTCGATAGCGATGACTGTTGGTCGATAGTCGTGTGGAGATGACTGGCTATCGAGGGTATTTGGTGTGGTTGTAGAAATTGAGAATCAGGGGACGTTCAAGGAACGTTCATTATCCTGATGTGGATTGTTAGAATGGTGATACCCATAGTCGTGGGGTACGAGTAGAGGTACGAGATTGTCGCTCGGTATAAACGGAGATCCAAGGTTGTCAGATTTGCACACTGTGTGCTAGTGTGGATGTTTGTGTGCTGGTGCTGATGTTGGTACTTTTGTGCTGATGCTAGTATGGATGCCTATGTGCTGATACTAGTGTTGATGATAGTGCGTTGGTGTTGGTACTAGCGCTGGTGCTGGTGTTGGTGATTGTGATGACGATGAGCCACGAGTTGGGATGTGACTCCGTCATGATGGACATATGTTCGGTATTTGAGATTCAGTAGTGGTTGAGTGATTGACTGGATGGGATCCAGCGGAGATTGTGATGTGTTGGGATAAGTCCCAACAATAATAAGATGACAAGTGATGAGTGGATAAAAAGGTATGATTAAGACATGGGGAATCTTGGGATGACATCCCCTACGTCATGAGAATTAGTGGATTTGGGGAGTTGTTGGCAACTCCGAGATTGGTGTGATTGTATGTTTCTAATATCCCCAGAAAGTACAAGGAAATTATTGAAATTGGAAAAGCCGAGGAAAACCATTGGTGGTATAGATGTGGGATTTTGTGATTGTGAATAACTTGGAGAACTGAGTGTTGAACCTGTAAAGGTTGAGATATGAGAACGAGATAGTCACGAATGACACCCTTCCGGATGTATGTAAACAGTTTTGAATGGACTTGAGGTCTGAGTAATGGATTGATTGCGGACACGTGGTTGTCCAAGTGAGTTGAGGATGTGGGAAGTCTAGTGGTTGGACTTGACATCTCATTGGGAGCATGTCTGTTTCCAACGTGGTTGGAACTTCAGATTCGAGGAGAGTTGTGATTGAGGAGACGAGATGAGTGCTCATTTCCACATCGGTAATTGGTATTCTGAAGTCATTGGGGGTGACTTCTTATTTCCTGCCCGTGGCAGACGTTGATTGTGGTTACCAGTACGTTGAGTGTGTATTGGTTGGTGGACCCATGATTGGCTTTGGGTAATTGGATATAAGGAGTTGTGTTTAATTTTGGATTTGGGTGGTGAAAATAGAGGTCATCATTCCACCAAGGGAAATTTGACGAAGGATTCAAAGAGGGGATAAAACCCTACGATCAGATTTCAGGTGGATTGTTAGCTATGTGAGCATGTGTGGATCCTAGGTGGATCTGAATTGTGATGTTGTGGACATTGGGCATGGTGACGATCTAGGATCGTGATGTTACCGGTCGGGTGACGTGGTGATGGTTTTGAATTGTGATCTTGTTGATCAGGTTAAATGAAGAGCTTATTAACCTGTCGTAAATATTTGGATATGGAAATGGTTGGATTGAACTTCTTTTCGAAGTTAATCCGGTATGAGACGGTACTCGAGAAAGTTAGAATGTTTACAAATTGACTCGAGGATTTGACTTATGAATGATGGGATTGGCTTCTTTTCGAAGTCAATCGAATGTGGTATGGAAATCGTTTAAGCAAATATCCGATAGATTCAGAGTTGGTACGTCTTAGTAGACGTGGGTGAGATTGGATGCTCATTTGGCATGAATGGATACGCCTTGGTGGGTGTGCTTGGATTGGTACATTTTGGATGTACGTACTTTGTACGTTGTACGAGGATCGATACTGGATAGACTGAGTGGTGCCTAGTAACGCTACGTGGGATGTATCAGTGGTGTGTGGTTGAATGAGTTGGTAATCGGCTTAGTTCTGATACCAATGGATTGATTGTGATCGTGGACTGGACATTGGATACCGCACATTAGGCCAGAGTAATCTTGTTGGGTTCAGTGATTGTATGAGCATGTGCTCTTAGCCATGGATGGCTAGTGAAACTGAAACTCTAGTGTCGAGATGTGTGATCACTGCTGGGCTGGTGTTCAATGTGTTCCAGTTGCACCACCTGATTGAGTGAGATGTTGGTATACGTATACTCAGGATAAGGGAGTTAGTGGTTAGTGTAACCACAAGTTGCTTTGCGTGATGTTATCATGCCGTGACTTTACCAGCGTCATGGTTGGCTGAGGGAATTGACAGTTGTGGACGTTGAGATTGGTATTTTTCGCAGGATTGAGCTTACCCTGCGAGGTGAGATCATGTTGTTGATCTTATGCTACATTAAGGGAGTTGTAGTACGAAGTGATGTTACTGATTGGTTGATGATTGGAGCTTTACTAGGGTGGTAAAACTTAGTGGTGACAGTTTGACTGGTAGTGTCAGCGTGGATTTACAAGTGAGATTTGGTGACTCCCTATAGGAGCAGATGATAGGATGTTTTAGTGATTGAAAGGAACCGTCAAGCTGAAGGAGTCAGCTTAATGGTGAAATTTTCAAGCGATTTTATTGCGGATCAGGTGATCAGTTTCACTCGAGGTGGTCTAGTGTTGTCGGTATGACTTGAGACTGTGATGGGATGTCTGGGTACAGACAAGTGTTGTGTTGGTTAGTGGGTGTACAAGTGTACACATGTTGTGAGGCCAAATTTTTTTTTCCACGAGGTGGATGTGGAATAAGGATAATTGGAATTTCGAGGACGAAATTATTTATGGGGGGAAGATTGTAACGACCCGACTCGAATATCGGGATTAATTATTAATTAATTATGGTTTAGAATGACTAATCTGATATTAGTTGAGTGAAATCGGACGAAATGTGCAAAATGATCGTTTTGCCCTTGGAATGGGCAAAATGTTGACTTTTTTATCGGGCAGTCAAACGGATTTTGACCGATGACCGTGACGTAGTTCAGGGCATCACTAGTTCATAGACAAGTGGCACGTTCGATTCCAACGCTCGAGGAAGAAGTTATGACGTTCGGAAGTCGAGTGGTATTTTGGTAATTTGGTTGAAAAGGGGCCAAATGTTGACTTTTGACCCGGGAGATCCAATGGATGAGGGCCAAGGACCATACGTAGAACGAGTCGATACGAATTCATAGACAGGCGGCACGCCGAATTCGGAGGTTCGATGACGAAGTTGTGGTCACGGGAGCGAAATCGATTAACCGAACGAATCGAGATTTCGATTAAAATATTATTAAAATATGGAATAGTGATCAGTGTTGGTGGACACTTGGATGAGTGACAAGTGTCACTCATCCCTTGATTGAGGCCCAAAATTGTGGAATATGTCTGCCTTAATCCGTTTTAATCATCATCCTTCATCATTCTCATTCATCATCGATCAAACATTCTTCTTCTCTGTTCTTTGAACCGTGAGCAAACACAAGGGAGAGCTGAGAGGAGTTTGAGTTGAGTGTGGTGGTGTGACCACCATGGACGGCGGTGGTGACTGGAAAACAAACCCGTGAACCTACACACCCACGACTCGACTTTTTGAACAAACACACCTGCCCATCTCCTCTGTGCTTGCATGTGAGAGACCAATAGTTAGTGAGGGACTGAGAAACAGAAAGGACGACGACGGCGATACGGTGGTTCACGGCAGGTGAGTAACCCGAGAGCTCAGTTATGTTCAAGTTTTGAAAGTCGACTTTTAGTTGTAGTTTTAAGCTCCTAATGAATTCTAATGAGACATAGGGATAGAAACAGACCCAGTAGACGTGAATTTGAAGCTTGAAGTGGCCTGGATCGACGGGGAAGATAATCGAAAATTTTGGGTTTCGAGTTTGAGTTCAGAGGTATGAATCCAAACGCCTTTCCTTGTTTTTGATTCCATATACCTCGTAGTTGGACCTAGAAGAACTTGTAGGTGGAAACCCCGTCGAAAATGGTTGGATATTGGCTGAGAACCGGCCAGCTCGGTTCAGCGGTTTGGCTGAACCGGTTCAAACCAGTGAACCGGGTCCAACGCGAGGTTGACGATGAACAGTGTTTGGCACGTGGGCTTCACGCGCAGCCCCTTTGGGCGGCGCGTGAGGGCGTGTGGAGGGTATTTTGGGGAACTTCCAACATGACTTTTAATCTATTCGATGTAACGAACATTTTGGGATTGGTTTCGTGTTGATCGGACACCGTTTCGATATTGTTCGGGACATCCGAAGGTTTTGAATCGAATTTAAAAATAGTTAAAAAATTCGAGAAAATTACGGGACTTTAATAGGAGGTTAATGAAGAGGTTGGTAACCCTCTAATGTGATTTGGACAGGTTTGGAAGTCCCGGTGATAGTGGTGTGGCCTGGGAAGGCCTATAGCACGCGTATCGTGGCGCACCGTTGTACGGTCTGTGAGTGGACTTTGGTTTTATAAATACTATGCATGCCTAAATGTGTTATATGTTTCATATACGTGATTTCCATAATGATGATTGTGATTATTGATTTCGGGTATGTTTCACGTATTTCGAGATATTTTCCGTATTGCACGTATATCGAGGCTGACGATTTTATTATGATTTTACGTGCTTGTGGTTTCATGAATAATGTGATGAAATGGTTTTGAAATTAGAAAGATGAACTCGGGCTTGAGGTCCAATTGTTTTGGAAACCTCGAACTTGGAGTCCATTTGAGTTACGTAATCAGGTCGGGGGCCTAGTTGCTTTATGGAATCGGGCCAGGGGCCCAGTTGTTTACGGAATCGTCCTGAAACCCATTTGAGTTATACTATCGGGCCAGATGCCCAGTTGATTTACGAAATTGGGCCAAGGGCCCAGTTGATTTGCGAATTCGGGCCGTAGGCCCAGTGGTTTACAGAATCAGGCATGAGGCCCAGTTAGGTCATAAATGTGATTTCGGATCTAGGACCCTATGTTTCATAAATGTGATTTCGGGTCTGGGACCCTATGTTTTATAAATGTGATTTCGGGTCGGGGACCCTAAATGAAATTGTGATGTTTTTAGAGATTTCGGGCAGGGCCCATTGAAATGTTGTGAGATGATTTGATAAAATTGTTTTCCATATTCTATTTTGATACGAGGATATGTGATGTCTCCTCCAGGTGTCTGGGACACTGGAGAAGTCACGGTGCATTGCCTGCGAGGGGTCATTGTACGGAGCTACCGGACCGTATAGTGACTCAGGAGTAGGATTGCAATGATTAGACGTCTGGGACGTCAGACATCTGGGATGTCAGAGATATGGACCCGAAGAGACCCCGGGCAGCACGCGTTGCTTATACCGTGAGATATGACATCTGGGACGTCAAGCGTCTGGGACGCTAGGCATCTGGGATGCTGGAGATGGTAATGTGGTAAATATGGACTATTGAATCTATGAAATGGTTTTTCGATTGGATTTATGTTTATGAATTTGGGCGGTGGCCCACTTGGTTTTGTATTTACGGATTTGGTATCCTATAGTTTTGGGCTGAGTTCCCACACTTGTTTTGAGTTACCGTTTTGGGCTAAGGCCCTAATGGCTTGGTTGAACAAATGTTTTGGTTACTGGTTTTCGATGCATGCATACGTTTTAATGAAGGGCATAAATGTCTTTATGAATGTGTTTATGAACTTGTTCATTTTTGTCCACTCACAGCTTTTATTGGTTTTAATGCCCTTCAGGTTGATCACGGATGCGACTGCAGCAGAGACTGGGACATCGCACGCCTCCTCCATTGATCCTTGCGCACTCTGGAAGCCCCGTTTGGGCAGTGACTTTTGGTTATCCCTTGTCTAACACCTCGTGTTGGAGGGGAGCATGGCATATCCCACGGTAATCCCGGGGGGATTGGGATGGATCGTGTCATGGCAAGTCTTTTATAGCTTTACTCATTTATGTGGATGATATCTTGATTATGAGGAATGATATTGTTGCAATAAATAATTTGAAAGAATTTTTGCATACTCGTTTCAAAATCAAGGACCTTTGCAACCTTAAGTATTTCTTGGGGATTGAAGTCTCCCGTTCCAAAAAAGGAATATCAATCTCACAAAGGAAGTATGCCTTGGACATTATTAAAGATGGAAGATTTTTAGGAGCTCGGCCAATTGACTTTCCCATGGAAAAGAACACAAAGCTCTCTGATGAAGGGGAAGTACTTAATGATCCATGCATATATAGACGATTGGTGGGATGATTGATCTACCTCACAATTACAAGGCCCAACATAACCTACTCGGTGCATGTGCTAAGTAGGTTCATGCATGAACCAATAAAACCCCATTTTGAAGCTGCAATGAGAGTCTTGAGGTATCTAAAAAATACTCCAGGACAAGGACTTCCTTTTCTAGCCCAAAATGATTTAAAGCTGAGTGCGTATTATGATTCAGATTGGGGAGGATGCCCAATATCACGAAGGTCTACAACGGGCTACTGTGTATTCCTAGGCAATTCACTCATTTCATAGAGAACAAAGAAACAAAAGATTGTTTCCCTCTCCTCAGCAGAAGCAGAATATCAAGCAATGGCAGGAGTTTGTTGTGAGCTTTCATAGTTACGCTATTTACTTCAAGATCTACAGTTATCTAATCCAGGACCAGCTATACTATATTGTGATAATGAAACAGCTCTTCATATTGCTGCCAATCCAGTATTCCATGAGAGAACTAGACACATTGAGATTGATTGTCATTTTATTTGAGATAAGATCATAGATGGTTCGATTGTAACTAAATATACGCCATCATCACAACAATTGGCATACATTTTCA
Organism: Prinsepia uniflora; assembly: GCA_032719365.1. Lineage (NCBI taxonomy): Eukaryota > Viridiplantae > Streptophyta > Magnoliopsida > Rosales > Rosaceae > Prinsepia > Prinsepia uniflora. The sequence continues at coordinate 11,668,092 of CM064874.1, forward strand.
CAAAACCTCTTGGTAGAGGAGAATTTTTGGATATTGTTGACAAGTTGGGTGTTCTTAACATTTACTCTCCAACTTGAAGGGGAGTGTTAAATGGTCAACTAAATCACTGAAGTTTAGGAGTTAATTAGTAGCAGTTTGTTTCCAATTGATTTTGTAATATTGTTTCCTTTGTAGTAAAGCTTAATTATAGGAGAATTATTGTATAAGTTAGACTGCGAATGTAAAGATACACTCAATAAACTCAAGGTATTCAGATTTCCATTTATCCAAACCTAAATCGAAAACATTGGTTTTTTAAATCACTCGAATTAGTATGGATCTGTTTGATTTCGGATTTTAGACTCGTATATAACCATATAAAAGGCAAAAATCATCTTTAATGATAGAAGAGAGAGAGAGAGGATATGGTTTCATCTCCCCAAAGAGAGACACGTACCCTCAGAGATATGCTAGAAGATTTTAGAAGTGAAGATGGGACAATTTGGGATTTGGAAAGATTTTAGAAGTGAAGATAGGACAATTTAGGATTTGGAACTTAGGTTTTCATTAATAAAGAAGATGGAGAGTTGTTGAGATGTTTAAGTTGAAGGAAGAACGAGAAGCAGAGAGCTTGAGACGACACCTAGATTTTATGAAGTAAGAAGTACGAACAAACAAGAGGGATTTGGGATCATTTAGGTTTACTTGTGAAATAGTGAGTTTTGCTTACTTTTTACTCATCTTTGATGAATGGATATAAAATTAAATATAACGTATTAACTTTTTAAGAGAATTATTTATTTGATTTAGTCTCGTCAATTAATTAAGTAAACAATCTTGAGCAAGTGGTCTAGAGGAAATTGAAGTTTCAAGTCAGGTTTGTTCTCTAATTTTGCGTTCGAGACACGAAATTGACATTTAACTTGTGCGCTTATAAAAAAAGATAAGTAAACATATTATCAAACAAATAATACTAAGTAAATATAATAAAACAAATATGTTTAAATATTCGGTTTCAAATCGGATTTTTACGGATTTCATCTTTGCAAATTACGAAGCAAACCTAATAATTCGGATCAGTTAAATTTTTTAAATTTGATTGATAAAAAAAATTTAAAAAGTTCGAAACGAATAAAGTTGACTTTCGAGCAGGTTCTAACTTTTTAATTCAGTTGTCTACCCATACTTTCTAGGTTGCTTTTTTTTTTTTTTTTTTTTAGTTTTTAGGTTTTCTGTTTGTAAAAATATTAATCATTTGAACATTAATGATCTTAATAATGCAGGAAGATAACAAACTATACTGGTTTTGTGCTTGGGTCCTTTCACATCATTTTGACAACTATTGAACTTGATTATTAAAGATATTCATATATTGTTTGTATATTACAATGCAGCTTTTTTAAAATTTTATATATTTTGTTCTACTAATAAAATTTCATTTTTTTCATCAATAAATCTGATTCCTATTCCTCACTTGATATCATTCAACTTTGGTTTTGTTGTGGTGTGTTTATTAATATGGTTATCATCTCAAGTGCACCGGAACAAAAAATTGAGTTTCAAAATCTATCATTTGCCTCAATTTAAATATAGTAAATATTTTAATTTTTCTTATCAATTTTGTAATATTATTGCCACATCTGTACTTTTAATATGTTAGTAATAGAGATTGACGAATAGTGTAACGTCTTTGACGGTACTACTGTTTAAGTGCAAACTACGGTAAATTTCTATTTATAAAGCATTTTGGTACTCAATTTTTCATTCCGGATGCATTTGACTAACTGAACCTATTAACATTGTTGAGTCCTCGTGCCTTTTGAAAGAAGGAAAACAATGGTGGCGGTTCGAGAGAGCTCATCATATTAGTTCAAAACCCTCATGCTTTTAAATTTTAATTGGTTTTTGTATCGTAATGAGCACACATGTATACTTTTTCTTCTTCTAAGATTAATGGCAAGAACAACTCTTTATGGAAAATATCAATGAGGTGAGGATGAAATCTTTGAAACAAGATGGGATTCATCACCAAAAAGAGTAGAACATGAGGAATGTACCACCCTTTGTTGTTCAAGGATGACATACAACTACAAGTCATACGTGCTAGGTTTGGTATACCGTATAATAACATCGGATAGGATATATTATACGTGTATATGGTATATTCCGTATTAATTAACTACCTGTTTATTTTAGCAGCCTCACAGTCTATCCGATTGGAACCCACTAGTATTGTTGGCCCCAAATGGTCTATTTTTATTTAGTCGGTTCTTGCGAAAAGCTTCCTCCATTGCGTCTTCTCCCTCTCGTGCGTCGTCTTCAATGTCTCCATCAACGTCTTCATTGAAAACTGGGTTTGGGTTGAAGTTTTTTTCTTCTCCCTCCTTCGCCTTGGCTACACATTGGACAATTTCTTGGAAATCTGATAATATCCAAGATATTTCGAAGAAATTTACATATATTAATAAAATTTATTTAAATAAATAAAATAAATCAAGAAATTTTACAAAAATCTGAGATGAAGACTAATTGAATTGAATTCCATAAAATCTGAAAAGTACTGAAACAGGGCAACTCAAGCTTAGCATGACTCTAGCTAAGTCGTGGTACATGACAATAGGAATGATTCAAACCACTAATTAACTACATGCTCCTAACAAATAGGAATTATTAATAAATAGTAAATGAAGCTAATCCCCTCGTTAGATTTCTTTCAATACTAACACATGCTAATTAAGGCAAACCCTAATGTTAATGCAAACACATGCAAACCTAACAAAGTCTCCCCTAAACTGAATTGCAATAAGCAAATCAGTTTAATTTGGTACCTCACAGACTCTGAGTAATTCACGCAGCTTCACATATACAACAAGCTTGAGTGGCTTGGTCATTATGTCAACTACTTGATCATGAGACAATGAATCAACTCCACCACGCCATCCCTAGTCAGGTCACGTAAGTAATGGAACCGAACGTCAATATGCTTACTTCAACCGTGTAGCACTGGATTCCTGGATATCTCGATTGTTGAACTATTGTCACATAATATTGTGATGCATTTGTTTCGAGAATGACCAAGTCTGTCCAATACTATCCTCATCCATATGCCTTGAGTAGCACACGATGCCGCATCAATATACTCTGCCTTAGTGGTTGATAATGTAACAACGGGTTGCTTCTTTGAACTCCAAGAGACACCTCCTCCACTCAAGGAAAATACATAACGTGATGTACTCCTTCGACCACTCACATCACTTGCATAGTCGCTCTCGGTATAGGCCAACAATTCTTCATCCCCTATTCTCTTATAGAAAATTCCCAAGTTCACAGTTCCCTTCACATATCGTAACACTCTTTTCACAATTTTCAAATGGAACTCAGTTGGTCTGGCCATAAATCTGCTGGCTAGACACATCACTTACATTAAGTTCCATCTTGTTACTATCTAGCACATATATAAGACCCCCTACCATTTGTTTGTATTCACTAAAATCAACTTGGTTACCCTCTTCATCTCTTGTTGGCTTGACACCATGGACAATAGGATTGTTCACAAATTTTCTCATTTCCATCCCAAACTTTTTTAGTACCTCTCTAAGCAAACTTCCTTTTGGAAAATGTAGATACCCTTAGTCCATTGCATGACTTCAACACCTAAAAAATACCTCATCTTTCCGAGATCAGTCATGCCAAATTCTTGCTTGATAGAATCCTTAAACTCACTAAACATTCTATCAAAATTTCCTATGAATATTAGATCATCCACATACAAGCTAACAACCAGAAACTTACCTCATTCTCCAGCTTTAAAGAAAAAGGTATTCTCAAAGTCACATCTCTCAAATCCTTTGTCAGGACCTGTCCCAATCCCCCAGGAATTAACGCGGGACGTTCCTGATCCCGTATGACACGGAGTGTCAGACAAGGGAAATTTCCGACTTTAGTCCTCTCGGGCTTCAGAGTACGCAAGGATCAGGAAGAGGTATGTGATGTCTCGGTCTATGTAATGGTCCTCAGCCCTTGGCCATCGGAACTACCAGTAAAAAAGTCAACATTTTGTCCACGACCAGGGGAAAAATCGTCATTTTTCATCGTTCGTCCGATTTCGCTCAACTAATCACCGATTAACTTCACTAATCCTTGATTAGTCACTAATCTAATCCCGGAATTCGGGACGGGTCGTTACAACCTTCTCTCCTTAATTAATTTCGTCCTCGAAATTCCAACCGACCTTCCCTCCTTAATTAATTTCGTCCCCCGTTAATTAATTTCTTCTGCTCCTAGCTTAGCATAATCAGCAAGGCCATTCACCCTTACTGATTACCAGACCTCGGCCACTCACCTCAAGCTCGCCACAATCACCTTGGTCCATAGTTCATTGTTACATGAGAAATAATCAACCCAAAATCCAAATGAATCCGACCTTACATCAACCCTACAAATTTGATGTCAAATCTAAAAGCTTTGGAAAAATCTACCTTCGGAATCAAGAGAAGTTGCAACCATGTTGGAAGCATTCTCAACTGGTTCTATTTCTGAGCTAGAAGTCCTCTTTCTCCGACTAATGACGACCGTCGATAACTATTGTAATGACCCATTCCATTTCTCACAATCAAATTTCTCCTCAAACAAGCCTACCCGAAACTCAGGAGGTATGGTCAATCGCAGTCAACCAAACCAATCCGAAATGGACTCTCAAGTCCTCAGCTCATCCGGACACCATCCACGTGTCCATGAATACCGTTTATACACATCCAAAAGGATGTCAATTCGTCCTAACTTGATGTACCGCTCGACTGAAGAGTCACAACGGACTCCTGCTGTGATTTGCAGTCAAATCTCTACATACCACCATATCTGACCAATTCTGACCAGTTGGTCGCTAATCCCCACGACAGTACTCGATACTCACGTCTCAACTACTACTGGATCCAATCCAGCCCATCACTATCTGTGATCCACTCCCGGACCACAGATACCGAACATATGTCCATCTCGACGGAGTCACATCCTGACTCGTGACTCATCGTCATTACAATCACCGGCACTAGCACCAACACCAGTGACAGGACCCGTCCCCAAAGGACATAGATAACCGTGACCGGTCTTGCTCCCGTCTGACAAGTCAACTGAAGTTCCGAAAGTACCCTCGGCATTTGTCAAACAAGGGATAACCGTACCTGTGCCCACTCATGTCTCCACCTCCCGATCAGCCTCGATCATCGCGCCATGACCTGTAGGGTCAATAAAACAGAAAAGGTGTGAGTGGACAAAACAAAGGTTTAGAAATATATTTATCAAAATACATCCCTACCCTCCAGTTTCACAAACATGCATGCATATCATAAATCATGAGTAAAATATATCTAGGCACAAATATTTATAAATCACAAATCTCAATAAAACCACGGGACTCATTTCCATATCCTATCTCATATAGTCACGTTATCGCTGCACGTGTGCAAATCAATAGGCTCAAGGACCGCTCAAAATCCGAGCATCCGTCGTTGTGAACACATCACCAGTCGACAATCCAAATCGTCATGAACACATCACCGACCGATCTCCATATAATCCAGCACATCAGATCTGAGTTGAGCCTCCATCGGCTGCACGACAACAGA